>CM057348.1:104890572-106090572 GCA_030015575.1 Agapanthus africanus
TCATTACCTCGTGATCTAATTAAAGGTATAGCAAGATTAATGATGTTTTAAAGTAGAAAGTAAACTACATGATATTTTAGTGAAAACGAGCGAAAAGTTAAAAGATGAAATGTTTTCCTATGAAACTTAGTCAACATGTTTTGTTAATGATTAATAGTCAAGATGTAAGAGTTTAACATGGTTGTGTTAAGGAAAATTGAACTTTATAAAGAAAACCAAATCGAAAGTCGGATTTAACTTCGCTTCCGTCGGGTTTTAGTAAAAGAGGTTTTAAGAATAGATTAGAGAAGGGAGAGGTGGGACTTACTGGCTTAGAGGTTAGAGAAGAGAGAAAAGAAGACGTAGGATTTTCTGGTGCACCGTTCCGTCGCCGGAAGCTCCTAAGGTCGTCGTTGGAAGATCGCCCTTCGCTAACTCCACTTGTACACAAAAATTCTATAGAGTTTTCTTGAGAGTTTAGAAAGAATTGTAAGTGAGGGGTGTGTGTTTAGGGGTGGTATTTATAGGGTAAAATTAGGGTTCGGGTAGGTGAAAAGTTGAATTGAAAATGTATAAAAAATTGTATTAAAAATATGCTTTAATGGGATTTTAAAGTGTTCTGTTCATGTTCAGGAAATTTAAACTATACAGGAGTAATAGGGAGACCAAAAGACACAACTCTTAAGAAGACAACTCGGTGATCCAGCTCAACTCGGTCGACGGCGGCGGGCCGGGTCGACCAAGTCGTCGGCCCGAGTCGGCCGAGTCGGGCCGGGGCTCGCCGCCACGTGTTCCTCGTCGCTTGGTCTACATAGTGGGGTAGTTTGTTTTTAGTGTGACCTTTGGTTTTACGAATTTAACACGTGTAGACTCTTAAAATTCTAAAAATTTAAAAAGAAATCAATATTAAAAATAATGTGGGGGATGAGATTTGAATTCTGGTGCTTTGGTTCAGCAGTGCAAGGTATTACCAATGAGCTACAAGCTCCTTCTTGCTATTAAAAAGCAAAATAAACTTGCATCTTGTGCTCAGGAAAAAAATATCCCTTTCTGTATTTTTGAAATTTTTTTACAGAAAGTTTGGGGTTGTTACACTATTCCTTTGGTGATGGATCTCTGGATCTCCTACAAATGTTACCTTCCGTTGATCTGCAGCGAGCACTGATGGACTGCTGAGATTGAGTTGGAGTTTGCCTCCTGGAGCGTATGGATCTCAATGGGCTTTATGTAGTTGAGGCCAAACTACCTGCAAAGAAGTCCAGGGGTGGTTGTGCCACCGAGGACCCTCCGACGATCAAGCTAGTCGAGATATTTTGGCAGAGCAATGGCCTATTGGGGTGAAATTCGCTTACTTGAGTTGTCTAAGAAAGGAGTTTATATAGTGGCAGTCATGGGCAGGTGGGCGCGAGATTTGCGCCGGCCGTTACGCCTGCGTGAAAGGCGGGATTCCCCATTAATGGCGAGATATGCTCGTTAATGGGGGAACGTAGTAGCGCGGAATGCGGGATCATAGGCGATGGATATCTCGCGCTTGGAGAGATTCGCGGAGCCATGGTGGAGACGCCTGTGATCAATATTGCGGGTCGGTCGATGAGACCGAGGAGGATAAGCTCGGCGGGAGGCTCGGGAACGAGCAGGAGGCCGAGGCATCTTGGATATGTGATAGCTCGGAGGCGAGCTGGAGGGCTGAGGGAACTCAGCATGTGGGATGCCTCGGAGGCGAGCCGATGGTTGTTTGTAATATGAGTGCAGGAGTGGTCTGGAAGTCCACCGAAGGTCGGGAATATCCTCGGGTTGGAGGCCCGGGGAATGCTTCCAATTGTTGGATATAGTGCCCTCAAAGTCAATTATTGAATCGCAGGCACGTGATTGCAATGATTGAGGGAGGACCTATGCCGGAAGGACAGTCTTACTCAAGATGATAATATGCTATTGGGTTTATCTTTATCATCGTGTACATGCTTTAGGTGATATTACAGATTACTATTACACGTTGATAGAGCCCTTAGGATTCTTGCTTGACGGCCAGCAGTATGATGGCGATTATATACGTGGGAGCTGGGTCTATAAGCACATCCTTAAAAGGTCCTTAGTCGAGGGGGTTTCGAGACAGGGCATCGATACTCCAGAGTAGACTAGTGTATACGGATCGAGACCCTGATGAGGGGTGGTGGTTAGTCTCACAAGCCATTGGTGTCAGTTGGTTCACCTAAGACGTATACTGGTGCTCATTGGGTTATGAGTACACCGGGCAGGACTCGCCGGGAACATGCTAGTTGGTTTTATACCTAGCATCAGATAGTAGTTCCCTGGTGACATGTGTACAGGTTCGTTCATTGACCTGAGATCGTCATTTTTCTCGTGTGAGTTCCCACTGTGCTTTGATTACTACCGTACCACAGCTCAAAGGAGTCGTGCAAACAGGTTTTAGTTGGGTACAGTCCCGAGCCACATGGAGGCAGTGAGCGGGTCGGCAGGGGTTTCGTCTCTCGTGGTATTGGGGGTGAGATCGCGCTGTGTCTAGGAGAGCCATTACACAAAGTCCTTGGCCAAGGCAGGAGATTTACTGGTAGGTATTCCAGTAGTATCTCAGGGTGTTCTGGGCTACACTCCGACACGACTTGTACCGCTTTTGGGGGTCTGACATTTACCAGCCCCTAAGCCCGACATGCGATACTCATAGACGAACGGACCGGACTGTACGGATATTTTCACTGACAGGCTCAGTAGGGTGTCAGGATGAGTTCTCTCATCGACCTCCCTTTTGGTCAATACCTGGTATGTAAGACTACGGCATCGCCCCGGCCGTCACTCCGAGGCCGTAATGCGGAAACGAAAATTTTCTTTAACTTTAAAACCGGCGCTACCGCACGCTTAAAATCCGGATCGAACCATTAACCTAAACCTAGCTAACAAGAGAAAGGGTAGAGAGCTGTACCAAGCGATCCGTGTCCTTCGGTCTTCGGCCTCCATCCCGATCTCCTCGCGGAATCTCCGGTCTTCACCTCCTCGTCGGAAAGGGCACCACATCGCCGGGTTCTTTTACGGGCTCCCACCTATGGATCGAGGCAACTCGGGCACGAAGTTGGCGAGTCGACGTGTCCAAGAATACTGTAGGCGAAGTATAGGATGGTTTGTCTCTTGGGGTTTGAAGTTGCCATTTGATGGAGGTGGAATGAACTTGTAATTGAACTTGGGAATTTTGTAGCAAGCCAATTATGAGATGAAGAAATTTCCCACTCACAAAATGAACCTCTCCCCTCACCAAGAAGTGGCCGGCCATGACAAAGTGAGAGAGGGAAATATACAAGGGAGGTGAGCACAAGAAAAAGGCAAGGGTGAGGTTAAGGAAAAAGTGATGATAATGAGGAATTAATGTCACACCAAAGCCAAATCATTTCTCATCTCATTAAAGCAAACCATGATGGAAAAAGAAAAGATCCTATTATTATCATAATCCAAATGCCACATAAAACCCTCCACAATTGCTAATTTGCACATTTGCAAATTAGCCCCTCCCATCAGAAAAATCCGGCCATGAAGGAACAAAGGAAATATGGCCGAAACAAAATGCAAACTGGCAACTTCAAAAAATAGATCCCATAATAAATTACAGGAAAACCCCGCGACCGTATATACATACCCGCATTTGTATTCCCACTGAATACAAATGCAATGAGACAAAATCTACACTGTACAATACTAGGATCCGGCTTAAACCAAAGCCCGCTAGTATTATCTGTCCGATCATGGTCCGTGAAATACCGCACGGATAAGATCGAATCCTGCCATATCTCCATACGAACTCTACAGCGTTTCGCCTGAAACTTGAGTAACTGTTTGTGGGGGACTCTAAAGACTCGTCAATACTTTGGCTGTGGATTTAACCACTAGCACGTCAGAGGTATTAGCCATACGTAACGGGCTACCACGTATTGACCAAAAGGGACGTCGATGAGCGAACTCATCCTAACACCCTACTGAGCCTGTCAGTGACAATATCCGTACAGTCCGGTCCGTTCGTTTATGAGCATCGCATGGCGGGCCTAGGGGGTTGGTAAAAGTCAGACCCCCAAAAGCGGTACAAGTCGTGTCGGAGTGTAGCCCAGAACACCCTGAGATACTACTGGAATACATACCAGTAAATCTCCTACCTCGGCCGAGGGCTTTGTGTAATGGCTCTCCTAGATACAGCGCGACCCCACCCCCAATACCGGGAGAGACGAACCCCTGCAGATCCGCTCACTGTCTCCATGTGGCTCGGGACTGTACCCAACTAAAACCTGTTTGCACGACTCCTTTGAGTCGTGGTAGGGTAGTAATCAAAGTACAGTGGGAACTCACACGAGACAAATGACGATCTCAGGTTGATGCACTAACCTGTACACATGTCACCAGGGAACTGCTATCTGACGTCAGGTATAAGACCAACTAGCATGTTCCCGGCGAGTCCTGTCCAGTGTACTCATAACCCAATGGCACCTGTATACATCTTAGGTGAACCAACTGACACCAGTGGCTTGTGAGACAGGCCACCGCCCCTCGTCGGGGTCTCGACTGTATACACTAGTCTACTTTGAAGTATCGATGCCCTGTCTCGAAACTTGTACGACTAGGGACCTTTTAAGGATGTGCTTATAGACCCCAGCTCCCACATATATGATCGCCATCATACTGCTGGCCGTCAAGCAAGAATCCTAAGGGCTATATCAACGTGCAATAGTAACCTGTAAGGTCACCTGAAACAGTACACGATGATAAAGGCAAACCGGATAGCATACTATCATCTTTAGTAAGACTGTCTTACCGGCATAAGTCCTCCCTCAATCATTGCAATTATGTGCCTGTGATCCAATAATTGACTCTGAGGGCACTATATCCAACAATCTCCCACTTGCACTCAAGGCTAATTATTGCGATGTCGCATACTCACTGCCCGTGTGTTACCGAACACCCAACTCCTCTACTAATCAGTTTCACAAAACCCGTTTGCGAAACTAATGCGTCCGAGGAATAGCCTCAGTTAGTGGATCCGCTTTGATGTTTCTTTCTATGACTCTCTTTATCTCAAGTTTGCGGAGAAAACCATCTCCCGAAATGAGCAATACCTGTCTTAGAATATGTGTGGATATCTGATGGGACCAAGTTCATAAATGAACTCCAAATCCAAACTTCTTAGACTGTATCGTCAACTGAAAATAATCAGTATCCTGCGTTATGCCGCCCTCAGTACCTGCTTGGACCACATGCCCAAACTACTGTCCCTCGTCAGAGGGAAAACTATAACTCTGACAGTCACTCTGTCATCTAGGTCACCTTGAAAGCCTGGAATGATAACTGTCTCCCGAAGGAGGATGCCGTCATCATATCCCTAGAACATCAACTTATGTTCTAAAACTGCTTCCGAACGTTTCTCCAGGATTGGATCAATATCACCTTATTGCATCTAGTGCAAAAACAACATCTATATCCTATGTGGAGAAACCACTGTGTGACAACCAAAGTATAACCGATCGTAGTATAGGAATTTCACTTCCTACTCTGTGTATGTCATCCAAATACCAGGACATCACACCCTACTACCTTCTTAACAGATCCATCCCCTATTCTGATGAAGTCAAACCTATGACTGTCACATCAGAAATAGATGATCTATCTCCGCTATATCTGCTTTAGCCTATAAATAGACATAAGCCACTTGTCCATTATACTTCCGCTGCACCCACTGACTACGACAACCCTCTGGCAGAGTCATATACACGTGCACTTCTAAAGCCAGTTCAGAACGACGCTATACTCATCCTCCTGCCGGGTCTCACAGTCTGGAACAACAGCAATGGCAAGTCTGGGTAAACAAGAACCTCCCTGTCACCGTCCTTGAGGCTACCGAAGTACCTCTCGGGTGCTTGAGGTTACCCACCATATCTGCGGGGTGGCAAACGGAATGTCAAATCAGATTGAATCTTTAGGTTCTTATCAAATTTTCAGTAATCGTTTGCGGTTCTGGAATCACTTCCAGTTCTACCATACTCCCACTACTGTTTTCTGAAAAAATCCATTTTTATTAAAACTGTAGCGAGTCAAGAACAATATCACTATTGATCTTCCAGATGGTAGAAAATCAACCCTCGTCATAGCCCGGGTCAACCCACAAACAGCCATTACAGAAACGTGCCTTGAGTTATCCAGAGTCTGGTTTTAAGCATAAGCTGGGCAACTCCCCGTACCTTAACATCGTCAAGATACGAACTGTTCTATATCCAATACAGAAACAGAGGCACTGATTTAATTGAACCAGATTCAAATCATGCAGCTGTCTCCAGTGCATGTCAACTAAATGGAAAGAGGCCGATCAGCATTACTCAACTTAGAAGTGCTTCCAATTACGAGTAACCTGAAAGAGAAGCAAGTTCTCTTAATCATTACTATCAACTTAATACCAAACATAAGTATCCACATCTTCGATCACCCTGAAGAATCCTGATAATTGCAATACTTGGTTCTGTACTTTATTTATATACCTATAACTTCTCAAAACTTGGACCTTGTGTTTCTACGAAACACTTGTCTAAGAGGTAGAGAAGTCACAAATAAACCGAATATAGTACGAGGACCAACCCCTCTGTCGTCATGGACACTGGACAACATACAATACTCTGTATAAGTCCCTTGAGTCAAACAACTCATTCCCTGTGTGTCGTAGGTTGAAAACTGTACTTATGGTTAAGAAGAATTACATCGCCGTTTTATGCTCCCTACCTAACCATCCACTGATATAGGTAAATTTCATGGACATAATTTCAAAAAGGTATATCTCACTCTATAAAAATAGACGTACGGATATATCAATTTGAAATTGGTGCATAGCAACGAATATTCAAAACCAAATATTTGCCGTCCGGCAAACAGCTCAAGCGATTTTCTCAAATATCACCAATTGCAACGAATCCCGATATAATGAGGATGATCACCCAATTCCTAATAACTTACTCCCACTCATCATCTGAAAAACCATACAGATGTGAGAATCATACCCGGTAAATACATACCTTGGAGCAAGTGTCTAATTGGGAAATCAATTTTCTTTTAACAGTACACAGTGAAACTGAAACATTGAAATGCTTCGTAGGGGTATCCGGGTATTCCTAGGAATGCCTCTTCCATTATTCAGATTCATGAGTATAACCGTATATTTCTTTGCCATCTCTCCAAATCCCTTTATTTGTCTTTAGTCTCTACCTTCTGCACACATCGTTAGGCTAAATGGTTTTCTTCCTTCTCTACCGTTCGGCACCAGCCTATGGTTTGGAAGAAGACTATCCAATAAGCGTAATAGGTGTACTGTCCTAATTCTAGGAGCACTCGTAACGCGAGAGAAGATAAAGATAAAAGACAACTGAATAAACCTTATTCCTATTTCTCCTGAACCAGAATCCATCCCCGGACTGGAACAAGTTCCTTTCGAGTTCGTATATAACCATACGATGGAGTATCCAAATAACTGTGGATCTTCGTAGTGATACGGAGTGTTCTGGAGAAATACAAAGGTGAAGTGGGAGTGGTAATGAAATACTTGGTTCGGTCGTGAATAGCAGTCGTAGTTTACTTTGCCCTCTTACTTATCCCTTTATTTGTCTTTACTTAATACCTTCTGTACACCACACTTAGGCTAATCGGCTTTCTTCATTCCCTACCGTTCGGCACCAGCCTAAGGTTTGGAAGAAGACTATCCAATAGGCATAACGAGTGTACTGTCCCAATCCAAGGAACACTCGCAACCTGAGAGAAGGTAAAAGGAAAAGACAACTGAATAGTCCTATTCGTTTTCTCCAGAACCGGAAACCATCCTCGAATCTGGAACAAGTTCCTTCGAGTTCGTATATAACCATACGATGGTTTTATCTAATGGAAGTGGACGTTCGTAGTAATACGGGGTGTCCTGGAGAAAAAGGGTAAAAGTAGGAGTGGCAATGAGGTTTGCAACTCTGACAATCCAAAAGCCAGTGTTTAAGAAGGTTCAGTTAAATTTGGTCACTGAGTCATAGTCTTAGGGTCGGGTCATGGTCGCTGCCAAAGAGAGAGAGAGAAAAGAAACACTCAGCGTGCACTCTAACCTAGATCAGAATGGTTACCAATTTATCTAATCAGGAAACCTCCCACTGTAACGTCAAATTCTCCTCCAAACCTGAAAGAAGAATTAGTCGGGATCACCCGAGAAGTAAACCAACTCATCAGTGGGAATAGGGATCCAACTATCATTGCATGATAACGTGACGGAATCCACTCACGTCACCATACTCCAGAAGGTATGCACATGCCTGGCAAGTTTCAGTTTCTTTAGAAATTCCCGATGTGATTTTTACCCCTAGGACCTAAGTGACCTTGACTGAGCCAACATATCAAAGGGTCCTAGTCAAGTTCAACCCGTCATTGTCTTGATTGCATTAGACCCACCTGCACGAGTCCTTGACTGAGCCAAAATGACCGCACGACTGTCCTAACCAATTTCATATCCATGCAATAGAAAAGCACTACATAGCTACCGAACACTACGTCTCGGCTAAGCACGACATACGCAGCACGAATACTAAGCAAAACTAATCTGAAATGACAGAGGGCTACGGCTGGTTTTTGGCGAAAAACCTTTAACGTAATGAACTTGATATCGTTGAAGGAACCAGATAGCTTTTTATAAAAATATAGCGATGAAAACCTTTGCTAAAGAGGTCACTCCCGGTGAAGGGATCTCGACTCTTTCCCCGTCGAATGAGGTGTAGGATATTCCAACTGAATACCACGATGCAAAGAAAAAGGAAATCGGGTATAGTGAAGTTATTACCCTGACGTAAACTTCTGTCCAAGGGGTCACTCCCGGTGAAGGGATCTCGGCCCTTGCCCCGTCGACTGAGGTGCTGGATATATTCATAACCGAATACCACTGTGCAAAACAAAAGAGAATGTCCTTGCAATAACAACCTTTTGAAAAATGTTCCAACAACATCAGAATATGTTTGGTTAGCTTGCATTGATCCGAATCAACGCAGTCCCATCAATTGATCACACCAATAAAGAACGAAAATACGATGTACGTATATGCCATCCGCATTCGCCACTGGGTCCCGTCATCACCCGTTAGGTTACTTAACTAACGACAGAGCGGGGACTGGACTAGCGCGGATGCAAAATATATACAACATCCACTAATATATATATCAATATATAATATTCGCTCAAGGCATGATAAAATGCAACATCACAGAAATGTAATAAGTATCACAAAACAATACAGATATCTGGGATCCCCGGGTTTCATAGAGCCGCTACTGAAATCCGACGTTCCCCGGGTCGTGTGGATAGCCTGCGCAATGAAATCCTAGATCCCTACGGGCGCGGCAAGTCACCGGCCAAAACCTGAAGCGAGGCAGCCCCCTTCAGCAACGTGAATGGACCACCCAACACTTCACGGAATCCGGTAACTTGTGCACCCCTCTTTGGGTCAACCTGTACCCCCTACGAGTGCAGCGAATAGCCCGCCAATTCTAGAGTGAAGCCCCCTCCGTCTCAAAGCCATGAGATGCGGGCCCGTTTCCCTCTAGAACCCGGTTACCCGTGCACCCCTCTGCGGGGTAATCCTAGTACAGAAAGTAAAATATACAACGGGTACATCGACCTCAGCCCGGTCGTGCCCCAAAAGAATAATATACAAACAGGCAGTGACGGCAGTCCACATGTCGAACGCTCGTCCCGCAATATCAAATGTACATATACAACCAAACTGTACTAACATTGCATCCAGGCTATCCACCACGACAAATCCGCAACATCACAACACAACACAGAACATCAACGTGAATGTCACGTTCGCAAATCCGTCTAAAAGGGCTATAGCAGTTAGACATGATTTACCGATCAAGTGACATTCACGGTCGCAGATATAAAGTAAATACTGTGAACTAACATGTTTAAAATTTTCGATCGACTAAATTTCCCGAAGTGGGCCCCAAGCACTACTGTAGCACTCAAAATAAATCTAGGCCCAAAAAGAATATACCAGAAACCCTATTTCCATGTCAGAAACCCACTGTAGAAATTTGGTGCAGTTTGGCCACAATTCGGCGGCGGATCCACGGCCAAAACGTGGTTTTGACCGCTGATCCGCCGCGCAACAGTAACTTCAGCCGACCAAATTTTCATAGTATTCCTAAAATACCCTGCACGTTGTTCATACCATAATATTGCATTATTATATTCCCCATTCTTATTCGTTTTATAAATAAACAGGTGCTTTTGACGCATGTCTGCTACATGTTACAAGTTACAGGTTCTTGGAGCGAAAACAGTGAAAAAGACAAAAGACGACACAAAAAAGGACTTTTGACCAACAAATAAAAGGATCTTAATCAAGCCTACACAAAAGATCAGTACAAGGCAACGCAAGGTCTAAGATTACAAAGCAAACGGTTAAAAGTCCACTGCAATTGTTCACTGGAGATCTGGAAGAAATAGAGAAGCCAAATTGAATAAAGATCCAAAGAAATAAAAAGCCAAAGAAGCCCAGAATTAGTTCCAAAATTTCCAGACATAAAATTTTACCAAAGCTTGGAAGTCTACTTTGACTAGGTCTTCCTAAGAATATTTTGGTAAATGTAGACATGCGAATCAATTGTAACCTAGGGTTTCTATCTCCTACAAATAGAAGCCTAAATCATTGTATTCTTTTCATGCCTCCCTTCATTAATAAATTTCAGCATTCTTTTGGAGAGCATCATTTTTTGTAAGTTCTTTATTTTCTGCCTTAGGTTAATTTTCTATTCTTGCTCTAGATAAATTTAATTTCTTGCCCTAGTTAATCTTTTATTTTCTGCCCTAGATAAATGTATTTCAATTCCCTAATGAGTGAGTAGTCTCCTCGCTTGTTAGGGTTAGATCTGGGGAAGGTTTGAGAGATGAAGATCTCTCATCCCCTTTCTTGCCCATCATATATTTTCATAGGACTCTATGCATACATGCACATACCGCTCCCTACGACACCCTATCCCTCGAGGTAGCGGTGATACCGTAGTATAAAGGCCCGGTTGTGATGTTTTCCATGGAGGTTAGGGTAAGGATTGATAAAAGAAGGACAAGAAACTAGAGGAAGAAAACATCTTCCAGATGATTCTAATCCCTTTTATTAATAATTACCATAACACCTAATTAGATCTTCATATGGGTATAGAAAGCGGTGAGATTTATAGAATTTCCAAACTTAACCTAGACCTAACCCTAGCAAGACTTAGATATAGATTAATTAGGTTTTTAGATTTAATAATCAATCCGAACACCCTTCGGAATTAACTCGTTAGCGCGATTAGGAGATTCACAACATCCCTGTGGACCGACCCGTATTCACCGGCTAGCTTCATGCGACGCCGTTCTTGATTGCGGTAATAGATAGTTTTTGAGATCAATCAAATGGCGCCGTTGCCGGGGATGGCGTAGAACTTTCCTCTTTGCAATTTCGGGTTAATCTAAATTAAATAAATCATAAAAATCTGAAAAAAAAACATAAAAATATATCATCTGTTATTTTTGTGTGAATTTTGCAGGATCTACGAACAAATTCGGATTTGGAAATCTACAGAGATCAATCACACGTATTTTTGCAATATACCAAATAATTTTTTGAGCACAACAAAAATTCGACAGAAACCTGGACTTGAAAATGGGGTTTTTCGAAAATCCGTTCGATCGAACTTGTAAACACGTTAGAGCAAGCTTGATCAGGTTAATAGCGTGGCTCTGATACCATGTAAGACTACGGCAGCGTCCCGGCCGTCACTCCGAGGCCGTAATGCGGAAACGAAAATTTTCTTTAACTTTAAAACCGGCGCTACCGCACGCTTAAAATCCGGATCGAACCATTAACCTAAACCTAGCTAACAAGAGAAAGGGCAGAGAGCTATACCGAGCGATCCGTGTCCTTCGGTCTTCGGCCTCCATCCCGATCTCCTCGCGGAATCTCCGGTCTTCACCTCCTCATCGGAAAGGGCACCACATCGCCGAGTTCTTTTACGGGCTCCCACCTCTGGACCGAGGCAACTCGGGCACGAAGTTGGCGATTCGACGTGTCCAAGAATACCGTAGGCGAAGTGTAGGATGGTTTGTCTCTTAGGGTTTGAAGTTGCCATTTGATGGAGGTGGAATGAACTTGTAATTGAACTTGGGAATTTTGTAGCAAGCCAATTATGAGATGAAGAAATTTCCCACTCATAAAATGAACCTCTCCCCTCACCAAGAAGTAGCCGGCCATGACAAAGTGAGAGAGGGAAATATACAAGGGAGGTGAGCACAAGAAAAAGGCAATGGTGAGGCTAAGGAAAAAGTGATGATAATGAGGAATTAATGTCACACCAAAGCCAAATCATTTCTCATCTCATTAAAGCAAATCATGATGGAAAAAGAAAAGATCTTATTATTATCATAATCCAAATGCCACATAAAACCCTCCACAATTGCTAATTTGCACATTTGCAAATTAGCCCCTCCCATCAGAAAAATCCGGCCATGAAGGAACAAAGGAAATATGGCCGAAACAAAATGCAAACTGGTAACTTCAAAAAACTGATCCCGTAATAAATTACAGGAAAACCCCGCGACCGTATATACATACCCGCATTTGTATTCCCACTGAATACAAATGCAATGAGACAAAATCTACACTGTACAATACTAGGATCCGGCTTAAACCAAAACCCGCTAGTATTATCTGTCTGATCATGATCCGTGCAATACCGTACGGATAAGATCGAACCATGTCATATCTCCATACAGACTCTACAGCGTTTCACCCGAAACTTGAGCAACTGTCTGTGGGGGACTCTAAAGACTCGTCAATATTTAGGCTGTGGATTTAACCACTAGCACGTCAGAGGTATTAGCCATACGTAACGGGCTACCAGGTATTGACCAAAAGGGACGTCGATGAGCGAACTCATCCTGACACCCTACTGATCCTGTCAGTGACAATATCCGTACAGTCCGGTCCGTTTGTCTATGAGCATCGCATGGCGGGTCTAGGGGTTGGTAAAAGTCAGACCCCCAAAAGCGGTACAAGTCGTGTCGGAGTGTAGCCCAGAACACCCTGAGATACTACTGGAATACCTACCAGTAAATCTCCTGCCTCGGCCGAGGGCTTTGTGTAATGGCTCTCCTAGACACAGCGCGACCCCACCCCCAATACCGGGAGAGACGAACCCCTGCAGATCCGCTCACTGCCTCCATGCGGCTCGGGACTGTACCCAACTAAAACCTGTTTGCACGACTCCTTTGAGCCGTGGTAGGGTAGTAATCAAAGTACAATGGGAACTCACTGTTGCGCCACGGCAGCGCCCCGGCCTCGTACTCGAGGCCAAAATGCGGAATCAAATTTTTTTTTCCTTACTCGGAAACCGGCGCTACCGCGGACAAAGAAAACCCGGATCGTGACCATTAACCTAATGCTAGCAATCAAGAGATAGGGTGAGAAGTATACCGAGTGATCCGAGTCCTCCGGTCTTCTCGTCATCGTCCCGATCTCCCGCGGAAAGTGTAGTCTCCATATCGTCGCCTCCTCGTCGGAAAGGGCACCACATCGCCTGCGTCTTTTACGGGCTCCCGCCTCAATACCGAGGCAACTCGGGCATGAAGCCGGCAACTCGACATGCTCAAGATATGCTGTAGAATGTGTAGTGTAGAGGGTATGTCTCTTTTGGGGTTTGTTGCCATGGTGATGGAGGAATCAAGAATAGAAAAATGGTGCTTGCATTTTTCTAGCAAGAAAATGAGATCATGAATGAAAATCTCAAGATGAAGCTCTCTTCTTCTTCTTCTCTCTTTCTTTTTCCTCTCATGAAAAACTTATCATTCCTTATCAAATAAATGGTGGAGGAAAGAATGTATATGAAGCATGAAGGGAGGTGAGTGTAGTGTAAAGCAAGTGGTGACCACATCCTAAAACATAATCATCACAAACTTACATCAACCTTCATCTCATATCCAATCTTCATAAAGCATGAAATGATGAATGAAAAGAATGGAATAAAAAGATGCTCTCATCTTACAAATAAACCCTCCACAAAATGTAATTTGCAAAACTGCAAATTACCCCCTCCATCAGAAAAGTCCGGCCGGGAAAGAACAAAGGAAAACCGGCCGGAACGGAATGCAAACTGGCAACTCCAGAAAACTGGTCCCGTAATAAATTACAGGAAAACCCCGATACTGTGCATACACACCCGCATCTGTATTCCGTCCGGATACAAATGCAATGAGACAAAATCTACACTGTACTAAACTAGGACCGGCTTAAGCCAAAGCCGGCTAGTAATATCCGTCCGATCCTGATCCGTGCAATACCGCACGTATCAGATCGAACCCTGCCATATAACTATACGGCTACTAGTACAAAACTGTCCGATCCTGATCCGTGCAATACCGCACGTATCTGATCGGACCCTGCCATATCTCCATACGGCCTCTACAGCGTTTCGCCCGAAAGCTTGAGTAACTGTAAGTGTGGTGGACTCTAAAGACTCGTCAATACTATGGCTGTGGATTTAACCACTAGCACGTCAGAGGTATTAGCCAATACGTGACGGGCCACCAGCTATTGACCAAAAGGGACGTCGATGAGCGAACTCATCCTGACACCCTACTGAGCCTGTCAGTGACAATATCCGTACAGTCCGGTCCGTTCATCTATGAGCATCGCATGTCGGGCCTAGGGGGTTGGTAAAAGTCAGACCCCCAAAAGCGGTACAAGTCGTGTCGGAGTGTAGCCCAGAACGCCCTGAGATACTACTGGAATACCTACCAGTAAATCTCCTGCCTCGGCCGAGGGCTTTGCGTAATGGCTCTCCTAGACACAGCGCGACCTCACCCCCAATACCGGGAGAGACGAACCCCTGAAGATCCGCTCACTGCCTCCATGTGGCTCGGGACTGTACCCAACTAAAACCTGTTTGCACGACTCCTTTGAGCCGTGGTAGGGTAGTAATCAAAGCACAGTGGGAACTCACACGAGACAAATGACGATCCTCAGGTCGATGAACTAACCTGTACACATGTCACCAGGGAACTGCTATCTGACGTCAGGTATAAGACCAAATAGCATGTTCCCGGCGAGTCCTGTCCGGTGTACTCATAACCCAATGAGCACCTGTATACATCTTAGGTGAACCAACTGACACCAGTGGCTTGTGAGACCGGCCACCGCCCCTCGTCGGGGTCTCGACTGTATACACTAGTCTACTCTGGAGAATCGATGCCCTGTCTCGAAACTCCCACGACTAGGGACCTTTTAAGGATGTGCTTATAGACCACCAGCTCTCACGTATATGATCGCCATCATACTGCTGGTAGTCAAGCAAGAATCCCAGGGGCTCTATCAACGTGTAATAGCGACATGTCAGGTCACCTAAAGCAGTACACGATGATAAAGATAAACCAGATAGCATACTATCATCTCGAGTAAGACTGTCCTACCGGGATAGGTCCTCCCTCAATCATTGCAATCACGTGCCTGTGATCCAATAATTGACTCTGAGGGCACTATCTCCAACAATCTCCCACTTGCACTCAAGGCTAATTATTGCGATGCCGCATACCCACAGCCCGTGTGATACCGAACACCCAACTCCTCTACTAGTCAGTCTCACAAAGCCCGTTTGCGAAACTATTGCGTTCGAGGAATAGCCTCAGTGAGTGGATCCGCTGTGATGTTTCTTTCTATGTCTCTCTATATCTCAAGTTCGCGGAGAAAGCCATCTCCCGAAATGAGCAATACCTGTCTTAGAATGTCTGGATGTCTGATGGGACCTAGCTCATAAATGAACTCCAAATCCAAACTTCTTAGACTGTATCGTCAACTGAACTTAATCAGTATCCTGCGCCATGCCTCCCTCAGTATCCACTTGGACCACCTGTCCAAAATACTGCCCCTTGTCAGAAGGAAAACTATAACTCTGACAACCTCCTTGTCGTCCATGTCACCTTGGAAGCCTGGAATGATAACTGTCTCCCAAATGAGGCTGTCGTCATCATATCCCTAGAACATCCACTTATGTTCTAAAACTGCTTCCGACTGTTTCTCCAGGATTGGATAAATGTCAACTTATTGCATCTAGTGCAAGAACAACATCTGGTGTGGTACTTGACATCTCATGATTGACTCAATTGCCTAAGCAAGTGATCTGCCAATCATGCACATCCCTCTCCCCTTTAGTCTGTAAGACACCTTTAGAGAGGGTGACTCCATCACCTGCAGGTACACTACCATGCCAGGAGTCGTCCATTCTAAATACTCTTAGAATGCTGTCTAAGTACCCAGATTGGGAAACCACCCAAATCTAGATCTAAAACCATAGATCTAGTAACCAGTATGTCTGACATAATGTCCAAATCCCATACGGAGAAAACACTGTGTGACGACCAAAGTATAACCGATCGTAGTATAGGAGTATCTTTTCTTACTCTGTGTATGTCATCCAAATACCAGGATATCACACCCTACTACCTTCTCAACAGATCCATCCCCTATTCTGATGACGTCAAACCTATGGCTGTCACATCAGAAATGGATGATCTGTCTCCGCTATATCTGCTTTAGTCTATAAATAAACACAAGCCTGATGTCCACCAATGCTTCCGCTGCTCCCACTGACTACGACAACCCTCTGGCAGAGTCATATAGACGTGCACTTCTAAAACTAGTTTAGAACGACGCTATACTCATCCTCCTGCCGGGTCTCGCAGCCTGGAACAACAACAATGGCAAGTGTGGGTAAACAAGAACTTCCCTGTCACCGTCCTTGAGGCTACCGGAGTACCTCTCGGGTGCCTGAAGTTACCCACCTTATCTGCGGAGTGGTCAATGGAATGTCAAAACAGATTGAATCTTTAGGTTCCTTATCAAATCTTCAGTAATCGTTTGCGGTTCTGGAATCACTTCCAGTTCTACCATACTCCCACTACTGTTTTTTAAAAAATCCATTTTTAATAAAACTGTGGCGAGTCTAGAACAATATTTCTATTGATCTGCCAGATGGTAGAAAGTCAACCCTCGTCATAGCCTGGGTCAACCCACAAACAGCCATTACAGAAACGTGCCTTGAGTTGTTCAGTGTCTGGTTTTAAGCATAAGCCGGACAACTCCCCGTACCTTAACAATGTCAAGATATGAACTGTTCTATATCCAATATAGAAACAGAGGCACTGATTTAATTGAACCAGATTCAAATCATGCAGTTGTCTCCACCGCATGTCAACTAAATGGAGAGAGGCCGATCAGCGTTACTCAACTTAGGAATGCTTCCAATTATGAGTAACCTGAAAGAGAAGTAATTACTATCAACTGAATACCATACACAAGTATCTACATCTTCGATCACTTTGAAGAATCCCGATACTTGCTACACCTGGTTCTCTACTCTATTCAAATACCTATAACTCCTCAAAACTTAGACCCTGTGTTTCTACGAAACACATGTCTAAGAACTAGAGAAGTTAAAAGTAAACAGAATATAGTGTGAGGACCAACCCCTCTGTCCTAATGGACACTGGACAACATACAATACTCTGTATAAGTCCGCTGAGTCTAACAAATCATTCACTGTGTGTCGTAGGTTAAAAAACTGTACTTATGGTTAAGAAGAATTACACCGCTGTTTAATGCTCCTTACCTAACCATCCACTGATATAGGTAAATGTCGTAGACATAACTTCAAAAAGGTATATCTCACTCTATAAAAATAGACGTACAGATATATCAATTTGAAATTGGTGCATAACCGCGGATATTCAAAACCAAATAATTGCCGTCCGGCAAACAACCCAGGTGACTTCCTCAAATATCACCGATTACAACGAATCCCGATATAATGAGGATGATCACCCAATTCCCAATAACTTACTCCCACTCATCATCTGTAAAACCATACAGATGTGAGAATCCAACCTGGCAAATACATACCCTGGAGTAAGTATCTAATCGGGAAATCAGTTTTCTTTTAACATCACACAGTGAAACTGAAACATTGAAATGTTTCGTCGGGGTATACTGGTATTCCTAGTAATGCCTCTTCCATTATCCAGATTCACAACTGTAACCTTGTAATTCTTTGCCATCTTTCTAAATCCCTTTCTATGTCTTTAGTCATTACCTTCTGTACACCCCCTTAGGCCAAATGGTTTTCTTCCTTCCCTACCGTTCGGCACCAGCCTATGGTTTGGAAGAAGACTATCCAAAAAGCATAAAGGGTGTACTGTCCCAATCCTAGGAACACTCGCAATGTGAGAGAAGGTGAAGATAAAAGACACCTGAATGTACTTTATTCCTATTTCTCCTGAACCAGAATCCATCCCCGAACTGGAACAAGTTCCTTTCGAGTTCGTATATAACCATACGATGGAGTATCCAATAAACTGTGGATCTTCGTAGTGATACGGAGTGTCCTGGAGAAATACAAAGGTGATTTAGGATTGGCGAAGAAATACTTGGTTTGGTCGTGAATATCAGTCGCAATTTACTTTGCCCTCCTACTAAATCCTTGCTTTGTCTTAACTTAATACCTTCTGCACACCATCGTTATGCTAATTGGTTTTCTTCATTCCCCACCGTTCGGCACCAGCCTAAGGTTTGGAAGAAGACTATCCAATTTGCGTAATAGGTGTACTATCTCCTAAACCAAGGAGTACTCGCAACCTGAGAGAAAGTGAAAAGAAAAGACAACTGAATAGTCTTATTCGTTTCCTCCAGAACCGGAAACCATCCTCGAAGTCCTTCGAGTTCGTATATAACCATACGATGGTTTTGTCCAATGGAAGTGGACGTTCGCAGTAACGCGGGGTGTCCTGGAGAAAGGGTAAAAGTAGGAGTGGCAATGAGGTCTGCAACTCTGACAATCCAAAGGCCTGTGTTAAGAAGGTTCGGTCAACTTGGTCACTGAGTCATAGTCTTAGGGTCGGGTCAATGGTCGCAGCCAAAGAGAGAGAGAAAAGAAACACTCAGCGTGCACTCTAACCTAGATCAGAATGGTTATCACTTTGTCTAATCTGGAAACCTCCCACTGTACCTCAAATTCTCCTCCAAACCTGAAAGAAGAACTAGTCGGGGTCACCCGAGGAGTAAACCAACTCATCAGTGGGAATCGGGATCCAACTATCATCGCATGACAACTTGACGGAATCCACTCAAGTCACCACACTCATGCGCATGCCTGGCAAGTTTCAGTTCTTTTGAAACTCCCGATGTTTGTTTTTATCCCTAGGACCCAAGTGACCTTGACAATGCCAACAAATCAAAGAGTCCTAGTCAAGTTCTACCCGTCATTATCTTGATTGCATTAAACCCACCCGTACGAGTCCTTGACAATGCCAACAAGACCGTACGACTGTCCTAACCAATCCACTTATCCTTGTGACAGAAAAGCATTACATAGCTACCGAACACTACGCCACGGCAATGCACGACAAACGCAGCACGAATACTAAGTAACACTAATCTGAAATGACGGAGGGCTACGACTGGTTTTTGGCGAAAAACCTTTAACGTAATGAACTTGATATCGTTGAAGGAACTGGATAACCTTTTAGAAAATATAGTGACGAAAACCTTTACTAAAGAGGTCACTCCCGGTGAAGGGATCTCGGCTCTTTCCCCGTAGAATGAGGTGCAGGATATTCCAACTGAATACCACGATGCAAAGCAAAAGTAATCGGCTATAGTGAAGTTAATGCCCTGACGCAAACTTCTGTCCAAGGGGTCACTCCCGGTGAAGGGATCTCGGCCCTTGCCTCGTCGACTGAGGAGCAGGATATTCCAAATGAATACCACGATGCAAAACAAAAGTGAATGTCCTTGCAATAACAGCTTTTTGAAAAATTGTTCCAACAACATCAGAACAGGTTTGTTTATCTTGCATTGATCCGAATCAACGCAGTCCCATCAATTAATCACACCACAAAGAACGAAAATATACTGACGTACGTATATGCCATCCGCATTCGCCACTGGGTCCCGTCATCACCCGTTAGGTTAGCTAACTAACGGCAGAGCGGGGACTGGACTAGCGCGGATGTAAAACATATACAACATCTACTAATATATATACCAATATATTATATTTCGCTCAAGGCGTGATAAAATGCAACATCACAGAAATGTACAGCATCACAGAACAATACAGATATCTGGAAGCCCCGGGTTTCACAGAGCCGCTGCTGAAACCCGACGTTCCCCTGGTCGTGTGGATAGCCTGTGCAATGAAATCCTAGACCCCTACGGGCGCGGCAAGTCACCCGCCAAAACCTGAAGCAAGGCAGCCCCCTCCAGCACCGTGAATGGACCACCCAGCACTTCACGGAATCCGGTAACTTGGGCACCCCTCCTGGGTCCACCTGTACCCCCTACGAGTGCGGCGAATAGCCCGCCAATCCTAGAGTGAAGCCCCCTCCGTCTCAATGCCATGAGATGCGGGCCCGTTGCCCCCTAGAACCCGGCTATCCGTGCACTCCTCCGCGGGATAATCCTAGTACAGAAAGTAAAATATACATACACCGGGTACATCGACCGCAACCAGGTCGTGCCCCAAAAGAATAATACAATCAGGCAGTGACGGCAGTCCACATGTCGGACGCTCGCCCCGCAATATCAAATGTACATAATACAACAAAACTGTACTAGCATTGCATCCAGGCTATCCCCCACGACCGATCCGCAACAACACAGCATAAACATAGAACATCAACGTGAAAATCACGTTCGCAAATCCGTCTAACCGGGCTATAGCAGTTAGACGGGATTTACCGATCAAGTGACATTCACGGTCGCAGATATAATGTAAATACTGTGAAATAATGTGTTTAAAAATATCCGATCGATCAAACAATTAGCAAGTGGGCCCCCAACCAATACTGTAGCAGTCACAGAAAACCTGGGCCCAAATTTAATATTCCAAAACCCACAAAATTAGCCCAGAAGCCCACTGGGAAAATTCGAAGAAGTGAACCCACCAACCTGCGGTGGAACCGCGGCAACAAGGGGGGTTCTGCCGCGGTTCCGCGCTCTGGTTGAGGGATCGTCGTCTCGAATTTTCCCAGAGTTCTTAGAACTCCCTGCACATCATTCTGAGATCACCTGAAAAATTTTTAGACACCAAAAAATTCCAACAGAAAACTGATGCAAAGGAAAATGTGGTTTTTGGGATTTCGGTCGATCGGAAATGCAAAACACATTAGAACAAGCTAGGTAAGGTTAATGGCGTGGCTCTGATACCATGTTGCGCCACGGCAGCGCCCCGGCCTCGTACTCGAGGCCAAAATGCGGAATCAAAATTTTTTTTCCTTACTCGGAAACCGGCGCTACCGCGGACAAAGAAAACCCGGATCGTGACCATTAACCTAATGCTAGAAATCAAGAGATAGGGTGAGAAGTATACCGAGTGATCCGAGTCCTCCGGTCTTCTCGTCATCGTCCCGATCTCCCGCGGAAAGTGTAGTCTCCATATCGTCGCCTCCTCGCCGGAAAGGGCACCACATCGCCTGCGTCTTTTACGGGCTCCCGCCTCAATAGCGAGGCAACTCGGACATGAAGCCGGCAACTCGACATGCTCAAGATATGCTGTAGAATGTGTAGTGTAGAGGGTATGTCTCTTTTGGGGTTTGTTGCCATGGTGATGGAGGAATCAAGAATAGAAAAATGGTGCTTGCATTTTTCTAGCAAGAAAATGAGATCATGAATGAAACTCTCAAGATGAAGCTCTCTTCTTCTTCTTCTCTCTTTCTTTTTCCTCTCATGAAAAACTTATCATTCCTTATCAAATAAATGGTGGAGGAAAGAATGTATATGAAGCATGAAGGGAGGTGAGTGTAGTGTAAAGCAAGTGGTGACCACATCCTAAAACATAATCATCACAAACTTACATCAACCTTCATCTCATATCCAATCTTCATAAAGCATGAAATGATGAATGAAAAGAATGGAATAAAAAGATGCTCTCATCTTACAAATAAACCCTCCACAAAATGTAATTTGCAAAACTGCAAATTACCCCCTCTATCAGAAAAGTCCGGCCGGGAAAGAACAAAGGAAAACCGGCCGGAACGGAATGCAAACTGGCAACTCCAGAAAACTGGTCCCATAATAAATTACAGGAAAACCCCGATACTGTGCATACACACCCGCATCTGTATTCCGTCCGGATACAAATGCAATGAGACAAAATCTACACTGTACTAAACTAGGACCGGCTTAAGCCAAAGCCGGCTAGTAATATCCGTCCGATCCTGATCCGTGCAATACCGCACGTATCAGATCGAACCCTGCCATATAACTATACGGCTACTAGTACAAAACTGTCCGATCCTGATCCGTGCAATACCGCACGTATCTGATCGGACCCTGCCATATCTCCATACGGCCTCTACAGCGTTTCGCCCGAAAGCTTGAGTAACTGTAAGTGTGGTGGACTCTAAAGACTCGTCAATACTATGACTGTGGATTTAACCACTAGCACGTCAGAGGTATTAGCCAATACGTGACGGGCCACCAGCTATTGACCAAAAGGGACGTCGATGAGCGAACTCATCCTGACACCCTACTGAGCCTGTCAGTGACAATATCCGTACAGTCCGGTCCGTTCGTCTATGAGCATCGCATGTCGGGCCTAGGGGGTTGGTAAAAGTCAGACCCCCAAAAGCGGTACAAGTCGTGTCGGAGTGTAGCCCAGAACGCCCTGAGATACTACTGGAATACCTACCAGTAAATCTCCTGCCTCGGCCGAGGGCTTTGCGTAATGGCTCTCCTAGACACAGCGCGACCTCACCCCCAATACCGGGAGAGACGAACCCCTGAAGATCCGCTCACTGCCTCCATGTGGCTCGGGACTGTACTCAACTAAAACCTGTTTGCACGACTCCTTTGAGCCGTGGTAGGGTAGTAATCAAAACACAGTGGGAACTCACACGAGACAAATGATGATCCTCAGGTCGATGAACTAACCTGTACACATGTCACCAGGGAACTGCTATCTGACGTCAGGTATAAGACCAACTAGCATGTTCCCGGCGAGTCCTGTCCGGTGTACTCATAACCCAATGAGCACCTGTATACATCTTAGGTGAACCAACTGACACCAGTGGCTTGTGAGACCGGCCACCGCCCCTCGTCGGGGTTTCGACTGTATACACTAGTCTACTCTGGAGAATCGATGCCCTGTCTCGAAACTCCCACGACTAGGGACCTTTTAAGGATGTGCTTATAGACCACCAGCTCTCACATATATGATTGCCATCATACTGCTGGTAGTCAAGCAAGAATCCCAGGGGCTCTATCAACGTGTAATAGCGACATGTCAGGTCACCTAAAGCAGTACACGATGATAAAGATAAACCAGATAGCATACTATCATCTCGAGTAAGACTGTCCTACCGGGATAGGTCCTCCCTCAATCATTGCAATCACGTGCCTGTGATCCAATAATTGACTCTGAGGGCACTATCTCCAACACTCACATGAGACAAATGACGATCTCAGGTCAATGAACTAACATGTACACATGTCACCACGGAACTGCTATCTGACGTCAGGTATAAGACCAACTAGCATGTTCCCGGCTAGTCCTGTCCAGTGTCCTCATAACCCAATGAGCACCTGTATACATCTTAGGTGAACCAACTTACACCAGTGGCTTGTGAGACAGGCCACCGCCCCTCGTCGGGGTCTCGACTGTATACACTAGTCTACTCTGGAGTATCGATGCCCTGTCTCGAAACTCCCACGACTAGAGACCTTTTAAGGATGTGCTTATAGACCCCAGCTCCCACGTATATGATCGCCATCATACTGCTGGCCATCAAGAAAGAATCCTAAGGGCTCTATCAACGTACAATAGTGACCTGTAAGGTCACCTGAAACAGTACACGATCATAAAGGCAAACCGGATAGCATACTATCATCTTGAGTAAGACTGTCTTACCGGCATAGGTCCTCCCTCAATCATTGCAATCACGTGCCTGTGATTCAATAATTGACTGTGAGGGCACTATATCCAACATGGTAGCCCGTTACGTACAGTTAGTACCACTGACGTGCTAGTGGTTAAATCCACAGCCAAAGTATTGACGAGTCTTTAGAGTCCCCCACAGACAGTTTCTCAAGTTTCAGACAAAACATTGTAGAGGCCATATGATATATGGCAGGGTTCGATCATATACATGCAGTCATGCACGGATCATGATCAGACGAGTCATACTAGTAGGTTTTGGTTTAAGCCAAATCCTAGTATTAGATTTGTTGGATTATTTTAGTCTCATCGCATTTGCATTCAGTCGGAATGCGGATGCAGGTATGTATATATACAGGTGAGGGGTATCCTTATGATCTGTCACGAGTTTACTTTTAGTTGATGCCATTCTCTTTTTATTGTTGTAAACATTTGGATAAATGTTTACATATGGAAATTATGAGCTCAAAGTCATGATGAGGAGCATTTATTGTGACACATGCATAGGTGATGACTCATGGTCTCTTTATTTATGAATATGTCATATTTTGGATTGATTTTGTGTGTTGAAATGATAAGAGGAGAGAGAGGGCAGCCATATGGCTTGGGGTTAGCTCTTGTGATTATCATTCTAGCCTCTCTCATTTTATCATCCCACACAAGAAAAGAAAAGCTCTTCTTCTTCTTCTTCCTCTAGCTCATAACTTCTACCAATGGCATCATCTCCGACCTCCATCCATACACTCTCATGTGTTGAGAATCAATGGATGCTTGAGAAAAAATTATCACACACATTCTCTACTTCACCTTGGACATGTCGGCTAGCAAACTTCATGTTCGAGTTGCTTCAGATGAAGCGAGAGCCCGTAAAAAGACTCATTGATGTGGTGCCTTTCCGACGAGGAGACCGGAGATCGAAGATGCCATGAGGAGCTTGGGATGGTGGCCAAAGACCGAAGGACATGGATCGATCGGTATAGCCACTCTCACTTCTTAGTAGTTAGCTAGTTTAGTGTTAATGGTTCGATCCGGTTTAAAGACTACGATAGCGCCGGTTTCCTAAAAAGTTTTTGTTTCCGCATTTGGCCTCGGATAGACGGCCGGGGCGCTACCATAGACTTACACCAATCCACCGCTCTTGATCCTCTCTTGTAAGCTTTGGGACACGTCATTTGCCACGTGTCATGATCTGGGGAATCCCCGGTATCGAGCATTATCATTAGCCCCCCACTCTCGCCTCAACCCATTCATGGGTCGGGTTGAGAGTGGTTTGACCGACCACATGGGGTAAGCTTTTTTTGGAAGATATCGTTGGTACGTATTCCCGGGCAATTAGTTGTATTTTCTTGATGACGTCAGCGGATCAGGGAAGAGATCTCGCATTAAAGAGGAAGCGCCGGTTCGTACGTACGTTCAACGAAGCGCCAGCCCACGTGTCTGGCGCTGGTTGGCTGACGCGACGGGCCACGGGTGTTCCTACGCCCAATGGGACGCGCCCAATGCGCGGGCGACAGGTGGAGCCTCGATGGCCGTTGAATGCGAAGTGTTGTTTTGGTCGGAGACGATCGGCGCCGTAGGATGTGTACGCCGGCTGTTATAAATAGAGATGGGAGCCTCTTCAGGGTCCCTACCTCACCATAATTTCCTCGTGTCTTTGCGTGTTAACTCAACGCTCTTCTCCTTAGGTCGGGTTCCTTGTCGCTTTGCGTGTTGTCTCGGCGCTCACCCTTTAGTTCGGGATCCTTGTGTTTCCTCTTCCGAGGACTCATCCTTTTGATTAGGTTAGATGTATTCTATCGAGGAGTCTGTAGAAATAGTCCAGGTAGAGTTTAGGGAGTCTTCTGCAGCTTCTTCTTCTGCTGCTTCTTCCTTTTCCTCGTTTGAGCCAGAATCCCCCCGGGGGGTTAGGGTTAGTAGTGCCCCTCGGGGTCGCGCGGAGGGGCGGTCTTCAGAGCGCAGGTCAGGTGCGTCCGTGCCGCGTCTTCCATCGTGAGTCATGCAGGCGAGCTTGCCACCATTCGGGCTCGCTTACACATTCCTCCCGGCTATTCGCTTCGTCTGGCCGGGGAGGGGGAGAAGGCAGATCAGGTTCGGGGCAAGGAGATTGCCTTGTACCTGGAAGCCTTTTGGGCCGGGATGCGCTTGCCCTTCTCTCCCGAGGTGTGTGCGGTGTTGAATTGTTTTGAGTTAGCCCTAGGCCAGTTAGTGCCGAACTCTTGGAGGATTCTCCTTGGGTTCCTGGTCCAGTTGAAATTGCGCCAGATCCCTTTCAGCCGGAGCCTTCTCATTTCTTCCCTCTGCTACAAAAATCACCCCGACACCCACAGGAACGAGCCGAGCTGGGTATACATTTCATTTAGAAAACACCGAGGAGGTGCTACCAGGTCGGGGGTCGTTGTAGTGCCTTCTTCTATCCACGATTGGAAGAAGAAGTTTTTGTTTGTCGAACAACCCGAGGGTGAGGATTGGCCTGTGCCTATCCAGTGGCACAGGGCAAACTGCCTGTGGGTGAGGCGGTCGAATGATCCCAACGCGGTGGTGGTGTCGGAATGGGAGCCTCTCCCCCGGATTGATGTGTTGCTGTCTGAGCAAGCCCTTAGTTGGGCGGGGCTCAGCCCCGCTCAGTTCTCGGGTAAGTTAGGAGTTTTTGAGCGACCCATTTAGACTTGTGTATTCTTCCACTTTTTCAGGCATTGCTAACTTCTTTGTATTTTCATCTTATGCTGAACCCATGAACATGTCCAATTTTCGGGCGGCCCTGGTTGAGCAAAAGAGAGGGAAGAAGGCCGGAGGCGCCGGCCCCTCTCGCCCATCGTGGGCTCCGGCCCCACCGGCGGCCGCCCCAGCCAGACACTTGAGCACGCCCTGGGCCCTGGAGTCCAGCCAAATGCCGAGCCGAAAACGCGCTTGGGAGCAAGAGCCCCGGGCTCTGGAGGTGGGAGACGAGACTGGCTCTCCCGCGTCTCTCCTCAAGAAGTACCACAGGACGGTGCCTCGCTCCCCGGCTTCCCCGATCATTGTGGACGATGGGGAGCTTCGCTTTGAGGTGCCCTCGGGGCTTTCTGTCGCCGACAGCTTGCTTTCGGAGACGGAAAGGTCGGCCGGGGGCAAAATTCCTCGGGGGGCCCTTAGGGCCCAAATGGCGGCCATAACCCAGGAGGCCGTGCAGGTCAGTGTTCGTACCTCATTCGGTTTTTTATTCAGTACACTTGGAGTAGCGTCGCCCCGTCTTCCACGCTGGGCTGTGGCAAGACCTCGAAAAGGATGTTCCTCTTGTTGTTGGCCGTATAAGATGAAGCTAGCTTACTCAAGGCATTGGCCTGGGCATTTAGCTGTCTGGGGATCTGCTCTATTTAGACTTCGTCGAAGTCTTTTCGCAATCTTCTCACCTCAGCCAGATACTTCACCATCAGAGGCTCCCGTGCCTCGAATCGGCCAGTAACTTGGCCAACGACTAGGGCGGAGTGGCTGCGGATCCGGATCATTTTCAACCCTAGTCCGAAGGCTATGCGCAGTCTGGCCAGCAAGGCCTTGTATTCCGCTGTGTTATTTGAGGCTTTGAACCCGAGCTTCAGAGAATACTCCATCTCTGCCTCGTTCGGGCCCCGAATGTTGAGGCCGACACCACAACCTTCCTCGATCGAGGACCCGTCGACGTAAAGGATCCAATCAGGGACGGAGTCGGGCTTTCCATCGACTGAGGGTTAAGCTCCGGAGGCCGGCGTGGATTCCGACTCTTTGCTGGGGATGGTGCACTCGACGATAAAATCGACCAGGGCTTGTGCCTTGATAGCCTGCCTCGGGTGGTACATTATGTCGGACTGGGACAACTCCCACCTCCATTTCTCCAAGTGACCAGAAGACTCGGGGGAGGCATGGATAACCCCTAAAGGCCGCTCGGTAAGAACGAGGATGGCGTGCGCCTGGAAATAGTGTCGTAGTTTTCTTGAGGCCACGATGAGTGCCAAGACGATCTTCTCAATGGCTGAGTACCTCGTTTCTGCATCCTTGAAGACGTGGCTCACATAGTATACCGGCTTCTGGACTCCCTCGACTTCTCGGATGAGCACCGAGCCTGCAGCTTGGTCGGACACTGCTAGATATAGCAATAGCTCGTCCCCTTCAACTGGCCGGATGAGCAGCGGGGGAGTTGCAAGGTGCTTCTTTAATTGCCTAAAGGCGGTCTGGCACTCCTCCGACCATTCGAACCTTGGTATCTTCCTTGGAGCTTTGAAGAACGGGAGACACTTCTTCCCAGACCTTGACATGAAACGACTCAGAGCGGCTACCCACTCTGTCAGCCGCATGATTTCGATGTTAGCCTTGGGCGCGACCATGTTAAGGATGGCGCTGATTTTCTCCGGGTTAGCTTCGATTCCACGGTGGGTGACCATGAAGCCGAGGAACTATCCACCGGTGACCCCGAACGCGCATTTAGCGGGGTTCAGTTTCATCTTGTATTTGCGAAGGACGTCGAAGGCCTCGCCCAGATCCTTGGCGTGTTCGTCTGATGAGACCGATTTGATGAGCATGTCGTCGACGAAAACTTTCATGTTCCTGCCGATCTGCGGCTTGAACATGCAATTGACCAAGCGTTGGTACGTAACCCCGGTCCGTTGTGAATGCGGTGGGGTCCTCGTCCGCTGGATTCATATGGATCTGGTTGTAGCCGGAGAAGGCATCCATGAAGCTAAGTAGCTCGTGGCCTGCTGAACTGTCGACAAGCTTATCTATCCGAGGGAGGGGATAGTTGTCTTTCGGGTAGGCCTTGTTGAGGTCGTTGATGTCGATGCACACGCGCCACTTCCCGCTTGACTTTTTAACCATGCCTACATTCGCCAACCATTCGGAGTAAGGCACGTTCCGAATAAAGTTGGCGGCGAGGAGCCTGTCTACTTCGTCCTCGATCGCTTTTTGTTTGATCGGGCCGAAGCTTCGTTTTTCTGCCTGACGAGTCGGACCGTAGGGTCCAACCCGAGCTTATGCAATATGATCTGGGGGTCGATCCCAGGCATGTCGGCAGGCGCCCGGATGAACACGTCAGAGTTACTTCTAAGGAAGTGGACCCGGTCGTCTCGGCGAGTCCCCGTCAAGAGTGACCCGATCTGGACAGTTCGCTCATTGTCTCCTTCCGCAAGGGGGACCTCAGTCAGTGGTTCTACTGGGGTTCCCCGGACCTTTTTTTGCTCGTCTCTAGTGTCTAGAGAACCCTTGATATCATCCTCGCACTCGAGGTCATTGTATGGCCGCTAAGACGTAGATGTTGCGGTGAAGCAAACCTTTATGGTTTGTTGGTCCCCGTAGGCCCGACCTATCCCGCCTTGGTCAACCGGGAACTTCATCGCTAGTTGGTAGGTCGATATCGGGGCCCAGAGGGAGTTCAGTGTTGGGCGACCGAAGAGGACGTTGTAGGCTAATGGGATTCTCGCGACGATAAACTCCACAGGCACGGTGCGCGTACGGCCCGCCTCCCTGATATTAAATTGGAGGGTAATTACCCCTTTCGCAGGGATGAAGTAGTTAGTGAACCCTGACAGGACGTGGGCGGTCGGCCTTAGGTCCGACGGGGGGTGTCCCATTCACAGAAAGTAGTCATAAAAGAGAATGTCCGCCGAGCTTCTCGAGTCGACCAATATCCTCTGCACTTCGTTGCGGTGGACCCGAGTTATGATCACCAGGGGGTCGTTGTTTCCCCCAATCAGAGCAAAACTCTGTTCAAATTTTGAAATTTGAAATGAAGCAGGGCTTCATAGCAGCGCTAGTGCTAAGAGTTAAAAACTCTGATGCAGCGCTCACGTGCAAAACACGAGAGCGCTCGCGCTAGTAGCGCCAGCGCTGAGAGTCAAAGACTGTGAGGCAACACTCACATGCAAAGCACATGAGCGCTAGCGCCAAGTGCGCTAGACTCTGAAGCAGTGCACTACGTGCAAAGCACGTGAGCGCTGCACTCTAAGCAGCGCACCACGTGCAAAGCACGTGAGCGCTGGCGCTAAGAGCGCTACACTCTAAGCAGCGCACCACGTGCAAAGCACGTGAGCGCTAACGATAGAACAAAATGTTCTCGGCCCTTGGATCAAAGATCCAACGAACATGATTAAAAATCATTAATTGACCAGAATAAAATTCTGTTAAGGAAACATTCCTTAGAATCTTTCCAAACAGGAAAGGTTATGTTCTGTAAATCAGAGCACCGTTTGATCAATGATCCAATGGTGATTAAAAACCACCAAAATACAGAATAAATTCTGTATGGGAAAAAATTTCCCAATTGTTCTCCGCCGAAAACTGGGAAAGACTAACATCTTGCCTGAATTTGGGGGCAGATGCTCTTTGGTTTTATTCGTCCACCTCTCCGAAGATTCCATGTTGATTTATGGCACCGTGTATCAGAGGTTTAGACGTATGCGGCCGTTGTAACAGACTTCATCAGATTCCCCCTCATTTGACCGGTTTTTGATTGTGGGGACGCTCTTCTCTGCAGGCGCAAGCCCCTGCAGTTAATTACACTACCGCATCGCGGTAACCACTTTCTCCTTCTCCAGATGGTCACTTTGTGTCGTGTATATTCGTTTTATTTTTGGTTGCCCGTGGATTGTATACGGAGACTAATTTATGTTGTCACCCGTAGAGCGTGGATTAGTCCAAATCCGTATTTTCTTAGATTTGGGTTTGGGTTGGGTTTAAGGATCGTTAATCTCATTTAAGACTAAGATCTACTTAAACGTTTGTTAAGGATACGTTAGTCTAATTTTAGACTAAGATCAACTCAACAGTTTGTTAAGGATACGTTAGTCTAATTTTAGACTAAGATCTACTTAACAGGATCATTTAGATCCAACAAAAGAGCATTTGGGCTCTATTGTTTTAGTTTAGGGACTTTGCGGTCCAATGGGTTTAAGGACATCATTTTCCATGGAGTTTAAGGACATCATAGTCCATAAAGTTTAAAGACATCATAGTTTATGAGTTTAAGGACCTCACAGTCCATGGTAGTTTAGAGACATCATAGTCTGTAAAGTTTAAGGATATTAAAGTCCATGAGTTTAAGGACCCCACAGTCCGTAAAGTTTAAGGATATCGTAGTCCATAAGTTTAAGGACCTCATAGTCCGTGTGGTTTTGGTTCAACCGTTTGGGGATGCACCAAAAGTTATTGGTTACTGGGACCCTCCATCTCTCTGAAGAAGTTGAAGGATTACAACGACATGTATCAGAGGTATGAAGAGATGTACCCTTGAACCAATATCCCGATTTGGGGAATGGGATGAACATCAGTTTAGATGTCATCTGTTAGAAGAACACTAGTCATCTTTGGGACTAGGATTAATTTGGGGAGACCTGAACATGGGGGCTCAATCGATTGGTGACAAAAAGGGTCTTGGCTTTGGAAGACTTGGCTAATTTGAGCTAAGGTTGATTTCCCTTAGTCACCCCATAGTGCTAAGCACTGAATCAGTGTTAAACACTGGACTTTGGAGGAGCTCGTGTGTGAACACGTGAGGGGCCCCGAAGTGGGCATTGTTCCTTGAGTTTATTCCCTCATATATATATATATATATATATATATATATATATATATATATATATATATATAAGTGCCGAGCACTTGGCTCACGTGTGAGCACGTGAGGCGCCCGAGGTGAGAACCGTTCTCTGGATTTTATTCCTCTTTCATTTATAAGTGCTAAGCACTTAGTTCATCAAACAGTCACGTGCAGACACGTGAGGTGGCTTCGAAATGCGAGCGCTGTCTTTGGAATTTTCTCCCTGTTTAGGGGTCACGTGGGAACACGTGAGGTGCCCCCAAAATGGGATCTATCTTGGGTTTATTCCCTTTTTCCTTTTCTGAGTGCTAAGCACTATTGGGTCACATGAGATCACGTGGGGCACTCTGAAGAATGAAAATTGCCTTTGCTTTATTCTCCTTTTCTTTTTCTGATTGCTAAGCACTCTCAAGGGATCACGTGAGGTCACGTGAGACGCCCCAAATTGAGATGTGTTTTAGATTTACTCCCCTTTTTGAAAAGCTTGTTCGGTGGTGCGCCAAGAGTTAATGGTTATTGGGACCCTCCACCTCTCTGAAGACATTAAAGAATTACAATGACATGTATCGGAGGTGTGGAGAGATGTACCCTTGAACCAAATTCCAGATCGAGGGGAGAGATCATGGTGGGATGAACATCATTTTAGATGCCATATATTAGGAGCTCATTAGCTATCTCTGGGACTGAGATCGGTTTGGCCGACCCTGAGCATGAGAGGCTCGATTGATTGCCCTCGGGAGATTTGATCTATGTTTGGCTAATATTAGCCTCTCATAGTGTTAAACACTAATATATGATCGGCTCTCACGTGCTCCCACGTGAGGCCTTAAAGTAGTGTTAAACACTAGTGTATGATCAGCGCTCACGTGCTCCCACGTGAGGTGCTTGAAATAGTGTTAAACACTAAGAATTTGAGGCACTCACGTGGGATCACGTGGGGCGCTTGATGTAGTGTTAAACACTAAGAATTTGACGCACTCACGTGGGGTCACATGAGGCGCTTGAAGTTGGCGCTGCTCCTCTGGGTTTATTCTCTTGTTTCTTTTCTAAGCGCTATCGGGTCACGTGGGATCACGTGAGGCGCCCCAAGAATGGAAACTGCCATTTGATTTATTCCCTTTCTGGTTTATAAAAGTTAAGCACTGCTTGGGGGTCACGTGGGGCCACGTGAGGCGCTCCAAAAATAGGGTTTATTCCCTTTTCTCTTTTATAAGTGTTGAGCACTTCTCAGGGGTCACGTGGGGTCACGTGAGACGCTCCAAAAATAGGGTTTATTCGCTTTTCTCTTTTATAAGTGCTGAGCACTTATCAAGGGTCACGTGGGGTCACGTGACTAGATCTCATTCTTTCCCTCTTTGTTCCTCAAAGGTGCTCACGTGGTAACACGTGAGCTTTTATTGTGTAGCATTGAGCACTAATATGCATGGAGCTTTGGATCTAAATTTTGTGAATTTCAGGTCCCTTATTTTATAAGAATTAAATTCTTTTATAGGGTTAAACCCTAGTTTTATCAGAGGAATTAAATTCCTATATCTTTTGGTAAGAATTAAATTCTTTGAATTTAGCTCTTTCCCCTACGTTTGGATCTACATAACAGAATCTCAACGATAAGAATTAAATTCTCAATTTGTAGGGAGATCTGCTTCTGCAAATCCCAATCAGAGAAAGAACTAAGTTCTTTGAGAAGAGTTAAACTCTTGGTTTGAGAATTAAATTCTCTTTTTGTGGGAACTTTTGGGAGGGGTTCCCCTTCTTTAGAGAATTAAATTCTCTCTCTATTTTTCTTCCCCTTCTCTTCCGTCTGTTCCTCTCCTTGCTCTTATTTATATAAGAGGAAAAAGAATCAATTTGTTAAGGGAATCCCTCATTGAGAGATCATGATTGATTTCAGGATCTTTTAGATCAATTGGTGAATTTTATTCACCGCTGGAGTTTTAATCCAATAGCTCTCTGTTTAACATAGAAGATTTCTTATTTGTTTAACAAGATTATGAATATCTTGTTAGTTTTAACAAGATTAGAATTTTGTTCTATTAAATCTTTTTAGTTTAACAAGATCAGAAACGTATTTCTTAATATGGATATCTTGTTAACATAGAATTTTATTCTTGTTATAAGATTAGGAAAATATTTCCTATGATAGATTTTTTACTCTACCAAGTGATCACCGCTGGATTTTTGATCCAAGGGTTCTCTGTTTAATAGAGAAGATCTTTCTAGTTTAAGGAAGATTAAGAAAATATTTCCCAAATAGAATTTAATTCTAGAATTTGATAGGAACATTTTAAATTAGGGTGCTCACATACTTTGCATGTGATTGGCAAAAGCACTCACGTGTTTAACACGTGACCCATAGTGTGGGTTTTAGCCTGTTTATGTTCAGTGCTCATATGCTTTGCATATGAGCGCTCACGTGTTTTACATGTGAGGCATGTTTGGCCATTGGTGATTTATGTTCAGCACTTATATGTTTTGCATATGAGCGCTCACGTGTTTTACACGTGATGCCTGTTTTTTTAGGATTCTCCCCCCTTTTTGTAAGGGAACAAGTAGCTCTTGGTCGAAAATTTTGGCGGGAACACCAATCTTATTAAAAACAAGAAGATTGTCTTCTGTAAATCAGAAGCCCTTAGATCGAAGATCCAACGGGGGAAACATCCCCAAATCAATTAGAGAAAAGATCTCCTTAACTGATTCAGCAAATCAGCCTACCCTATATAAAGGCCCCAAGACTTCAAGTCTTGCAGAGAGAAACCCCCCCATAAATTTTGAGAAATTTCAAAGAGAAGAGCAAGCTCTCGGAAGAAGAAGAATTTCTTCAAGGTAAATAAAAACAGAGAGATCAAAGCATCTCATCAAAAGAAGAAGAAACTAATTCTTCTTCAAGATCATAGATCTATAAGACAGATGTCTTTCATAAGAAGAGATTCTAGTATCTCATCATAAAAAGGGGAGGAGAAAATAACTTAATTTTCCTTGGATCACAGATCCACAAAGACAAGGTCTTTCATAAAAACAGAAGAAATTGTAAAATTTTATATTAAAATAAGAACTTTGTTCTTAGATCCATGAGACAAAATCTCTTATAAATGAGAGTTTAATTCTCAGAGTGTAGAACCGATAAAAGTTTCTTAAAAGGAGCCTTAGCGCTCTAATTAAAAAAAAGCGTCCCAGCGCTCCAAGACTGCCGCGCAGCGCCGCAGCGCTCCTAGCGCTCTAATTTAAAGAAGCGTCTCAACGCTTCAAGACTGGCGCGCAGCGCTCCTAGCGCTTTAATTTAAAGAAGCGCCTCAGCGCTCCAAGGCTGGCACTCAGCGCCAAGCGCACCACGTGCTCCTCATGTGTGCGCTCTTTCACAAGGAGCGCTCTGCACTCATTTATTAGCGCTCAACGCCAAGCGCACCACGTGCTCCTCACATGTGCGCTCTTTCACAGGAAGCTCCTTAGCTCTCTAAATCTGGGGCTCTGCGCCAAGCGCACCATGTGCTCCTCACGTGTGCTCTTAGGGAACATAAACTGTTCTCTAAATAAAGCCTCCAGAGCTATAATGAGTGCTCAACACTCAATAAAAGACAAAAAGATTGTCAGAACCCAAATCAATGCTCAGCATTGTTAAATGTCCAACATTTTAACTGAATGAGCCGGGCTCAATTTGGCCACAGATCCCTAATTGAGCTCATATACTCATAAATCTTTGATCTTAGTCCAAACTTGACTACAGATCTCCCAACCAACATTGGTTTAAGGGTACATCTCTTCGTACCTCTGATATATGTCGTTGTAATTCTTCAATGTTTTCAGAGAGACGGAAGGTCCCAATAACCAATAACTTTTGCTATACCCCCAAACGGTTGAACTAAAACCACATAGATTATGACGTCTTTAAAATGGACTATGATGTTCTTAAACTTTACGGACTGTGGGGTCCTTAAAATCATGGACTGTGATGTCCTTAAACTTTATGGACTGTGGGGTCCTTAAACTCATAGACTATGATGTCTTTAAACTTTGCAGACTATCACGTCTTTAAACTGTCACGGACTATGATGTTCTTAAACTTATGGACCGCAACGTCCCTAAACTAAAACAATAGAGCCCAAATGCTCTTTTGTTGGATCTAAATGATCCTGTTGAGTAGATCTTAGTTTAAAATTAGACTAACGTATCCTCAACAAACGTTTGAGTTGATCTTAGTCTCAAATGAGATTAACAATCCTTAAACCCAACCCAAACCCAAATCTAAGAAAATATGGATTTGGACTAATCCACGCCCTACGGGCGACAACATAAATTAGTCTCCGTATACAATCCACGGGCAACCAAAAACAAAACAAACACATACGACACGAAATGACCATCTGGAGAAGGAGAAAGTTGTTACCGCGATGCGGTAGCGTAATTAATTGTAGGGGCTTGCGCCTGTAAGGAAGAGCGTCCCCACAATCAAAACCCCCTCAAACGAGGGGGAATCTGACGAAATCTGCTACAACAGCCGCATCCGTCTAAACCTCCGATATACGGTGCCATAAATTAACTTGGCATCTTCGCAAAGGTGGACGAATAAAAAAAAATAACATCTGCCCCCAAAATTCAGGCCAGACGTCCCAATGTCCCGGTCGCGTCTTTCGGCAGAGAACAGATTCTGGCACACCCGGTGAGACCTTTTCCTCTTCCACTCTACACTTCGTGTGTCGTGTTTCGCGAACGAATCGCGGTTTGCTATGGTTGTCCCTGGATTCGAGGTATAAAGATTTGGTGTCTTGCTCCGTGCAAAAAACAGAAGATCAACGACTTTCAACTGGACTAACTGCAACAACTCCCACTCCGGCCTTACTGGAGGAGTGACCTATGGGCCTCAAGCGGCCTCCCTTTTTACGATACCAGTGGAACATGTGACTCAGGCCACCACTGGACTGTTCTTTGGGACTATGCTCCCACCTATGAGCTTCAATGCCCCACTGCTGTCATGACGGCTGGTGCTTGGATCATCGCGGTGATCGCTCGCCATGAAGCTGAGATCGGAAGGTGAACTTTCGTTGAGTGGAACTCTTCCCACAGACGGCGCCAACTGATGGATCTCTGGATCTCCTTCAGATGTTACCTTCTATTGATCTGCAGCGAGCGCTGGTGGATGGCTGAGATTGAGTTAGAGTTTGCCTCCTGGAGCGTGTGGATCTAATGAGCTTTATGTGGTTGAGGCCGAGCTACCTGCAAAGAAGTCCCAAGATGGTTGTGCCATCGAGGACCCTCCGATGATCAAGTTAGTCGAGGTATTTTGGCAGAGCAACGGCCTATTGGGGTGAAATCCGCTTACCCGAGTCATCTAAGAAAGGGGTTTATATAGTGGCAGCCATGAGCAGGCGGGCACGAGATTCACGCCGACCGTTACGCCCCTGGCGTTATTCCCGTGTGAAAGGCGGGATTCCCTATTATTGGAGAGATATGCTCGTTAATGGGGGAATGTGGTGGCGGAACGTGAGATCATGGGCGACAGATATCTCGCGCCTGGCGAGATTCGCGGAGCCGTGGCGGAGACGCCTGTGATCAGTGTTGCGGGTCGGTCGATGAGACCGAGGAAGATAAGCTCGGCGGGAGGCTTAGGAACGGGCGGGAGGCTGAGGCATTTTGGATATGCGATAGCTCGGAGGCGAGCTGGAGGGCTGAGGGAACTCAGCGTGTGGGAGGCCTCGGAGGCGAGCCGATGGTTGTTTGTAAAGTGAGCGCAGGAATGGTCTGGAAGGCCACTGAAGGTCGGGAATATCCTCGGGTCGAAGGCCCGGGGAATGCTTCCAATGCACCGCTCTTGATCCTCTCTTGTAAGCTCTAGGACACGTCATCTGCCACGTATCATGATCTAGGGAATCGCTGGTATCGAGCATTATCACTTGGGCTTAATCCCACCCCCCAATCCTAACCCCCTCACAGACCCGACCCGACCTAGCTCCAATCCCTTTTCTTCTTCTTCTCTCTCCCCCCCATAATTCTAAAAACACAACGGCTTCCTCCCACTCTCGCAACCGCTCCCCATGACCGGTTCACGACCACGTCCATGCATTCAACAACCCCCACGATTCTCTCGCTCTCCTTCTTTCTAAATCTCAACCTCTGTAACGTCTCTCCCCCCCTCTCCATTGCTCTCGTTCTCACTCCCTAAAACCCACCGTCGGCCACCACCCTCTTTCATGACCTCAACAACACATTCATCGTCTCCTCGTCACAACACCAGCAGAGCTACCTCCACCGATTAAGACAAGCCCTTACTACCCTTTCCTCCGCCGAGCTCCTATCCATTGCCGATCACCTCTAAGCACCTGAGCCTATGACACTCTTCGCCATCGCCTCCATGGCCGTTTGCACCTACCTCATCGTCGCTGAACTCCTTCCTTAACCCATCATCGACCGAACAACAAACCTAAACCCAACTCCATTGCCGGCGCTCCCTAAGCACCCACCATCACCATCGCACTGAGCGCCTCCGCCTCCTCACAATCGAGCACACAGCCATTCCTTTCATCATTGCCTCCTCCGACCACTTCACCCACGTTCCCAGCCATCTTCGACCCCGACCAACATCTCCATCGCCTTTGAACAGCCCCTGCGTTCCCTCTTCACCCGAGCCCTAGCCTCACACCCGAGCACACCCAACCACCGGTGTTCCCCACTTCCTTCACCGCCAGCCGCATCATCGCCGCCCAGTGTCGTTGCCACGCCATCGGCCCAGAATCGAAGCCCACCCTTGCGGTCACCACAGTCGAGTTCCAATCAGTTTGTCTAACACTTGTCTCCATCACTGCCGTGTTCATGCTTTTGCTGTTAAGTTGCCATAGCTGTGGCGATCGTCGCCGTCATCGTCGCCGACGTGCCGCTGATATATCGTCAAAGGCAAGTGAAGCCCTTTTCACTTGTTTACATGCTAATATAATAGTTACATATATAAATACCATGATAATTAGGTGTATATAAGATATGCAAATCAAGATAAAATAATAGAATCTTTACCGCAAACCATCGTAATAAATTTAGTGCTTGAAACTCTTATAATTGTTATTGTTTTCCGCCGAAGACCGGACTGAGACGTTGGAGACGTCTAATCTGAATTTGGGGGTAGATGCAATTTGGAATATATCCATCCACCTCTCCGAAGATGCCAAGTTGATTTATGGTACCATATATCGGAGGTTTGGATAGATACGACCGATTTAGCGTGATTTTATTAGATTCCCCCACTTTGAGGGGTTTTTGATTATGGGGACACTATTTCCTGCAGGCGTAAGCCCCTGCAGTTAATTACATTATTACGTTGCGATAACAATTTTCACCTACTCTAGTAGATCACTTCGTGTCGTGTTATATATATTGTTTATTATGGTTACCCATGGATAGTATACGGAGACCTGTTTATGTCATCGCCCGTAAGACGCAGATTAGTCCAAATCCGTATATATTAGACTTGGGTTTGAACCTAAGTCATATGTTCCATCAGTTCAACGGTTTAAGAATCGTTAATCTTGTTTTAGATTAAGATTGACTTAAATATATAAACGTATATGGGATAAGGATACGTTAATCTCATATAAGACTAATATCAACTTAGACGTACAGATATGGATCATTAATCTTATTAAGATCCTTTTAAAGAGCATATAGGCTCGATTACAGTGAGCATATAGGCTCATTTGATCTATAATCATAGAAGTTTATCTTCAGAAAAGCCTAGTCCTTTTTGGACCGGGTATTGGGCTTTCTATTGCCCGTCCAGTGCTAAGCACTCATTTTATGAGACTCGCGTGCTTATCACGTGAGACACTCAGGTTTGGGCATTGGCCTATCAGTGCTAAATACTTAGTCATTTAAACTATGGATATAATATCCAGATCATGTTCTGGCGCTCACTTTAATGTCATGTAGGACGCTCAGACATTGGCGTTCGCATGAGTATCACGTGAAACGCTCAGGCTTGGGTGTTGCCCTATCAGTGTTAAGCACTTTTATATAGTGCTCACATGAGTATCACGTGAGACGCTTAGGTTCTGGTGTTCACGTGAGTATCATGTGAGCCGCTAAAGTTTGTGTGTTTCCCTATCAGTGTTGCTTACGTGGATATCACGTGAGGGCATCCTCTTGTTTATCTTTCTTGCTGGTGCTCACGTACTTTGCATGTGAATCTTTATTTTCTGGGTTTCCACATGTCTTTTACGTGAGGCTCCACCATATTCATGTAGAGACCAACTGCAAAAACTAAGTTCTTCATTTTTTATATAGGAACTAAGTTACTTGAAGGGTTAAACCCTATCTAAACATATCTTCAACGAAATTAAATTCCTGGGATGTAAATTCCATCTATTTCTTCCATGTTCTTCTCTTATGTTTATATGGAGGGATGATAAAACAGCATAGTTTTCCCTTAGATCTTTGAGTCCGAAGAACAAAATCTTCCCAATGAGAATTAAATTCTCAACTTATAGAAGATTTGTCTTACGGATCACAGGTCCAGGAAAAAAACTAAGTTCTTTTTTATAGGGTTGGACCCTTATATATATATAAATATATAGAAGTGATGTTTTGATCTCTCTACTTTCTTTACTTAGAGTTTTTGAAGGAGGAAGATGATTTTTCTTCGAAAAAAAGAATTAAATTCTCTTTTGTGGCTTTTTATTACCTTATGTGGTTGATTCTGTATCTGAGACTTGAAGTCTTGGGTCCTTTATATAGGAAAAGAAAAACTATCAATTAATTTGAGAAAATCTCTCATTGAGAGATATCAATTAATTTAATTGATCTTAGAGATGACCCAGGAAATTTTGTTCGCCGTTGGATCTTTGATCCGGTCACTTTCTGTTTAACAGAAAATATTTTCTGTTAGTTTTAATATGATTAGTAAAATATTTTCTGAACAAGGAATTTTCTGATTTGATTGGTGATATTATAATCACCGTTGGATTTTAAATCCAAAAGTTCTCTTTTTTAACAGAGAAAATCCTCCTGATATTAGAAAGTTCAAGGGGAAATATTTCCCAAGGAGAACTTAGTTCTAAATAGAATTTAATTCTATCTGAAGCTAACGCTTTGATGCACTAACGTGTTTTCCTCGTGAGCGCTCACGTGTTTAACACGTGAGCCCGATATGGGTTTTAGTTTATCTGTATTCGACGCTCACATGCTTTGCATGTGAGTGCTCACATATTTAACACGTGGGAGCCTATATGTTTTTTCTTTGTTTATATGTATCCGGTACTTTGCATGTGAACGCTCACGTGATCATCATGTGAAATCCAAATTATAGGATTTAAATCCTCCTCGAAGCCGGCCGTCACATACTTTGCATGTGAGCGCTTACGTGCTTTGCACATGGGAGGGTTACGTTTCTTTTCCTCTCTTTCTTCCCCCCCCCCCCCCCCCCACTTTTTTAGAAGGGAACAGTTATTATTCCCGTGGCGACAATAATCATAATTTCATGAATTGATTTTAGTGTTGATCAAGTAAATGAAATGGATGTTTTGATTATTAATCGTAAGCCTAAGTCTAAGTGTTTGATGTAGAATCCTATGTGTAAACTTAATAAAATATAGCAGAACACAGGACAAATTAGACCCATTACCGTTAATGAATACTCTGTAGAAATTAGATTGCAAAGTAATATCGTTTCACCCATAAAATGACACTCCGATAACCTTTGCGAAATCTGAATTTTCCCGGACATATTAGACCGTTAAATTCATAATAAATCATTTATATATTGGATCTTAGCGTTCCATGGTTCATATCGAAGACAACAGATAAACCTACAGCATTCCATAGTTGATCTCTAAATTTTAATAAGTTATGATAATGAAAACTGAGGTGATTCATGGCTCTGGATTGCAGTTCAGAACAGGAATCTCTGCCTTTACCTGTTTTAGAAAGCATACATCTCGCTGTTAGAGTGCGCAAGTGTGTAAAACCATACATTGAGAAGTAGTAATTTGAGTTAGCTTTCTAGTGACACGAGTTTCACCAAATTCCAGTGACATTTGATATTTATAACTTCTTTTATATTGTTGAAAGGTACGGCTAATTACTGCCATCTCAATTTAAACATGGTAACAATGAACTGTACATAACTCCTAATATATGATGGCTATTATTGATCCGTATTTTTTATGTTGGAACCCTAACCAATAACCCTAAATATTATTCAACTGTACTGATGCCTAATCGTGACTGTAATTAGGGGTAAAACATGTTCGAAAATGGACTTTTGGTTCAGAAACTGTAATTCCCTCAGTGAACACCCGCATTTAAACAACCGTATCTCCCAAACCAGAAATCTGATTGACTTGAAACTAATTTTTCTGAACAGATAATTAAATATACTATTTATGCCTTTTATATTTTTTTGCCAAATTATGCACATATGCTTTAATGCGATTTTTCTAATCCAAATGACACTGGCTGCTCATATATTATTAGTAGTGCATTTTACTGTATCTCTATTATGTTACATGACTGTTATATCCCCAGTAATTAGCGATCATTTGCATCGATATTCTAGCGACTGTTTCAGATTACCGAAATGTTAGTGATTGGATTGTGGCAAGTATATTAGCATAAAAGCGTGAACGAATAATGATCATGACACGTACCTGTACACAATCAGCGCAACCATTTAATTATTGCATTGTCGACGTCTGTGGGACATATATAAGTGTAACTATAACTGGAATGAGACGGTTATGGAAGCACTTATATTAGTGTCATATATAAGATATCGGAGGCTGCCCACTTGTCCAAAATATTGGCCTAGTTATGCTTGATGGAGACCGGTCTTCAACTGTCACGCCCCGCTTTCCAGTGTACGGGTAAGGAGACATGGCGAGACCATGATATATTTACTCAGAAATAAACACGTTAAGCGTAAATAAGCAATATAAATGAAATAACACAAGAATGACAAAAGATGTAATGAAACAATAACTTTTTATTGATATTCATTCTTTACATACAACTAAAAAGTAAAGTACAATGAAAGAAAGCGATGCCTAAACAATGGCATATGAACTGAAAGAAAAGTAAGTACAAGCAGGAAAAAGAACTCTGGCTCCTCTGTAAACTGCTCCAAAAAGGCCTGGCTGGGATCGATCTCCTGAGGGTCGGGTCCTCTTGACAACATTCCAAAGAAAGAAGAGATAAGAATATCGTCGGCGAACTAGCGCTCGGTAAGTCCCAAGAGATAGAATAAAAATAGACAGGTAAAGAGTATAGAATGGATAAATTAAGTGTTTGTTATATTAACGGAGTTGTTTGTAGCTTGGTACAAAATATGCCAGTGTATGTTGGGTTATGCCAGCGCCCTGGCCATCAAACCGTGGTTGAATGCGGAAATTTTTTTTTTATAAAACCGGCGCTAGAACAACCCCATAAAACGGATCGAACCATAAACCCTAAAAACTAGCAAACTAAATATAGGAGTTTAGAAGGTTATACCAAATGATCCGTGTCCTTCGGTCTTTAACCATCTTCCCAAGCTCCTAAACGCCTCCATGATCAAGCTTGATCTCCGGTCTCCCTCCATCGATGATGATCCACCCGAGGATTTGTATTTCGAGCTCCAACCTCATAGCCGAGGTAACTGGGATATCTAGTTCGCTAAACTAGATAGCCTAGAGAATGTAGAATTTAATGATGAATTAATTTGTCTCCAAACACCCTAGATTTCTCAACACATGAGACTTGAAGGGTGAAGGTAGAAGAAGAAGCTTGAGGATGAGAGTGTGAGGCAACTCAAGAAAAATGGCTAAGTCTTGTGAGCAATAATGAAGCATACATTAAATATCTCAAGTCTCCAAAATATCTCACAACAAACAAATATCAAGCATGCTAGAATAGTAACCATGAGTCACTACAAAGCCATGCTACAATAAATGCATACAACACCTCATCCTCTCCACCTCATTAACCATTTAATCCTAAATGGTTAAAACTAAATGAGGTGGTATCTTATAGAAGCACATTGTAATAAATTACAAGAATACCCCTAATCCGTATATACATACCTGTATCCGTACAAAATACGAATACAATGAGACGAAAATAATCCAACAATATAATACTAGAATCCAGCTTAAACCAAATCCCACTAGTATTATCCGTCCGAATCATGATACGTGCACAAGTGCACATATATGATCAAACCCTACCGTAAAAACCATACGGCATCTACATCGTTTCACATGAAGCAGAGAAACCTTCTATGTGGAACTCTAAAGACTCGCCAATACGCTGGCAGTGGGTTTAACCACAAGCACGTCAGCGGCACTAGTTGTACGTAACGGCTACCAAGTATTGAGCGAAAGGAAGGCCGACGAGAAAACTCATCCTGACCCCTACCGAGCCTGCCCGTGACAATATTCGTACAGTCTGGTCTGTACGTCTAAGAGTATCGCATATCGAGTCTATGGGAGTGGATAAAGTTAGACCCTTAATAACGCAACATTTCGTGTTGGTATGAAGCCCACCACCATTTGAGAAACTACTGATCCAAATCAGTAATTCTCGACTATCTTGGCCAAGGATTTCTGGTGATGGCCATCCGTGCACTGCGCGACATCAACCCCCAATACCGGGAGAGACGAATTCTCGACGATCCGCTCACTGCCTCCATGTGGCTCGGGACTGTACCCAACTAAAACCTGTTTGCGTGACTCCTTTGATCCGTGGTAGGGTAGTAATCAAAGCACAGTGGGAACTCACACGAGACTGTTCCCCTCCGAACGACGGCGCGATGCGTGGTCGTCTCGCCTGAGGCTCGGGGCAGATGCTAATTGGTGCTATCCGTCTACCTCTCCGAAGATGCCAAGTTGATTTATGGCACCGTATATCGAAGGTTTAAACAGATGCGTCAGATGTAGCAGACTTCGTCAGATTCCCCCTCGCTTGAGGGGTTTTTGATTGTGGGGACGCTCTTCCCTGCAGGCGCAAGCCCCTGCAGTTAATTACGCTACCGCATCGCGGTAACCACTTTCTCCTTCTCCAGATGGTCACTTCGTGTCGTGTGCGTTTATTTTATGTTTAGTTGCCCGTGGATTGTATACGGAGACCGAGTTATGTCGTCGCCCGTAGGACGTGGACTAGTCCAAATCCGTATTATCTTAGATTTGGGTTTGGGGGTTTGGGTTTAAGGATACGTTAGCCTCATTTGAGACTAAGATCGACTTAAACGTCTGTTAAGGATACGTTAGTCTAGTTTTTAGACTAAGATCAACCTAACGGGATCGTTTTGATCCAACAAGAGAGCAATAAAAGGAGGGGCTCTGTTGTTTAGTTTAGTGACATTACGGTCGGTAGGTAGTTTAAGGACATTGCGGTCCATGGGTAGTTTAAGGACATTGCGGTCCGTGGGTAGTTTAAGGACATTGCGGTCCAATGTTAGTTTTAAGACATCACGGTCAAGGTTAAGGACGTCATAGTCCATGGGTTTAAGGACCCCACAGTCCGTTGTTAGTTTTAAGACATCTCGGTCAAGGTTAAGGACCTCATAGTCCATGAGTTTAAGGACCCTATAGTCCGTTGTTAGTTTTAAGACATCTCGGTCAAGGTTAATGACCTCATAGTCCATGGGTTTAAGGACCCCGCAGTCCGTTGTTAGTTTTAAGACATCTCGGTCAAGGTTAATGACCTCATAGTCCATGGGTTTAAGGACCCCACAGTCCGTTGTTAGTTTTAAGACATCTCGGTCAAGGTTAAGGACCTCATAGTCCATGAGTTTAAGGACCCCACAGTCCGTTGTTAGTTTTAAGATATCTCGGTCAAGGTTAAGGACCTCATAGTCCTTGAGTTTAAGGACGCCACAGTCCGTTGTTAGTTTTAAGACATCTCGGTCAAGGTTAAGGACTTCATAGTCCATGAGTTTAAGGACCCCACAGTCCGTGTCAATATGTGGTCATCGGGACCCGTCACCTCTTTGAAAACGTTGAGGAATTACAACGCCAAGTATCAAAAGAGTGAAGAGATGTACCCTTGAACCGGGGTGGATTAAATAGTCTTTGGCCCAATTTGGGATCAAGACCAATTAATTATGTTATGAGCCCATTAGCCCAGTTAAGTCTGAATTGAGGACTTATGGCCATCTTGGGCTAAGTCCAATCATGTTTGGAATATTGGCTTCCTGTTGGTCCATTGAAGAAGAGGCTTTGCCTCTGGCCATTTAGCCAATTGGGCTAACGTTAAATCAACAGTGTTGAACACTGGGATCAAGTTAGTGTTTTAACACTAAAAGACAGTTGGTGTTAAACACCAGCAACAGGGGGTTCAAATTAGTGTTAAACACTAGAGCAAATCCGTGTCAAACACTAGCAGCAGAGGTTTCAAATTAGTGTTAAACACTGAGAATAATCAGTGTTAGACACTGGTGACAGAGATTTTAATTTAGTGTTGAACACTAAGGGAGTTAGTCTTAAGCTCTGTTAACAGGGGTTTAATTTAGTATTAAACACTAAGAAATTCAGTGTTAAACACTGCAAATAAAGTTCTTTGATTAGTGTTGAACACTAAGGCCAAACAGTGTTTTAACACTGGATTCAAAGGTTCCAATTTAGTATTAAACACTGAGGCAAGAGGGGTCACATGGTAGCACGTGAGGGCGCCCTCCCTTCATTTGTTCTGCTGAGAATATTGCATCTTTTAGAGCATCACGTGCCATCACGTGACGGGCATTTAAATGCTTGTATGTTAAAGCCTCTGCCAAAGGTCACGTGGGTCATGTGAGGCACTGCCTCAAAGGCCCTTCTCTGTGGATCTTCTCGGGGGTCACGTGGTGGCACGTGACCCTGCCTCTTTTTATGTTTTTTTAGAAGATCTGTTAATCCCTTTTTAAGAATTAAATTCTTCGTAGGGTCGAACCCTAACGATAAATTTAAGAGGAATTAAATTCCTATTCCTTTCTGAAGATTTATATTCTGGGATAGAGTTGAACGCTGAATTTTCTGTAGGAATTAAATTCCTCATACATGTGAAGAACTGCATTCTATCATAGGGTTAAACCCTAATAACAGCTTTAAGGAATTAAGTTCCCACTCTCTTTTAGAGAGGTATGAGATTCTGTCATAGAGTGAAACCCTAATTTCTTCTTTCTTAAGGGAATTAAATTCCTGTTATTTTAACAGAACTAAGTTTTTAACTAGGGTTAAACCCTGATTAAATTCCCATAACATAGGGTTAAACCCTAATTTTATTTTAAAGGAATTAAATTCCTATAGTTCTGTGAGAATTAAATTCTCAAGCTTCCTATTCCCTCTCTATGCTTTGGATCTGCATGGCAGGATCTCAACCCAATGAGAATTAAATTCTCAATTCAAGGGGAGATGTGCACTTTACAGATCCTCCACTAAAGAGAGAACTATGTTCTTCTGTTTAATATCAGAGTTAAACTCTGTTGAGAATTAAATTCTCTTTTAAGGCCTTCCCTTTCTTACCTAAGCTTTTCTTTTGCAGAAGATCCAAATTCCTCCAAAGTATCAAGGCTCTCTCTTTTCTCTATGTTATCGATCCCTCTGCATATCTATATCTGTGGTCTCTTGGCTCCTATTTATAGGAGAAGCAGCAGAATCAATTAGTTTTTTGATGAATCTTTCATCGAGAGATTTGATTTGTATTCACCATTCGTTTGGACCTTTGGATTATTAGGTGGATTTTATCCACCATTGGATTTTAAATCCAAAGATATTCTTCTGTTGTTTCGGTTAGATTTTAAGGGGAAATCTTCCCAAATTCAAGATTTTTTCATAGATATGTGATATTTAATCATCTTTAAATTTTTAATTCAATCGGTTCCAAATAATCATCTTCCTTTGGAAAGATTTGAGAGATCTCTTCAGAATTTGATTCTGTTAAATAAATAGGCTTTGAAAGCCGGTCACATGTGGCCACGTGATCCCTGGTCACGTGTGGGCACGTGACCCCTTGGAATGAGCCCTCTTCTTCTTTTTGCGCTCTGCCTTCTTCCGCTGCTTAGCCGTCACGTGTCACCACGTGACCCCTGGTCACGTGTGAGCACGTGACCCTTGTCTAGAGCCTTTTTCTTGATTTAACTGGAGAATGAGTCCGCTGCTTTTAAATGTTACGTGCCAACACGTGACCCCTGGTCACGTGTGAGCACGCGACCTCTTCCGAAGCCTTTTCCTTGATTTGATCAGGGAATTGATGTGCCTTTGAAGCCGCTTTTAAATGTCACGTGCCAACACGTGACCCTGGTCACGTGGGAGCACATGACCCTTTCTGAAGCCCTTTTCTTTGATGTAGTCAGGAAACTGAATCTGCCTTACCGATGCTTTTAGATGTCACGTGCCAACACGTGACTGCCGGTCACGTGTGAGCACGTGACCCTTTTCTGAAGCCTCTTCTGTAGGCTTTCCTAATTTTAAATCAGGAAACAAATGCCCCCACAGCGTTGTTCTCACGTGTCTGCACGTGAGTGCAACGCTGTCACCTTTTGTGACCGTTGGATTCCTCTAGGGATTTGGGGAGGTGAAGCGTTTCCATCACCTCCTATAAATACCCATGTCCCTTCAGAAGGGCCTCCACTTTGCTCATCTTCCTCTTCGCAAACTTTCTTCTTTTGGGAATTTAATTCTCTTTTTCCAGAGCTTAGTTCTCTGCCTTGAAACAATTTTCAGAGTTTAACTCTGTTCGAAAAGAATTCTTTTCCTCAGGTAATGTCCTTGAACAAACGACGAACTTTCACATTCCTCTGGATTTTAAATCCAAAACAAGGGTTTTTACCCTTTAAACATAAACCCATGAAACCAATTAATCTTCAGCAGTAAATTTCTTTTAGGGTTCATCTGATCCTCCAAGGAGATGATGATGACAGTTCGAATCCATGGAGTTTAACTCCGTTCATAGAGAAGGCTTTTTGGGGAATTTAATTCCTTTTTCTAAAAGGAATTCAATTCCTGTGAAGAACTAAGTTCTTCCTCATAGAGGCTTCTTAGGGTCTCCTTACCCTAGGTTGTCATTCTGTGATTAGTGAAGAAGAAGAGGGTTTGTAATAAATTGTCCTGATTTTTATTTCAGGTATCATGGACGCTCATTTGTATAATCTTAACGAAATCATTTCCTACGGGAATATCCGTGCCCTGGGCCGTAGTCAGAATCAGGAGTTCACCAATGCTCAGTGTGCTGAGATTATGAGCCGCTTTGACGAGTACAACCATCGGCTACTCCCCCGTCGCTCTTCTCTTCTGAGGCTCATCGTGCTGGCGATTTGGGAGGCGCTTCCTCTCTTCTGTGCCGGTGTTCCACTTAGGGCATTGGACGTTGCCGAGGATAAGATACATTCGGTGTATCTGATGAGTCTGATCTCGAAGAGAAGGCGTGACAACCTCATTGATCTTTTGCACCAGGCGTTTCAGCAGTCGGCCATACTTGCCGCCTACCGAAGGGTGGAGGACATCCGCGAGGACCCCGACGCTTGTGATCGCGAGAGAAAACATACTCGGGCGGTTCGAAATGCTTGGACGATCTTGGACAAGGTCAAGCTTGAGTTTCTCAATCCGTGCCCCGCGCCTGAGGTCTTGCCATTGTAATTGTTTTCTTTTCATTTTGTATGAATCTTTTTAAAGCATGAATGATAAACTTATCGTGTCCTTTTGTGTTTGCGTGCCCCCCCCTTTTTGGAATTTTGTCATTCATTTTTTTTTTTTTATTGTTGTTGTTGATGTGTTTAGCGTGCAAGGCATTGTTTCACTTTTTAGTACGCACCAAGCATGGTGCTCACGTGCTCCACACGTGAGGGGCCTTTTATGGGGCTATTCAATTTTTCATGCCATATTTCTGTGCATGGCATTGGATGCAGAGAAGGCGCCTTGGAAATCGCTCCTTTCCCTGATTTCCAATGTCTTCCCTTTTTTGGGCCTTGGAAGGATTCCATCATGCAATTTTCTTTCGCGCGCAGCATTTAATGCTCCCCTTTATAGTCTTGGGGCCATAGACTATTTCCTCTTCACAGAGAAATTTATTCCCATATTGACAAGATTTAATTTGAGAAGTAGCTGAGTGCCATGGCCTGCAACCGTCCACACGCTCGTCGACAGCCATGGGAAGTGCCTATCGAGGAGATGATCCCTCGCTTTGCTGCACGATTGGTGGACCCTCTCCTTACCGACGACGAATGCGACTCAGCGACATATGAGCTCTCGATCCGTAGGGGGTCCCCCCTCCCAATGGGCTCCCTCTGGCTCCGGATGATTCTTGTCGCCGTGTTTGCTGACGTCCCTCCTCACCCGGCGGAGATGACCCTGGCGATACTTGACGCTGCCGAAGAAAAGCTCGAGGGCTTTCACGAAGCGTGCCTAATTACTCAGGCTTTGAAAGATCGCTCGGTTCACCTTTTGAGCGAAATAAGGGCCCGTCGGGCCATTATGTCTGCTTTCGCGGATGAACATGGTGCCAATCGGTGGGGAGCGACTCCTCGCGAGAACCGGCGCTTTGACGTGTTGGAGAGAGCGGAAAGAGAAATGGAGAATTTTGTCCTTTGTTTCGTCAACCCTTGCGCTACCGATCCTTTGTTTGGCGACCTTTTCCCGCTAGTGTAGTGTTTTCAAATTAGTTTTCGCCCGCTTTTACGTTGAACTTTCATGTGTGCTGGTATCCGCATGTATGTTTTTGCTCGCATAAATGAACCTTGTGTTCTTTCCATGAGAACTTTATTTAGTTGCACATGATATTATCATTTTCATGCGTATCATCCCTTTTTGGCATTATGAATATTCATATGAGTGCAAATGCTATTATTACTCTCCCTTTTTTTTAATACTCGTATGATTGCGAATGCATACTTGAAATACGTCGGAAATCTTTCTTGTTGTTTCCCACACCGGATGACGTGCACGTGTTGTAGAATGATTATTACTATCGACCGGAGCCTGTTTACATAGTCTTGAGCGTACCCGTCCTGTTCAGAAGCTGAAGCCATAAAAATGGGCCCGCATAATCCGATAGAGCGATATGTAATGAACATGGTGTCATGCAAGAAGAGGCTCGGCCGTAAATTCTCGGAGAGGGAGTTGGCTTCTAAGGCGCTGAGCGAGCTTCCGGCGAGTCTTACTGCCAAGGCCAACAAAGCGTATGTTCTTTGGCGGGTGCTCCAGGAGTCCATAAAAGAGGTGGTGGCCCTCGATAAAGCTGCCACGTTCACTCGTGAAAGGATCGAGGCCCATAAAGCCACCGAGAAAGAGCTTGAAGCTCGGCTTGCTTCATATCAGGCCGTGCAAGCTCAGGCGGAGGCCCGTCTTTTGACGATCTTAAATCATGAGGCCGTGTCCCAACAAAAGAAGGATGAGCTGATCAAATTGCTACATCGCCCGCCGGCTTAAAGACTTGTATCTTTTCTTTCTTTTTGTACATACTCATGGATGAGAGTATTTTCTTTTTGTTCTTTCATGGATTGTAGTTTGTATCCATTTTGGTTTATGAATAAAAGATACAATTTTCTTCCCAATGGTGTGTCTTTTTTCATTGAATGTGTTTTGCGGACAATTTATCTTGATCTCTCTGTAGGGCAGCGATGGCTTAGGACTCAGGGTTAAGATCTGCTTCCTAAGACTTTTTCACTTTATGAGCCACGAGGGTCTCATGAAGAGTTTTTCTCCCCATGGGTCGAGAGGACCCCATAGGTATAAGTTCTTCTTAAGAATCGTGAGGATTCTTAAGCGGGTTGTCCCTTGAGAGTCGTAAGGATCTCACAAGAGAGTTTTTCTTCCTTATGTAGGGTTCCTAGGCACACTAATGAGGTCTCACAAGGCATCAACCATGCCAATTTCAAAAATTGCAAGTGCCGAGAAACCCTAATACGGATCGTTAACTAGATAATGAGGCGAAACATGCAACTAGTTAACATCTTAACTAAGAGTGAACGGAAAATACAACCTTTGTAGATCCGGTCCTCCACCTCCATAGCTCCGTGATGATGTCTCCTCGCTGTGATCATCGGACCCCGGACTCTCGCGGTGGTTTCATCGAAAGAATGATCGCGCTAGGTCGTCGACTTCGATGCCGAAGATGATCTACGTCGAGGCAACACAAGATCAAGCTCCAACTTCACCAAGCCATGAAATTTGTGAAGAAAACACCCTATACTACTTGGCAAGTGGTAGAGGATGAAGAAATAGGAAGTGGGTTCACTTTAGAATTGGATTTCTCACTCTTTTTCTCAAGATGCCATTAATGGTTGCAAGCTTTCTTCTTTGTTGAAGAAGAAGAAGAAGAAGAAAAAGAATATGAGAAGAATTATTAAAAAATATAAAATAAGTTGATTCTTATCATATAGCAACCATGGTTAAGTGTAGAGACTAAACTAGGGTTAGGTTGAATGGTTAGGTTAAGGAGATGAAGACAAAATGGTCACTTGGTCAAAGCTTCATGAAGCTTCAACAAGCTTCATGTTTTAAAGCAACCATTTTGTTTTTCTTTTATCTTTTAACCAAAAAGAATAGATAAATAAATAAGTGAAATGAAACCCTAACCATTAACTAAACATGGTTTAAGTCTTTACACAAATCCAAGTTTGCATGTATCATCAAACATGATACAAACAAGTGCACAAAACTATATCATATATACAATGTGCACATGCGAGTGAGAAAATCAATCTTAAGTGAACCGATACTAGTTAATGCAAAGTAATATATCAAATATATAATTATGCATTAAATCATTAAATCAACACTTGATTTAACGATCCGGTCATATCGCATATAACCGACTAATATCAAGTGTATCAATGTATCGAATCAACACTTGATTCGGTAACCCGGTTATATCACATATAACCGACCAATGATACAAATCGCGAGAATAGAAGACAGTATCATATACTGGTATAATTCTCGGTCCCGCACATATCTCATATGCGCTCCTATTTCGTTTCGCTTGAGCCAGGAAACCTCTGTGTAGGACTCTAAAGACTCGTCAATACGCCGGCAGCAGGTGATGATCATATCAAACACCCACAACCCGCAAGCGGTCTGCTAAACGTAACGGCCACCCGGGTATTGAGCGATCAGAAGATCGACGAGCAAGCCCGCTCACACTCCTGTGAATCCAATCAGTAACACTTACCGTACAGTCCGGTCTGTTCGTCTGATATGTCGCATATCTCGTCTAGGGGTGGTAAACGTCAGACCCCAATAGCTCGATAAGTCGTGTCGATATGAAGTCTATAACAGTTCGAGAAACTACTGGTAACACTTACCAGTAAATCTCAGCAACCCTGGCCAGGGATTTCCGGTTATAGCCAATCGAACACAGCGCAACATCAACTCCCTATACCGGGAGAGACGAATCCCCTCCTATCGTTCATTGCCTCCATGTGATTCGGGACTGTACCCAAAAGCCACCGTTTTGTACGCCCTCTTGGACGTGGTAAGGTGGAAATCAAAGCACAGTGGGAATCACACAAGACTCTATGACGATCTCGGGTCTACAGACTAACCTGTACCAGTGTCACCAGAGAACTGCCATCTGACGTGAGGTATAATACCATCTGGGAGTTCTCGGCGAGTCCGTCCAGTGTACCCTGTCTCTACTGAGCACCCGTATATCATCTCCGATGTCAAACACCAATGGATATGGGATCATCCATCGCCCATCTGTATGGGTCGAGAAGGTATACGCTAGTCTACTCTGGTATATCGATGCCCCGTCTCGATACACCCACGACTAGGGACCTTGAAGGATGTACTTATGGACTACCATGTCCCCACTTGTATGATCCGCATCATAGTCCAGGTAGTCAAGTACACATCCTAAGGGCTTTACCAACATCTAACAGAGAGACAATCAGTATACACGTTAAGGTAAAGAGTAACCAGATAGCATACTATCATGTCGAGCAAGAAAGTCCTCCCTATATATGTCCCAGCATCCACTACAATATACATCCTATGTACAGTAATGGCCTCTAGGGCATACATATAACTAACAATCTCCCACTTGCACTAGGGCCATCTGTAGCAGTGGTTGTAGTATCTCATACTCAACCATCCCATAAAAGTCTCTCTCTGGGAATAGGCCTTCGTGAGTGGATCCGCCGTGTTATCCTCTGAGTCCGCTCTCCTAACCTCGATCACCCTGGAGATCAACTATCTCCATGATCAGGTGATACTGCCTTAGAATATGTCTGGATCACTGATGGGACAGACATTCCTTGGCATAAGCCACAACTCCATTGTCACACAATGGGAGGAACTAAGTTCATCTCATGAACAAATATACATCCAGACTGCCTCTTTGGTAGCATCTTAAGTAGCGATGTATCCAGCCTTTATCGTCTAGTTTGCCACGGTATCTAGCTTGGAACTCTTCCAACATACCGTCCCTCCACTGAGGGTAAGGACAATGCCTGTGACTGACATTCAGTCGTCCTTATCACCCTGGAACCTTTCCAGTGATTCTCCCCAGGACCAATTGATACCATCTCACTACAACTAGTGAGTATCCTAATATCCAATTAGATCTATCTCATAGATCCAAAACCCAGGATTTAGTAGGTATCACTTTGATCCTTTTTGGAGAATCATTATGATAAGCGGAGATTGACCGAGCGTATCATAGGAAACTCCTTCCCTATCAAGAGTATGTCATCCACGTACTCTACGAGGATCACTACCATACTCCCTACTACCTTTTTTGTATATACAAGGTTCATCTACCATTTTGATGATGTCAAACTTTTTGACTAATACATCAAAACAGACGTTCCAACTCCGCGATGCCTGTTTTATCACATAAAACATCTTGCTCGTGTTTCCGCTGCTCCCACTTTCTACGAGGCCCTCTGGCTGTGTACTTATAGACGCACTCTTCTAAAACATCATTTAGAAAAGCAGTCATGGCACCCAACCACCAGATATCGTAGTCATGGTATGTAGCCGTGGCAAGTAGGATCTGGATGGACTTAAGCATAGCTACTGGAAAAGGTTTCATCATTTTCCACGCCTGGTTGATGACGAAAACCTTTAACAAGTCTAGCTTTGAAAGTCTCAACTTTTCCATCTACACCAAGTAATCTTCTCAAGATATACTTGCTCCTGATAGGGATTTAACCCTTCAGATAAAGCAACCAAAGTCCATACTTTGTTGGTGTATAAGCATTCCATCTCAGATCGCTAAGCATCCAGCCATTCTTACAGAGTCTCACTCCTGATGGCCAGCTCGAAACTAGTTGGGTCATCATCTCATGATGCAATCCTCGCTCCCACTGTCATAGAGAAACCAAAGTATCTCTCAGGTGGGGTGAGGAACCCTACTAGATCGGCGGAGAGGCTGAGATTCGTTGGAAACTATTGAATCCTTTGGTTCTGTCAAATCATCAGCTGCAGTTTGTATAGCTGGAACATTTCCAGTTCTACATAACAGACCTTGCCTCGAGCTTGTCCGGATTTTGCTTTTCAGACATAGGCCGGACAACCCCAAATCTTAACAAACTTAAGATATTGGCTCTTCCCTTTCCATATCACATATGAAATGGTAGGCATCTGATTTGATCGGAACCCTATTCAATAGGTATGCAACTTCATAAGTGCGTAACTCCCTAAAGGAAATAGGTAACTCAGTAATACTCATCATACAGCACACCATATCATATAGGGTGTTATTGCTCCGCCCTGATACACCGTTGTGCTGTGGTGTATTCAGAGGAGTAATACTGAGAGAGAATCTCATTCTTCTTAAAATAGTCCAGGAGTTCCGTGCTCAAGTATTCTCCTCCTTGATCACATCAAAGGACATAATACTTTTACCCGTATTTTGGTTCTCTACTTCTAAATCATATTCTGTGAATATCTCAAAAGGTTCGGACTTGTGTTTCAACAGGAACATATATTTGAATCTTGAGAGATTATCAGAGAATGTAATGAAGTACAAAGAACCGGTCTTGGCATGTGTAGACAGGGGACCTACATACATCAACATGTATCATCCCAAGAGTTCACTAACTCTTTCTCTGTTTCCAGTAAACGGAGCTATGGTCATCTTATCTCTGTGACATAACTGGCAAGTTTCATAAGATGTAAATTCAAACTGATTTAAATATGCATCTAAATGTAACTTTAGCTAGTCGGGTCGCATTGATATGACCTAGTTTACAATACCTTAAGAAGGATCTGTTCATTTCTGAACTATTCCTCTTGTGTGTGTTCCGTATACTTAGAACTGTAGTTTGATTTAGAACATCAATGCTTTTAGATAACGTGCCTGAACCGATCAACTTTTGATATAGGAAATGTTCAAAACATTATCCAACAATACAAAATTATATCCTTCTTTACTAATAAAGAGACTGATATGATTTTGTATATCAGGTTCGGTATCTAATAACATTCATTCAGAATCAATGTATTGATAATACAGGGTGACAGTGACCAACAGACTTGGCTACAACACTTGCCCCGTTTTCTGTCTCATGAAACTTATCACCCGTTCTCAGTTCTTTACCTATCTGTAGCCCATGTAACAGATTATATATACGGGATCCTAATGCAGTATCATATACCCAGGACGTAAAGGACATTGAGAAACAGTTCTCTGTAATGAACACACCCGAAGATGATGCATCAACATGCACTTTCTTCGTTTGGGCGGCACGGAAAATCTGGTATTCCCCAATTTCCTACTCTGTCTTATAACAATTATAAGTTGGAGCGGGACCAACATTCCCCAGCTCAGTATAACAAGCGGGTTCAGTCAATACATCCGTATTATTATCTTGATTAAGGCGTGACATGGTCGCTACCAGGAGAGAGAGAGAAGAAAAACACTCTGCGTGCGCTCTTGCAAGATCAGATTGGTTATTATTTTATCTAATTAGGATGGCTCCCACTATTTTTATCAAATCTTCCTTCTAAAAGGAAAGACTAGCCGGGATTAATTACACGCTACAGGTTCGCCAATCTTTCAGCCAGGCCAGTGTCGGTACTTTGAGGGAGGTTCCCCGTGCTTTCGCACGAACCTAATTACAGTAAACCTCGTTTTTCCAGAGGCGTAACCCCGTTGACACCTTTCTAGACACCTACTTGATCGGCTAATTGTAATGTGTAAAAATCTCCCAGGAGTAACTCTTACTCGCAGCGGGTATCGGGATCCAACTATCTCATAGAAGGTATGCAATCTCATTGCAAATTTCAACACTTGAAATTCCCGATAATATTTTACCCCTAGTGTTCTATGACCTTGACGAATGCCAAACAACCCATAGTCCACTAGTCAAGTTCAACCCGTACATTTCTTGATTAAATTAAACCCACCCGCACGACCCTTGACGAATGCCAAACAACGCCGTACGAATACCCTAATCCAATCTGCATCATATGCATAAGTAGATAAATACTAGTTAGCTACCGTACACTACGCCTTGACGAATGCCAAACTACCGCAGCACGAATACTAAATAGTACTTATCTGAAATGACGGAGGGCTACGACAGGTTTATCTGAAAACCTATTGCATAATGAACTTGATATCGTTGTAGGATCGAATGATTTTAAAATGGAGTGTTTTTGAGGCTTTTCTAGTTTTGCTAAAGGGGTCACTCCAGGTGAAAGGATCGTCGGCCCTTTCCTCGTCGAATGAGGTGCGGGATATATCATATATATCACTGTGCAAAGCAGAAACTATAGAAGCAATCAAAAGACAAACCGAGTGTGTAGCATTTGCCAGTTATTGCTAAAGGAGTCACTCCCGGTGAAGGGATCTCGGTCCTTTCCTTATCGAATAAGGTGCATGATGTTCTGCAAGGAACACCGCGATGCAAAGCAATGACTGTAGCTACCTGTTTTAATTTTGAAATTTGATTCCACAACATCTTTAGGTTTCTTTTCTTTCATTAATCACATTAATGAAGTCCCATCATTTAAGTTACCTAAACATCACAGATAAATACGACGTACACTTATGCCATCCGCATTCGCCTCGATGTCCCCTCATGCACCGTTAGGTTAGGTAACTAACGGCAGAGCGGGGCAGGGCTAGCGCGGGTGTAAAACATAAGTAACGTCTATATAATATATCATATATACTATATACTATATCTATCACAGAACATCAAATGATCACATCACAGATATCGCAGCAGAAGAAACATATGAAATATTGGATATACTAGGACGTCCGTGTTTTCAATATGAGCTAGTATAAAACACGGATTCCACGGTCGCGATGAATAGCCAAACCCACACCCCTAGACCCCTACGAGAGCGGCAAGCAACCCTACCAATTCTAGAGTTAGGAGACCCGGACTCGACTCCTCGAGTTGGTCTCCCACTGGACTCCAGAACCCGGTTACTTGTGCCCTCCTCCTTGGGTCTATCCTAGTGCGGAAAAGTAAATAATATACATCAACGGTGACAACTTCCGCAACCTGGAAGTGCCGCAATAAAAAGAATATTATATACAAGTTTTTACATGAATGAAAATGAAAAACACTCATCTCACATAAAAACCCCCGGCTATTCAAACACGACGATCCAATATAACATATCCAGCAACACATAACATCATATGTCATCAACGTAAGTAAACATGCGTATCCCAATTGTCGTTGACATATAGCAACGAAACTGGTGATATCACCTATTACACTTACGGTCACAGAAAAGAAAGTGTAAAATTACAACAGTTGGAATCCGCAACCTGCTTAGACATCGCATGCCTAAACCAATGAATTCCTTAGACATCACATGCCTAACAATTATAAACCCCGCATTTTAGTCTCATTATCGAAAACACTTTTCAATATCAAGTCGGGCAATTCAACAAGATTCCCGACATCCTGATCGAATGCTCGTCGCAAACTTTAGTAGGCGGCCGCACCCCCGATACCGTCGACGAAGTGCACCAAGGCGGAACACCGCTGCCACGAGCACCCGAACGGATGCTTTCGGCAACAGGGTTCTCCTACAGTCACTTGGTCGGGGCTTTGGGGTGTAGCTGTCTATTAAGTTTATTCGGCGAGTATCCGCGTACGCTACGTGATTGCGACGGACTTTTGATCACATCAAAATTCCGTGGCAACCGATCAAGTGAGACTAAAGTGCTATGTTTATAACATTCATTCAGTTATCTCATAACTACTTGTGAATTCCAATTATTGAATCCCATTCCAGATAAATAGAAAATGTTAAACTTTCCGATCGAACAGTCAAACACCCAAGTTTTCCTGAAACAGCTCAACACATGAAACAAGTTTAAAAACATTCAGTTCATGCCTCAGTACCAACGGTCCAGCCGTAGAAGGGTCAAGCCAACGCCTCACATGTGGCATGCCGTACTGCCCCAAACCCTAAGGTTCAAAGGGCAGTTCAAGACGGTCACATAATCGAGTTAAGGTTTGTTGTCTTCTAGAGGGACCATCGCGTTACTTGCACTACTTAGAACGTCGTTAAACTACGGAAAAATCCAACAATTGGAAATTTCCCGGCAGGGGAAAAAGTGGGTATTTATATCTGGTCGAACTTTTTAATATATTCTAAAATTTACCCGGAAAAACACATAGACAAGATTAGACAATCCGATCGAATCCACGAGTTCCCTAAACAACCCCAGAAAACTCAACTGTAGAGTAAATATTAAAATATCCCAGAAAATACAGCACTAACAAAGAAGAATTACTGTGAAACTTTTATTGGATGAACCAACCGTATGGCCGCGGAACCGCCGCACAAGCAGGCTCCTGCCGCGGTTCCGCGGCGGTTTAATCGATTTAGGTCCACGAAATTTTCAGTAATTCCTACAAAGCCCTGCTTAATTTTCTGCATATTTTTAATTAACAAAAATCCAAATTTTCAGAAAATTTCCAGAGAGTGATTTGGAGTTAGGGTTTCGGGTTCGATCGGGTTTCTAACATCGTCTATGCATCGTCTAAGGCTCTAGCTAGGCTCTGATACCACTATAGGGTTCCTAGGCACACTAATGAGGTCTCACAAGGCATCAACCATGCCAATTTCAAAAATTGCAAGTGCCGAGAAACCCTAATACGGATCGTTAACTAGATAATGAGGCGAAACATGCAACTAGTTAACATCTTAACTAAGAGTGAACGGAAAATACAACCTTTGTAGATCCGGTCCTCCACCTCCATAGCTCCGTGATGATGTCTCCTCGCTGCGATCATCGGACCCCGGACTCTCGTGGTGGTTTCATCGAAAGAATGATCGCGCTAGGTCGTCGACTTCGATGCCGAAGATGATCTACGTCGAGGCAACACAAGATCAAGCTCCAACTTCACCAAGCCATGAAATTTGTGGAGAAAACACCCTATACTACTTGGCAAGTGGTAAAGGATGAAGAAATAGGAAGTGGGTTCACTTTAGAATTGGATTTCTCACTCTTTTTCTCAAGATGCCATTAATGGTTGCAAGCTTTCTTCTTTGTTGAAGAAGAAGAAGAAGAAGAAAAAGAATATGATAAGAATTATTAAAAAATATAAAATAAGTTGATTCTTATCATATAGCAACCATGGTTAAGTGTAGAGACTAAACTAGGGTTAGGTTGAATGGTTAGGTTAAGGAGATGAAGACAAAATGGTCACTTGGTCAAAGCTTCATGAAGCTTCAACAAGCTTCATGTTTTAAAGCAACCATTTTGTTTTTCTTTTATCTTTTAACCAAAAAGAATAGATAAATAAATAAGTGAAATGAAACCCTAACCATTAACTAAACATGGTTTAAGTCTTTACACAAATCCAAGTTTGCATGTATCATCAAACATGATACAAACAAGTGCACAAAACTATATCATATATACAATGTGCACATGCGAGTGAGAAAATCAATCTTAAGTGAACCGATACTAGTTAATGCAAAGTAATATATCAAATATATAATTATGTATTAAATCATTAAATCAACACTTGATTTAACGATCCGGTCATATCGCATATAACCGACTAATATCAAGTGTATCAATGTATCGAATCAACACTTGATTCGGTAACCCGGTTATATCACATATAACCGACCAATGATACAAATCGCGAGAATAGAAGACAGTATCACATACTGGTATAATTCTCGGTCCCGCACATATCTTATATGCGCTCCTATTTCGTTTCGCTTGAGCCAGGAAACCTCTGTGTAGGACTCTAAAGACTCGTCAATACGCCGGCAGCAGGTGATGATCATATCAAACACCCACAACCCGCAAACGGTCTGCTAAACGTAACGGCCACCCGGGTATTGAGCGATCAGAAGATCGACGAGCAAGCCCGCTCACACTCCTGTGAATCCAACCAGTAACACTTACCGTACAGTCCGGTCTGTTCGTCTGATATGTCGCATATCTCGCCTAGGGGTGGTAAACGTCAGACCCCAATAGCTCGATAAGTCGTGTCGATATGAGGTCTATAACAGTTCGAGAAACTACTGGTAACACTTACCAGTAAATCTCAGCAACCCTGTCCAGGGATTTCCGGTTATAGCCAATCGAACACAGCGCAACATCAACTCCCTATACCGGGAGAGACGAATCCCCTCCTATCGCTCATTGCCTCCATGTGATTCGGGACTGTACCCAAAAGCCACCGTTTTGTACGCCCTCTTGGACGTGGTAAGGTGGAAATCAAAGCACAGTGGGAATCACACAAGACTCTATGACGATCTCGGGTCTACAGACTAACCTGTACCAGTATCACCAGAGAACTGCCATCTAACGTGAGGTATAATACCATCTGGGAGTTCTCGGCGAGTCCGTCCAGTGTACCCAGTCTCTACTGAGCACCCGTATATTATCTCCGATGTCAAACACCAATGGATATGGGATCATCCATCGCCCATCTGTATGGGTCGAGAAGGTATACGCTAGTCTACTCTGGTATATCGATGCCCCGTTTCGATACACCCACGACTAGGGACCTTGAAGGATGTACTTATGGACTACCATGCCCCCACTAGTATGATCCGCATCATAGTCCAGGTAGTCAAGTACACATCTTAAGAGCTTTACCAACATCTAACAGAGAGACAATCAGTATACACGTTAAGGTAAAGAGTAACCAGATAGCATACTATCATGTCGAGCAAGAAAGTCCTCCCTATATATGTCCCAGCATCCACTACAATATACATCCTATGTACAGTAATGGCCTCTAGGGCATACATATAACTAACACCTTACAGGTCGTGAGGACCTGCAACTGTTGGATGTGGTCACCCTTATTCGTGTTTCACGGATTCAGGGGTTTCTCGAGGCATCGTAGTTTAAATACGTCGCAGTCAAGGTTAAGGACCTCATAGTCCGTGGATTTAAGGACTCCACAGTCCGATGTTAGTTTTAAGACATTACGGTCAAGGTTAAGGACCTCAAAGTCTGTGGATTTAGGGACTCCATAGTCCGATGTTAGTTTTAAGACATCACGGTCAAGGTTAAGGACCTCATAGTCTGTGGATTTAGGGACTCCACAGTCCGATGTTAGTTTTAAGACATCACGGTCAAGGTTAAGGACCTCATAGTCCATGGATTTAAGGACTCCACAGTCCGATGTTTGGTTGCAGGGACCCGTCACCTCTTTGAAGACGTTGAGGAATTACAACGCCACGTATCAAAGGAGTGAAGAGATGTACCCTTAAACCAAGGCAGAATCCGTAGGGAATCGGGGTGGTTGATTGTTAGTTTTAAGACGTTACGGTCGAGGTTAAGGACATCATAGTCCGTGGATTTTAGGGACTCCACAGTCCGGTGTTTGCTCTGGATGCTTCACACGTGTTCACTGCCGTGCTCTGCGAGGACCAGGCTCCGCTCTGGGCATTTTCCACGGGGTTAAAGAGTGACGTTATCCGTGTTCCACGTAACCAGGAATTTTGCACTAGATGCTTCACACGGGTTCACTGCCGTGCTCGGCGAGGACTAGGCTCCGCTCTGGATGCTTCACACGGGTTCACTGCCGTGCTCTACTAGGACCAGGATCTGCTGTGGACGTTTTCCACGGGGTCAGAGATAGACGTTATCCGTGTTCCACGTAACCAGGAATTTTGCACTAGATGCTTCACACGGGTTCACTGCCGTGCTCGGCGAGGACTAGGCTCCGCTCTGGATGCTTCACACGGGTTCACTGCCGTGCTCCGTGAGGACCAGGATCCGCTCTGGATGTTTTCCACGGGGTCAAAGAGTGACGTTATCCGTGTTCCACGTAACCAGGAATTTTGCACTAGATGCTTCACACGGGTTCACTGCCGTGCTCGGCGAGGACTAGGCTCCGCTCTGGATGCTTCACACGGGTTCACTGCCGTGCTCCGCGAGGACCAGGATCCACTCTGGACGTTTTCCACGGGGTCAAAGAGTGACGTTATCCGCGTTCCACGTAACCACGAATTTTGCACTAGATGCTTCACACGGGTTCACTGCCGTGCTCTGCGAGGACTAGGCTCCGCTCTGGATGCTTCACACGGGTTCATTGCCGTGCTCCGCGAGGACTAGGATCCGCTCTGGACGTTTTCCACGGGGTCAAAGAGTGACGTTATCCGCGTTCCACGTAACCAGGAATTTTGCACTAGATGCTTCACACGGGTTCACTGCCGTGCTCGGCGAGGACTAGGCTCCGCTCCGGATACTTCACACGGGTTCACTGCCGTGCTCCGCGAGGACCAGGATCCGCTCTGGACGTTTTCCACGGGGTCAAAGAGTGACGTTATCCGTGTTCCACGTAACCAGGAATTTTGCACTAGATGCTTCACACGGGTTCTCTGCCGTGATCGGCGAGGACTAGGCTCTGCTCTGGATGCTTCACACGGGTTCACTGTCGTGCTCCGCGAGGACCAGGATCCGCTCTGGATGTTTTCCACGGGGTCAAAGAGTGACGTTATCCGCGTTCCACGTAACCAGGAATTTTGCACTAGATGCTTCACACGGGTTCACTGCCGTGCTCGGCGAGGACTAGGCTCCACTCTGGATGCTTCACACGGGTTCACTGCCGTGCTCCGCGAGGACCAGGATCCGCTCTGGACGTTTTCCACGGGGTCAAAGTTTGACGTTATCCGCGTTCCACATAACCAGGAATTTTGCACTAGATGCTTCACACGGGTTCACTGCCGTGCTTGGCGAGGACTAGGCTCCGCTCTGGATGCTTCACACGGGTTCACTGCCGTGCTCCGCGAGGACCAGGATCCGCTCTGGACGTTTTCCACGGGGTCAAAGAGTGACGTTATCCGCGTTCCACGTAACCAGGAATTTTGCTGATTGTATCCGCATTTCACGGGATGGAGGTTTGACTGTTGGCGATATGTATATCACTGGGCCAGGGAACTGGGAGTTGCCGCTGTTCCGCTTAGCTTAGAGTTATGTCCGTTGTTACGAGACGAGTGCTGAGATGATCTCTAAGTCATTCGCGGCCTGTCGAGATTTTGCTTCTTCTTATGATGAAACTTGGAGGAGAAGTATGATCCCTTTTTTGTTTATGCCTTTGGATTGTATACAGGGTATGATGGAACATCACCTGTAGGGCATAAATTAAAACTTTTTTTTTTATTTTATTTCTCTTTACGCGATGCTCTATCATTTCAGCTATTTTTCGCGGTGCCCAATCATGTCGGCTATTTATTTATTTTCTACTCGCTGCTTTTTATTGCGAGTCGCCCCATCATTTCGGCTATTTTTCATGCATACATTTTTACTTGCTGCTTTTTATTGCAAGTTGCCCTATCATTTCGGCTATTTTGTATGCACTTGCGGCCTACTGGCTTTTCGCCATAAACCTGAAATTAGACACAGATTTCGGCATCAGCACCGCTACAACTGGGATATGGCCAGGAGCGAATCATCATCTGCCTCTGTCGATGTTGAACAAAGATGGCTTAGCAAACAGGGTTAGGGTCCCGTCGACTAAGGCTTTTGACTTCATGAGCCGTAAGGGTCTCACGAAGGTATTTCTCCCTACAAGTCATGAGGATCTCGTAGGTGTATTTTCTCCCTAGGAATCGTGAGGATTCCTAAGTGTATGTTCCTCTGCAGGTCGTAGGGATCCTGCAAGAGGGCTTTCTCCTTATAGGTCGAGAGGACCTAAAAGGGTTGCTCACCAAATGGACATATCCCTAGTCACGGGTGGGACTTTGCTGAGGAAATGTTTATTCGCACCCGTGGATTGTATACAAGGGTCAGTATTGAGCCGCTTGTAGGGCAATATCGAAGGTTGTGGGGGGTTTGCTTAAGAACAGGTTTAGGTCTCTGTAACTTAAGACTTTCAAATCTTATGAGCCATGAGGGTCCCATAAAAGAGTTCTCCTTACGAGTCGTGAGGATCTCGCAAGTGTAATTTCTCCCTAGGAATCGTGAGGACTCCTAAGTGTGTTGCTCCCTTGTGAGTCGTAAGGATCTCACGCAGGTGGTTTCTCCTTACAAGGTCGTGAGGACCCTGCAAGTGTCCTTTAACGAGATTGCGCCCTTTCGGGTTTTCACAAACACTCGCCGGTACTCCTGCTGTTTTTACTCACGGAGCCCTTTCGGGATTTCATCCTTGCCCCTTTTGCTTATGGACATACCGTTTTTTATTCTTTTTCTCTTTTTTTTACAAGGTCGTGCCCTTTCGGGTTTTCACGAACACTTGCCGGTAGCCCTGCTGTTTTTACTCACGGAGCCCTTTCGGGTTTTCATCCGTACCCATTTTGCTTATGGACATACCGTTTTTTTTTATTTTTTTATTTATATATTTTTCTTTCTCTTTTTTTTTATCCATCTCGTCAGCCTAAGGATGCTGCGGTAGTAGTTTAAGGACGTTTCGGTCCGTCGTTAGTTTTAAGGACGTTTCGGTCCGTCGTTAGTTTAAGGACGTTTCGGTCCGTCGTTAGTTTAAGGACGTTTCGGACCGTTCAGGGGAAGGCCGGCTACTGCTTATAAAGTCTGAGCTTAGGAAGATAGCGAGCGGACATAGTCGTCGTCATCTATCATTGACCTAGGCTGTGGCTCATTAAGCGTAGTATTTCTTTAGGAAGCGGCCGTTTATTGGCCTGGAGGGCCTTTCACCGTGCATGTCCATGAGTAGATAGGCTCCACCCTGGTAGACTTTGTCTATGATGTACGGGCCTTCATAGTTCGGCAAAAATTTTCCCCGCTTGGCACGATTGGGGATCATAGGTCTTTTGACCACTAGTACGAGTTCGCTTTGGCGGAGTGTCCTCGGCCTGGTCAATCTTTCGTACGAGCGCGTCATCTTTGCTTTGTAGGCCTCTAGATTTTGTTGCACTATGAGCCGGGTTTCATCGAGGGCATCAAGCTCCTCAAGCCGAAGCTGAGAATTTTCTTCATCCGTCAGCTCGTAGTGGACTGCCACTCGTAGAGAGGGTAACTCTATCTCGAGGGGGAGCACTGCTTCCGTCCCAAATACCAACGCGTACGGCGTTGTGTTCGTGGCCGTCTTGAACGTAGTTCGATAGGCCCAAAGGGCCTCTTGCAGCCTCTCGTGCCAGTCTTTCTTATTTCGGGACACCGTCTTTTTTATGATCTTTGTTAAGGTCTTATTGAAGGCCTCGGCCAGACCGTTAGCTCGTGGATTGTAAATTGAAGAATATCTCCAGTCTATATTGTGCTGCTGCGCGAAGCGGCTAATCTTATGGCTTCTGTAGGCTGGCCCGTTATCGGAGATAATCCGCCGTGGAGTTCCAAATCGATAAATGACGTGCGTCTTGAAAAAGTGGAGGATATTTTCCGTCCTCACTTCCCTCAGCGGTACTGCTTCTGCCCATTTGGAGAAATAATCAGTTGTCGCCAGGATGAAACGATGTCCTCGGGACGATGCTGGTTCGATAGGGCCGACTATGTCAGTCCCCCACATTTCGAATGGCCAGCTAGCCACCGTCAGATGTAGTGGATTCGGATGCTGGTGGATGAAATCCCCGTGGATTTGGCATGAGTGGCATTGCTTCGCATATTCGAGGCAGTCCTGGATCATCGTGGGCCAGTAGTAACCCATCCGTTTAATTTTTAACTTCATCTTCGGGCCTGCTTGATGAGAACCACAGATTCCGTCATGAACCTCTTGAACGACTCTTTCTGCTTCGTCAGGTCCTAAACATCTCAGCCACAGAGAATCAAACGACCTCTTATACAGAGTATCATTGACGAAAGCGAAAGACAGAGCTCGTTTCATGAGCTGATGTCTTGAGGACGCTTCTTCGGGGATTCGGTGGGACTTAAAGTAGTCTATGAAGACTTCCTCCAGTCCTCAGCCTTCTCACGGTCTTTTATTTGTAGGGTTGTCTGCTCAGTCGCTCCTTTTTCTTCGTATGATTCGGGAGATATTTCTGCTGGGGCGAGCACTCGACGGCTTTGTACCATGATTTTGACGTCATCGAGGTTCTCGTCAGCCAGTTCTTTAGCGAGCTTAGCCAGTGCGTCCGCTTTGCTATTTTCCACACGTGGTATGCTTTCCAAAGTGTAGGAGGGAATTCGGGTCAATAGTTGTTGCACATTTTTGCCGTACTTCACCAACTCCGGTTTTCACGTTTGGTAGTCACCATTTACTTGACTAACGACCAATTGAGAATCCCCGTATATAAGGAGGTCTTCAATTCTCATATCAATGGCGATCTTGAGGCCCGCTATCAAAGCTTCGTATTCGGCTTCATTGTTCGTCCTCGATTCCGTTAAGGAGAAAGCAAAGCGCATTATCCCTCCTTGTGGGGTTACGAAGATGAGGCCTACTCCCGATTTGATTATGGGGGTACATTGTTTGCACTTCTTCATGGAAGATGCCCCATCAAAATAGAGTTCCCATCGGGTATCACCGCAGCTGATCGCATCAAATGCATGTTCGTCCGGCAGATCGCAGTTCAGAGGAGAACCGGCAGGTACTGGATGCTCAGCAAGGAAGTCGGCAATGGCCTGGCCTTTCACTGCCTTGAGAGGTCGATACGTTATCGCGAACTCCATCAAGAGTAAAGCCCATTTAGCGAGTCGACCCGTCAATATAGCCTTTGACATCAAATATTTAAGAGGGTCCACCTTCGAGATGAGACGGACTTCGTGCGCCAATGCATAATGCCTGAGCTTTGTTATCGCAAAGATCAACGCCAGGCAGTGTTTTTCAGTGGGAGAGTAATTGCTTTCCGCCCCCAGCAGAACTCGACTTAAGTAGTAGAGTGCCCTTTCTTTTCCTTGGTCATTCTCTTGCGCCCATAATGCGCCTAAAGAACCTTCTAGGGCAGTTATATAAAGAATGAGAGGCTTTCCCTTAACCGGCGCAGTCAAGACTGGAGGGTTCTGCAGGTACTGCTTGATCTCGTCCAGTGCGCCTCGGCATTTGTGATCCCAAACGAATGGAGTTCCCTTCTTCATCAGGTGGCTGTAAGGACGGCACTTGCCTGAAAGATTGGCGATAAACCGCCGGATGTATGCGAGCTTCCCTTGGAGAGACCGCAACTGTTTGAGGGTTCTTGGCGGAGGCATTTCCATGATCGCCTTGATCTTAGATGGATCTATTTCGATACCTCGGTGTCGGATGATGAATCCCAGGAATTTACCCGAGGAGACTCCGAACACGTATTTGAGGGGATTCATCTTCAAATTATATTGCCGAAGACGTTGAAATACAGTCTTCAGATGCTCTAAATGCTCTTCGTATGACATGCTCTTCACTACGAGGTCATCAATATAGCACTCGACGATCTCATGTATGAGATCATCGAAGATCTTTGTCATGGCCCTTTGATAGGTAGCACCGGCGTTCTTGAGACCAAAGGGCATAACCTTGTAGCAGAATATACCCAAAGGGGTCCGGAAAGCAGTGTGCTTCTGGTCTTCGGGATGCATATTTATCTGATTGTACCCTGATGAACCGTCCGTAAAGGAGAAAACCTCATGAGTGGACGTGTTATCTATCATTAGCTCGGTTACCGGTACTGGGAAATCGTCCTTCGGGCAGGCTTTATTGAGATCCCTGAAATCCACGCATATGCTCACTGTCCCATTTTTCTAGATTACCGGGAAAATGTTGGCAATCCAGTCAGGATATTGGACTTCTTGGATAAATCCAGAATCGATCAGCTTCTTGACTTCGGCGTTGATGCTCATCTCAAGCTCGAGCCGTATCCTTCTCGGCGCCTGCTTGACTGGCTTGATATCTGGGGATATTGCTAATTTATGCACAACAATCTCCGGATCTAATCCCGGCATCTCAGAATAGTTCCACGCGAAGCAATCTTTATGCTGTAGAAGCACGTCCTTTAATGCAGCCATCCTTTCTTCAGATAGCCGCTCACTGACGAATGTCGGTCGCGGATCGTCTGCCGATCCCAACTCAATCTTCTTGAGGTTATCTGCAGTAGTATGTATGCCATCTTCCAGTTCTTTCGGAGCCGGTGGAAATTCTGAGATTACCTCATTGTCATTGTTTTCGAAGCACCAAGGGAGCTCATCTATGTCTTCGGGCTCTTCTTTTAATATCGTAATCATGTAACAGGTGCGAATCCGCTTCCAAGATTGAGGTGGATCCGGTTCTGCTCTTGCGGCTTTAGGTTCGTGCTTTTGTGGCGGCGTTACCTTCCAGCTGTTGGATAAAGCAAATCTGCCTTGTTGGTACTGGTCTTCGACCCAGTTCTTGAAGATGAAGCAGTCTTCGATAGGGTGTCCTATGGCTCGGTGATAAGAGCAATAGCCCGGATAAGAAACTTCGTTAACTTGCTCAGGGTGCTTAGACTCCGGAAGTGCGATCATTTGATGTTTTATAGCGAGCTCGAGTAACTTCTTCGTCTTGTCTCGGGGGAAGGAATACGCTCGACTCATCTTCTTCATGAGGGACAAATCCGGGCCGCGCAATACTCGATCACGTAACACTCTAATCCTGCGTCGTTGTTGTCGGCTCTTCTTTCCGCTTCTTGATTTATTTCTGCCTCTGCGTCGGGCCTTTTGTACGACAGGTTGACATGGAGGAGCATCTTTGTCTTTTGCAACCTGTTGAAACAGACGTTGCGTCTTGGCCTTCTCGTAGATGGCCATCTCGCGGTTGTGGTCTTCCCGAGCCTTTTGACCTGCTTTCCTGATAAGCTTGTCCACTTGTTCTTCAAATGACGGATTCGGCACTTCGATTGCGGGATCTAGTTTTGATGAAGGGTTGGCATTGGTGGATAGGGCATTTTCCTCCTCATCAAAGTTATATATGGCGTAGCTGCCGTGGGCTCGCTCCCGTTTCTCGGATATCACATATCCAAGCCCAAGCGTTTCCATTCTCCCGTTGGGCAATTTGCGCTGAGTCCCAGGGACATTCCAAATCTTGTTGTAGAACCGAGCTTGCCGAACAGTCTGTTTTAAGGGTACTCCTTGGCGCTTCAATAGCCTCTTTAGTCCATTTGTGTAATATCGGGGTAAACGGATGGGTTGGAGCCTGTCGAGTGTAGCGTCCGCGCCATGCCATATCTCTTTCTCCACTCTCGTCTCTGCGGATTGGTAGAATAGGATCACCTTTTCACCCTTTCGCCTGGGAGGGACGTAAAACGTCTGCAGGTCTTGCACATTGTGAGCTTGAAGTGCGTCAAGATCCTTGTAGTGTTTCCGCGGCACCATGGTGATTCGCAAACTCTGATCATCACTAGGGGATGCCTGTATTGACGGCCGACTGGAGAACACGACATTAACTTCATCTTCCGAGTCACTTCCGAAGATCAACATGAGGGCGGATGTCCCCGGGTTGTTGCGTCGAGACGGCCCAGCATAAACTATCTCTTCTCCTTCTTCGGTATCCCTCCCGAAAACAGGGATGGTGGCGACGACTTTGTTCTCCGGCTTGCGACACTTTTCTGTATCCTCGAAGTCTGGCAAAAAGTACTTTGCATCTTCGTACTTGCGGACTTCGTTCACGGAGAATGGGTTCAGCTCACCGGTTACGGTATACTTGAAACCGTCCTTAAAGTACTTCATACACTGATGCTATGTAGAAGGGATGATGTTGTACTCGTGTAACCAAGGACGACCGAGCAAGGCGTTGTAGCAGGTCTTGGCGTCAATGACGTGGAACTTGATGTCCGTGATGAGCAGTCCGAAGCGTAATGTTAGTATTACAGATCCGAGAGTCCGTGATGACTGGGAGTCGAAACCAGAGATGGTAATTTTGTCACGGGCGAGATGCTGTACGCTCATGCAGATTTCCTTCAACACCCGAACATTAAGGAGATTGACGGAGGATCCATTATCCACCAGGATCTTGCCTATCTTGATATCATGGCAGTATCCAGAGATATATAGGGGACGGTTGTGGTCGCTCGTCCCGAGGAGAAGGTCTTCGTCCCGAGGAGATTGACGGTTGTGTGCACTTCTTCCAGCTCATCCTTCATCCTTTCCGCGGCGAGGAAGGCTTGGAATTGCTCGGGCTCTTGTAACGCTTTAATTAATGAGTCTCGTGCTTCTTTGGATAATAGGAGGGCATCGAGAATGCTGAGCTGAGAAGGTAGCTTTCTTAGGTGCGCTAGGATGTTGTAGTCCACCTTACCCTTCCTGGGAGGGTCTTTGGCAGTCAGCTCTTTCATGACTTGGTCATCTAAGGCGATATCCCCAGTGACCTTCTCCTTTCCCTTATCTTTTCTATTTGCGGGCCCGAGATTCTTTTCCGGGAGCGTGCGATTGCGCAGCTGAATGTTTTCGCAGGCCTCTGGTTCTTCCTCTTTCCCTAAAACGGATTCTTTAAAGAGAGGGCCCAGAGCCATTTCCTCATCAGAGTCGCTCCCAAATGTGAGAACTTGTGATCCTCTGGTGTCGACCATGTAACAGTTGCCAGTAGTTCTGTTGTGCCCGTCGGCAGTACTTCTCCGTTCCCGACGAGTCTTGCGTTTCATGCGCTTAAAATGTTGCCGATGAGCAACATATCCCTGCCACCATATCCTAAAGGCGTCGCACTCCTCCATAGGGTGTGAAATTTTCCGATGATATGCGCAATAATTAGGGTGCTTCTCCACCCCATTGAGCGGGTTTTCTTCCGAGGGTGGTAGCTTCATTCCCAGTGACATGGATTTGGCAAACCTTTTCCTCGTCTTGAATATCTTTTTGTCTGCCTCAGATGCCTTTCGATCTGGCGGGAGTACTTCAACTCTTTCGTTTGGTCGCCTACGTTTGGCTTCTTCCGATGCGGCCATCTCACGCTCTTGATTCACTTTACTCTTCAGACGAATCTCGTCTAGAAAGGCGTCGATCATTTCATCTGTTGGCCACACAAGCTCTGGTTCAAGCTCTGCCCCCGGTTCCTTAGTGCTAGGAGTTTTTTCATCGTCGGTAAACGAGTGGGAGATTACGTTACAACTCGCCACATATCCATCGGATTTATCCGACGAACTCTCTCCATCATCTTCCTCTTGAAAGATGTGGTTGAGGAACTCTTGCAGCGTGACAGGAGTTCGCGCCTTTTGATTGTACTCTTCCAGCGCGTCGATTTGCTTCTGCAAGTTCGTGCGCTTATCTCCAGGCTTCACAGGCTTCTTAGATTTCTTCTTCTTTTTCTTCGAAGATTTTGACGGTAGGGCATGAGTACTTGGGCCATCACCACCGCTTTTTGTAGTTGGGCGCGGCCTCAGCATTCCTTCAATGATCTGGGGTTCCAGCGGGTCCTTCCATTCGACAGCCGGGCACGCATGAAGGTCCTTCAGCATTCTTTTGGTTTTAGTTGACAGCACGACCTCATATGGAGCTTCCTCAATAAAGGAACAGGTTGCCCCCGGTGTATCTGCTTTCTTAGGAGTATGCGGCTGTGGTGGGTTCACCTTCCACTTTTCGGACAGCGCAAACTTCCCCTGGAGGTATTGATCTTCAATCCATCCTTTGAAGACGAAGCAATCCTCAATCGGATGACTTACCGTTTGATGGTAAGGGCAATAGTTAGGGTTATTCACCTCAGTGGGTTGTGGCGGTCGCCTTGGATTTGGCAGGTTTATAAGTCTGTTGCGTACTGCCAGCTCGAATAACCGTTTCATCTTGTCCCGTGGGAACGAGTAGGGACGCTTCATCTTCTTATTATAATACAGGCGTCTTTCTTCCAATTGATCCGCCAGCTTTGGGGCATTGGGTTGCGGCTGGGCATTCGCGACGAAGGTTGCCTTTCCTTTAACCTTGTCACTCCGAGGCTCGGGCTTCGGGGGAGACGGTCTATGACCCATTTGGTCCATCTGGGCCAACTTGTCGATTAGAGCCTGGAATGTGGTTGGCTTAAAGAACATCATAAACTGGGAGATAGTTGCGTGAGGGTCTAGGGTTCCCATGAACATGCCCACCGCGGGCGCTTCCTCAATGCGTTGCTCGCATTTCGACCATAAATTTCGCCAGCGTATAGCATACTGGACCCATGTTTCGTCTGGTTTCACCCTGGCATTAATCAATGCCGTTATTGGAGTGCGTTCGCTGACGCTCGCGAACCGCTGGGTGAATAGCAACTCCATTTCAGCGAACGTCTTGATAGAATCGTTCGGGAGTTCCGAATACCATTCGAACGCTGTTTCTGATAAGCTGCCCACGAACTGGCGAAGCAACAGTTTATCGTCACCGCCGGTGTTACCGCAAAGGGCCCTGAACTGGGCAACATGTTGATGGGGATTGCCGGTCCCCTTATACACGTGGAATTTTGGTATTGTATAACCCGGCGGATATTTGATTTGGTCGTACCATCTTGGATACGGCCGCCCCATTTTTACGACTTGACCAGCTGCCTCAGTCGCATGATGAACCCGGATTTGCTGGGCTATATAGTCGTCCAAGTCAGCCTTAGAGATTGTCTCCTCCTTGGCCGTTGAGAGGGCCGGCAGAGGGTTCGACGTTTCTCCCTGTCGTCTTCAAGGACGATCGGAGGATCCTCAGCAGGTGGGTCTTGTTGGATCATCATTCCCACCATGTCTTGGAATAAATGGGCTATTTGCTTTATATTGGGCGCTTGTTCTGCAGCCTCTCTATCTTTCTTTTCCAGTTTCCTCCGGAGGAACTCGGCATCGGTTTCCTGTTCTTGTTGCTGATCCGAGGACGCCTCGGGGCTTTCTTTCAGCCCAGTAAGCGTGGCCATTGCGATCATCATTTCCTGGAGCTTTTGCTGTTGCTCCTGAGATTTGGTCACCGACCGTGTGAGCGGTCTATGACCTGTGGACGCGCGGCTATCTTCTTTCCCCGACGCCATGTATACAGTGTGGACCATCCTGCCCCCAGTCTTAGGGCGTCCGGGCTCAGCGCTTTTAGCTTTCGTTGCAGGCCCGGGGGTCCTCTCTGGCCTCTTCTTTTTATGAGCAGTGGAAGTTGAGGGGCTCGTTGAAGTGGGCACCCAGACAGCTTTTCGTGGCTTAACCTGGCGACTGGCTTCCTGTTGGATTTTCAGCTTCTTGTGCTGGCGGGAGAAATTTGTTAGTGTATATGCCCTAGAGGCCATTACTGCATCATACTAGTTTGTATATTACTTAATGGATGCTTGGGATATTCACCTTGTATATACAATCTTGCTCAAAATAGTAGTATGCTACTTGGTTTGTCTCTACTTCAATGTGTACTTGTGTTTATCTTACTATATCACTTATACGCATTAGTGGAGCCCTTAGGATCTTTTGCTTGATTACCAGCGCTGTGATGGCAGTCACACTAGTGGGGGCTGGGTAATCTATAAGCACATCCTTATACAGGTCCCTAGTCGCAGGACTATCGAGACAGGGCATCGATACTCCGGAGTAGACTAGCGTATGCGCTTCTCATCCCAGTGTGGGAGATGGTCTGTCCCACAGCCATCAGTACGTCGTACTGGAGATAGTATACGGGTGCTCGTTGGGTTACGAGTACACTGGACAGGACTCGTCGGGAACTGACAGGTTGGTATTATACCTATCGTCAGTCATCAGTTCCCAGGTGACATGAGTACAGCTTAGTCCGCTGACTTGACACTGGCACTTCGCCTCGAGTGTGTTTCCACTGCACTTTGATCACTACCCTACCACGGCTCAAAGGAGTCGTGCAAACAGGTGGTGGTTGGGTGCAGTCCCGAAGCACTTGGAGGCAGTGACGGTTAGACAGGATTCGTCTCTCCCGGTATTGGGGGTTGACATCGCGCTGTGTCTAGGAGAGCCATTACACGAGTAGTCCCTGGCCAGGGCAAACGAGATATACTGGTAGGTTTCCAGTGTTATCTCAGGGTGTTTTGGGCTTCGCTCCGGCACGACTTGTACCGCTATTGGGGGACTGACGTTTACCGCCCCCTAGGCCCGCCATGCGATGTATCAGACGAACAGACCGGACTGTACGGAGACTGTCACATTCAGACTCAGTAGGAGTACCGATGGGGTTTCACCTCGTCAGCCTTCTTGTCGACATCTACCTAGGGACCGTTACGCACAGCTAGTGCCGCTTGCGGTCTGTGGTTAAACCCACTGCCAGCGTAGTGTCGAGTCTTTAGAGTCCCACACAGAGGGTATTCGCCTCTGGGCAAAACAGAGTAGAGGTCGCATGGTTTTGCGACAGGGTTCGTTCTCATCCGCGCACTTGTGCACGTTTGGAGTCCGGACGGATATTGCCAGCGGGCTCTGGTTTGAGCCGGATACTGGCATATGATTTGGGGTTGCTTTTATCTCTTAGTATTCATGTTCCTCGGAACAAGGATGCAGGTGTGTATGCACAGTTTTTTGAGGGAGAGGAAGAGGACTTTCATTAGGGTTTCGGAACGGGTGCGTATGCACAGTTGACAGTCGTCTTTTTCCAAACCCTAATGGATTTGTATTATATCATTTAATAATATATAATAAAATGAAATTGTGTCATGGGTAGTTTTTGTTGACTTGTTGACCATGGTTGACTTGTTGACCATGGTTGAACTTTTGACCATTATCATTACAAAAGAAAGATGCTCTTGATTCTTGCATTTTCATTTAATGTTTGTAATGATATTAGTCATTCTAAAACTTTCCATCAACCTTTTCATTTTGATTATTATTATTTGATAATTCATTTTCTTTTTGGCATAATGGTTGCAAGAAAGGAAATGAGAGCTCATTATCTCATTTAGCTTCTCTCTCTTCATCTTCATCTTCTTCTTCCTCTAGCCAAGAGAAACCTTCTCATGAGTTGAGAATCCTTCTCTTGAAAAACAAAAGCAACCCTTAGACACTCTCTACTCACTCTAGGATCAAGGGTTTAGCAAGCCGGCGATTCTAGTTCACTCCAAGTTCGAGAAAGAGCCCAAAGGTCGAGCCTTCGAGGTGGATCCATCTTCGACGGAAGAAGGCGACAAAGGAGAACCATCAACCTCTACAAAGTTTGAAGAAGAAGGAGTTCAAGTTTAGGTATAATCATCTTTATCCGAGTAGCTAAATCTCTTTAGCTAGTTTGCTAGTTTTAGTTTAGACAACGATCCCGACCTTGATTAGTCCATGTTGCCTCTTGCGATAAAAATTTGTTTTTTATACCGTTTCCGCCTCCCCGTAAGAACCGGGGGTCGCAATATGGACTTATAGTGGTATCAGAGCCTAACTAAACTTAAACTAGCTTGGTAGTGAAGTGTAACGAAGTTCGGAACCGAAAAAAACCCAAAAACCATACTTTTTCAAAACCTGAGTTTCTGTTGAAATTTTTTTTGGCTCAAAATGAAAAACTTTATACTTGTAAAATCGTCTCAGGGTTTTGTGAGTGCACCCATGAAAAACGATCCACTGTTGAGCTCAAAGCGCCGCCCTTCCGCGGCACGAGGTAGGCTCGTGCCGCGCAACCGCCGCGCTTTGTCGTCTTCTTTGCGTCGTTTTTCGTGCAGTGTATTTGTGTGTTGGTTTTGGGATTTTTAAAATATATTATATGTGCCCAGATTTTCCAGAAAAGAAATTTCCTTTTGGGGTCCTATAATTCCGTATTTTTCTGAACTTCACTGCACTTTGACTATGATGGTTATATCTATGATGTTTGCATGTATTGAACGTCGGCTAATCGCTATAAGTCGATTAGTCGGGGTTATACATGATCTGTAATGTGCTGGAATGTGTATATGAATGTGTTGGACTGTCGCGGGTGAATAGCCGGGATGGATGTGAGATGAGCTTTTGTTTTTCTTTCATTCATTGTAAATGTAAATTGATGTAATAATTATTATTTGTTTGGCCGCACAACCGGGTCGGTGTTGTAGCCGTCATTGTATAATTCTTTTTACTGTTTTTGCTCCTAGGATAGACCCATGGAGGGGTGCACAAACTACCGAGTACTTGGCGGGTAGTTTGCCGCACCCGTAGGGGTCTTGGGTGGGGTATTGCTATTCACCGCGACCGTGTTATCCGCTTTTCGTTTCAGGCTCGAAAGGATTGCGGATTGCTAGTATATCCAATGCATTCATCTGTGATCTGTAATGTCTACTATTGCTATATCTATAACTATTTAGGCGTTGCTTATGTTTTACAGCCGCGCTAGCCCAGCCCCCGCTCTGTCGTTAGTTAAGTAACCTAACGGGTGATGACGGGGCCCCGTGGCGAATGCATATGGCATAAGCGTACGTCATATTTTGGTTGTTTTCTGCAATGGTAGGATTAAATGATGGGACGCATTAAAAGTACTAATGCAAGAATATCACGCATTAAAAAAACTAATGCAAGATAATAAACCAAGTTAAAGTCGTTGGAACAATTTCGAAAAACCACTCGGTTCTTTTCAAAACCAACTTTTAAATGCGGAGTTTGAGCCACTCCTTTTAAAAAGCTATCTCGTTCCATCGACCAAATCAAGTTCACTACGTTCACGGTTTCGCCAAAACCATTCGTAGCCCTCCGTCGTTTCACATGAATAGTCAATAGTATTCAAGCTGTGTTTGTTTGCCAAAGTCAAGGCATAGTGATTGGTAGCTATTGGGTATTCATGTGCAGCATAGATAGATGCGTTGGTTTGGAACAGTCGTACTGCCTTGTTGGCCAAAGTCAAGGGTAGGTACGGGTGGATTCAAATTAACCTGGAGAACGACGGGTAGAACTTGACATGTGACTTATGATTTGTTGGCCAAAGTCAAGGTCATAAGAGCATGGGGCAAAAATCCACATCGGGAGTTTCATAAGTACTGAAACTTGCTAGATTTGCATACCATTTGGAGTGTGGTGATTCTGGTAGGATTCCTTCAGTTTCGTCACGCGATGATATTTGGATCCCGATCCTACTGTGAGTATATGCTACTCCTCGGGAAATTTTTCACTAAACGATCAATGCTATAAACCTAGTAGGTGCCTAGAAAGGTGTTAGCGGGGCTACGCTCCCAGGGAAAAGAGGTTCTCTAATTAAGGAACTTCGCGAAAGCGTTGGAAAACCTCCCTCGAAGTACCGACACCAGCCTGGCCGAACGGTTAAGCAAGTATTGTACGGTGGGATTGATCCTGACTAATTCTTCCTTTATGGTTTGAGGAGGGATTCGAGAAACAGTGGGAGCCATCCTGTTTAGACAAACTAAAAACCACTCTAAACTTGCAAGAGCATCATGCTGAGTGTTTCTTCTTCTCTCTCCTAATTGCAGCGACCAATCAACATGACTGGACTTAAGTTACTCCTAGATAAAAACAAACTGACAGGGCCAAACTACAAAGATTGGCTCAGGAATGTCAAGATAGCAATCACTTATGACAAGCTGGGGTATCTTCTTACCACCAAAGCTCCCCCTGTCCCTGGTCCAACTTCCAGCGTCGCGGATAAGGAAATCCGCAAGACTTGGGAGATTGATAGCGCGAAGGCCAAGTGCCTCCTGCTTGCCTCGATGGACAACGAACATCAGAGGAGGCATGAGAATATGGACATGGAGTCCATATTGCTTCATACAAAAGAACTGTATGGAGAGCAATCACGTATCGCAAGATACGAAGCGTCGAAAAAGTTATTCTCGACAAGAATGGCCGTCGGATCATCAGTAGCCGAGCACGTGCTAAAGATGATCGGCTACATTGAGGAGCTCGCTGACCTAGGGATCACATTGGAGAGTGAGCTATATACGGATATAGTTCTCCAGTCCCTTCCTTCCACTTACGCCCAGTTTATAATGAACTTCAACCTACAAGAAAAGGAGGTTGAACTTTCAGAGCTCCTCAACCTGCTGAGGAGCGCAGAGGGCACCCTACAGAAAGGTAGGGAAACATCCACTTTGTTTGTAGGAGGATCATCTTCTTCTAGGTCCAAGGCGAAAGCCAAGGGAAAGAAGAAGAAATCCCCCGCCAAACCAAGGGGCGGTGTTAGTAAAGTGGATACGAAGGGAAAAGGTAAAGCAGCAAAGATAGCGGGGAAGCTTGTGGATAAGGAAGAGTGCTTCTATTGTCATAAGAAAGGACACTGGAAGAATGATTGCAGGGCCTGGAAGGCCAGAACACAGGAATTGAAGCAGGTTGCAGCTTCAGCTTCAGGTGTGTATGTTATTGAAAACTGTCTTTCAATAAACTCTACTTCCTGGGTATTGGATACCGGATCAGGATCTCATATCTGTAATTCTTTGCAGGCGTTGAGAAACCGTAGGGTTTTGAAGGCAGGTGACATGACCCTCAGAGTTGCAAACGGAGCTAGCATGGATGCTAAAGCCGTGGGGGACTATCACCTGGGAATGTCAGATGGACATGTTTTGGTTTTGCGTAATTGCTTTTTTGTACCCAACGCAACTTGTAATATCATTTCTGTATCTTTAGTTTCTAAAGAAGGTTATGAATTTGCGTTTGTAAGTAATGTTGTAAACATTCACCTTAATCAAGTTCTGATTGGGTCAGGTACATTGAGTAATGGTATATACGTATTGAACCAACCACAGATTTTCAATGTCCAGAATACACACAAAAGAAAGTCTCCAGAAATAAACCAGACTTTCTTATGGCATTGTAGATTGGGTCACATCAATGAGAGAAGGTTGACGAAGTTACATACAGAAGGGTATTTGAATGCGTTCGAATATCAGTCGTATGCCACTTGTCAATCCTGTCTCAAAAGAAAGATGACAAAGACTCCGTTTACTGGACATGGAGAAAGAGCGAGCGAGCTCTTGGGACTCGTACACAGTGACGTGTGCGGTCCAATGTCTACACATGCCCGAAGCGGACATTCTTACTTCATTACTTTTACGGATGACTTCTCAAGGTACGGTTATGTCTTCTTAATGAAACATAAGTCCGAGGCTTTTGGAAAATTCCAGGAGTATAAGAATGAAGTAGAGAAACAGACCGGCAAAAGTATTAAGATTCTAAGATCGGATCGAGGTGGAGAATACTTAAGTGCCGAGTTCCTGGACTATTTAAAAGAGAACGGAATTCTCTCTCAACTTACTCCTCCTTACACCCCGCAACATAACGGTGTATCGGAGAGACGGAACCGCACCCTATTGGATATGGTGCGGTCCATGATGAGTAACGCTGAGTTGCCGCGATCATTCTGGGGATATGCGCTAGAATCAGCCGCATACCTTTTGAACCGAGTTCCGACTAAGACTGTGCCTTCCACACCATATGAAATGTGGTGTGGGAAGAGACCCTATCTTAAGCACATTAAGACATGGGGATGTCCGGCTTTTGTCAAAAAGCAGCATGCGGACAAGCTCGAGGCACGCTCAGTACAGTGCAAGTTTGTGGGGTATCCAAAGAACTCAAAAGGATATTTCTTCTACTGTGAAGAGGAACAAAAAGTTCTTGTTTCTCGTCATGCCTACTTCTTGGAAACTGAGTTTTTGGAAAACCAGATAAGTGGGAGCACAGTAGAACTGGAAGAAGTTCCAGAACCACAGACTATTACTGAAAGTTTAGTGGAACCAGAGGGTTCAACAGAACAGGACATTCCTACGCCGCTCCGCAGAAGTAGTAGGCAGTCTCATCCGCCAGAGAGATACTACGGTTTTCTCATAGACGGGGATAGAGAGGATTGCATCATAGATTATGATGAGCCTACTAGCTTCCAGCAGGCCGTTCAGAGCGTTGACTCAGTGAAATGGCTGGATGCAATGCGGACCGAAATGGAGTCCATGTACACCAACAAGGTATGGACGTTGGACATTGCTCCAGACGGGGTAAAACCCGTAGGATGCAAGTGGATCTTCAAAAGGAAGATTGGTGTAGATGGACAGGTTGAGACCTATAAAGCTAGGCTGGTAGCAAAGGGTTTTCGTCAAAGACCTGGCTTGGACTATGACGAAACCTTTTCTCCAGTAGCCATGCTGAAATCCATTCGGATCCTTCTTGCCATTGCTGCCTTCCACGATTATGAGATTTGGCAAATGGACGTAAAGACAGCTTTTCTAAATGGAAATTTAGAGGAGTGTGTCTATATGGACCAGCCAGAGGGTTTCATTCAGAGTGGGAGCAGCGGAAAGGTGTGCAAGTTGCTTAAGTCCATCTATGGACTAAAGCAGGCATCGCGGAGTTGGAACATCTGTTTTGATGAGACGGTCAAGGAATTTGGCTTTATCAAAAATCCAGATGAACCATGCATCTATAGTAGATTTGTAGCGAGAACTGTAGTATTCCTCGTTTTATACGTGGATGACATTCTCTTAATAGGAAATGACATTCCTATGCTACAATCTGTTAAGGGGTTCTTGTCACACAGGTTCTCCATGAAAGACCTGGGTGATGCCTCATACATCCTGGGGATCCGGATCCATCGTGATAGATCCAAGAGGATATTGGGACTTTCTCAGTCCAGGTACATCGACACCATAGTGAAGAGATTCAGTATGGAAGATTCCAAGCGCGGTAACCTACCGGCTTGTCACGGGATCACCCTCTCTAAAGAGATGTCTCCCAAGACTGATTTGGAGAGGGATCGCATGTCTATTATACCCTACGCTTCTGCGGTAGGCTCTATAATGTATGCGATGTTGTGTACCAGACCGGATGTAGCTTATGCACTGAGTGTGGTAAGCCGGTATCAGTCAAACCCTGGGGAGAAACACTGGATAGCGGTAAAGAACATTCTCAAGTACCTGAGAAGGACTAAGGAGATGTTCTTGGTGTATGGCGGAAAAGACCTCCAGATCGAGGCCTTTGCTGACTCCAGCTTCCAGAGTGACAAGGATGATTCCAAGTCCATGTCGGGTTTTGTCTTTACCCTCAATGGAGGGGCGGTGTGTTGGAAGAGTTCCAAACAGGAAACCGTTGCAGACTCGACGATGGAAGCGGAATACATCGCTGCATCTGATGCCGCAAAAGAAGCTGTCTGGATGAGGAAGTTCTTGAAAGAACTTCAGGTGGTTCCGTCCATTGTTGATCCAATACCTCTGTATTGCGACAACAATGGGGCTATAGCTTTAGCGAAGGAACCCAGGTCCCATCAGAGATCCAGGCACATCTTGAGGCGGTATCACCTGATCAGGGAGATCGTGGATCGCAAGGAGATCGAGGTTCGGAGAGTTGCTTCAGAAGACAACACTGCAGATCCATTCACCAAGGCCCTGCCCCAGACTCAGTTCGAGCGGCTGATCGAGATGATAGGTCTTCGATACGCCAGTACATGGCCTTAGTGCAAGTGGGAGATTGTTAGTGTATATGCCCTAGAGGCCATTACTGCATCATACTAGTTTGTATATTACTTAATGGATGCTTGGGATATTCACCTTGTATATACAATCTTGCTCAAAATAGTAGTATGCTACTTGGTTTGTCTCTACTTCAATGTGTACTTGTGTTTATCTTACTATATCACTTATACGCATTAGTGGAGCCCTTAGGATCTTTTGCTTGATTACCAGCGCTGTGATGGCAGTCACACTAGTGGGGGCTGGGTAATCTATAAGCACATCCTTATACAGGTCCCTAGTCGCAGGACTATCGAGACAGGGCATCGATACTCCGGAGTAGACTAGCGTATGCGCTTCTCATCCCAGTGTGGGAGATGGTCTGTCCCACAGCCATCAGTACGTCGTACTGGAGATAGTATACGGGTGCTCGTTGGGTTACGAGTACACTGGACAGGACTCGTCGGGAACTGACAGGTTGGTATTATACCTATCGTCAGTCATCAGTTCCCAGGTGACATGAGTACAGCTTAGTCCGCTGACTTGACACTGGCACTTCGCCTCGAGTGTGTTCCCACTGCACTTTGATCACTACCCTACCACGGCTCAAAGGAGTCGTGCAAACAGGTGGTGGTTGGGTGCAGTCCCGAAGCACTTGGAGGCAGTGACGGTTAGACAGGATTCGTCTCTCCCGGTATTGGGGGTTGACATCGCGCTGTGTCTAGGAGAGCCATTACACGAGTAGTCCCTGGCCAAGGCAAACGAGATATACTGGTAGGTTTCCAGTGTTATCTCAGGGTGTTTTGGGCTTCGCTCCGGCACGACTTGTACCGCTATTGGGGGACTGACGTTTACCGCCCCCTAGGCCCGCCATGCGATGTATCAGACGAACAGACCGGACTGTACGGAGACTGTCACATTCAGACTCAGTAGGAGTACCGATGGGGTTTCACCTCGTCAGCCTTCTTGTCGACATCTACCTGGGGACCGTTACGCACAGCTAGTGCCGCTTGCGGTCTGTGGTTAAACCCACTGCCAGCGTAGTGTCGAGTCTTTAGAGTCCCACACAGAGGGTATTCGCCTCTGGGCAAAACAGAGTAGAGGTCGCATGGTTTTGCGACAGGGTTCGTTCTTATCCGCGCACTTGTGCACGTTTGGAGTCCGGACGGATATTGCCAGCGGGCTCTGGTTTGAGCCGGATACTGGCATATGATTTGGGGTTGCTTTTATCTCTTAGTATTCATGTTCCTCGGAACAAGGATGCAGGTGTGTATGCACAGTTTTTTGAGGGAGAGGAAGAGGACTTTCATTAGGGTTTCGGAACGGGTGCGTATGCACAGTTGACAGTCGTCTTTTTCCAAACCCTAATGGATTTGTATTATATCATTTAATAATATATAATAAAATGAAATTGTGTCATGGTTAGTTTTTGTTGACTTGTTGACCATGGTTGACTTGTTGACCATGGTTGAACTTTTGACCATTATCATTACAAAAGAAAGATGCTCTTGATTCTTGCATTTTCATTTAATGTTTGTAATGATATTAGTCATTCTAAAACTTTCCATCAACCTTTTCATTTTGATTATTATTATTTGATAATTCATTTTCTTTTTGGCATAATGGTTGCAAGAAAGGAAATGAGAGCTCATTATCTCATTTAGCTTCTCTCTCTTCATCTTCATCTTCTTCTTCCTCTAGCCAAGAGAAACCTTCTCATGAGTTGAGAATCCTTCTCTTGAAAAACAAAAGCAACCCTTAGACACTCTCTACTCACTCTAGGATCAAGGGTTTAGCAAGCCGGCGATTCTAGTTCACTCCAAGTTCGAGAAAGAGCCCAAAGGTCGAGCCTTCGAGGTGGATCCATCTTCGACGGAAGAAGGCGACAAAGGAGAACCATCAACCTCTACAAAGTTTGAAGAAGAAGGAGTTCAAGTTTAGGTATAATCATCTTTATCCGAGTAGCTAAATCTCTTTAGCTAGTTTGCTAGTTTTAGTTTAGACAACGATCCCGACCTTGATTAGTCCATGTTGCCTCTTGCGATAAAAATTTGTTTTTTATACCGTTTCCGCCTCCCCGTAAGAACCGGGGGTCGCAATATGGACTTACAAAATTCGGATCGATCATCGAGTCTCGGGCCTGCCGCCAGACTTTATAGATTCGGGAGGACAGCCGTTGAGGAGATTGGGGATGTTCTAGCTTTACTTCTATAGCCCTTTTCAGCGGATGGGGAGACTTCTTTAGTGCCGCGGTAGGAGAATTCCTACGCATCTTATTTAGCATCTCAAAGCTGTTCCCAGTTGGAACAGCAGCATTAAGTTTTGCCATCGGGGCTGGAGGAGTTAGTCCAGAAGGGGAGTTGCCTCCGGCCTTCCTCACTCGGCGCCAGTACCGACGTCGAGCGTGTCGTGCTAATGCAACCGGCTTGGTGAGGGCGATAGTCTCGTCTTGCCCCCTGTGTAGGTGGGGGGTCGCTGTTGGTGTCAGCCTGTCAAAGACCGATGTCCTTTGGGTAGCAAGAGCGGGAGCTAGAGCCGTCAATCTTTTAAAGACCGACTTTTTGGCAGGGGAAGCCGCCTTGACGTCTTCTGGAGCAGGACCGGACACTTTCTTAGAAGCAGCCTTCTCTGGGATTGTAGGCCCCATTGCGGGTCCACAGGAGTTCTGGCCCAATCTAGAGAAGACCGAGGCACTGGTGTTGGGCGACCCGTTGAGAGGGGCCGCGGCAGGGGTAAGACGATCAAAGACCGACTTCTTGGGAGCTTCCGTTGTCAGCACTGGAGAGGTGAAGCTTGTCGGCGGGAGCATGGTCCCAAAAAACAATCCTGTAGTGGCTCGAGTGACCTGTTCCACGGGCATTGTGAATAGAGAAGCGGCTTGGGGTCCGTAGGCCATACCTCTTGGCGAGGCAGAGCGTTGGTCGCAATTACAGTCTGAGCATGTCGCACAAGTGGAAGCCATCGATTCTTTGCTTTCTGCAATAAGCAAGACGCCAAGTTTTAGTACCTCGAAACCCAAGGGCAACCATTAGCGAACCGCGATTGGTTCGCGAATCACGACACACGAAGTTTGGAGTGGAAAGAGGAAAAGGTCCCACCGGGCGTGCCAGAATCTGTTCCCCTCCGAACGACGGCGAGACGCGTGGTCGTCTCGCCTGAGGCTCGGGGCAGATGCTAATTGGTGCTATCCGTCTACCTCTCCGAAGATGCCAAGTTGATTTATGGCACCGTATATCGAAGGTTTAAACAGATGCGTCCGATGTAGCAGACTTCGTCAGATTCCCCCTCGCTTGAGGGGGTTTTGATTGTGGGTACGCTCTTCCCTGCAGGCGCAAGCCCCTGCAGTTAATTACGCTACCGCATCGCGGTAACCACTTTCTCCTTCTCCAGATGGTCACTTCGTGTCGTGTGCGTTTATTTTATGTTTAGTTGCCCGTGGATTGTATACGGAGACCGAGTTATGTCGTCGCCCGTAGGACGTGGACTAGTCCAAATCCGTATTATCTTAGATTTAGGTTTGGGGGTTTGGGTTTAAGGATACGTTAGCCTCATTTGAGACTAAGATCGACTTAAACGTCTGTTAAGGATACGTTAGTCTAGTTTTTAGACTAAGATCAACCTAACGGGATCGTTTTGATCCAACAAGAGAGCAATAAAAGGAGGGGCTCTGTTGTTTAGTTTAGTGACATTACGGTCGGTAGGTAGTTTAAGGACATTGCGGTCCATGGGTAGTTTAAGAACATTGCGGTCCGTGGGTAGTTTAAGGACATTGCGGTCCAATGTTAGTTTTAAGACATCACGGTCAAGGTTAAGGACGTCATAGTCCATGGGTTTAAGGACCCCACAGTCCGTTGTTAGTTTTAAGACATCTCGGTCAAGGTTAAGGACCTCATAGTCCATGAGTTTAAGGACCCCATAATCCGTTGTTAGTTTTAAGACATCTCGGTCAAGGTTAAGGACCTCATAGTCCATGAGTTTAAGGACCCCACAGTCCGTTGTTAGTTTTAAGACATCTCGGTCAAGGTTAAGGAACTCATAGTCCATGAGTTTAAGGACCCTACAGTCCGTTGTTAGTTTTAAGACATCTCGGTCAAGGTTAAGGACTTCATAGTCCATGAGTTTAAGGACCCCACAGTCCTTGTCAATATATGGTCATCGAGACCCGTCACCTCTTTGAAGACGTTGAGTAATTACAACGCCAAGTATCAAAGGAGTGAAGAGATGTACCCTTGAACCGGGGTGGATTAAATAGTCTTTGGCCTAATTTGGGATCAAGACCAATTAATTATGTTATGAGCCCATTAGCCCAGTTAAGTCTGAATTGAGGACTTATGGCCATCTTGGGCTAAGTCCAATCATGTTTGGAATATTGGCTTCCTGTTGGTCCATTGAAGAAGAGGCTTTGTCTCTGGCCATTTAGCCAATTGGGCTAACGTTAATTCAACAGTATTGAACACTGGGATCAAGTTAGTGTTTTAACACTAAAAGACAATTGGTGTTAAACACCAGCAATAGGGGGTTCAAATTAGTGTTAAATACTAGAGCAAATCCGTGTCAAACACTAGCAGCAGAGGTTTCAAATTAGTGTTAAACACTGAGAATAATCAGTGTTAGACACTGGTGACAGAGATTTTAATTTAGTGTTGAACACTAAGGGAGTTAGTCTTAAGTTCTGTTAACAGGGGTTTAATTTAGTATTAAACACTAAGAAATTCAGTTTTAAACACTGCAAATAAAGTTCTTTGATTAGTGTTGAACACTAAGGCCAAACAGTATTTTAACACTGGATTCAGAGGTTCCAATTTAGTGTTAAACACTGAGACAAGAGGGGTCACATGGTAGCACGTGAGGGCGCCCTCCCTTCATTTGTTCTGCTGAGAATATTGCATCTTTTAGAGCATCACGTGCCATCACGTGACGGGCATTTAAATGCTTGTATGTTAAAGCCTCTGCCAAAGGTCACGTGGGTCACGTGAGGCACTGCCTCAAAGGCCCTTCTCTGTGGATCTTCTCGGGGGTCACGTTGTGGCACGTGACCCTGCCTCTTTGTATGTTTTTTTTAGAAGATCTGTTAATCCCTTTTTAAGAATTAAATTCTTCGTAGGGTCGAACCCTAACGATAAATTTAAGAGGAATTAAATTCCTATTCCCTTCTGAAGATTTATATTCTAGGATAGAGTTGAACTCTGAATTTTCTGTAGGAATTAAATTCCTCATACATGAGAAGAACTGCATTCTATCATAGGGTTAAACCCTAATAACAGGTTTAAGGAATTAAGTTCCCACTCTCTTTTAGAGAGGTATGAGATTCTGTCATAGGGTGAAACCCTAATTTCTTCTTTCTTAAGGGAATTAAATTCCTGTTATTTTAACAGAACTAAGTTCTTAACCAGGGTTAAACCCTGATTAAATTCCCATTACATAGGGTTAAACCCTAATTTTATTTTAAAGGAATTAAATTCCTATAGTTCTGTGAGAATTAAATTCTCAAGCTTCCTATTCCCTCTCTATGCTTTGGATCTGCATGGCAAGATCTCAACCCAATGAGAATTAAATTCTCAATTCAAGGGGAGATGTGCACTTTACAGATCCTCCACTAAAGAGAGAACTATGTTCTTCTGTTTAATATCAGAGTTAAACTCTATTGAGAATTAAATTCTCTTTTAAGGCCTTCCCTTTCTTACCTAAGCTTTTCTTTTGCAGAAGATCCAAATTCCTCCAAAGTATCAAGGCTCTCTCTTTTCTCTATGTTATCGATCCCTCTGCATATCTATATCTGTGTGTCTCTTGGCTCCTATTTATAGGAGAAGCAGCAGAATCAATTAGTTTTTTGATGAATCTTTCATCGAGAGATTTGATTTGTATTCACCATTCGTTTGGACCTTTGGATTATTAGGTGGATTTTATCCACCCTTGGATTTTAAATCCAAAGATATTCTTCTGTTGTTTTGGTTAGATTTTAATGGAAAATCTTCCCAAATTCAAGATTTTTCCATAGATAGGTGATATTTAATCACCTTTAAATTTTTAATTCAATCGGTTCCAAATAATCATCTTCCTTTGGAAAGATTTGAGAGATCTCTTCAGAATTTGATTCTGTTAAATAAATAGGCTTTAAAAGCCGGTCACGTGTGGCCATGTGACCCCTGGTCACGTGTGGGCACGTGACCCCTTGGAATGAGCCCTCTTCTTCTTTTTGTGCTCTGCCTTCTTCCGCTGCTTAGCCGTCACGTGTCACCACGTGACCCCTGGTCACGTGTGAGCACGTGACCCTTGTCTGGAGCCTTTTTCTTGATTTAACCGGAGAATGAGCCCGCTGCTTTTAAATGTCACGTGCCAACACGTGACCCCTGGTCACGTGTGAGCACGTGACCTCTTCTGAAGCCTTTTCCTTGATTTGATCAGGGAACTGATGTGCCTTTGAAGCCGCTTTTAAATGTCACGTGCCAACACGTGACCCTGGTCACGTGGGAGCACGTGACCCTTTCTGAAGCCCTTTTCTTTGATGTAGTCAGGAAACTGAATCTGCCTTGCCGATGCTTTTAGATGTCACGTGCCAACACGTGACTGCTGGTAACGTGTGAGCACGTGACCCTTTTCTGAAGCCTCTTCCGTAGGCTTTCCTGATTTTAAATCAGGAAACAGAGACAAATGACGATCTCAGGTCAACAGACTAGCTCTTACACATGTCACCTGGGAACTGCTATCTGACAATAGGTATAGTACCAACTAGCAGGTTCCTGGCGACTCCGTCCAGTATACTCATAACCCAATGAGCACATGTATACTATTTTAAGTGACCAAACTAACACCAATGGCTTGTGAGACCTGGCCACCGCCCCTCATTGGGCTCTCGATCAGTATACACTAGTCTACTCTGGAGTATCGATGCCCAATCTCGATACTCTCACGACTAGGGACATTTAAGGATGCGCTTATAGACCACCCAGCTCCCATGTATATGATCGTCATCATAATACTGGTAGTCAAGCAAGAATCCTATGAGCTCTATAAATATGTAATAGTGATCTTTAATACTATATAAAGCATGTATATAATGATAAAGACAAACCAGATAGCATACTATCATTTTGAGTAAGACTGCTCTATCCGTATAGGTCCTCTCTCAATCATTACAATCGCGTGCCTGCGATTCAATAATTGACTTGAGGGCACTATAGCCAACAATCTCCCATTTGCACTTAAGGCTAATTATTGCGGTGTCGCATACTCACAGCTCGTGTGATACCGAACACCCAACTTCTCTACTAATCAGTTTCGCAAAGCTCGTTTGTGAAACTATTGTGTTCAAGAAATAGCCTCAGTGAGTGGATCCGCTCCAATAATTCTTTCTATATCTCTCTATATCTTAACTTCGCAGAGAAAGACTATCTCCCGAAATGAGCAATACCTGTCTTAGAATTTGTCTGGATATCTGATGGGACCCAGTTCATAAATGAACTCCAAATCCAATAAATTTTTTAGACTATATCATCCACTGAATTTAATCAGTATCCTGCGCCATGCCTTCTACAGTATTCGCTTGGACCACCTGTCCAACATACTGTCAACAGAAGAAAAACTATAACTCTGACAGTCACTCTGTCATCCAGGTCACCTTGGAAGCCTGAAATAATAACCGTCTCCCAAAAGAGGCTGTCGTTACCATATCCCAAGAATATTCACTTATGTTCATAACTGCTTCCCAATATTTCTCCAGGATTGGATTAATATACGTTTATTGCAGCCAGTGCAAAACCAATATCTGGGGTTGTACTTGACATCTCATGATTGACTCAATTGCCTAAGCAAGTGATATACCAATCATGCAAATCCCTCTCCTCATCGGTCTAAAATACATCTCTTTAGAGAGGGTGACTCCATCACCTGCGGGTACACCACCACGTCATGAGTCGTCCATTCTAAAACACTTTAGAATAATGTCAAAGTACCCAAATTGGGATACTTCCTAAATTTAGATCTAAAACCATTGATCTAGTCACCAGAATCGCTGATATTTTATCCATATCCTGTGTGGAGAAACCACTTGTGACAACCACTGTATAACCGATCGTAGTATAGGAAGATCTCTTCCTATTTAGTGTATGTCATCCAAATACCAGGATATCACTCCCTACTACCTTCTTACCAGATCCATCTCTTATTCTGATGAAATCAAACTCTATGACTGTCACATCAAAAATAGATGATCTATCTCCGCTATACTTGCTTTAGTCTATAAATAGACATAAGCTATTTGCCTACTATGCTTCCGCTGCTACCACTGACTATAACAACCCTCTGACAGAGTCATATACATATGCAATTCTAAAACTAGTTTAGAACGACGTTATACTCATCCTCCTGTCAGACTTCATAGTTTAGAACAGCAGCAGTGGCAAGTTTGGGTAATCATAAACCTCCCTTTCATCGTTTTTGAGGATACCGAAGTACCTCCCGAATGCCTGAGGTTACCCACCAAATCTGCGGAGTGGCTAATGGATCGTCGAAACCATTTGAATTCTTAGGTGTTTACCCCAATCGAAGCAAAGCTCCGATCAAATTTCGAGGTGGAAGATGAAACAACTCCCCAATCAGAAACAAAGCTTTGCTTTGAAAATTTAAACTTCAATAAAGGAAGCAACGCTTCAGTTGCTCAGGCACTGCGCTGCGCGACATGTGTCAGCGCAGATGCGTTAGCACAGCCGCGCTGCGCTCTGCGCTGCGCGACACGTGTCAGCGCAGATGCGCTAGCGCACTTGCGCTGCGCTCTGTGCTGCGCGACACGTGTCAGCGCAGATGCGCTAGCACAGCCGCGCTGCGCTGTGCGCTGTGCGACACGTGTCAGCGCAGATGCGCTAGCGCAGAAGAAGGGGTTTAAAACCAAAAGCAATTTATTCAAGTAAAATTACGTACGCTTGATAATAACAAGTTAAAATCATATGATGCACGAACACAACAAAGAACTAAAATAAAAGAACCCTTAACAGGCAGTGAAACACTTGATTAAAAAGAAAAATGCTTATTCATTATTATTAATATTACATTTAAAAAAGATCACCGAATACGGGATCAGAAAGACAAGGATTCGCAAAAAGAAGAAGAAGATTCCCCAGCTCCCTCTCTGTCTTCTCCACCACATCGAAGCGGCGATCCTCCCGAGGGGTGGCCATCCAACGGTCAACGCCACACTCCTGGGAAAAAGTGGCGATGACAACCCGACGAGCCCGTATCTGGTTCAGCAAATGGAAGGAGCAGTCCCTCAGGGCTTTGGTGATCAAGTGCGCTTCGAGAAGGCCCTCGATCTTGTCCTCGGCTGCATCCAGCATTGCCGGGGACATCTCTGCTGGAGGAGGGGGAATGGCGGAGAGCACCGAGGCAAGGGCCATCCGAAGCCAAATGGAATTCGGAGGAAGAGGAGACCCCACACGAGTCAAAAGCTCATGCATTGCAGCGTCGCATTGCTCGTCCGAGAAAGAAGGGTCCACCAGGCGCGCAGCAAAACGGGGAACGATGTCCCGAATCGGAACCTCCCATGGTTGCCGACGGGCATGAAGGCGGGTGCAAGCCATGATCGAAAAAGTTCTCTGAAGATAAGAGAATGAAAGTCTCGGCCTTGAACTATATATAGACCCAAGCACAAAAGATTCTGTGCACAATGGAATTATTTCCAAGACCCGGGAAATCAAAATCTTGGAAATACAAGTTTGACTTGGAAAAGGGGAGATGAAAAGATATCTCTGGTGAAGCAACGCTTCAGATCCTCTGCGCTGGGCGCAACTTGCCATGTGTCTGGCGCAACGCGCCGAGCGCAGCGCCCAGAAGGCGCGCCCAATCAGAGCAAAGCTCTGTTTAAACGAAGCAACGCTTCAACTGCACTGCGCTCTGCGCTGCGCGACACGCGTCGGCGCAGATGCGCTAGCGCAGTTGCGCTGCGCTCTGCGCAGCGCGACACGTGTCAGCGCAGATGCGCTAGCGCATTTGCGCTGTGCTCTGCGCTGCGCGACACGTGTCATGCGCTGGGGCATCTGCGCCAAACTGAATTAAGATTTTTATGAAATCTTTTCTGTTCTTTCCAGAACTAGAAGACTTTCTTCGGCCTTTGGATCAAAGATCCAACGGTGGGAAAACTCCCAAAAATCATTCAGGAAAGATCCCGTTAACAAATTCAACAGATTTGTGGTCACTATAAATAGGACCCTAAGCCTCAATTCAAAGGCATGAAGAATTTTCTCGAAAAATCAAGAACTCTAAACAGAGAAAATTCCGAGAAGATTTCAAAAAAAAAAAAGGTAAAGAACCTTCATGAGGTAGAAAAAAGGCCTTCTAATAGATCATCGATCTAAAAATAAGATCAATGATCTTTATATAAAAAACAGTGCTTTGCACTTCTTGTGAACCTTCGGTTCTGTAAAAACAATAAAAATAATAAAATAATAAAAGAATAGTGCTTTGCACTTTTAAGAACCTCTGGTTCTTCGAATAAAGAAAAATTTATTTTTCTTTGATCTAATTTAGACGAAGAAATTAAACAGTGCTTTGCACTTCCCTTCTTGAATCTAAAAGATTCTTAGTGCTTTGCACTTCCAAGTTGCGCCGTTGCGCTCTTAAGAGAGCGCCACGTGTCGGCTATAAAACCACTTGCGCTAAGCGCCCTTAAGATAGAGCTTTGCTCTCTGGAATTAGCGCAGCTCGCTGAGAGCGCGCCACGTGTCAGCAGCGCAATAGCGCAGCGCAACAGCGCAACGCGCTGCGCTAGTGCGCTTGCACTCATCAGAGCACGACACGTGTCATCACCATATGGACTTGCGCTCATTATTTAGCGCAAAGCGCAGATGCATTAAAAAGGGCCAAGCCCAATTAAGAGAAGGCCTAACAGGCTCAATAAAGCGCAAATGCATTATTTTAAGGGGCGGAGCCCAAATCAAAACAGATGCTTTGCATCATTTATAAATGGGCAGAGCCCAAACAGAATCTCCAGAATGCTATGCATTTTACAAGGGGCAGAGCCCAAATCAAAACAGATGCATTGCATCATTCATAAATGAGCAGAGCTCAGAATAAATTGATGCTCTACAGAGCCTAAATGCAATGCATTACTTAATAAAGATGTTGAACTGGACTTAGCCCAATCGTGGCCATAAGTCCTTAAATTAAATTGACTGAGCAAAATGGCTCTCCTAAACCAACTTACATCCGGTTCGAGGGTACATCTCCGAACTCCTTTGACATCCGTCGTTGTAATTCCTCAACGACGTCAAAGAGGTGACGAGTCCCAACGACCACTCATCTAATAGTGGACCGAAACGTCCTTAAACTAATATTCACTCCAAAATGAGAATAACGGACCGAAACGTCCCTAAACTAATAACGGACCGAAACGTCCCTAAACTAATAACGGACCGAAACGTCCCTAAACTAATATCGGACCGAAACGTCCCTAAACTAATATCGGACCACCATGTCCCTAAACTGGAATATGGACCACCACGTCTTTAAACTGGCGATGGACCACCACGTCTTTAAACTGGCGATGGACCACCACGTCCTCAAAACTGGAAACGGACCACTACGTCCTTAAACTGGAACAATAGAGCCTCCAAACGCTCTTTTGCCGGATCTAAACGGTCCCGTTTAAGTTGATCTTAGGCCCAAACACGGCTAACGTATCCTTAAACATTCAAATGGATTATAAAACTCCCAATCAACTCTGGTTCGAGGGTACATCTCCGAGCTCCTCTGACATCTGTCGTTGTAATCCTTCAACGACGTCAGAGAGGTGACGAGTCCCGATGGCCATACATTAAATTAATCACTACGTTAAGTTGACCCTAGTCTAAAACAGGACTAACGTATCCTTAACGAACGTTTAAGTCGATCTTAGCCGCAACGCGACTAAGGCATCCTTAAACGAAAAAACACCAAACCCAAATCTAACTAAATACGGATTTGGACTAATCCACGTCCTACGGGTGACGGCATCACTCAGTCTCCGTATACAATCCACGGGCAATCACAAACAAAACAAACACACACGACACGAAGTGAAATTCTGGAGTAGGAGAAAGTTGTTACCGCGATGCGGTAGCGTAATTAACTGCAGGGGCTTGCGCCTGCAGGGAAGAGCGTCCCCACAATCAAAAACCCCTCACCCTGAGGGGGAATCTGACGAAGTCTGCTACATCGGCCGCATCCGTCTAAACCTCCGATACACGGTGCCATAAATCAACTTGGCATCTTCGGAAAGATAGACGGATAAAACCAAATAGCATCTGCCCCGAACCTCAGCGCCAGGACCTCAGCAGTCCTGTGCGGCCGCCGTTCGGAGGGGAACAGATTCTGGCACGCCCGGTGGGACCTTTTCCTCTTTCCACTCAACACTTCGTGTGTCGTCTTCGCGAACCAATCGCGGTTTGTTAAATGATTGCCTTCGGATTTCAAGTTGCTAAGATTTGGTCTTTTGTTTGGTACAGAACTCAAGCATTCAATGGCCACCAACTGCACCAACTGCTCGAAATGCCAATGCAACGGACGTTCCACCTTATCGAGAGGTGTAGCATATGGGCCCCAGGCGGCTTCCTTCCTGACTCTGCCGGTAGGCCAAGTGACTCAGGCCACCACCGGCTTGTTCTTCGGGACCATGGTCTCACCTACAAGCTTCTCTGCGCTGACATCCGCACCAGAAGCGAAAAAGAAGTCGGTATTCGACCGGCTCACTGTTACTACGACCCCTGTCAACGGGTCGCCTGCTACTGAACCAACAGCCTCCGTTTTCACCAGGCTGGGTCAGGACTATAAGATGGCTGTCCCAAAGAGGGCAACGGCCGCTGCTTTGGAAGTCGTTAAAGCGGCTTCTCCTATCAGAGAGTCAGTCTTCACAAGATTGACGGTTCCTACTCCTCCCCCAGCTGGTCAGAAGGCGTCAGTCTTCGATAGGCTGACATCAACAGTTACCCCACGCTCAAACAGGGGGCAGCAAGAAACCATCTCAGTCTCCGAGCCAGTCCCAACGGCTCGTCGTGCGCGACGTCGCCATTGGCAGCGAGTAAGGAGGGCAGGGGGCAACTCCCCCTCAGGGCTAACCCCACCTGCTCCGACGGTAGAGGTCAATGCTGCTGTTCCAACTGGGAACAGCTTTGAAATGCTGAGGAAGGTGAGAAAGAACTCCCCGGTGGCTACGTTGAAAAGGTCTCCTCCACCCATGGAAAAAGCTCCGGAGATGAAACAGGAACAGCCCCCTCAACGGCTGTCAGCGAAAGTTTATAAAGTTTGGCAGAGGGTTCAAGACTCCGTGATTGACTCAGATCACTTCCGTCGCCAGAACAGGGCAAGGGTGGAAAAAGACAAAAATCGCCCCGCTAAACGACAGGGGGCAACGAATGCTAGGATGCCCGCCTCAACGGCTCCTTCAGCCTCAAAGGCCCATAAAAGGAAGAGGCCAGAAAAAGCTCCCATGACGCTGACAAAGTCTAAGAGCGGTGAACCTAAACGCCCCAAGTCAGGGGGCATCACAGTTCATACGGTCTATATGGCTTCGGGGAAAGAAGAAAGTCGTACTTCTATGGGTCACCGACCGCTTACCCGGTCAGTGACCAAGTCTCAGGAGCAGCAACAAAAGCTCCAGGAGATGATGACTACAATGGCTGCACTCACGGGGCCAAAATAGAATCCTGAGACGTCCATACATGAACGTCAAGAAGAAGAGACTGATGCCGAGTTCCTTCGCCGAGTGCTCGAAAAGAGAGACCAAGAGGCTGCTGAACAAGCAGCCAATATACAACGCATGGGCCTTCTCTTCCAGGATATGATAGGGATGATGATACAACCAGAATCCCCGACTGAAGAACCCCCGATCGTCCTTGGGGATGATAGGGGGGAAACATCAAACCCTCAGCCCGTTCTATCAACGGCTAAAGAAGACACAATCTCTAAAACAGATCTGGACGAATATATAGCCCAGCAGATAAAAGTTCATCACGCGGCCGAAGCAGCCGGCCACGTTGTAAAAACGGGGCGACCGTATCCGGGTTGGTATGACCAAATCAAGTACCCGCCAGGTTACACAATTCCAAAGTTTCATGTCTACAAGGGGACCGGCAATCCCCATCAACATGTTGCCCAATTCAGGGCGCTTTGTGGTAACACTGGAGGCGACGACAAGCTCTTGCTACGCCAGTTTGTTGGAAGCTTATCAGATACGGCTTTCGAGTGGTATTCCGAGCTCCCCAACGACTCCATTAAAACCTTCGCAGAGATGGAGCTGCTCTTCACCCAACGCTTTGCAAGTGCCAGCGAACGTACTCCGATGACGGCGCTGATTAACGCCAGGGTAAAGCCCGGCGAGACGTGGGTCCAGTACGCTATACGGTGGCGTAATTTATGGTCTAAATGTGAACAGCGTATAGAAGAAGCCCCTGCGGTGGGAATGTTTGTTGGAACCCTTGATCCACAAGCAACCATTTCGCAGTTTATGATGTTCTTCAAGCCGACTTCTTTCCAGGCTTTGATCGACAAATTGGCGCAGATGGACCAAATGGGCCATAAACCCCCTCTTCCGAAGCCCGACTCTCGAAACGATAAAGGAAAGGGAAAAGCGATCATCGTCGCTAATGCCCAACAACAACCGAACGACTCGAAGCCGGTTGCTCGTCCAAATAATACGCGTCCATACGTGCCCCTTGAAGACAGGATGGGACGTGCTTACTCCTTCCCCCGTGATAAAACAAGGAGGCTATTCGAGCTGGCATTGCGCAATAGGCTCATAAATCTGCCAGATCCAAAACGTCCGTCACAACCAAGTGACGTCAACGAGCCTAATTACTGCCCTTATCATAGAGTGCTAGGACATCCAATCGAAGACTGTTACGTCTTCAAAAATTGGCTCGAAAACCAGTACCGTCAGGGCAAGTTTGCGCTATCTGACAAATGGAAGGTGAATCCTCCGCAGCCCCACACCTATAAGGGAACGAATACGCCGGGGGCAACATGCTCCGTCATTGAAGAAGCTCCCTGGGAGGTTGTATTATCAGCCAAAACGAGAAGAATGCTAAATGATCTTCAGACCTGTCCAGCGGTCAAGTGGAAGAACCCCTTGGAGCCGCAGATTATTGAGGGAATGTTGAAACCACGTCCGACTCCGAAGGCCGATGGTGGTAGTTCAAGCGTTCATAACCAGCCGTCAAAATCTTCGAAAAAGAAGAAGAAGAAATCTAAGAAGCCCGTGAAGCCTAGCGACAAGCGGACGGACTTACAGAAGCAGATCGACGCACTGGATGAGTACAACCAAAAGGCGCGGACTCCCATTACGCTCCAAGATTTCCTTGATCACGTCTTTCAAAAAGAAGATGAGGAAGAAGCTTCATCGGATGAATCCGACGGAGACGTGGCAAGCTGTCATATGATCTCTCACTCGACCTCGAACGATGAAGGGACTTCTGGCACCAAAACGCCGGGGGCAAATACTGAGTCAAGGGTTCCGGAATTATCAATAGAAATGATTGACGCGTTTCTTAGTGAAGCTCGATTGAAAAGTAAAGCTGATCAAGAACGCGAGACGGCGATGTTCGAGACGGCCAAGCGCCAGCGACTTGAGGGAGGAGCTGAGATGATCCCACTGGAGCAAAATGCCTCCACCGCTGACAAAATCCAATTCAAGATAAAAAAGAAGTTCGCTAAGGCCATATCTATGGGCATGAAGCTACCACCCTCAGAAGAAAAAGTTACTAGCGTGGTAGAAATGCACCCCTCTTATTGCTTATATCATCAGAAGGTCTCCCATTCTACCCAAGAGTGCAAAGCGTTCGATAAATGGTGGCAAGGATACATCGCTAATCAACAACGCTTTAAACGGGAAAAGCGCAAGGTTCGTCGGGAGCAAAGAAACACGACCAAATTGCTTGAAAGAACTGCCGGCAACTGTCACATGGTTAACACTACCAGGTCACAAGTGCCCACATTTGGGAGCGACTCTGATGAGGAACTAGAGATTGCCCCCCTCTTTAAAGAGTCAACTTCGGGAAAAGAAGAAGAACCGAAGTCTTGCGAAAATATACAGCTGCGGAATCGGACACTGCCTGAAAAGAACCTCGGACCCTCGAATAGAAAAGATAAAGGGAAAGAGAAGGTCTCTGAAGACATCACTTTGGATGACCAAGTCGCGGAAGAGTTAACCGCCAAAAATCCGCCAAAGATGAGTAAGGTGGATTACAATGTCTTAGCGCATCTGAGGAAGCTACCCTCACAACTCAGCATCCTCGATGCCTTGTTACTATCAAAGGAGGCGAGAGACTCTTTGATTAAGGCGCTACAAGATCCGGACCAGTTCCAAGCCTTCTTGGCCGAAGAAAAGATGAAAGACGAATTGGAAGAAGTGCACACAGCCGACGTTGCTTTTGGTGATGAAGACCTTCTCCTCGGGACGTGTGAACATAATCGCCCCCTTTATGTCTCAGGATATTGCCATGACATAAAGATAGGTAAAATCTTGGTCGATAACGGATCGTCCGTCAATTTACTCAATGTACGGGTGTTAAAAGAAATTTGCATGAGTGTCCAACACCTCGCCCGAGACAAGATCACTATCTCCGGTTTCGACTCTCAATCCTCAAAGACTCTTGGATCTGTGATATTGACGCTACGCTTCGGGTTGCTCGTCACAGACATCAAATTCCATGTTATAGACGCCAAGACGTGCTACAATGCTCTGCTCGGCCGACCCTGGCTACACGAGTACAATATCATCCCTTCTACACAGCATCAGTGCATGAAGTATTCCAGGGATGGCCTCGAGTACACTGTGGCCGGAGAGTTGAATCCGTTTTCCGTGAACGAAGTTCGCAAGTATGAAGATGCCAAATATTTCTTGCCGAGCTTCGAAGACACGGAAAGGTGTCACAAACCGGAGAACAAAACTAATGCCACCATCCCTGTCTTCGGTAGTGACACCGAGGAGGAGGATATAATTTATTCAGGTCCACCCCAATCTGCCAGGCCAGGACCATCCGTTCCTTCGCTGATCTTCGGTAGTGATTCAGAGGATGAAGTTCATGCTATATTCCCCGCTCGGCCTTCAATACGGATTTCCGCTGATGAAGAGCGAAGTCTGCAGATAACAATGGTGCCACTTGAACATTACAAAGAACTGGATGTACTCGACACCAACAGCGTAGAAGAATTGCAGACATTCTATATCCCTCCCGGACGAAGAGGCGAGAAGGCAATCTTATTCTACCGTTCTGAAGAAAACAAAGTAGAAAAAGAAGTTTGGCATGGCGCGGATCTCACGCTCGACAGGCTTCAGCCTATCCGTCTTCCCCGATATTATACCGAAGGTTTGAAGAAACTGCTAAAACGCCAGGGGATGTCCTTCACACAGACCGTTAGAAAAGCCAAATTCTATGACAAGGTCTGGAACATTCCCGGGACCCAATGCAAACTGCCTAACGGGAAAGTAGAAACCAAAGGGCTTGAGTACATCCGGCCAAAGAAGCAGGAGCTAGTAAACAGCTGTTATGCAATGTATGACTTCGATGAAGAGGCGGACGCTCAATGGGAGGACGCTAATCCTGAACCAGCAAAAGTTCCTGATACAAAACCGCCCAGTCCATCGTCCGAAGACCAGATGAGCAAACTTATAAGGGATGCGAGTCAAAAATCCCGAGATGATCACGATCGTGAAATGGAAATTTATGAGAAAGCTAAGACACAGCGCCTCCTCCAACAGGCAGTAAAGAACGAAGATGCCGCTCCTTGTCAACCTGCTACAAAAAAGGTTCGACGCGAGAACAAAAACAGGTCGAAAGGCAAGAGAGGCGCTCGACAACTACAAAGCAGAGCTAAGAAGCCGCGCATCCGAGAATCGAGCGTTATTGACTTAGCCCTCGGGAAGAAAATGGGTCGAGCATACTCTTTTCCTCGGAACAAAACAAGGAAAATATTCGATCTCGCTCTAAAACATCAAATGCTTACGTTGCCAAAGCCTAAACACCCTGAACAAGCAGGCGAGGTCTCCAACCCAGAATATTGCTTTTACCATCGAGTAGTAGGACATCAGCTTGAAGATTGCTTCACCTTTAAGAATTGGGTTGAGGACCAATATCAGCTTGGCAAATTCGCGTTGTCTGACAGTTGGAGGGTAGCGCCGCCGCAAAAGCACGAACCCGAAAACACAAGAATAAAACCAACTCCGCATTGGGATTGGCAGAAAATTTGCACCTGCCATGTGATAACAATATTAAAAGAAGGGTCCGAGGACATGAACAACCTCCCTTGGTGTTTTGAAAGCGGCAGTGATGAGGTAATCTCAGAATTTCCCCCAGCTCCGAAAGAACTGGAAGATGGAATCCATACCACTGCAGATAATCTCAAGAAAATTGAGTTGGGGACGGAAAATGACCCGCGACCGACATTCATCAGCGAACTGCTATATGGAGAAAGGGTGGCTGCGTTAAAGGATGTGCTTCTACAGCACAAAGATTGCTTCGCATGGAACTATTCCGAAATGCCGGGACTAGATCCAGAAATCGCTGTGCACAAGTTGGCGATATCCCCGGATATCAAGCCAGTCAAACAAGTGCCGAGAAGAATGCGACTCGAGCTTGAGATGAGCATCAACGCCGAAGTCAAAAAGCTGATAGACTCTGGCTTCATCCAGGAAGTCCAATACCCTGAATGGATCGCCAACATCGTCCCAGTGATGAAGAAAAATGGGACAGTGCGCATATGTGTAGACTTCCGGGATCTCAATAAAGCCTGCCCAAAAGATGATTTCCCAGTGCCAGTTACCGAACTGATGATAGACAACACATCCACTCATGAGGTTTTCTCCTTCATGGATGGCTCATCGGGATATAATCAAATAAAAATGCACCCTGAAGATCAGAAGCACACAGCCTTCAGGACTCCTCTTGGTATATTTTGTTATAAAGTGATGCCCTTCGGTTTGAAGAACGCCGGTGCTACTTATCAGAGGGCCATGACGAAGATCTTCGACGACCTTATACACGAAATCGTCGAATGCTATATCGACGATCTCGTGGTTAAAAGCAAATCATACGAGGAACATCTCGAGCATCTGAAGACCGTATTTCAACGCCTTCGGCAATACAACTTGAAGATGAATCCTCTTAAATACGCGTTCGGGGTTTCCTCGGGCAAGTTCCTGGGATTCGTCGTTCGGCACCGAGGTATTGAAATAGATCCGTCAAAGATCAAAGCGATCATGGAAATGCCTCCGCCGAGGACTCTCAAACAGCTGCGGTCTCTCCAAGGGAAACTCGCGTATATACGGCGATTTATAGCCAACCTTTTAGGAAAGTGCCGTCCTTACAGCCACCTGATGAAGAAGGGAACCCCATTCGTTTGGGACCAAAAATGCCAAGGCGCACTGGATGAGATCAAGCAATACCTGCAGAACCCGCCGGTGTTGGCTGCTCCTGTTAAGGGGAAGCCTCTTATTCTTTATACAACCGCCCTCGAAGGTTCTTTAGGCGCATTATGGGCATAAGAGAACGATCAAGGGAAAGAAAGAGCACTCTACTACTTAAGTCGAGTCCTGCTGGGGGCAGAAAGCAACTACTCTCCCATTGAAAAACACTGCCTGGCGTTGATCTTCGCAATAACAAAGCTTAGGCACTACGCGTTGGCGCACGAGGTCCGTCTGATTTCAAAAGTGGACCCTCTTAAATATTTAATGTCAAAAGCCATATTGACAGGACGACTCGCTAAATGGGCCCTGCTCTTGATGGAATTCTCGATAACGTATCAACCTCTCAAGGCAGTGAAAGGCCAGGCCATCGCCGACTTCCTCGCTGAGCATCCGATACCCGCCGATTCTCCTCTGAATTGCGATCTTCCAGACGAACATGCGTTTGATGCGATCGACGGTGATAATATCCGATGGGAGCTTTATTTCGATGGAGCATCTTCCATGAAGAAACACAAACAAAATACCCCTATAATTAAATCAGGGGTAGGACTCATCTTCGTAACTCCACAAGGAGGGATAATGCGTTACGCGTTCTCCCTAACGGAGCCGAGAACAAACAATGAAGCCGAATACGAAGCTCTGATAGCAGGCCTCGAGATCGCCATTGACATGGGAATTGAAGATCTCCTCATATACGGTGATTCCCAACTGGTCGTTAGTCAAGTAAACGGCAACTACCAAACATGCAAGCCAGAGTTGGTAAAGTACGGTGAAAGGGTGCAACAACTGCTAACCCAAATTCCCTCCTACACGTTGGAAAGCATACCGCGGGCGGAAAACAGCAAAGCGGATGCACTGGCCAAACTTGCTAAAGAATTGGCTGACGAGAACCTCGATGACGTTAGAATCGTGATACAAAGCCGTCGAGTGCTCGCCCCAACAGAAATATCTCCAAGATCATATAAAGAAAATGGAGCAACTGAGGAGACAACCCTGCAAATAAAAGACAGGGAAAATACCGAGGACTGGAGAGAAGTCTTCATAGATTACTTCAAGTTTCACCGAATACCTGAAGAGGTATCCATAAGACATCAGCTCGCGAAACGAGCTCTGTCTTTCGCCTTCGTCAATGATACTCTATACAAAAGGTCATTCGACTCTCTGTGGTTGAGATGCTTAGGACCTGACGAAGCGAGAAGGGTCGTCCAAGAAGTTCACGACGGACTTTGCGGTTCCCACCAAGCAGGCCCTAAGATGAAATTGAAAATAAAGCGGATGGGCTACTACTGGCCCACGATGATGCAGGATTGCCTGGAATATGCGAGGCAATGTCACCCATGCCAAATTCATGGGGACTTCATCCATCAGCATCCCAATCCACTGCATCCAACAATGGCTAGTTGGCCATTCGAAATGTGGGGAACTGACATAGTCGGTCCCATCGAACCAGCATCGTCAAAGGGACATCGTTTCATCTTGGCGACGACTGATTACTTCTCCAAATGGGCAGAGGCAGTACCGTTGAGGGAAGTGAAGACGGAGAACATCCTCCATTTCTTCAAAACGCATGTCATCTACCGGTTTGGAACCCCGAGAAGAATCATCTCTGATAATGGGCCAGCCTATCGAAGTCATAAAATTAGTCGTTTCGCACAGCAGCACAATATAGACTGGAGATATTCCTCAGTTTATAACCCGCGAGCTAACGGTCTAGCTGAAGCCTTCAACAAGACTTTGACGAAGATCATAAAGAAAACAGTGTCACGAAATAAGAGAGATTGGCACGAAAGATTGCAAGAGGCTCTTTGGGCGTATCGGATTACGTTTAAAACGGCCACAAACACAACGCTATACGCGTTGGTATTTAGGACGGAAGCGGTACTCCCTCTCGAGATAGAATTACCCTCCCTACGAGTGGCAGTCCACTACGAGCTGACGGATGAAGAAAATGCTCACCTTCGGTTTGAAGAGCTTGACGCCCTTGATGAAATCCGGCTTCTAGCACAACAAAATCTGGAAGCCTATAAAGCAAAGATGACGCGCTCATATGAAAGATTGAGCCGCCCGAGGACATTCCACCAAGGCGAACTCGTGCTAGTGGTCAAAAGGCCCATGATCCCCAATCGCGCCAAGCGGGGAAAATTTGAGCCAAACTATGAAGGACCGTATATCATTGATAAGGTCTACCAAGGTGGGGCCTATCTGCTCATGGACATGCACGGTGAAAGGCCTTTCAGGCCAATAAACGGACGCTTCCTAAAGAAATACTACGCTTAATGAGCCACAGCCTAGGTCAACGGTAGATGACGACGACTATGTCCGCTCGCTATCTTCCTAAGCTCAAGCTTTATAAGTAGTAGCCAACCCTCTCAACGGTGGACCGAAATGTCCTTAAACTAATATCAGACCGAAACGTCTTTAAACTAATACTGCGGCATCCTTGGGCTGACGAGATGAATAAAAATTAAAAAAAATATAATAAAAATAAAATAAAAAAAAAGGGCGGTAAGTCCATAAGCAAAATGGGCACGGATGAAAACCCGAAAGGGCTCCGTGAGTAAAAACAGCAGGACTACCGGCGAGTGTTTGTGAAAACCCGAAAGGACGCAACCTCGTTACAGAAACACTTATAGGATCCTCTCGACCCTGTAAGGAGAAACCACCTGCGTGAGATCCTTACGACTCACAAAGGAACAACACACTTAGGGATCCCCACGATGCCTAAGGAGAAAATACACTTGCGAGATCCTCACGACTCGTAAGGAGAACTCTCTTATGGGACCCTCACGGCTCATAAGATTTGAAAGTCTTAAGTTACAGAGGCCTAAATCTGTGCTTAAGCAACCCCCACAACTTTCGACATTGCCCTACAAGCGGCTCAATACTGACCCTTGTATACAATCCACGGGCACGAATAAACGTTTCCCTAACCAAGGTCCATCCATGACTGGGAATACGTTCGTATGGTAAACAACCCTTATAAATCCCCTCGATTTATGAAGAGAAAACCTTCCTGTAGGATCCTTACGACTTACAGAAGAACAAAACACTTAGGAACCCTCACGGTTCCTAAGGAGAAAATACACTTACAAGATCCCCATGACTTGTAGGGAGAAATACCTTCACGAGACCCTTACGGCTCGTGAAGTCAAAAGCCTTAGCCGACGGGATCCTAACCCCGGTCGCTAAGCCTCCTTTGTCCAACAACGATAGAAGCAAATGATGATTCGCTCCTGGTAATATCCCAGTTGTAGCGGTGCTGATGCCGAAATCGGTGTCCAATTTCAGGTCGACGGCGAAAGCCGGTAGGCCGCTCATGCATACGAAATAGCCGAAATGATAGGGCAACTTGCAATAAAAAGCAGCAGGTAAAATGTATGCATGCAAAATAGCCGAAATGATCGGGCAGCTCGTAATAAAGATCAACGAGTTAAAAAATAAAATAATAAAAAAAAGGAGCCGAAATGATTGGGCACCGCGAAAAATAGCCGAAATGTTTGGGCAATCGCGACCTTCGCGATATAAAAGCTGAAATGATAGAGCATCGCGGAAATAAAGCAAAAAAAAAAATAAGAAATGATAAAACTTTGGCCCTACAGTTAAGATCACATCGATCCCTGTATACAATCCAAGGGCGTAAACAAAGAAGGAACCATGCCTCCCCAGCGGATTCCGTCAAACGACGAAACCAAGCCTCAACGGCTCATTTCAACCGAAGAAGCCAGTGACTCCAACGAAAACTCCTCGACTCACGGATACAAACACTCCTTGACGAGAGCCTCCTGATCCGCGTCGACCCGCAGAGCCACCAGTGCCTCCGTAGGAATCCTCGACTCGTTTCAAACCCCAATGACACAAATAATCCTTGGCGCTCGGGAAACAAATAATCCCGGCAAAATTCTCAACTCACGGATACAAACACTCCTTGACGAGAGCCTTCTGATCCGCGTCGACTCGCAGAGCCACTAGCGCCTCCGTGGGAACCCTCGACTCGTTTCAAACCCCAAGGACACAAATAATCCTTGGCGCTCGGGAAACAAATAATCCCGGCAAAATTCTCAACTCACGGATACAAACACTCCTTGACGAGAGCCTTCTGATCCGCGTCGACTCGCAGAGCCACCAGCGCCTCCGTGGGAACCCTCGACTCGTTTCAAACCCCAAGGACACAAATAATCCTTGGCGCTCGGGAAACAAATAATCCCGGCAAAATTCTCAACTCACGGATACAAACACTCCTTGACGAGAGCCTTCTGATCCGCGTCGACTCGCAGAGCCACCAGCGTCTCCGTGGGAACCCTCGACTCGTTTCAAACCCCAAGGACAAAAATAATCCTTGGCGCTTGGGAAACAAATAATCCCTCGCAAAACTTCTCAACTCACGGATACAAACACTCCTTGACGAGAGCCTTCTGATCCGCGTCGACTCGCAGAGCCACCAGCGCCTCCGTGGGAACCATCGACTCGTTTCAAACCCCAAGGACACAAATAATCCTTGGCGCTCGGGAAACAAATAATCCCTTGCAAAATTCCTCGACTCACGGATACAAACACTCCTTGACGAGAGCCTTCTGATCCGCGTCGACCCACAGAGCCAACAGTGCCTCCGTAGGAACCCTCGACTCGTTTCAAACCCCAAGGACACAAATAATCCTTGGCGCTTGGGAAACAAATAATCCCTCGCAAAACTTCTCAACTCATGGATACAAACACTCCGTGACGAGAGCTTCTTTAACTCACATCTTGGGCAGTAAGTATTCAAAACTTGCTTCCTGAATAATGGGTCCCTGCAAGTCAATCCTAAATGGTCTCTTGCATACTATCCACGGGCCTCACTCTCTGAAGACGATTCTCGACAAAGAGGGAAACAACCGCTTACGAGCCTTTTCGACTCGTAAGAGGGGCAATGGGATCCTGCAAGTCAATCCTAAATGGTCTCTTGCATACTATCCACGGGTCTCACTCTCTGAAGTCGATTCTCGACAAAGAGGGAAACAACCGCTTACGAGCCTTCTCGACTCATAAGAGGGCAAAGGGACCCTGCAAGTCAATCCTAAATGGTCTCTTGCATACTATTCACGGGTCTCACTCTCTGAAGTCGATTCTCGACAAAGAGGGAAACAACCGCTTACGAGCCTCCTCGACTCGTAAGAGGGCACTGGGACCCTGCAAGTCAATCCTAAATGGTCTCTTGCATACTATTCACGGGTCTCACTCTCCGAACTCGATTCTCGACGAGGAGGGAAACAACCACTTACGAATCCTCTCGACTCGTAAGAGGGAAAATTCTCTTATAGGATCCTTACGACTTATAAGAGAAAAACCACACTTAGGAATCCTCACGATTCCTAAGGAGAAAACCCACCTACGAGATCCTCTCGATCCGTAGGGAGAAAAGTCTCCATAAGACCCTCACGGCTCATGGTGTTGAAAAGTCTTAGACAGCAGATCTGAAACTGCAGCCTAAGCCATCGCTATATCTCGAAGAAATCAAGAAGCTTATTTTACTACCTGCTAATTGTGACGACATGCTGAAAAAGAGGAAAAGCAACAAAAAAAGGCATATGATTTACACTTGATCGAGCATATGAGACGCATTCAGTCAGGTGAAGGATTCAGAGCAAAAGATAAGACAGGACAAGAAAGACAAAATTTTCATTAATATCGCCCAAAATTCTTACAATCATAAAAGCGATAAATTAAAAATGTTATTACAACGGAATAACCTCGAACCCAGGGCATGGATTGAGGAACTCGAAAGCTACCCTATCTATGACTTTCCAGGCCGCGCGGACCATCCTGGTATGCTTCCTTTCACGAGCACAAGCGTCAGGGTCCCCCCTGATGTCTTCCACCCGTCGATAAGCGGCGAGTATGGCGGACTGTTGAAAGACCTCATGCAGGAGATCGATAAGGCTGTCTCGTCGCCTCTTTGAGATAAAATTCAACAGGTACACCGAGTGCACCTTGTCCTCAGCAGCATCCAACGCCCTAAGCGGAACGCCGGAACAGAAGAGGGGAAGCGCCTCCCACATGGCTCCCACTATAAGCTTGAGAAGAGAGGAACGCCGGGAAAGCAGTGGACCATTGTATGCGTCAAAGCGGCTCATGATTTCAGCACACTCCGCGTTTGTGAACTCTCGATTTTGAGAGCGGCCAAGTCGGCGGATGTCCCCGTAAGAGATGATCTCGTTAAGAGCATACATATGGCCGTCCATTGTTCCTGTAGAAGAAGATTGACAACAATCAGTAACCCTTAAAAGCTATGTTATATAATCTAAAAGGAGCAAAGCTCCATTAATGAATCAAGAAATTACAAATCTTTTAGAGGGCAAAGCTCTATTCAAGGATTAAAATCCGCGAACAAAAGCTTAATGAAACCCCAATGGGGATCTCTTTAGATCAAAAGATCTATGAGAGCAAAGCTCTTTGACTGAGATTAATTTGGATTAATTTGATTTACATTAAAATTTACCTAAAGTTTCCAATCTTGGAGTTGAGCAAAGCTCTGCTAGTGAAACCCCAATGGGGATCTCCTTAGATCAAAAGATCAGTGAGAGCAGGGCTCTCTGACTAAGACTAATTTAAGTTAATTTGATTTATATTAATTTTAGTTAAAGTTTCTAACGTTGAAATTGAGCAAAGCTCTGCTGTTTAAGATTAATTAAAGTTAATTTAATCTAAGGTTTAATTTTACCAAAAGTTTTCTCAAAAAAAAAAGAGAGAAAACTTTGGAAAGAAGAGCAAAGCTCTAGAGTTCTTGAATGCAAGAGCAAAGCTCTGAAGCTTTTGCAAATAAAAAAAACGGAAAGATGATAAGCATCTGTGGGGGACCAGGGGTCCTATTTATAGGCACCAAATGCCTCTTCGACTTCCAAAAGTCGTCACGGCGGTTGGAATTTCGCCACCATTGCGCTCACGCTTGGGGCCACGTAAGCGCAATGGTGCGGGGGGCATTTGTTTACTCCAATCGGAGCAAAGCTCCGATCAAATTTCGAGGTGGAAGATGAAACAACTCCCCAATCAGAAACAAAGCTTTGCTTTGAAAATTTAAACTTCAATAAAGGAAGCAACGCTTCAGTTGCTCAGGCACTGCGCTGCGCGACATGTGTCAGCGCAGATGCGTTAGCGCAGCCGCGCTGCGCGACACGTGTCAGCGCAGATGCGCTAGCGCACTTGCGCTGCGCTCTGTGCTGCGCGACACGTGTCAGTGCAGATGCGCTAGCACAGCCGCGCTGCGCTGTGCGCTGTGGGACACGTGTCAGCGCAGATGCGCTAGCGCAGAAGAAGGGGTTTAAAACCAAAAGCAATTTATTCAAGTAAAATTACGTACGCTTGATAATAACAAGTTAAAATCATATGATGCACGAACACAACAAAGAACTAAAATAAAAGAACCCTTAACAGGCAGTGAAACACTTGATTAAAAAGAAAAATGCTTATTCATTATTATTAATATTACATTTAAAAAAGATCACCGAATACGGGATCAGAAAGACAAGGATTCGCAAAAAGAAGAAGAAGATTCCCCAGCTCCCTCTCTGTCTTCTCCACCACATCGAAGCGGCGATCCTCCCGAGGGGTGGCCATCCAACGGTCAACGCCACGCTCCTGGGAAAAAGTGGCGATGACAACCCGACGAGCCCGTATCTGGTTCAGCAAATGGAAGGAGCAGTCCCTCAGGGCTTTGGTGATCAAGTGCGCTTCGAGAAGGCCCTCGATCTTGTCCTCGGCTGCATCCAGCATTGCCGGGGACATCTCTGCTGGAGGAGGGGGAATGGCGGAGAGCACCGAGGCAAGGGCCATCCGAAGCCAAATGGAATTCGGAGGAAGAGGAGACCCCACACGAGTCAAAAGCTCATGCATTGCAGCGTCGCATTGCTCGTCCGAGAAAGAAGGGTCCACCAGGCGCGCAGCAAAACGGGGAACGATGTCCCGAATCGGAACCTCCCATGGTTGCCGACGGGCATGAGGGCGGGTGCAAGCCATGATCGAAAAAGTTCTCTGAAGATAAGAGAATGAAAGTCTCGGCCTTGAACTATATATAGACCCAAGCACAAAAGATTCTGTGCACAATGGAATTATTTCCAAGACCCGGGAAATCAAAATCTTGGAAATACAAGTTTGACTTGGAAAAGGGGAGATGAAAAGATATCTCTGGTGAAGCAACGCTTCAGATCCTCTGCGCTGGGCGCAACTTGCCATGTGTCTGGCGCAACGCGCCGAGCACAGCGCCCAGAAGGCGCGCCCAATCAGAGCAAAGCTCTGTTTAAACGAAGCAACGCTTCAACTGCACTGCGCTCTGCGCTGCGCGACACGCGTCAGCGCAGATGCGCTAGCGCAGTTGCGCTGCACTCTGCGCTGCGCGACACGCGTCAGCGCAGATGCGCTAGCGCATTTGCGCTGTGCTCTGCGCTGCGCGACACGTGTCATGCGCTGGGGCATCTGCGCCAAACTGAATTAAGATTTTTATGAAATCTTTTCTGTTCTTTCCAGAACTAGAAGACTTTCTTCGGCCTTTGGATCAAAGATCCAACGGTGGGAAAACTCCCAAAAATCATTCAGGAAAGATCCCGTTAACAAATTCAACAGATTTGTGGTCACTATAACTAGGACCTTAAGCCTCAATTCAAAGGCATGAAGAATTTTCTCGAAAAATCAAGAACTCTAAACAGAGAAAATTCCGAGAAGATTTCAAAAAAAAAAAAAGGTAAAGAACCTTCATGAGGTAGAAAAAAGGCCTTCTAATAGATCATCGATCTAAAAATAAGATCAATGATCTTTATATAAAAAACAGTGCTTTGCACTTCTTGTGAACCTTCGGTTCTGTAAAAACAATAAAAATAATAAAATAATAAAAGAATAGTGCTTTGCACTTTTAAGAACCTCTGGTTCTTCGAATAAAGAAAAATTTATTTTTCTTTGATCTAATTTAGACGAAGAAATTAAACAGTGCTTTGCACTTCCCTTCTTGAATCTAAAAGATTCTTAGTGCTTTGCACTTCCAAGTTGCGTCGTTGCGCTCTTAAGAGAGCGCCACGTGTCGGCTATAAAACCACTTGCGCTAAGCACCCTTAAGATAGAGCTTTGCTCTCTGGAATTAGCGCAGCTCGCTGAGAGAGCGCCACGTGTCAGCAGCGCAATAGCGCAGCGCAACGCGCTGCGCTAGTGCGCTTGCACTCATCAGAGCACGACACGTGTCATCACCATATGGACTTGCGCTCATTACTTAGCGCAAAGCGCAGATGCATTAAAAAGGGCCAAGCCCAATTAAGAGAAGGCCTAACAGGCTCAATAAAGCGCAAATGCATTATTTTAAGGGGCAGAGCCCAAATCAAAACAGATGCTTTGCATCATTTATAAATGGGCAGAGCCCAAACAGAATCTCCAGAATGCTATGCATTTTACAAGGGGCAGAGCCCAAATCAAAACAGATGCATTGCATCATTCATAAATGAGCAGAGCTCAGAATAAATTGATGCTCTACAGAGCCTAAATGCAATGCATTACTTAATAAAGATGTTGAACTGGACTTAGCCCAATCGTGGCCATAAGTCCTTAAATTAAATTGACTGAGCAAAATGGCTCTCCTAAACCAACTTACATCCGGTTCGAGGGTACATCTCCGAACTCCTTTGACATCCGTCGTTGTAATTCCTCAACGACGTCAAAGAGGTGACGAGTCCCAACGACCACTCATCTAATAGTGGACCGAAACATCCTTAAACTAATATTCACTCCAAAATGAGAATAACGGACCGAAACGTCCCTAAACTAATATCGGACCGAAACGTCCCTAAACTAATATCGGACCGAAACGTCCCTAAACTAATAACGGACCGAAACGTCCCTAAACTAATTTCGGACCGAAACGTCCCTAAACTAATATCGGACCGAAACGTCCCTAAACTAATATCGGACCACCATGTCCCTAAACTGGAATATGGACCACCACGTCTTTAAACTGGCGATGGACCACCACGTCTTTAAACTGGCGATGGACCACCACGTCCTCAAAACTGGAAACGGACCACTACGTCCTTAAACTGGAACAATAGAGCCTCCAAACGCTCTTTTGCCGGATCTAAACGGTCCCGTTTAAGTTGATCTTAGCCCCAAACACGGCTAACGTATCCTTAAACATTCAAATGGATTATAAAACTCCCAATCAACTCTGGTTCGAGGGTACATCTCCGAGCTCCTCTGACATCTGTCGTTGTAATCCTTCAACGACGTCAGAGAGGTGACGAGTCCCGATGGCCATACATTAAATTAATCACTACGTTAAGTTGACCCTAGTCTAAAACAGGACTAACGTATCCTTAACGAACGTTTAAGTCGATCTTAGCCGCAACGCGACTAAGGCATCCTTAAACGAAAAAACACCAAACCCAAATCTAACTAAATACGGATTTGGACTAATCCACGTCCTACGGGTGACGGCATCACTCAGTCTCCGTATACAATCCACGGGCAATCACAAACAAAACAAACACACACGACACGAAGTGAAATTCTGGAGTAGGAGAAAGTTGTTACCGCGATGCGGTAGCGTAATTAACTGCAGGGGCTTGCGCCTGCAGGGAAGAGCGTCCCCACAATCAAAAACCCCTCACCCTGAGGGGGAATCTGACGAAGTCTGCTACATCGGCCGCATCCTTCTAAACCTCCGATACACGGTGCCATAAATCAACTTGGCATCTTCGGAAAGATAGACGGATAAAACCAAATAGCATCTGCCCCGAACCTCAGCGCCAGGACCTCAGCAGTCCTGTGCGGCCGCCGTTCGGAGGGGAACAGATTCTGGCACGCCCGGTGGGACCTTTTCCTCTTTCCAATCCACACTTCGTGTGTCGTCTTCGCGAACCAATCGCGGTTTGTTAAATGATTGCCTTCGGATTTCAAGTTGCTAAGATTTGGTCTTTTGTTTGGTACAGAACTCAAGCATTCAATGGCCACCAACTGCACCAACTGCTCGAAATGCCAATGCAACGGACATTCCACCTTATCGAGAGGTGTAGCATATGGGCCCCAGGCGGCTTCCTTCCTGACTCTGCCGGTAGGCCAAGTGACTCAGGCCACCACCGGCTTGTTCTTCGGGACCATGGTCCCACCTACAAGCTTCTCTGCGCTGACATCCACACCAGAAGCGAAAAACAAGTCGGTATTCGACCGGCTCACTGTTACTACGACCCCTGTCAACGGGTCGCCTGCTACTGAACCAACAGCCTCCGTTTTCACCAGGCTGGGTCAGGACTATAAGATGGCTGTCCCAAAGAGGGCAACGGCCGCTGCTTTGGAAGTCGTTAAAGCGGCTTCTCCTATCAGAGAGTCAGTCTTCACAAGATTGACGGTTCCTACTCCTCCCCCAGCTGGTCAGAAGGCGTCAGTCTTCGATAGGCTGACATCAACAGTTACCCCACGCTCAAACAGGGGGCAGCAAGAAACCATCTCAGTCTCCGAGCCAGTCCCAACGGCTCGTCGTGCGCGACGTCGCCATTGGCAGCGAGTAAGGAGGGCAGGGGGCAACTCCCCCTCAGGGCTAACCCCACCTGCTCCGACGGTAGAGGTCAATGCTGCTGTTCCAACTGGGAACAGCTTTGAAATGCTGAGGAAGGTGAGAAAGAACTCCCCGGTGGCTACGTTGAAAAGGTCTCCTCCACCCATGGAAAAAGCTCCGGAGATGAAACAGGAACAGCCCCCTCAACGGCTGTCAGCGAAAGTTTATAAAGTTTGGCGGAGGGTTCAAGACTCCGTGATTGACTCAGATCACTTCCGTCGCCAGAACAGGGCAAGGGTGGAAAAAGACAAAAATCGCCCCGCTAAACGACAGGGGGCAACGAATGCTAGGATGCCCGCTTCAACGGCTCCTTCAGCCTCAAAGGCCCATAAAAGGAAGAGGCCAGAAAAAGCTCCCATGACGCTGACAAAGTCTAAGAGCGGTGAACCTAAACGCCCCAAGTCAGGGGGCATCACAGTTCATACGGTCTATATGGCTTCGGGGAAAGAAGAAAGTCGTACTTCTATGGGTCACCGACCGCTTACCCGGTCAGTGACCAAGTCTCAGGAGCAGCAACAAAAGCTCCAGGAGATGATGACTACAATGGCTACACTCACGGGGCCAAAAGAGAATCCTGAGACGTCCTTAGATGAACGTCAAGAAGAAGAGACTGATGCCGAGTTCCTTCGCCGAGTGCTCGAAAAGAGAGACCAAGAGGCTGCTGAACAAGCAGCCAATATACAGTGCATGGGCCTTCTCTTCCAGGATATGATAGGGATGATGATACAACCAGAATCCCCGACTGAAGAACCCCCGATCGTCCTTGGGGATGATAGGAGGGAAACATCAAACCCTCAGCCCGTTCTATCAACGGCTAAAGAAGACACAATCTCTAAAACAGATCTGGACGAATATATAGCCCAGCAGATAAAAGTTCATCACGCGGCCGAAGCAGCCGGCCACGTTGTAAAAACGGGGCGACCGTATCCGGGTTGGTATGACCAAATCAAGTACCCGCCAGGTTACACAATTCCAAAGTTTCATGTCTACAAGGGGACCGGCAATCCCCATCAACATGTTGCCCAATTCAGGGCGCTTTGTGGTAACACTGGAGGCGACGACAAGCTCTTGCTACGCCAGTTTGTTGGAAGATTATCAGATACGGCTTTCGAGTGGTATTCCGAGCTCCCCAACGACTCCATTAAAACCTTCGCAGAGATGGAGCTGCTCTTCACCCAACGCTTTGCAAGTGCCAGTGAACGTACTCCGATGACGGCGCTGATTAACGCCAGAGTAAAGCCCGGCGAAACGTGGGTCCAGTACGCTATACGGTGGCGTAATTTATGGTCTAAATGTGAACAGCGTATAGAAGAAGCTCCTGCGGTAGGAATGTTTGTTGGAACCCTTGATCCACAAGCAACCATTTCGCAGTTTATGATGTTCTTCAAGCCGACTTCTTTCCAGGCTTTGATCGACAAATTGGCGCAGATGGACCAAATGGGCCATAAACCCCCTCTTCCGAAGCCCGACTCTCGAAACGATAAAGGAAAGGGAAAAGCGATCATCGTCGCTAATGCCCAACAACAACCGAACGACTCGAAGCCGGTTGCTCGTCCAAATAATACGCGTCCATACGTGCCCCTTGAAGACAGGATGGGACGTGCTTACTCCTTCCCCCGTGATAAAACAAGGAGGCTATTCGAGCTGGCATTGCGCAATAGGCTCATAAATCTGCCAGATCCAAAACGTCCGTCACAACCAAGTGACGTCAACGAGCCTAATTACTGCCCTTATCATAGAGTGCTAGGACATCCAATCGAAGACTGTTACGTCTTCAAAAATTGGCTCGAAAACCAGTACCGTCAGGGCAAGTTTGCGCTATCTGACAAATGGAAGGTGAATCCTCCGCAGCCCCACACCTATAAGGGAACGAATACGCCGGGGGCAACATGCTCCGTCATTGAAGAAGCTCCCTGGGAGGTTGTATTATCAGCCAAAACGAGAAGAATGCTAAATGATCTTCAGACCTGTCCAGCGGTCAAGTGGAAGAACCCCTTGGAGCCGCAGATTATTGAGGGAATGTTGAAACCACGTCCGACTCCGAAGGCCGATGGTGGTAGTTCAAGCGTTCATAACCAGCCGTCAAAATCTTCGAAAAAGAAGAAGAAGAAATCTAAGAAGCCCGTGAAGCCTAGCGACAAGCGGACGGACTTACAGAAGCAGATCGACGCACTGGATGAGTACAACCAAAAGGCGCAGACTCCCATTACGCTCCAAGATTTCCTTGATCACGTCTTTCAAAAAGAAGATGAGGAAGAAGCTTCATCGGATGAATCCGACGGAGACGTGGCAAGCTGTCATATGATCTCTCACTCGACCTCGAACGATGAAGGGACTTCTGGCACCAAAACGCCGGGGGCAAATACTGAGTCAAGGGTTCCGGAATTATCAATAGAAATGATTGACGCATTTCTTAGTGAAGCTCGATTGAAAAGTAAAGCTGATCAAGAACGCGAGACGGCGATGTTCGAGACGGCCAAGCGCCAGCGACTTGAGGGAGGAGCTGAGATGATCCCACTGGAGCAAAATGCCTCTACCGCTGACAAAAGCCAATTCAAGATAAAAAAGAAGTTCGCTAAGGCCATATCGATGGGCATGAAGCTACCACCCTCAGAAGAAAAAGTTACTAGCGTGGTAGAAATGCACCCCTCTTATTGCTTATATCATCAGAAGGTCTCCCATTCTACCCAAGAGTGCAAAGCGTTCGATAAATGGTGGCAATGATACGTCGCTAATCAACAACGCTTTAAACGGGAAAAGCGCAAGGTTCGTCGGGAGCAAAGAAACACGACCAAATTGCTTGAAAGAACTGCCGGCAACTATCACATGGTTAACACTACCAGGTCACAAGTGCCCACATTTGGGAGCGACTCTGATGAGGAACTAGAGATTGCCCCCCTCTTTAAAGAGTCAACTTCGGGAAAAGAAGAAGAACCGAAGTCTTGCGAAAATATACAGCTGCGGAATCGGACACTGCCTGAAAAGAACCTCGGACCCTCGAATAGAAAAGATAAAGGGAAAGAGAAGGTCTCTGAAGACATCACTTTGGATGACCAAGTCGCGGAAGAGTTAACCGCCAAAAATCCGCCAAAGAGGAGTAAGGTGGATTACAATGTCTTAGCGCATCTGAGGAAGCTACCCTCACAACTCAGCATCCTCGATGCCTTGTTACTATCAAAGGAGGCGAGAGACTCTTTGATTAAGGCGCTACAAGATCCGGACCAGTTCCAAGCCTTCTTGGCCGAAGAAAAGATGAAAGACGAATTGGAAGAAGTGCACACAGCCGACGTTGCTTTTGGTGATGAAGACCTTCTCCTCGGGACGTGTGAACATAATCGCCCCCTTTATGTCTCAGGATATTGCCATGACATAAAGATAGGTAAAATCTTGGTCGATAACGGATCGTCCGTCAATTTACTCAATGTACGGGTGTTAAAAGAAATTTGCATGAGTGTCCAACACCTCGCCCGAGACAAGATCACTATCTCCGGTTTCGACTCTCAATCCTCAAAGACTCTTGGATCTGTGATATTGACGCTACGCTTCGGGTTGCTCGTCACAGACATCAAATTCCATGTTATAGACGCCAAGACGTGCTACAATGCTCTGCTCGGCCGACCCTGGCTACACGAGTACAATATCATCCCTTCTACACAGCATCAGTGCATGAAGTATTCCAGGGATGGCCTCGAGTACACTGTGGCCGGAGAGTTGAATCCGTTTTCCGTGAACGAAGTTCGCAAGTATGAAGATGCCAAATATTTCTTGCCGAGCTTCGAAGACACGGAAAGGTGTCACAAACCGGAGAACAAAACTAATGCCACCATCCCTGTCTTCGGTAGTGACACCGAGGAGGAGGATATAATTTATTCAGGTCCACCCCAATCTGCCAGGCCAGGACCATCCGTTCCTTCGCTGATCTTCGGTAGTGATTCAGAGGATGAAGTTCATGCTATATTCCCCGCTCGGCCTTCAATACGGATTTCCGCTGATGAAGAGCGAAGTCTGCAGATAACAATGGTGCCACTTGAACATTACAAAGAACTGGATGTACTCGACACCAACAGCGTAGAAGAATTGCAGACATTCTATATCCCTCCCGGACGAAGAGGCGAGAAGGCAATCTTATTCTACCGTTCTGAAGAAAACAAAGTAGAAAAAGAAGTTTGGCATGGCGCGGATCTCACGCTCGACAGGCTTCAGCCTATCCGTCTTCCCCGATATTATACCGAAGGTTTGAAGAAACTGCTAAAACGCCAGGGGATGTCCTTCACACAGACCGTTAGAAAAGCCAAATTCTATGACAAGGTCTGGAACATTCCCGGGACCCAATGCAAACTGCCTAACGGGAAAGTAGAAACCAAAGGGCTTGAGTACATCCGGCCAAAGAAGCAGGAGCTAGTAAACAGCTGTTATGCAATGTATGACTTCGATGAAGAGGCGGACGCTCAATGGGAGGACGCTAATCCTGAACCAGCAAAAGTTCCTGATACAAAACCGCCCAGTCCATCGTCCGAAGACCAGATGAGCAAACTTATAAGGGATGCGAGTCAAAAATCCCGAGATGATCACGATCGTGAAATGGAAATTTATGAGAAAGCTAAGACACAGCGCCTCCTCCAACAGGCAGTAAAGAACGAAGATGCCGCTCCTTGTCAACCTGCTACAAAAAAGGTTCGACGCGAGAACAAAAACAGGTCGAAAGGCAAGAGAGGCGCTCGACAACTACAAAGCAGAGCTAAGAAGCCGCGCATCCGAGAATCGAGCGTTATTGACTTAGCCCTCGGGAAGAAAATGGGTCGAGCATACTCTTTTCCTCGGAACAAAACAAGGAAAATATTCGATCTCGCTCTAAAACATCAAATGCTTACGTTGCCAAAGCCTAAACACCCTGAACAAGCAGGCGAGGTCTCCAACCCAGAATATTGCTTTTACCATCGAGTAGTAGGACATCAGCTTGAAGATTGCTTCACCTTTAAGAATTGGGTTGAGGACCAATATCAGCTTGGCAAATTCGCATTGTCTGACAGTTGGAGGGTAGCGCCGCCGCAAAAGCACGAACCCGAAAACACAAGAATAAAACCAACTCCGCATTGGGATTGGCAGAAAATTTGCACCTGCCATGTGATAACAATATTAAAAGAAGGGTCCGAGGACATGAACAACCTCCCTTGGTGTTTTGAAAGCGGCAGTGATGAGGTAATCTCAGAATTTCCCCCAGCTCCGAAAGAACTGGAAGATGGAATCCATACCACTGCAGATAATCTCAAGAAAATTGAGTTGGGGACGGAAAATAACCCGCGACCGACATTCATCAGCGAACTGCTATATGGAGAAAGGGTGGCTGCGTTAAAGGATGTGCTTCTACAGCACAAAGATTGCTTCGCATGGAACTATTCCGAAATGCCGGGACTAGATCCAGAAATCGCTGTGCACAAGTTGGCGATATCCCCGGATATCAAGCCAGTCAAACAAGTGCCGAGAAGAATGCGACTCGAGCTTGAGATGAGCATCAACGCCGAAGTCAAAAAGCTGATAGACTCTGGCTTCATCCAGGAAGTCCAATACCCTGAATGGATCGCCAACATCGTCCCAGTGATGAAGAAAAATGGGACAGTGCGCATATGTGTAGACTTCCGGGATCTCAATAAAGCCTGCCCAAAAGATGATTTCCCAGTGCCAGTTACCGAACTGATGATAGACAACACATCCACTCATGAGGTTTTCTCCTTCATGGATGGCTCATCGGGATATAATCAAATAAAAATGCACCCTGAAGATCAGAAGCACACAGCCTTCAGGACTCCTCTTGGTATATTTTGTTATAAAGTGATGCCCTTCGGTTTGAAGAACGCCGGTGCTACTTATCAGAGGGCCATGACGAAGATCTTCGACGACCTTATACACGAAATCGTCGAATGCTATATCGACGATCTCGTGGTTAAAAGCAAATCATACGAGGAACATCTCGAGCATCTGAAGACCGTATTTCAACGCCTTCGGCAATACAACTTGAAGATGAATCCTCTTAAATACGCGTTCGGGGTTTCCTCGGGCAAGTTCCTGGGATTCGTCGTTCGGCACCGAGGTATTGAAATAGATCCGTCAAAGATCAAAGCGATCATGGAAATGCCTCCGCCGAGGACTCTCAAACAGCTGCGGTCTCTCCAAGGGAAACTCGCGTATATACGGCGATTTATAGCCAACCTTTTAGGAAAGTGCCGTCCTTACAGCCACCTGATGAAGAAGGGAACCCCATTCGTTTGGGACCAAAAATGCCAAGGCGCACTGGATGAGATCAAGCAATACCTGCAGAACCCGCCGGTGTTGGCTGCTCCTGTTAAGGGGAAGCCTCTTATTCTTTATACAACCGCCCTCGAAGGTTCTTTAGGCGCATTATGGGCATAAGAGAACGATCAAGGGAAAGAAAGAGCACTCTACTACTTAAGTCGAGTCCTGCTGGGGGCAGAAAGCAACTACTCTCCCATTGAAAAACACTGCCTGGCGTTGATCTTCGCAATAACAAAGCTTAGGCACTACGCGTTGGCGCACGAGGTCCGTCTGATTTCAAAAGTGGACCCTCTTAAATATTTAATGTCAAAAGCCATATTGACAGGACGACTCGCTAAATGGGCCCTGCTCTTGATGGAATTCTCGATAACGTATCAACCTCTCAAGGCAGTGAAAGGCCAGGCCATCGCCGACTTCCTCGCTGAGCATCCGATACCCGCCGATTCTCCTCTGAATTGCGATCTTCCAGACGAACATGCGTTTGATGCGATCGACGGTGATAATATCCGATGGGAGCTTTATTTCGATGGAGCATCTTCCATGAAGAAACACAAACAAAATACCCCTATAATTAAATCAGGGGTAGGACTCATCTTCGTAACTCCACAAGGAGGGATAATGCGTTACGCGTTCTCCCTAACGGAGCCGAGAACAAACAATGAAGCCGAATACGAAGCTCTGATAGCAGGCCTCGAGATCGCCATTGACATGGGAATTGAAGATCTCCTCATATACGGTGATTCCCAACTGGTCGTTAGTCAAGTAAACGGCAACTACCAAACATGCAAGCCAGAGTTGGTAAAGTACGGTGAAAGGGTGCAACAACTGCTAACCCAAATTCCCTCCTACACGTTGGAAAGCATACCGCGGGCGGAAAACAGCAAAGCGGATGCACTGGCCAAACTTGCTAAAGAATTGGCTGACGAGAACCTCGATGACGTTAGAATCGTGATACAAAGCCGTCGAGTGCTCGCCCCAACAGAAATATCTCCAAGATCATATAAAGAAAATGGAGCAACTGAGGAGACAACCCTGCAAATAAAAGACAGGGAAAATACCGAGGACTGGAGAGAAGTCTTCATAGATTACTTCAAGTTTCACCGAATACCTGAAGAGGTATCCATAAGACATCAGCTCGCGAAACGAGCTCTGTCTTTCGCCTTCGTCAATGATACTCTATACAAAAGGTCATTCGACTCTCTGTGGTTGAGATGCTTAGGACCTGACGAAGCGAGAAGGGTCGTCCAAGAAGTTCACGACGGACTTTGCGGTTCCCACCAAGCAGGCCCTAAGATGAAATTGAAAATAAAGCGGATGGGCTACTACTGGCCCACGATGATGCAGGATTGCCTGGAATATGCGAGGCAATGTCACCCATGCCAAATTCATGGGGACTTCATCCATCAGCATCCCAATCCACTGCATCCAACAATGGCTAGTTGGCCATTCGAAATGTGGGGAACTGACATAGTCGGTCCCATCGAACCAGCATCGTCAAAGGGACATCGTTTCATCTTGGCGACGACTGATTACTTCTCCAAATGGGCAGAGGCAGTACCGTTGAGGGAAGTGAAGACGGAGAACATCCTCCATTTCTTCAAAACGCATGTCATCTACCGGTTTGGAACCCCGAGAAGAATCATCTCTGATAATGGGCCAGCCTATCGAAGTCATAAAATTAGTCGTTTCGCACAGCAGCACAATATAGACTGGAGATATTCCTCAGTTTATAACCCGCGAGCTAACGGTCTAGCTGAAGCCTTCAACAAGACTTTGACGAAGATCATAAAGAAAACAGTGTCACGAAATAAGAGAGATTGGCACGAAAGATTGCAAGAGGCTCTTTGGGCGTATCGGATTACGTTTAAAACGGCCACAAACACAACGCTATACGCGTTGGTATTTAGGACGGAAGCGGTACTCCCTCTCGAGATAGAATTACCCTCCCTACGAGTGGCAGTCCACTACGAGCTGACGGATGAAGAAAATGCTCACCTTCGGTTTGAAGAGCTTGACGCCCTTGATGAAATCCGGCTTCTAGCACAACAAAATCTGGAAGCCTATAAAGCAAAGATGACGCGCTCATATGAAAGATTGAGCCGCCCGAGGACATTCCACCAAGGCGAACTCGTGCTAGTGGTCAAAAGGCCCATGATCCCCAATCGCGCCAAGCGGGGAAAATTTGAGCCAAACTATGAAGGACCGTATATCATTGATAAGGTCTACCAAGGTGGGGCCTATCTGCTCATGGACATGCACGGTGAAAGGCCTTTCAGGCCAATAAACGGACGCTTCCTAAAGAAATACTACGCTTAATGAGCCACAGCCTAGGTCAACGGTAGATGACGACGACTATGTCCGCTCGCTATCTTCCTAAGCTCAAGCTTTATAAGTAGTAGCCAACCCTCTCAACGGTGGACCGAAATGTCCTTAAACTAATATCAGACCGAAACGTCTTTAAACTAATACTGCGGCATCCTTGGGCTGACGAGATGAATAAAAATTAAAAAAAATATAATAAAAATAAAATAAAAAAAAAGGGCGGTAAGTCCATAAGCAAAATGGGCACGGATGAAAACCCGAAAGGGCTCCGTGAGTAAAAACAGCAGGACTACCGGCGAGTGTTTGTGAAAACCCGAAAGGACGCAACCTCGTTACAGAAACACTTATAGGATCCTCTCGACCCTGTAAGGAGAAACCACCTGCGTGAGATCCTTACGACTCACAAAGAAACAACACACTTAGGGATCCCCACGATGCCTAAGGAGAAAATACACTTGCGAGATCCTCACGACTCGTAAGGAGAACTCTCTTATGGGACCCTCACGGCTCATAAGATTTGAAAGTCTTAAGTTACAGAGGCCTAAATCTGTGCTTAAGCAACCCCCACAACTTTCGACATTGCCCTACAAGCGGCTCAATACTGACCCTTGTATACAATCCACGGGCACGAATAAACGTTTCCCTAACCAAGGTCCATCCATGACTGGGAATACGTTCGTATGGTAAACAACCCTTATAAATCCCCTCGATTTATGAAGAGAAAACCTTCCTGTAGGATCCTTACGACTTACAGAAGAACAAAACACTTAGGAACCCTCACGGTTCCTAAGGAGAAAATACACTTACAAGATCCCCATGACTTGTAGGGAGAAATACCTTCACGAGACCCTTACGGCTCGTGAAGTCAAAAGCCTTAGCCGACGGGATCCTAACCCCGGTCGCTAAGCCTCCTTTGTCCAACAACGATAGAAGCAAATGATGATTCGCTCCTGGTAATATCCCAGTTGTAGCGGTGCTGATGCCGAAATCGGTGTCCAATTTCAGGTCGACGGCGAAAGCCGGTAGGCCGCTCATGCATACGAAATAGCCGAAATGATAGGGCAACTTGCAATAAAAAGCAGCAGGTAAAATGTATGCATGCAAAATAGCCAAAATGATCGGGCAGCTCGTAATAAAGATCAACGAGTTAAAAAATAAAATAATAAAAAAAAGGAGCCGAAATGATTGGGCACCGCGAAAAATAGCCGAAATGTTTGGGCAATCGCGACCTTCGCGATATAAAAGCTGAAATGATAGAGCATCGCGGAAATAAAGCAAAAAAAAAAATAAGAAATGATAAAACTTTGGCCCTACAGTTAAGATCACATCGATCCCTGTATACAATCCAAGGGCGTAAACAAAGAAGGAACCATGCCTCCCCAGCGGATTCCGTCAAACGACGAAACCAAGCCTCAACGGCTCATTTCAACCGAAGAAGCCAGTGACTCCAACGAAAACTCCTCGACTCACGGATACAAACACTCCTTGACGAGAGCCTCCTGATCCGCGTCGACCCGCAGAGCCACCAGTGCCTCCGTAGGAATCCTCGACTCGTTTCAAACCCCAATGACACAAATAATCCTTGGCGCTCGGGAAACAAATAATCCCGGCAAAATTCTCAACTCACGGATACAAACACTCCTTGACGAGAGCCTTCTGATCCGCGTCGACTCGCAGAGCCACTAGCGCCTCCGTGGGAACCCTCGACTCGTTTCAAACCCCAAGGACACAAATAATCCTTGGCGCTCGGGAAACAAATAATCCCGGCAAAATTCTCAACTCACGGATACAAACACTCCTTGACGAGAGCCTTCTGATCCGCGTCGACTCGCAGAGCCACCAGCGCCTCCGTGGGAACCCTCGACTCGTTTCAAACCCCAAGGACACAAATAATCCTTGGCGCTCGGGAAACAAATAATCCCGGCAAAATTCTCAACTCACGGATACAAACACTCCTTGACGAGAGCCTTCTGATCCGCGTCGACTCGCAGAGCCACCAGCGTCTCCGTGGGAACCCTCGACTCGTTTCAAACCCCAAGGACACAAATAATCCTTGGCGCTTGGGAAACAAATAATCCCTCGCAAAACTTCTCAACTCACGGATACAAACACTCCTTGACGAGAGCCTTCTGATCCGCGTCGACTCGCAGAGCCACCAGCGCCTCCGTGGGAACCATCGACTCGTTTCAAACCCCAAGGACACAAATAATCCTTGGCGCTTGGGAAACAAATAATCCCTTGCAAAATTCCTCGACTCACGGATACAAACACTCCTTGACGAGAGCCTTCTGATCCGCGTCGACCCACAGAGCCAACAGTGCCTCCGTAGGAACCCTCGACTCGTTTCAGACCCCAAGGACACAAATAATCCTTGGCGCTTGGGAAACAAATAATCCCTCGCAAAACTTCTCAACTCACGGATACAAACACTCCGTGACGAGAGCTTCTTTAACTCACATCTTGGGCAGTAAGTATTCAAAACTTGCTTCCTGAACAATGGGACCCTGCAAGTCAATCCTAAATGGTCTCTTGCATACTATCCACGGGCCTCACTCTCTGAAGACGATTCTCGACAAAGAGGGAAACAACCGCTTACGAGCCTTTTCGACTCGGAAGAGGGGCAATGGGATCCTGCAAGTCAATCCTAAATGGTCTCTTGCATACTATCCACGGGTCTCACTCTCTGAAGTCGATTCTCGACAAAGAGGGAAACAACCGCTTACGAGCCTTCTCGACTCATAAGAGGGCAAAGGGACCCTGCAAGTCAATCCTAAATGGTCTCTTGCATACTATTCACGGGTCTCACTCTCTGAAGTCGATTCTCGACAAAGAGGGAAACAACCGCTTACGAGCCTCCTCGACTCGTAAGAGGGCACTGGGACCCTGCAAGTCAATCCTAAATGGTCTCTTGCATACTATTCACGGGTCTCACTCTCCGAACTCGATTCTCGACGAGGAGGGAAACAACCACTTACGAATCCTCTCGACTCGTAAGAGGGAAAATTCTCTTATAGGATCCTTACGACTTATAAGAGAAAAACCACACTTAGGAATCCTCACGATTCCTAAGGAGAAAACCCACCTACGAGATCCTCTCGATCCGTAGGGAGAAAAGTCTCCATAAGACCCTCACGGCTCATGGTGTTGAAAAGTCTTAGACAGCAGATCTGAAACTGCAGCCTAAGCCATCGCTATATCTCGAAGAAATCAAGAAGCTTATTTTACTACCTGCTAATTGTGGAACTCGAAAGTTCTTACAATCATAAAGACAAAATTTTCATTAATATCGCCCAAAGTTCTTACAATCATAAAAGCGATAAATTAAAAATGTTATTACAACGGAATAACCTCGAACCCAGGGCATGGATTGAGGAACTCGAAAGCTACCCTATCTATGACTTTCCAGGCCGCGCGGACCATCCTGGTATGCTTCCTTTCACGAGCACAAGCGTCAGGGTCCCCCCTGATGTCTTCCACCCGTCGATAAGCGGCGAGTATGGCGGACTGTTGAAAGACCTCATGCAGGAGATCGATAAGGCTGTCTCGTCGCCTCTTTGAGATAAAATTCAACAGGTACACCGAGTGCACCTTGTCCTCAGCAGCATCCAACGCCCTAAGCGGAACGCCGGAACAGAAGAGGGGAAGCGCCTCCCACATGGCTCCCACTATAAGCTTGAGAAGAGAGGAACGCCGGGAAAGCAGTGGACCATTGTATGCGTCAAAGCGGCTCATGATTTCAGCACACTCCGCGTTTGTGAACTCTCGATTTTGAGAGCGGCCAAGTCGGCGGATGTCCCCGTAAGAGATGATCTCGTTAAGAGCATACATATGGCCGTCCATTGTTCCTGTAGAAGAAGATTGACAACAATCAGTAACCCTTAAAAGCTATGTTATATAATCTAAAAGGAGCAAAGCTCCATTAATGAATCAAGAAATTACAAATCTTTTAGAGGGCAAAGCTCTATTCAAGGATTAAAATCCGCGAACAAAAGCTTAATGAAACCCCAATGGGGATCTCTTTAGATCAAAAGATCTATGAGAGCAAAGCTCTTTGACTGAGATTAATTTGGATTAATTTGATTTACATTAAAATTTACCTAAAGTTTCCAATCTTGGAGTTGAGCAAAGCTCTGCTAGTGAAACCCTAATGGGGATCTCCTTAGATCAAAAGATCAGTGAGAGCAGGGCTCTCTGACTAAGACTAATTTAAGTTAATTTGATTTATATTAATTTTAGTTAAAGTTTCTAACGTTGAAATTGAGCAAAGCTCTGCTGTTTAAGATTAATTAAAGTTAATTTAATCTAAGGTTTAATTTTACCTAAAGTTTTCTCAAAAAAAAAAAGAGAGAAAACTTTGGAAAGAAGAGCAAAGCTCTAGAGTTCTTGAATGCAAGAGCAAAGCTCTGAAGCTTTTGAAAATAAAAAAAACGGAAAGATGATAAGCATCTGTGGGGGACCAGGGGTCCTATTTATAGGCACCAAATGCCTCTTCGACTTCCAAAAGTCGTCACGGCGGTTGGAATTTCGCCACCATTGCGCTCACGCTTGGGGCCACGTAAGCGCAATGGTGCGGGGGGCATTTGTTTACCCAAATCGGAGCAAAGCTCCGATCAAATTTCGAGGTGGAAGATGAAACAACTCCCCAATCAGAAACAAAGCTTTGCTTTGAAAATTTAAACTTCAATAAAGGAAGCAACGCTTCAGTTGCTCAGGCACTGCGCTGCGCGACATGTGTCAGCGCAGATGCGTTAGCGCAGCCGCGCTGCGCGACACGTGTCAGCGCAGATGCGCTAGCGCACTTGCGCTGCGCTCTGTGCTGCGCGACACGTGTCAGCGCAGATGCGCTAGCACAGCCGCGCTGCGCTGTGCGCTGTGCGACACGTGTCAGCGCAGATGCGCTAGCGCAGAAGAAGGGGTTTAAAACCAAAAGCAATTTATTCAAGTAAAATTACGTACGCTTGATAATAACAAGTTAAAATCATATGATGCACGAACACAACAAAGAACTAAAATAAAAGAACCCTTAACAGGCAGTGAAACACTTGATTAAAAAGAAAAATGCTTATTCATTATTATTAATATTACATTTAAAAAAGATCACCGAATACGGGATCAGAAAGACAAGGATTCGCAAAAAGAAGAAGAAGATTCCCCAGCTCCCTCTCTGTCTTCTCCACCACATCGAATCGGCGATCCTCCCGAGGGGTGGCCATCCAACGGTCAACGCCACACTCCTGGGAAAAAGTGGCGATGACAACCCGACGAGCCCGTATCTGGTTCAGCAAATGGAAGGAGCAGTCCCTCAGGGCTTTGGTGATCAAGTGCGCTTCGAGAAGGCCCTCGATCTTGTCCTCGGCTGCATCCAGCATTGCCGGGGACATCTCTGCTGGAGGAGGGGGAATGGCGGAGAGCACCGAGGCAAGGGCCATCCGAAGCCAAATGGAATTCGGAGGAAGAGGAGACCCCACACGAGTCAAAAGCTCATGCATTGCAGCGTCGCATTGCTCGTCCGAGAAAGAAGGGTCCACCAGGCGCGCAGCAAAACGGGGAACGATGTCCCGAATCGGAACCTCCCATGGTTGCCGACGGGCATGAGGGCGGGTGCAAGCCATGATCGAAAAAGTTCTCTGAAGATAAGAGAATGAAAGTCTCGGCCTTGAACTATATATAGACCCAAGCACAAAAGATTCTGTGCACAATGGAATTATTTCCAAGACCCGGGAAATCAAAATCTTGGAAATACAAGTTTGACTTGGAAAAGGGGAGATGAAAAGATATCTCTGGTGAAGCAACGCTTCAGATCCTCTGCGCTGGGCGCAACTTGCCATGTGTCTGGCGCAACGCGCCGAGCGCAGCGCCCAGAAGGCGCGCCCAATCAGAGCAAAGCTCTGTTTAAACGAAGCAACGCTTCAACTGCACTGCGCTCTGCGCTGCGCGACACGCGTCAGCGCAGATGCGCTAGCGCAGTTGCGCTGCACTCTGCGCTGCGCGACACGTGTCAGCGCAGATGCGCTAGCGCATTTGCGCTGTGCTCTGCGCTGCGCGACACGTGTTATGCGCTGGGGCATCTGCGCCAAACTGAATTAAGATTTTTATGAAATCTTTTCTGTTCTTTCCAGAACTAGAAGACTTTCTTCGGCCTTTGGATCAAAGATCCAACGGTGGGAAAACTCCCAAAAATCATTCAGGAAAGATCCCGTTAACAAATTCAACAGATTTGTGGTCACTATAAATAGGACCCTAAGCCTCAATTCAAAGGCATGAAGAATTTTCTCGAAAAATCAAGAACTCTAAACAGAGAAAATTCCGAGAAGATTTCAAAAAAAAAAAAGGTAAAGAACCTTCATGAGGTAGAAAAAAGGCCTTCTAATAGATCATCGATCTAAAAATAAGATCAATGATCTTTATATAAAAAACAGTGCTTTGCACTTCTTGTGAACCTTCGGTTCTGTAAAAACAATAAAAATAATAAAATAATAAAAGAATAGTGCTTTGCACTTTTAAGAACCTCTGGTTCTTCGAATAAAGAAAAATTTATTTTTCTTTGATCTAATTTAGACGAAGAAATTAAACAGTGCTTTGCACTTCCCTTCTTGAATCTAAAAGATTCTTAGTGCTTTGCACTTCCAAGTTGGGCCGTTGCGCTCTTAAGAGAGCGCCACGTGTCGGCTATAAAACCACTTGCGCTAAGCGCCCTTAAGATAGAGTTTTGCTCTCTGGAATTAGCGCAGCTCGCTGAGAGCGCGCCACGTGTCAGCAGCGCAATAGCGCAGCGCAACAGCGCAACGCGCTGCGCTAGTGCGCTTGCACTCATCAGAGCACGACACGTGTCATCACCATATGGACTTGCGCTCATTACTTAGCGCAAAGCGCAGATGCATTAAAAAGGGCCAAGCCCAATTAAGAGAAGGCCTAACAGGCTCAATAAAGCGCAAATGCATTATTTTAAGGGGCAGAGCCCAAATCAAAACAGATGCTTTGCATCATTTATAAATGGGCAGAGCCCAAACAGAATCTCCAGAATGCTATGCATTTTACAAGGGGCAGAGCCCAAATCAAAACAGATGCATTGCATCATTCATAAATGAGCAGAGCTCAGAATAAATTGATGCTCTACAGAGCCTAAATGCAATGCATTACTTAATAAAGATGTTGAACTGGACTTAGCCCAATCGTGGCCATAAGTCCTTAAATTAAATTGACTGAGCAAAATGGCTCTCCTAAACCAACTTACATCCGGTTCGAGGGTACATCTCCGAACTCCTTTGACATCCGTCGTTGTAATTCCTCAACGACGTCAAAGAGGTGACGAGTCCCAACGACCACTCATCTAATAGTGGACCGAAACATCCTTAAACTAGTATTCACTCCAAAATGAGAATAACGGACCGAAACGTCCCTAAACTAATATCGGACCGAAACGTCCCTAAACTAATAACGGACCGAAACGTCCCTAAACTAATATCGGACCGAAACGTCCCTAAACTGGAATATGGACCACCACGTCTTTAAACTGGCGATGGACCACCACGTCTTTAAACTGGCGATGGACCACCACGTCCTCAAAACTGGAAACGGACCACTACGTCCTTAAACTGGAACAATAGAGCCTCCAAACGCTCTTTTGCCGGATCTAAACGGTCCCGTTTAAGTTGATCTTAGCCCCAAACACGGCTAACGTATCCTTAAACATTCAAATGGATTATAAAACTCCCAATCAACTCTGGTTCGAGGGTACATCTCCGAGCTCCTCTGACATCTGTCGTTGTAATCCTTCAACGACGTCAGAGAGGTGACGAGTCCCGATGGCCATACATTAAATTAATCACTACGTTAAGTTGACCTTAGTCTAAAACAGGACTAACGTATCCTTAACGAACGTTTAAGTCGATCTTAGCCGCAACGCGACTAAGGCATCCTTAAACTAAAAAACACCAAACCCAAATCTAACTAAATACGGATTTGGACTAATCCACGTCCTACGGGTGACGGCATCACTCAGTCTCCGTATACAATCCACGGGCAATCACAAACAAAACAAACACACACGACACGAAGTGAAATTCTGGAGTAGGAGAAAGTTGTTATCGCGATGCGGTAGCGTAATTAACTGCAGGGGATTGCGCCTGCAGGGAAGAGCGTCCCCACAATCAAAAACCCCTCACCCTGAGGGGGAATCTGACGATGTCTGCTACATCGGCCGCATCCGTCTAAACCTCCGATACACGGTGCCATAAATCAACTTGGCATCTTCGGAAAGATAGACGGATAAAACCAAATAGCATCTGCCCCGAACCTCAGCGCCAGGACCTCAGCAGTCCTGTGCGGCCGCCGTTCGGAGGGGAACATTAGGTTCTATTAAATTTTCAGTAATCGTTTGTGGATATACATCCATCTACATGGATTCATATTGATTTGTAGTTTTGTAATTTCATACTTGAATCATATTCAAGTCAGATTGATTATATTGAGACTCAGTCTGAGTCAGACACTTTTAAAAGAACTTGAAATGCTGATTGTTTTGGTGTTATCGGTAACTGCTGCAGGGATTTGTGTCTTTTTCAAAGACAATTACCGTGTTGATAACTCTGTTTGTTAGATTGTCTACCTTAAATAGGCATGCACCCATATCCCCGACTCCCTGAGGCTCAAGAGACTGGTTCCGCTTAAACCTATGTTTACTAGGGTTCTTATTGTAATTTAGTATAACTTGAAGGGTTTTATGTAAAAATAGTTTTATTATACTTTCAAAATATATCTCAAGTATTTAATTATCGTCTTTAGAGTTTTCATAGATATTTCTTTTATTCAATGTGAAATTTCTAGTGAATATGGCCTAGTTTTAAAGTATAGGGTATTTATTTGAAATATTGGAATCGTATGGTATTTTCTTGTAAATGAAATGTTTTTATTGAATTTTGAAAATGTGGAATATTATGAATATTAAAAATAGATATTTTGATATTAATTACATATATTTATTTATTAAAAATATAAATTTTATTTATAATAGAAATCACATTTTCTAAAGAAAATTGTATTAAAATCTTTCGAGATCGTATGCTCCTTGCGGAGATCTGTATCTCACTCTACTAGGCCCGAGAATGTGTGATAATCTGCACCATACTGAACGGGTTCCCCAAAATGGGTTGTAGAGGTGCAATTGCAAAGATTTGTTAAATACATCTCGTCTTCTCTTTCCCATGTCGATTCTCCTGGAGTGTCTTTTCTCCGCATTACTCGAACCAAGTTGACTTCCTTATTCCGAAGTGACTTCACTTGCCTGTCAAGGATCTCAACAGGTTGTTGCTCACAAGATAATTCGGGTTGTACAGTGAGCTCGGAATGATCAAGAATATGGTTGCGGTCACTTACATACCTTCTGAGTTGGGATATGTGGAACACATTGTGCACTCCTTCCAATGAAGGTCGAAGTGCCAAGCGGTACGCCACTTCACCGACTCGTTCGAGTATGTCGAACGGTCTAATGTACCTTGGGCTTAGCTTACCCCGTCTTCCAAATCGAATCACTCCGCGGTTTGGAGATATCTTTAGAAATACATGATCTCCCGGTTGGAACTCCAAATGACGTCGCTTTGCATCAGCCTAGTGCTTCTGTCGATCTTGGGCTATGTGCATTCTTTTCCTGATAGTACGAACTACGTCAACAGTTGCTACTATCATCTCAGGTCCAAGAAGTTCTCTATCTCCGACGTCGTCCCAACTTAATGGTGATCGACACTTCCTTCCATAAAGTGCTGTAAAGGGTGTCATTCCTATGCTTGCTTGGTAGCTGTTGTTATATGAAAACTCCACAAGATGTAGGTGGTCTTCCCACAATCCTTCGAAGTCTAGCATACACGCTCTTAGTATATCCTTCAAAATCTGAATAGCTCGCTCAAACTGACCATCTGTTTGTGGATAATAAGCTGTGCTGAAGTTCAGACTTGTTCCTAAACTCGCTTGAAGACTTTGCCAAAATTGTGATCGGAATCTGGTGTCACGATCAGAGACAATGCAGACCGGTACTCCATGAAGTCTCACGACTTCCTGTATGAGTTCATGGGTATCAGAGATAGTACATTTTGAAGAGTTTAAATCTTACTTAGATTCTTACCTCCATGTACTTCTTTGCTAATGTCTCAGTCGATTGGCCAACTCGAAATGAGATGAAGTGAGCTGACTTTGTGAGTCGATCCATAATAACCCATACCGCATCGTTACCCTTTGTGCTGCGAGGAAGTGCAGTCACAAAATCCATTGTGACGTGTTGCCGCTTCCATTCAGGGATAGGTAACGGTTGAAGTAATCCAGCAGTCCTGTGATGTTCAGCCTTAACTTGCTGACACACGAAGCATTTAGCGACGCTTCTGGCTACTTCACGCTTCATTCCATGCCACCAGTAATTTTGACGTAGATCTTTGTACATCTTTGTACCTCCAGGGTGTACTGAGTAGAGAGAGTTGTGAGCTTCCTTCATTAACTCTTCTCGCACAGAACCTTTTGGTACACACAATCTGCTGCCTTACCTCAAAATTATGTCTTCATGGATGATGAAGTCTATTCTGAGTCCATTCTCTACTTGTTCTCTGATCTTTTACAACTTAGCATCACTTTCTTGAGATGCTTTGATCCGATTGACAATGGTAGATTGAACTTGTAAGTTCATCAAACTTGAAGTGTTACCTGGCATGATCACTTCAATCTCCATCTGATGTAAGTTTTGTTGAAGCTTCCACTGTGCGGTGAGATTCAATACTAATGGTTGATGACTAAAGGCATCAGGTACCACATTCACCTTTCCTGGGTGATATTTTAGGTTGATGTTGAAATCCGCTATCAATTCTAACCGTCTTCTCTGCCGCATATTAAGCTCCTTCTGAGTAAACACATATTTCAGGGTCTTGTGATCTGTGTATATGTTCACCCGTTCACCAAGAAAATAATGGCGCCAAATCTTAAGAGCAAAGATTACGGCCGCCAACTCTAAATCATGCATCGCGTAATTGCGCTCATGAATCTTCAGCTGTCTTGAAGCGTAAGCCACACCTTTACCGTGCTAATATAGAACACATCCTAATCCCTTACCGGATGCATCACAATGTACTTCGAAACCTCCAATTTGATCCGGTATGACGAGAATAGGCGCTGATGTCAACCTTGACTTAAGTTCTACGGAAGCTTGCTCGCATGCTTCTGACCACACAAAGTCTTCATCTTTACGTGTGAGCTTGGTTAGGGATGTTGCTATCTTCGAAAAACCTTCGATGAACCTTCTGTAACATCTATCTAGACCTAAGAAACTTCGAATGTTCTTCACTGACTTTGGTGTAGGCCATTCACTTACTGCTGAAACTTTCACTAGATCCACAGAGATTCCATCGCCTGATACGATATGTCCAAGAAAACCAACTTGATCTAGCCAAAACTCGCAATTGTTGTACTTGTCATATAATTGATGTTGTCGTAAAGTTTTTAGGACAATTCGCAGGTGCTTGGCATACTCTTTCCAACTCTTAGAATTCACCAGGATGTCGTCGATGAAGATGACAACAAACCTGTCTAAGTACTTCTGAAAAACTTGATTCATTAGATTCATGAATATTGCTGGTGCATTGGTCACTCCAAATGGCATCACAATAAATTCGTAATGTCCATAACGAGTTCTGAAAGACGTTTTGTGGATATCAGATTTCTTGACCTTCACCTGATGATAACCCGAATGAAGATCTAATTTGGAGAAAACACAAGATCCACTTAGCCGATCGAACAGATCGTCGATACACGGTTGCGGATACTTGTTCTTTATCGTTATTTCGTTCAAGCCTCTATAATCAATGCACATTTTGTATGAACCTTCCTTCTTCTTCACAAGTAGAACTGAAGATCCCTAATTTGAAGTTCTGGGACGAATCCATCCTTTCCCCAATAATTCGTCCAACTGAGTTCTTACTTCCTTCAAACCTTCCAGACATAATCGATAAGGTGCTTTGATCACCGGTTGTGCTCCTGGTACTAAATCAATGCTGAATTCAAGAGCTCGATCGAGAGGCAAACCTGATATATCGTAAAGAAACACATCGTTGAACTCTCGAACCACTTCTGGTTTTGATCCTTCCTCCGCTTGAATTGCTGCAATCACTGCCTTCTTTGGTTTCGTCTTGTAAGTACTTGGCTCCAAGGTACGGTTTCCACTTTTGAAATAAAAGACCGGATGGTCTGGAATCTCGAATACTACCCTCCTTTGACGACAGTCAATGGTAGCATAAAATGTTCCGAGCCAATCCATACCTAGAACCACATCGAAGTTCGGTATGTCCAGCACCTTGAAGTCAACATAGAATTCTCTGCTGCAGATGACTACTAGACACAAGCTGTATCCCATTGTTGACTTTAGAACGACATTCCCTGAACTGACATTCAAACTGGATACGAGCGGTGTGACTGGAATCGCATGTGTTCGGACGAACCGTTGCGACATAAAGCAATGAGATGCTCCAGTATCGAATAGTGCTAGTACAGGAAGTGATGCTACTAAGATTGTACCTAAGTGTGGGATAGGTTTTAGGTATAGGAAAAATATGTAGGTAGGTGTTAAGACTGAAAGAAAAGCTTGAGAAGAAAGGGTTACCTGTGATGACTTGGTCAGTGGCCTCAGCTTCTTCCACGGTCATAGTGAAAGACTGTCCCCATGGTACATTCCTCCTTGCTGGATGAGCATTCCTCTGTTCATTCCTTGGTCCTTGAGATGGGTTCCTTTGATCTTGATGGAACTGACGGGGAGGAGGTGCATTCGGTGGTCCTTTAGGTGGTGGAGCAGGGAGAGTGAGTCTTGGAGCAGGTTCTTGAAGGGCTGGTCTCTGCTAGTAAGTGATTGCTGGCCTGGGTGCAGCAATTGGGTTGTGTCTTCGGGGACAAGACCCAATATCATGAGTAGCTGAGCCGCAGACTAAGCAAAGTCGGTTGGCTCGCCGGCAGTGTTTCGCCAAATGTTCATCTCTCCTGCAGTAGGTACAAAAGGCTGGGCTCGGCCGGTTGATTGGTACTCCCGGTCTCCTGGGCATAAAAGGTGTCCTTGAAGAGGTTCTTCCTTCCATCTGGGTGGCAGGGTGCTTAACTCTAGTAGATTGAGATCTGCCCTCATCTTTACCACTGCCTCATAACCGCGGGCAGCTTTCAGAGTTGATTCATGAGTCGGGAAATCTCCTGTGGCTAATGCAGCCTAGATCTCCGAATCTAACCCTTGTTGAAATCGACGGGCTCTGATCTCATCTGTCGGTATCAGGTGTGCCGCAAATCTTTTAAGGTATCGTGTTAGCTGTGTAGTATGTGATATTTGAAAAATCGAATTATTAAGACATATCTCACCGACTGAGCATGGTGAACTCAGCATCATACTCATCCACGGATTTGGTCCACATTGAACCCTGTTGAAGGTGGATGAACTGCTGTTCCATGTCGAATCTGGCAGTCTCAGGGAAGTACTTTGCATCGAACATATCACGGAAAGTCCTCCATTCGATCGGTTGGGTGAGACGGCTTTCTTCCGCCTTCCACCAAACTCGTGCATTGTCCGTGAGCTGCAACTTCGCAACACGAACCCAAGCTATGTCTGGCACTTGTGCCGTTGCCATGTCATCTTCAATGCCTTAAGCCCATTCCTCGGCTTCTAAAGGGCTCTCTTTTCCTGAGAATTGTTTAGGGTGCAGGGTCCTGAATTGCTTCACCCCAGGTGCTTCTGCCTCAGGACGGTTCATTAGAATGGCAGTCTGCTACTGCTGTCCTTCCAGGAGGCTGCGGATTGCCTCAAGTAGAACTGTCTGCTCATTGATCGGAGAAACGACGACAGGTGTGAGTGGTAGTGGTGGGGGAGTGTTTTTGACATTCGTGCTGGTGTTGTTTGGGGAATCCATAACCTTGAAAGAAAAATTTGGGGTAGGACAGATTCAAAGTATATGAAATGATAAGATTCAAGGAATATGAATTGTAAAGAATGTTTCAGTTGCTGATTCTTGTGTTATATTGCTTAGCTTGTCCACGCAGAGCTGAACTGCATGGTAGGTTCCATACAGTTCTGACCTGCATGGGCCACCAACAAAACCTGTCACGCCCCGCTTCCCAGTGTACAGGCAGAGGACGTGACGGGCCGCTACGTATTTACTCAGAAATAAATACGCTAAGCGTATCTACGCAATATAAAATGTAATGTACACAAGAGACAAGATGTAAATGAACATCAAATTTATTTATTAACATTCTTTTTACAATACATCTGAAAGGTAAATACATGGAATGGAAAGCAATGCCTAATCAGTGGCATAACAGAAATGGAAAATACAGAATGTAAATGTGTACAAGGAATCTAAAGCTTTGGATCGAAAGCTAGCTGGTCCAAATCCTCGCTGGTGGGCTCGATCTCCAGTGAGTCCGAATCACCTGACGATATTCCAAAGAAAAAGAAAGAGAATGTCGTCAGCGGACAAATCGCTCGGTAAGTCCCGTAAATGGATAAGAATGGAATAGACAGAATAGAGAGTATATTGTTATAATGTTGTATTTAGTGTTAACGCTGTTGTTTGTAGTTTGGTACAGAAGATACCGGTGTATACAAGAGGAGTCTCACTATACCAGAGACTACGGTATATGGAGTACAAGGAACCGTTCAGCCACGGTACAATGGCAATTGAATTCAAGTTAGGTGTCTTTATGGTTGCTGTCTGGTGCCACTTCTAACACCTTCCGTACCAATCTACCGCTTAAACCCCGCGATATCTTGATTATATTATTTGTGTTGTATTGTCTTGATTTATATAGATGGATGACTTGCCGAAACCATGATATCAGTAAATGGATGTAACTGGAGAATCATGCAGATGGATGTATATTCATGGTTCGGTTCGGTCAATATACATTGAATAGATTGAACAGATTGAATATATGAATTCATATTGAATTGTAGTTTTGTAATTTCATACTTGAATCATATTCAAGTCAGATTGATTATATTAAGACTCGGTCTGAGTCAGACACTTTTAAAAGAACTTGAAATCCTGATTGTTTTGGTGTTATCGGTAACTGCTGCACATGGACGGCAGGATTTGTTTTTTTCAAAGACAATTACCGTGTTGATAACTCCGTTTGTTAGATTGTCTACCTTAAATAGGCATGCACCCATATCTCTGGCTTCCTGAGGCTCAAGAGACTGGTTCCGCTTAAACCTATGTTTACTAGGGTCTTTATTGTAATTTAGTATAACTTGAGGGGGTTTTATGTAAAAATAGTTTTGTTATACTTAGAAAATATATCTCAAGTATTTAATTACCGTATTTAGAATTTTCTTAGATGTTTCTTTTATTCAATGTGAAATTTCTAGTGAATATGGCCTAGTTTTAAAGTATAAGGTATTTATTTGAAATATTGGAATTGTATGGTATTTTCTTGTAAATGAGATGTTTTTATTGAATTTTGGAAATGTGGAATATAATAAATATTAAAAATAGATATTTTGATATTAATTACATATATATATATTTAATTAAAATATAAATTTTATTTATAGAAATTACATTTTCTAAAGAAAATTGTATTAAAATATTTCGAGATCGTATGCTCCTTGCGGAGGTCTGCACTCTAATAGGCCCGAGGATGTGCGATAATCCACACCATACCGAACGGATTTCCCAAAATGGGTTTTAGAGATGCAATTGCAAAGATTTATTAAATACATTTCTTATAGAAAAAGGTTTTATAAGTTGAAAGTAGTTATATGTAAAGTCGTATTTTTTCCAAATCTATATTCCCAAATTCCATCGTGCTATGTTAGATATGTGTGTTGTAAGGAGGTAGATCATTACCTCGTGAGTTATCTAGAGGTATAAAGGTATTATAGAGTTTATGTCGGAAACTAAAGTTTGTGGTATTTTAATGTAAAATTGCGATAACAGATGCATATGACAATCTTTTGTGATGAAACTTGTTAAAGATGTTTATTAATATTTAATGAACAATATGTGATAATATGAAAGTATCTTGATTAAGAAAAATTATAGTTTTTAAAGAAAACCGAATCGGAAGTCGGACTAACTCCGCTTCCGTCGGGTTTTAGTTTTGAATGTTATTAGAATAGAGAAAAGAAGGAGAAGTAGGGACCTACTGGATGATTGGGTAGAGAAGAGAAAAAGGAAGATATGAGAGTTGCCGGTGCGTCGTTTCGTCGTCGGAAACTCCTTGAGTTGTCGCCGGAAGTGTTGGAGATAGTGCCCTCATAGTCAATTATTGGATCGCAGGTACGTGATTGCAATGATTGCGGAGGACCTATACCGGTAGAACAGTCTTACTCGAGATGATAGTGTGCTATCTGGTTTGCCTTTATCAGTCGTGTACATGTTCAGGTGACTGATTGCATGTTACACTTTGATAGAGCCCTTAGGATCTTGCTTTACTACCAACAGTATGATGGCGATCATATACGTGAGAGTTGGGTAGTTTATATGCATATCCTTAATTGTGGTCCCTAGTCGTGGGAGTTTCGAGACAGGGCATTGATACTCCGGAGTAGACTAGTGTGTACAGTCGAGACCCCGGCAAGGGGCGGTGGCCGGTCTCACAAGCCACTGGTGTCAGTTGGATCACCTAAGATGTATACAGGTGCTCATTGGGTTATGAGTACACCGGACAGGACTCGCCGGGAATCTGCTAGTTAGTATTATATCTATCGTCAGATAGCAGTTCCCTGGTGACATGTGTACAGGTTAGTTCATCGACCTGAGGTCGTCATTTGTCTCGTGTGAGTTCCCACTGTGCTTTGATTTCTACCCTACCACGGCTCAAAGGAGTCGTGCAAACAGGTAGCTTTTGGGTACAGTCCCGAGCCATATGGAGGCACGTGAGCGGATCGGCAGGGGATTCGTCTCTCCCGGTATTGGGGGCGAGATCGTGCTATGTCTAGGAGAGCCATTACACAAAGCCCACGGCCGTGGCAGGAGATTTACTGGTAGGTACTCCAGTAGTATCTCAGGGTGTTATTGGGCTTCACTCCGACACGACTTATACTGCTATTGGGGGTCTGACGTTACTAGCCCTCTAGGCAGATATGCGATACTCATTGACGAACGGACCGGACTGTATATACATTGTCACTGTTAGGCTCAGTAGGGTTTCTGGATGAGTTCGCTCATCGGCCTCCCTTGAGTGCGCTCATCGGTCTCCCTTGAGGTCAGTCCGTGGGCAGCCATTACGCATTGCTAGTGCCGCTGACGGTTTGTGGTTAAACCCACTGCCAGGGTACTGACGAGTCATTAGAGTCCCCCACAGACAGTTTCCCAAGTTCGGGCGAAACGTTGTAGAGGCCGTATGGTTTTATGGCAGGGTTCGGAAAATGCACGTGCGTTTACGCACGTGTTATTTTTCGGGCAAATAATACTGGTCGACTTTGGTTTAAGCCGGATCCGAGTATTATATTGAGTAGGTATAATATTTTTGTCTCAGTTGCATTTGTATTCGGTCGTAATACAAATGCGGGTATATTTATACAGTTTCGGGGTTATCCTGAAAGTCGATTCAGGATCACTTTTGGAAGTTGCCAGTTTCCAGTTTTCTATCAGCCGTCTTTTAACATTCGGTTAAAGACGGATTTATCTTTTCTTGGATGAGGTGAGTCGTGCTTCTAGAAACTTCTAGATTGGTGACTAGATTCATGCATCTTTCTTAGCATTTATTAAATGGTGACTAGGTGTTTATGACTCATGCTTTACATTAAAGCATTTTGTTTTGGTTTAGATCTTTCCTTCATGATATGCTTTAGGATGTGGTCACCTCCCTCCTCCTACACTCACCTCCCTTCTCTATATATATGGCCGGCCACTATTTGAGAGAGAGAGAGATTGATTTTCATTTTTGGAGAGAAAAGACTATGGTTTTGGGTGTATGGAAATTTCATATCTCGGTTCGTTCCATCACCCGATTAAAATGGCAACTTCATTAACCGATAGTCCACGGACTTGGACGAAGTGAGACAAAGTCATCTACTCATTCTCTACATCATTCTTGGTCGTCTCTTTTAGCAAACTTGACGACCGAGTTGCCTCGAGTCAGAGGCGGGAGCCCGTTTAAAGAATCAGTGATGTGGTGCCACCTCGACGAGAAGATCGGAGATCGACGAGATCGGAGCAGCCGCAACGGAGCGTGGGATGATGGTTGAAGAACGAAGGACTCGGATCGTTCGGTATAACCTTTCTACACTCTTTACAGTTTGTTAGTTTAGCAATAATGACAGATCCGGGTTAAAGTATACGATAGCGCCAGTTAAAAAGTTTTTGTTCCGCATTTGGCGTCTGTAGACTGCCGGGGCGCTAGCGTACACTTACAGTGGTATCAGAGCCTAACCATTTTGTTATGCTAACTTGTGCTAACGCGTTTAAAACATCGATCCGACCGGAAATCAAAAATCACAAAATTACAACTTGACAGTTTCTGTTGTTTTTAAACGGTGTCCTAAAATTTTTCTACACATCTCAGAATACTGTGCAGGCTTTTCTAAGAACCACGACAAAATTTGGGCACGTGACCCCACCAAACCGCCGCGGAAACGCGGTCAAACCCATGGTTTGACCGCGCATCCGCGGCCACGTGGTGAGCTCGTGCTCCCAAATTTTTCCAGTGGCTTCTCTGTTGGATTTTGGGGTTTTTGGTAAATATCGTTTTGGCCCAGATTTTGTTACTGTTCACCAGTAAGCAGTGGGGCCCACTTTTTGATATTTGGTCTTTGGTCGATCGAAATTTAAACACGTTAGTTTACAGTGCTTACATTATATCTCCGACCGGGAATGTCATTTGATCGGTAAACCGCGTCTGATTGCTATAGTTCTTTTAGACGGGTTTGCGAACGTGACATTCGCGTTGATGTTCTATGTTGTGCTGTGATGTTGCGGATTTGTCGTGGTGGATAGCAGTGTGCAATGATAGTACAGTTTGTGTTTATTTGTACATTTGATATTGCGGGACGAGCGCCCAACTTGTGGACTGCCGTCACTGCCTGTTGTATAATATTCTTTTGGGGCACGACCAGGTTGCGGTCGATGTACCTATTGTACTATTTTTCATTACTGTACTAGGTTTTGCCCCGCGACGGAGTGCACGGATAGCCGGGTTCGGGAGGGCAACAGGTCCGCATCTCATGGCTTTGAGAGGCAGAGGGGCCCCACTTCAGAATTGGCAGACTATTCGCCGCACTCGTAGGGGGTACAGGTTGACCCAAGGAGGGGTGCCCAAGATTACCGGATTCCGTGAAGTGCAGGGTGGTCCATTCACTATGCTGTAGGGGGCTGCCTCGCTTCAGGTTTTGGCGCGTAACTTGCCGCGCCCGTAGGGGTCTAGGTTTCATTGCACAGGCTATCCACACGACAGGGGAACTTCGAGTTTCAGCAGCGGCTCTGTGAAACTCGGGGATCCCAGATATCTGTATTGTTCTGTGATGCTTATTACTTTTCTGTAATGTTGCATATTATCACGCCTGGAGCGATTATTGTATATTGGTTTATATACTATTAGATGTTGTATATGTTTTACACCCGCGCTAGTCCAGCCCCCGCTCTGTCGTTAGTTAAGTAACCTAACGGGTGATGACGGGACCCAGTGACGAATGCGGATGGCATATACGTACATTTTATTTTCGTTCTTTTCTGGTGTGATCGAATGATGGGACTGCGTTGATTCTGATCAATGCAAAGTTAAAACAAACCTGTTTACAGTTGTTGGAACAAATTTAAAAAGTGTTATTGCAAAGACGTTTCCTTTTGTTATGCATAGCGGTATTCAGTGGAATATCCTGCACCTCATTCGACGGGACAAGGGCTGATATCCCTTCACCGGGACTGACTCCTTGGACAGAAGTTTGCGTCAGAGTAATAACTTCACTATAGTCGATTACAAGTTGCTTTGCATAGCGGTATTCAGTGGAATATCCTGCACCTCATTCCACGAGGAAAGAGCCGAGATCCCTTTACCGGGAGTGACCTCTTTAGCAAAAGGTTTTCACCACTATATTTTAAAAAGCTATCAGGTTCCTTCAGCGATATCAAGTTCACTACGCTAAAGGTTTTTCGCCAAAAACCAGCCGTAGCCCTCTGTCACTTCTTTTGGGTATTCAGTAGTATTCAAGCTATGTATTTTGACCAACGCCAAGGCATAGTGTTTGGTAGCTGCTGGGTATTCAATTGTTGCATAGATAGATGAGTTAGTTTGGGACAGTCGTTCTGCCATTTTGGCCAACGTCAAGGGCATGTGCGGGTGGGTTCAAATTGACAAGATAGTGACGGGTAGAACTTGGCATGTGACTTATGACATTTTGACCAATGCCAAGGTTATAAGAGCATGGGGCAAAAATCATATCGGGAGTTTCTAAAGAAACTGAAACTTGCCAAGTATGCGCATACCATCTGGAGTATGAGTAACGTGGATGCATTCCATCACGTTATCATGCGATGAGAGTTGGATCCCGATTCCCACTGATGAGTTGGTTTACTCTTCGGGTGATCCCGATTGATTCTTCTTTAGGTTTGGAGGAGAATTTGACAGGACAGTGGGAGGTTTCCGGATTAGATAAAATGATGACCATTCTGATCTAGGTTAGAGTGCATGCAGAGTGTTTCTTTTCTCTCTCTCTATTTGGCAGCGACCTTTGACCGACCCTAGACTATGACTCAGTGACCAGGTTGACCGAACCTTCTTAAAATACTGGCTTTTGGATTGTCTATGTTGCATAAGTCATTGCCACTCCTTCTTCTACCCTTTGCATTTCTCAGAACACCCGTATTACTACGGATATCCACTTCCATTGGATAGATCCATCGTATGGTTATATAAGAACTCGAAGGGACTTCTTCAAGGATGGATCCAGGTTCAGGAGAAATAGAATTGGTTTATTCAGTTGTCTTTTATTATCACCTTCTCTCAGGTTGCGAGAGCTCCTTGGTTTAGGAGAGTACACCTATTACGCTTATTGGATAGTCTTATTCCAAACCATAGGCTGGTGCCGAAAGGTAGGGAATGAAGAAAACCAATTAGCCTATGTAGGGTGTGCAGAAGGTAATATGTAAAGACAAAATAAAGGGATTAGAAAGAGGGCAAAGTAAATTGCGACTGATATCATTCACGACCAAAACCGCGTACTTCATCGCCGTTCCTATTTCACCTTTAAAAGAATAAGGTATTATTCAGTTGTCTTTTATCGTCACCTTCTCTCGAGATGCGAGTACTCCTTAGTTTAGGAGGGTACACCTATTATGCTTACTGGATAGTCTTCTTCCAAACCATAGGCTGGTGCCGAACAGTAGGGAAGGAAGAAAACCATTTAGCCTAACGATGGTGTACAGAAGGTAACGACTAAAGACAAATAAAGGGATTTGGAGAGACGGCAATAAAATATACGGTTGAAGTCATGAATTGGATTATGGAAGAGGCATTGCTATGAATACCAGGATACCCCTACGAAACATTTTCATGTTTCAGTGCATTGTTAAAGGAAAAACTGTTTTCCCAATTAGACACTTACTCCAAGGGTATGTATTTACCAGGTTTCATTCTCATATCTGTATGGTTTTACAGATGATGAGTGGGAGTAAGATATTGGGAATTAGGTGATCATCCTCATTATATCGTAATTCGTTGTAATTGGTGATATTTGAGGAAACCGCCAGGGTACAGTTTTCCACCTACAACGCACAGGTTTTGAGTTGTTTAACTTAGCGGACTTATACAGAGTATTGTATGTTGTCCAGTGTCCATCAGGACAAAGGGGTAGGTCCTCGTACTATATTCTGTTTATTTATAACTTCTCTAGTATTTAGACGAGTGTTTCGTAGAAATACAAGGTCTAAGTTTTGAGAAGTTGTGGGTATAAGAATAAAGTAGAGAACCAGGTATCACAAGTATCGGGATTCTTCAAAGAGATCGAAGATGTAGATTCTTGTGATTGGTATTCAGATGATAGTGATGGTTTTTGAGAAACGTGTTTCTCTTTCAGGTTACTCATAATTGGATGGATTCCTAAGTTGAGTAATGCTGATTAGCCTCTTTCCATTAAGTTGATATGCACTGGAGACAGCTGCATGGATTGAATCTTGGTTCCAAATTAAATAAGTGCCAAAGTTTCTATATTGGATATAGAATAGTTCGTACCTTAAAAGATATTAAGGTACGGGGAGTTGTCCAGCTTATACTTAAAACCAGACTCTGGATAACTCAGGGCACGTTTCTGTAATGGCTGTCTGTAATGGCTGTTTGTGGGTTGACCCTTGCTATGACGAGGGTTGATATTCTACCATTTGGAAGATCAAATAGTGATATTGTTCTTGACTCGCCACAGTTTTAGTAAAAATGGATCTTTTTCAGAAAACAGTAGTGGGAGTATGGTAGAACTGGAAGTGATTCCAGAACCGCGAACGATTACGGAAAATTTAATAGGACCTATACATTCAATCAAGTTTGACATTCCAATAGCCACTCCGCAGATATGGTGGGTAACCTCAGACACCCGAGAGGTACTTCGGTAGGCTCAAGGACGGTGACAGGGAGGTTCTTATCTACCCAGACTTGACACTACTGTTGTTCCAGGTTATGAGACCCGGTAGGAGGGTTGTCGTAGTCAGTGGGAGCAACGGAAGCATAGTGGGCAAGATGCTTATATCTATTTATAGACTTGAGCAGTTATAGCGGAGATAGATCATCTAATTTTGATGTGACAGTCATGGGTTTGACTTCAATCAGAATAGGGGATGGATCAGTTAAGAAGGTAGTAGGGTGTGATGTCATGGTATCTGGATGACATACACAGAGTAGGAAGTAAAAATTCCTATACTACGATCGGTTGTACTGTGGTCGTCACACAGTTGTTTCTCCAGACAGGATATGGATATAATATTTGACATTCTGGTTTCTAGATCTATGGTTTTAGATCTGGATTTGGGTAGTTTCCACAATGTAGGTACTTTGACAGATATTCTAATGGTTTTTAGAATAGTTGACTCCTAGCATGGAGGTGTACCTGCAGGTGATAGAGTCACCCTCTCTAAAGGTGTCTTACAGACTAAAGGGGAGAGGGATGTGCATGATTGGCAAATCACTTGCTTAGACAATTGAGTCAATCATGAGATGTCAAGTACCACACCAAATGTTGGTTTTGCACTAGATGCAATAAGTTTGTATTAATCCAATCCTGGAGAAACATAAGGAAGCAGTTTTAGAAACATAAGTACAGGTTCTACGGATTTGATGACGGCAGCCTCTTTCGGGAGACGGTTATCATTCCAGGCTTCAAAGGTGACATGGATGACAGAGTGATTGTCAGAGTTTTAGTTTTCCCTCTGACGAGGGACAGTATTATGGACAGGTGGTTCAAGAGGATACTGTGGGTGGCATGGTGCGCTGATACTGATTAGGTTCAGTGATCCATACAGTCTAAGAAGTTTGGATATGGAGTTCATTTATGAACTAAGGTCCCATCAGATATCCAGACATATTCTAAGACAGGTATTACTCAATTCGGGAGATGGCTTTCTCCGCGAACTTGAGATTAAGAGAGATTCAGAAGAAACTTCTAGGAGGATCCACTCACCGAGGCTATTTCTCGAACACAATAGTTTTACAAACGGGCTTTGTGAAACTGATTAGTAGAGGAGTTGGGTGTTGGTTTCACGCGGGCTGTGAGTACGCAACATCGCAATAATTAGCCTTGAGTGCAAGTGGGAGATTGTTGGAGATAGTGCCCTCATAGTCAATTATTGGATCGCAGGTACATGATTGCAATGATTGCGGAGGACCTATACCGGTAGAACAGTCTTACTCGAGATGATAGTGTGCTATCTGGTTTGCCTTTATCAGTCGTGTACATGTTCAGGTGACTGATTGCATGTTACACTTTGATAGAGCCCTTAGGATCTTGCTTTACTACCACAGTATGATGGCGATCATATACGTGAGAGTTGGGTAGTTTATATGCATATCCTTAATTGTGGTCCCTAGTCATGGGAGTTTCGAGACAGGGCATCGATACTCCGGAGTAGACTAGTATGTACATTACGAGACCCCGACAAGGGGCGGTGGCCGGTCTCACAAGCCACTGGTGTCAGTTGGATCACCTAAGATGTATACAGGTGCTCATTGGGTTATGAGTACACCGGACAGGACTCGCCGGGAATCTGCTAGTTAGTATTATATCTATCGTCAGATAGCAGTTCCCTGGTGACATGTGTACAGGTTAGTTCATCGACCTGAGGTCGTCATTTGTCTCGTGTGAGTTCCCACTATGCTTTGATTTCTACCCTACCACGGCTCAAAGGAGTCGTGCAAACAGGTAGCTTTTGGGTACAGTCCCGAGCCATATGGAGGCACGTGAGCGGATCGGCAGGGGATTCGTCTCTCCCGGTATTGGGGGCGAGATCGTGCTGTGTCTAGGAGAGCCATTACACAAAGCCCACGGCCGTGGCAGGAGATTTACTGGTAGGTACTCCAGTAGTATCTCAGGGTGTTATTGGGCTTCACTCCGACACGACATATACTGCTATTGGGGGTCTGACGTTACTAGCCCCCTAGGCAGATATGCGATACTCATTGACGAACGGACCGGACTGTATATACATTGTCACTGTTAGGCTCAGTAGGGTTTCTGGATGAGTTCGCTCATCGGCCTCCCTTGAGTGCGCTCATCGGTCTCCCTTGAGGTCAGTCCTGTGGGCAGCCGTTACGCATTGCTAGTGCCGCTGACGATTTGTGGTTAAACCCACTGCCAGGGTACTGACGAGTCATTAGAGTCCCCCACAGACAGTTTCCCAAGTTCGGGCGAAACGTTGTAGAGGCCGTATGGTTTTATGGCAGGGTTCGGAAATGCACGTGCGTTTACGCACGTGTTATTTTTCGGGCAGATAATACTGGTCGGCTTTGGTTTAAGCCGGATCCGAGTATTATATTGAGTAGGTATAATATCTTTGTCTCAGTTGCATTTGTATTCGGTCGTAATACAAATGCGGGTATATTTATACAGTTTCGGGGTTATCCTGAAAGTCGATTCAGGATCACTTTTGGAAGTTGCCAGTTTCCAGTTTTCTATCAGCCGTCTTTTAACATTCGGTTAAAGACGGATTTATCTTTTCTTGGATGAGGTGAGTCGTGCTTCTAGAAACTTCTAGATTGGTGACTAGATTCATGCATCTTTCTTAGCATTTATTAAATGGTGACTAGGTGTTTATGACTCATGCTTTACATTAAAGCATTTTGTTTTGGTTTAGATCTTTCCTTCATGATATGCTTAGGATGTGGTCACCTCCCTCCTCCTACACTCACCTCCCTTCTCTATATATATGGTCGGCCACTATTTGAGAGAGAGAGAGAGATTGATTTTCATTTTTGGAGAGAAAAGACTATGGTTTTGGGTGTATGGAAATTTCATATCTCGGTTCGTTCCATCACCCGATTAAAATGGCAACTTCATTAACCGATCGTCCACAGACTTGGACGAAGTGAGACAAAGTCATCTACTCATTCTCTACATCATTCTTGGTCGTCTCTTTTAGCAAACTTGACGACCGAGTTGCCTCGAGTCAGAGGCGGGAGCCCGTTTAAAGAATCAGTGATGTGGTGCCACCTCGACGAGGAGATCGGAGATCGACGAGATCGGAGCAGCCGCAACGGAGCGTGGGATGATGGTTGAAGAACGAAGGACTCGGATCGTTCGTATAACCTTTCTACACTCTTTACAGTTTGTTAGTTTAGCAATAATGGCAGATCCGGGTTAAAGTATACGATAGCGCCAGTTAAAAGTTTTGTTCCGCATTTGGCGTCTGTAGACTGCCGGGCGCTAGCGTACACTTACAGGAAGTTCGTCGGAGTTTCGCCCTTTGCTAACTCCACCTGCACACAAAAGACTTGGGAATTTTCTTGAGAGTTTGGGCAGGGATTTGTGAGTGAGGGGGTGATTTGAGGGGTGGTATTTATAGGAAAAACTAGGGTTTAGGGTAGTGAAAGGGTGTATTAAAATTGTAATAAAAAATGGATTAAATGTAAATTTTATGGTGCTCTATAAATATGCAGGAAAACAAATAATACTGGAGTTATGGAGGGAGTCCAAGAGTCGCCAGAGTTAAAGAAAATTTGGATTTTGACCGAGTTGAACCGCGGCGCCGGCCCGAATCATCGTCTCGCCGACCCGAGTCACGAGTTGGGGTCTCGTATTGGGGCCACGTGTCGGGGTCGGTTGGTCTACAGCAGTGCACTCGTTTATTTTATGTGTGACTCTTCAGTTTACGTGTTATGCTCGTGTAGACTCTTGGGCTTCTAAAAGATTAAAGAAGTTTAAATAAAAATATATTGTGGCTGATGGGATTTGAACTCTGGTGCTATGGTTCAGCAGTGCAAGGTATTACCAATGAGCTACAAGCTCCTTCTTGTTGTTTAAAGTTGAATCAAATACTTATAGTACTCACAGGAATTGTAAATACCCCAAGTATACATTAACTTTAATTGAATCTTCCGTACACTAAAATTAGAGTTGTTACATATTTTAACATCGTTAAGATATGAATCCATTCTATATATCCAATATAGAAACAAATGCACTAATTTAATTGGAACCAGATTCAAAAATCATGTAGCTGTTTGCAGTGCATAACAACCAAATAGAAGGAGGACATACATCATTACTCATCCAGGAATATATCCTCGTATGCGTAATCTGAAAGAGAAGCAAGTTCTCACAACTATTACTTACAACGGAATACCAAACACACATATCTATATCTTCGATCACTTGAAGAATTCTGATACTTGCAACAAATGGTTATCTACTTTATTCTTATACCTATAACTTCTCAAAAACTTGGACCCTGTATTCAACAAAATGCTTGTCTAAAACTAGAGAAGTCAAAATTAAAGAGAATATAGTACGGGTACCAACCCTTTGTCTTGCAACATATGGTTCTCTACTTTATTCTTATACCTATATCTTCTCAATATCCGGACCTTGTATTTCAACGAAATACTTGTCTAGACTGAAGAAATCATGAGTAAACATAATATAGTATTAGTACCAACCCCTTTGTCCTAACGGACACCGGACAACATACAATACTTTGGAAAAGACAACCGAATAATCATATTCAATTTCTCCAGAACCAGAATCCATTCTTGAACTGGAACAAGTTCCTTCGAGTTCGTATGTAACTATACGATAGAATATCCAAGCTATATATATTTTCGTAGTGATACGAAGTGTTCTGGAGAAATGCAAAGGTAATATAGGAGTGACAAGGATATATGCGACTAAATGACAATCCAAAAGCCAAAGTGTTTTAAGAAGGTTTGGTTAACTTGGTTCATGAGTTTTAGTCTAGGGTCAGGCCATGGTCGCTTCCAAAGAGAGAGACAAAAGAAACACTTAGCGTGCACTCTTACCTAGATCAGAATGGTTAATCACTTTATCTAATCAGGATGTTTCCCACTGTTTCCTCGATTTCTCCTCCAAACCCAAAATGAGAATTAGTCGGGATCATCTAAAATCACCGGAGGAGTAACACCTACTCATCAGTGGGAATCGGGATCCACCTATCATCGCATGATAACTTGATGGAAGCTACTTAAGTCACCACACTCCAGAAGATATGCGCATGCCTAGAAAGTTTCCTGTATATTTGAAACTCCCGATGTGGTTTTTACCCTTAGGACCCAAATGACCTTGACACAGTCAACAAATCAAGAGTCCTAGTCAAGTTCAACCCGTCATTATCTGGATTGCATTAAACCCACCCGCACGATCCCTTGACACAGTCAACAAGGCCGTACGATTGTCCTAACCAATCTCATTATATGCAACAAACAAGCACTATTTAGCTACCGCACACTACGTCTTGACACAGTCAACAAACACAATACGAATACTAAGTATTACTTGTAGGAAATGACGGAGGGCTACGTCTGGTTTTTGGTGAAAAACCTTTAACGTAATGAACTTGATATCGTTGAAGGAACCGAGCGGTTTTACAAATATATAGTGGCGCAAACTTTTACTAAAGAGGTTACTCCCTGTGAAAGGATCTCGACTCTTTCCTCGTCGAATAAGGTGTAGAATATTCCAAACTGAATACCACGATTCAAAGCAAAAGAATCGACTATCCTGAAATTATTACCCCGACGCAAACTTTTGCTCAAGAGATCACTCCGATAAAGGGATCTCGGCTCTTGCCTCGTCGAATGAGGTGCTGGATATTTATAACCGAATACCACTGTGCAAAGAAAAGGAAACGTCTGTAATGTCAGTTTTTTAAAAAAAGAACTTGATTCCAACAACATCATATAGGTTTGTTTTCCTTGCATTGATTAGAATCAACGCAGACCCATCAATTAACATATCACACCAGACAAAGGAACGAAAATATAATGTACGTATATGCTATCCGCATTTGCCATTGGGCCCCGTCATCACCCATTAGATTACTTAACTAACGGCAGAGCGGGGGTTGGACTAGCGCGGGTGCAAAACATATACAATATCTACCAGTATATATATAAATATATTTACATTCGTCCCAGGCATGATATAAGCAACATCACAGAATCTCAGCCAGCAACACAGAATGGTGAGTAATCCTGGAGCCTCGGGTTTCACTTGATCCGCAAATGAGACCCGACGTTCCTTGTCATGTGGATAGCCTGTGCAATTAAAACCTAGACCCCTACGAGCGTGGCAAGTTAACCGCCAATCCCAGAAGTGAGGCAACCCTAATCAACAAAATGAATGGACCACCCAGCACTTCACGGAATCCGGTAATTTGAGTACCCCTCCGTGGGTCAACCTATACCCCCTACGAGTGCGGCGAATAGCCTGCCAATTCTAGAGTAAGGTCCGCTCCGTCTCAACTCCATGAGATGCGGACCCGTTGCCCTCTAGAACCCGGCTATTCGTGCACTCCGCCTTAGGGTAATTCTAGTACAGAAAAGAAAAATATATGTACAAAGGGTGACATCGACCTCAACCCGATCGTGCCCCAAACAAATAATATACAACTGGCAGAGACGGCAATCCACAAGTCGGACGCTCGCACCCGCAATATCAAATATACAAATGAATCTGACCTGTACAACCACGACAATCCAACCACAACCTCAGCACAACACAGAACATCAACGTAAATGTCATGTTCGCAAATCCGTCTAAAAGAACATATAGCAATTAGACAAGTTGTACCGCTCTAATGGACATTCACGGTCGCAGATAGTAATGTATATACTGAAAACTTTTAAACAATGTTAAAAATAGTGATTTCGAAATACTCCGTATTGCCCCCAAACCAAAGATAACACAATATGCAATTTGGGCAAAAACAAACAATACTAAAAATACTAATATTCAAGAGTCCGGAGCACACCCCAAAATCCCAAGGCCCTAATTCCTCAATAAAACCGGCGGGCACCGGGTTTTTGGTCGTTCTCGCCGGCCGTACTAACGAATTTTTAGTCTCGTTTTTTGGTGTGTGTTCTAGTTGTCTTAAGGGTAGTCTTCTGCTATTGTTTAAATAATTTTTGAAGATTAATTTAAAATCGACAGAAACTAGAATATCTTGGGTATTGTTTCGGAGTTGTTTTGGTTTCGATACTTTAAACATCGTCTAAAATTGCTAGCTAAGGGTTTATGGGTTGGTTCTGATACCATGTTGGGTTATGCCCAGCACCCTGGCCATCAAACCATGGCCGAATACGGAATAAAATTTTTATAAAACTGGCGCTAGAACAACCCCATAAAACAGATCGAACCATAAACCCTAAAAGCTAGCAAACTAAATATAAGAGTTTAGAAAGGTTATAACCGAATGATCCGTGTCCCTTCGGTCTTTAAACCATTATCCCAAGCTCCCCAGAGGCCTCCATGATCAAGCTTGATCTCTGGTCTCCCTCCATCGAAGATGATCCACTTGAGTATTTGTATTTCGAGCTCCAACCTCATAGCCCGAGATAACTACGGTACCTAGTTCGCTAAACTAGATAGCCTAGAGGATATAAAATCTAATGATTGATTAATTTGTCTCCAAACACCCTAGATTTCTCAACACATGAGACTTGAAGGGTGGAGGTAGAAGAAGAAGCTTGAGGATGAGAGTGTGGGAAACTCAAGAAAAATGGCTAAGTCTTGTGAGCAATAATGAATCATACAATAAATATCTCAAGTCTCCAAAATATCTCACAACAAACAAATATCAAGCATGCTAGAATAGTAACCATGAGTCACTACAAAGCCATGCTACAATAAATGCATACAACACCTCATCCTCTCCACCTCATTAACCATTTAAATCCCAAATGGTTAAAACTAAATGAGGTGGCATCTTCTAGAAGCACCTTGTAATAAATTACAAGAATACCCTCATCCGTATATACATACCCGTATCCGTATTTCGACAAAATACGAATACAACGAGACAAAAATAATCCAACAATATAATACTAGAATCTGGTTTAAAACCAAAACCCACTAGTATTATCCGTCCGAATTATGATACGTACATAAGTGCACGTATATAATCGAACCCTGCCGTAAAAACCATACGGCTCCTACATCGTTTCGTCTAAAGCAGGAAAACCCTCTATGTGGGACTCTAAAGACTCGTCAATACGCTGGCAGTGGGTTTAACCACAAGCACATCAGCGGCACTAGCTGTACGTAACGGTTACCCAGGTATTGAGCGAAAAGAAGGCCGATGAGAAAACTCATCCCTGACCCCTACTGAGCCTGTCCGTGAAAATATCCGTACAGTCCGGTCTGTCCGTCTAAGAGTATCGCATATCGAGTCTAGGAGGTGGATAAAGTTAGACCACTAATAACGCGACATTTCGTGTCGGTATGAAGCCCATCACCAACTGAGAAACTACTGATTCAAATCAGTAATTCTCGACTATCTTGGCCAAGGATTTCTGGTGATGGCCACCCATGCACTGCGCGACATCAATCTCCAATACCAGGAGAGACAAATTCCCGACGATCCGCTCACTGCCTCCATGTGGCTCGGGCCTGTACCCAACTAAAACCTGTTTGCACGACTCCCTTTGAGCCGTGGTAGGGTAGTAATCAAAGCACAGTGGGAACTCACACAAGACAAATAACGATATCAGGTCGACAGACTAACCTGTACACATGTCACCTGGGAACTACTATTTGACAATAGCTATAGTTACCAACTAGCAGGTTTCCCAGCGAGGTCCGTTCAGTGTACCCATAATCCAATGAGCACCTGTATACTATCTTAGGTGAACAAAACAAACACCAATGACTTATGAGGACCTGGCCACCACCCCCTCGTCGGGGTCTAGATCAGTATACACTAGTCTACTCTGAAGTATCGATGCCCAGTCTCGATACTCTCACGACTAGGGACATTTAAGGATGTGCTTATAGACCACCCAACTCCTACGTATATGATCGCCATCATAATGCTGGTAGTCAAGAAAGAATCCTATGGGCTCTATCAATATGTAATAGTGATCTGTAATACCACATAAAGCATATACATGATGATAAAGACAAACCAGATAGCATACTATCATTTTGATTAAGACTGTTCTATTCATATTGGTCCTCCCTCAATCATCACAATCGTGTGCCTGCGATTCAGTAATTGACTTGAGGGCACTATAGCAAACAGTGTATACGAGAGGAGTCCAACTATCCTGTGGACTAAGATATATGGAGTACAAGGCCCCGTCAAAACCCATGGACAACGGCAATGGATGTTCAGATTAGGTGTATTATAGTGACCGTCTCGTTCCACTTCTAACATATTCCGTACCAGTCTACCCCTTTTAAAACCCCGTAATGTATATTGTATTGTTTTGTGGTATAAGACTTGCCGAAATCATGGTATAAGTTGTTCATGTAAACGGATCAAGATATAAAATGGATAGTCATATAGTCAAGTCAAAATATATCCATAGTTTCGGTCAAGTCAAAACAAGTTGCATGTTTATATTGTTCGGTATACATGTTCAGGTTCAAGTATATATTGGATTCATGTTGGATTGGAGTTATGTTTGGATTGTGTTCATATTTAAATTGTATTCAGATTAGATTGAGACTCAAATTGAGTCAGACACTTAAACAGATTTGGATTCCTGAATTTGGTTTTTGGAGTTATCGGTAACTGCTACACATTGGGACGGCAGGATTTGTGTCTTTTTTCCAAGACAATTAGCATTAATAACCCCGGTTTAGTTTTTTTACCTTAAAAAAGCAAGCGCCCACTTTTTTCCGGCTCCCTGAAACTCAAGAGAAATTGGTCCGGCTTAAACCTATATTTACTAGGGTCCTTAATGTAAATTTAATATAACTTGAGGGTTTTTTATAAAAAAAATATTTTTATTATACTTTCAAAATAAACCTCAAGTATTTATTTATAATTTTTTAGGGTTTTCATGAATGTGAATTTTACAGGATGAGGTATATTAGTGAATATATATATATAGTTTGAATAGTTTTAGATATTTTAATGTAAACTTGACTTGTATGAATTCTTGATAGTATTTTCATGAAAACTTGTAATTCTTTTATTTTGTTTGGAAAACATGCAATTTAATAATATCTTTAAAATATGTGGTTTGATAATATTTATGTAATTATTAAAAATAAAATTTTATTATTAAATAGAAATTCTCGTTTTTCTTAAAAATTGTATTAAATTCTATCGAGATCGTATGCTCCGTGAGAAAGTCTGGATCTCGTCCTACTAGGTCCGATAGATGTGCGATAACCCGCACCAACCGATTCGGATTCCCCAAAAGTGGATTGTAGAGGCACAATCGTAAGGAATTTAAAATATTATTTACATGGAAAACGGTTTTTAATAGGTTAAGGTATTTTATTGTAAAGTCGTATTTTGCTACAAAACTATTGTTCAAGAGAAATCATGCTATATCAAGATGTGTGTATGTGAGGAGGTAGGTTATTACCTCGTGAGGTTTTCTAAAAGGTATGCTAAGCAAAAAGATTAAAAATATGGACATGTGTAAAGTTTATGGTATTTAAAACGAAACATGTACTATAAAGTTATTTAACATGAACTTTTCAAGGTGAAAATTATTCTAAAACATTTGTGTCATGATTGAATAACAAAGTATAGTGATTTGAACGAATGATTATTGTAGTTTTTAAAGATTTTAGAAAAGAACGTCGGTATAAACTCCACTTACCGACATGATTTGAAAAGAGATAATTTTAAGGTAAGAAGAGAGGGAAATAGTTGGGACTTACAAGTTAAAAAGATAGAAGAGAGGTTGAGAAAATTGAATGATGTCCTTCGTGGAGTCGCGGGGTCGCCAGAAAGTGCTTCGAATCCTCGCCGGAAAAAGGAACTTGGGCTAACTCCACTTGTACTCTTCTTTGTCTTGGAAAATTTTGAGGATTTTTGATAAGAGATTTTTAGAATGAAGAGGGCTAGAGTATGTAGTTGTATTTATAGTGTGGAATTAGGGTTTTGGAATTGAAAAAATTGAGTATTTATAGTGTGGAATTAGGGTTTTGGAATTGAAAAATTGAATTAAAATGCATTAAAAATGGGATTAAAGGGTGAATTTAAGTTCTCAATTAATTTACAGAGAAATCAAACAATATGGGGTGCCAAGGGGTTTAGTGTGCAAAGTTTGAAGGCATTACCAACGGGGAGGGTGGTGCCGACCCAATGATGAATCTCGCCGGTCAAGTGTATGGGGTTGGTTCTTGGATCAATGCCATGTGTCCATGTCGGTTCATATAACATTCAGCAAATGTTTGATTTTCTGTGACTTTTCATTTTACGTGTATTGCACGTGTAAATTTTTGGGCTTCCAAAAAGTTTAAAAGAAAAATCAGTAAAAGTAATATGTGGCTGAGAGGATTTGAACACATGGGCTACGTCACAATAGTGAAATGCTTTACCTATAAGCTACAAGTTGTTTCTTGCTGTTCTTAAACAAAAACAATATTTAAAGTATACTCAAGCTTGCAAATACTCCATTCTGTACATTAACTTTAAAATTTTTGTACAATGAAATTAGAGTCGTTACACCAACTCTCGAGTAGACTTGTCATGATTAACCGGTATTTTGGTTCGTGGTTGGACCTTGATGTAGACCGTAGGTGTTGGGATGGTTTGAGTGTGAGTTCGGTCAACAGAATCTCAGGGTCCCATTACATGAGCGTGTACTGATTACAGGAGATGGCCCCTCACGGTCCCATTATGTGAAAGCATGTTACTGATTCCAGGAGAGGGCCCTGTATTTCCAATGGTCGCTCTTACGCTTAAGCTGACGATAAGATAGTGGCATAAACACTGAGACCTAAAGACTGATATGATTAGTGATATGGACTTGCATTGATTTACTGATTTGATATTCATAATGTTTACCTGTGCATGCTATTTCATATCCATGTCTTTAATCTATACTCGCTACTTCATGTTTATTATTATTGCACGTATTATATATTACTATTTTGTCTCTCTAACGACATGTGTGTGCATGCTCAGAGTAAGAAGTGAACCTGTCTGATTTCGAGAAGATCGTGGATATCTAGACTAGTGAGCCGACCCTACCGTTCCTTTCATTATCACTGGTTAGTTGTTTGTATCTGCTGCGCTCGGTTTTCTTTTCACCCGATAGTTTTAGTGGCTGTATTATCTCATTATCTGTGTTAGATTACTGCTAGCATGTACCGTCAGAAGCCGAAGTGTGACTACGACAGGATTATTTCTTGACTGCAGGAGCATGGCTGGCCTAATCACCTCTCGTTTTCCGTATTTAGGAAGCGGAGCGTGACATTTTACATGTTACATTAGTCACATTAGTTTTCACAATGCAATATGACTTTCTACATGTTCCTATAGTGTTAGGGTAGGTTTTATAGATATTCTCCAAAGCAACGCTGCATTTGTTATGTCAAAGTTATATCAACGGGAAGACATACACAGCGACCCAGTTAGATTTTGAAATAAAATGATTTTTGGCATGATACAAGATCAGTCATGATGAATCTACTTTTTGTGTATACTGCCAAACAAGCTTTCAAGACTAATATGTAAGAAGAAGAGAAAAAACTCTTATCTAAAGATGTTCAAAGCAATCTATGATTTTTGGAAAGAAAATAGTAAAGTTGTAAACAATTACATTACTTTTCATACATGTTTCTGTAAGGAATGCTGCACTTGTGGCGTCAAAGTTATATCAACGTAATATATATAGTACCGTAGTAAGAATTTTAGATAAAATGGTTTCTAAGATGATACCGAAACATCATAGTCATGTGTACCAAACATTTTTTGAAACCTACTAAAAGAACCTTTACTTAAAGGTGTTAAAGCAAATATGATTTAGTGGAAAGAAAATAGCAAAGTTGGAAAGAAAAGGACAGGCTCGGTGGTGTTTCCACTATAAACCCTCATGTTCTGTTACAAGGTCAAAGCCTTTTTATTGGTGTACAACAGCATATTCCAAAGGCTTAATTTGGAGTACATGGTATTTAATATTTATGTGAATGCTCATCTTTTATATCCATATATCTAAGTTTGCACTTAATTTGGTGTGGTAAATTGTTATTGCTTGTGTTCCTGAATTTTCCTGAATTTTTATTAGGTATTAACAGGGCAAGGCATTCCTATTGAGGAAGAAACATTCTTAAGAAAAATAAACTGTGCATATGATCGGCCGTAAATAAGAAACATGAACCAATGGCGGAAAAGCCATTTTATGAAAAATTTGTTGGAGAAGGAGAGGATCTATATATATCGTCATTTCTCATAGCTATTTCAACAAATTATGGAATCTTTCCCAGGTTCAAAACACCAAAAACTCACTGAATCCGAAATCAACATGAGTAAACAAGCAAGCTCCGTACAAAATACAAACTAAAGAAAAGTCATACTCTATTGAACTTATAACAAAGGGTAAATTACACAAAAAATACCATTAACTGTCATGGTTTTTCAGTATAAGGCGTCAAAGGTAAGGCGTTTCAAGAGATTCTTTAAACTAAAATACCCTCAAAAGTAGCATTTATGGTGTTTTAGTGTAATTAAATAACTTTGAGGTGTTTTGGTGAAAAATCATGATAGTCAAGGTATTTTAGTGTAATTTATCCTATAACAAACAACAAAAGCCTTTTCCGCACTGCAATAATTCAAAAGCTGGAATGCTCAACAGATGCATGTTGCGTTACAATTTCTCCTTCTTGCTCCATACTTGGATTTCTGTCCATTGCAGTATATCATAGAATTTTGAAGGATGCAAACTAGCTATTTTATATTTAGAACTACGACAAGTCCTTTTCCGTAAGCATATTTCTATTAATATTAGGATTAGTTGAGAGAGAGTTGATATCAGATCAATATATTGTTAAAAATAACAAAAGTTTAATTTGCTTCTTTCAATTTTGTTAGGGGAAAAAAATTATAGGTAATGAACAGGTTTTTTCCTTCATGAGCTGCTTTTTCGAAGACAAAATCAATGTCCATCAGATTCCATTGTCCCTTCGTTCTTCCTGGTAGACAAATCTTAAGTGCTAAGAATGTCCTTTGAAGTCATTATAATAAGATCTAGCGACCTATCATTTTTGGATTTGATGAATGATGCACTCTTTAGTAAAGCTTTTTTTTAGTAATGAGTGTGCACACACATACCCTTGCTTAGATTCCTCATCCCATACCATAAATAGTTTATGGCAAATTAAGTTGTGTGGAGGGTGAGACATGTATGTTTTGATGCAATTTTTTTCAATAAAAAAGAGTTTAAAATAAAAACCACCTTGGTTACTTTTACTTTATATATAACTGCGAAGACGCATCGTGATAAAGATTGACTGCAGCATGAGTTAGTTGTGGCCACATTGGTTGCTTTCACTGGTTATATCTCCCTGCAACAACGGTTATTGCTTTTGTTTTGAATATAAAAGTTTCCACTCTTAGTAATATGATTACGTGTTTTTGTTTTTTAATATTTTTATCTGGAACCAAAAGAAAAAAGTGTTTTGCATTATTAATTTAAGATGCTTTTTTTTTGAAACAAAATGCTCTTCTTATTATGTGGTTGCAATACCCGCATAAACTTGAGGTAAATTAGAAAATAGCACAAAAATTAGGAACCTAAATAGTGTACTATATTTGAGGCTAAATTAGAAGTGGCATAAGAAAAGTTTGACTAAATTGTGTACTGTTTGAGGCGAAATTAGAAGTAGTATTTTCTTTACCCCAATTAATAATTGGTAGTATTTGTGTTAAACATCTACATTAACTCTGTGCAAAATGCAAATATTGTCATGCGCATGACAATTGATCAACATCGAACAAATTCATCGACTTTTTTTTCCTGCTCCAAATGTTCTTCTAAACTTAACTCGTATTTGTTGTGTACCCTTTGATGAAAGTTCTTTCTTTAAAGAAAAAAATCATCTTAAAATGTCAGATGAGCTGACGAGACTCATGAATAGGAATGCCCTAGATTGCGACACGTGGAAGATGACGTGTCGTCTGCGCATACCCTCTGGATCCTTGGAGGCTATGATGGGGATTCAGTGTGGTACATTATGAATTTTCCTCCAGACCCCGTTACGGGATGGTACCCGACCTTTCGGAAAAGCCTTCCTAGAGTACCCCCATATGTATTTAGGCGGCCGGGTATTCTCGGCCTTCTCGCTCGACTCCGAGCAGATATAGAGCTGAGCATCTTCGGCCTCCTCGCTCGACTTCAAGGAGATACAGAGCTGAGCATCCTCGGCCTCCTCGCTCGACTCCGACCTATCCATCGAGCCGAGACTCCTCGGCCTCCCTGTCCAACCAGGAGCACGGAGCCCAAGCGTCCCCGTAACAGCTCCACGTATCTTGTCAGAACGAGATTTCCGCCGCTCCACGTCCCGCATCCCACGCTGGCACATTTATCCGTTAACGAGCGTATCTCGCTATTAATGGGCATGTCTCGTCATCAACGCGAACACGTCGTAAGGGCATAACGGACGACGGGAATCTCATGCCGGATCGCCCCCACGCGACCGCTATATAAACCCCCTCTTCCCGATGATTCTGGTAAGTCAAAATCAATTTCAATATGCCGCTACCCTGCCTTTATACCTCGTATTTACTTGATCGTCGGAGGGTCCTACGGTGGTCATCCATCCCGGGACTTCCCTTGCAGGTATCTCGGCGTCAACAACTCCTCATTGAGATCTACACATTCAATTTCCACTCTCAATCTCAACCGTTCAAGAACGCTTGCAGCAAGATCGGCGGAGGACAATATCTAAGGGAGATTCAACGTCCATTAGCTGGCGCAGTCTTTGGGAACTTAAGGACTTTTCCACCATAAAAAATTGATCTCTCGTCTTCGGTTCAATGGCAAGGAGGTTGGGATTGGGGAGTGGTCTTGGGCCCAAGAGAATAGGAAAGAGAGAAAAGAGAGCTTGGGCCGGTCTGAGCTTGGGTTAGGGTTTGGGATGATAATTAGAGTTAGGGTTACGGGATAAGGTAAAACAGAAGAAGCAGAAAAATAAAGAAAAAGATTAGAAAAATAGGAAAATATCTGTTGGGGAAAATTTAACTAGAGATGGAAAAATAGAGATGAAACAAATCGGAAAAATAGGGATAAAATCATAATGTGGGCAAGTGTTGAGAAAATCAGAAGGGCCAAGAAAAAAATTCAATATGCAAAGGAGAGTAGTGCACCAAGCAAAACTGGAAGTTGCGAAGATGGATGACAATTTTCATGATGACCAGAACTTTGCTGTCACTTTGAGATGATATGTCAAACACTAAATATAATTCTGATATTTTGTTTTTGTAAAATATTGCTCTGGTTGTTTTTTTTTAACCCTACATTTTTAGGGTGCGGAACTACTGCAGACAATAGTTTCAATCACCAAGTCCTTTCTATATATGCGTTTAAAGAGAAAAGAAAATAATAAGGATTAAATAATTTTTTTGTGGTTGCAAACCTTGCGATACAAGTAACTGCAATTACAGGGGGTCTAGGCCCTTGGGATAAAAGATTCACCTCAACTGCCAGAACCTTTAAAGCTAGTATGAATATTAAATTCTAATTTTTAAATCAAGGGAAATTATTTATGGGCCCAGTTTCTTGACCTGATTTATTATTAACCCAAGATGTTTCTAAATTATGAGAAAACTGAAAAGTATTTTAGCGTAATGCTTTTCAAATCAAACTTTGATTTGTATTTGTATATTTGTATGTGTTGCTAATAATATCCTTTTAAGATCTAATAAAACATGTGTTATGATTTGATAAATAATGTTGTATTATGATAAATAATGTTATGATTCAAATATGTATAAAAATTAAGACATTTATATCTTCTAAGGATTGGGTTTTTATCACTACTTTGAAAGCACATGGGTTTAAAAATTAGCCATTTTTTAAATCTGGGCGTGAGAAATAATTTTTCCTTGAATCAATATATGAATACTTGTTGGATAAATGATATTGGATGATCCATTGGAAAAATGCTTATGTAGTACAAATATGTACTACTCTGATACTACAGCTGATAAATATATGATCCTTTTATATATATATATATATATATATATATATTTATATATATAAATAAAAGAGGATAACGGAAGAAATGTGCGTAGAAAGGGAATTTCCTCATACAACGGTCAAAAAAATGAACCCTCTATGATTTTTTTCGATGATCGGCATCCATCATTATCACCGTTATCATGTAAAAAGTGTATACACCAAGTTTCATGTGGTTCCATCATATTTTCACCGTTGATTTAGTGGGTGCAAAATTAACGGCTTACCATCAATAGAACTTTTTACATTGCTAATTTAACGGTGAAAAAATGGTGGAATCACATGAAATTTAGTGTATCCACATCTTACATGATAACGATGATAATGGCGGGTGCTGATCGTTGAAAAAAATTGTGGAGGGTGTAATTTTTTGATGCCACCTGACGAAAAAGACTGCTTGGGCCTCTTTTCTATATTATTCTCTCTCTCTCTCTCTATGTGTGTGTGTGTATATTGCCACGTCACGCTTTCCAAAATACAGAATATGAAGGGTGATAAGGCCAGCCATGCTCCTACGGTTAAGGAAATATCCTGCCGTAGTCATATTTTGGCTTCTAGCATTATGTGGTAATCAGTAATCATAGCACAAGTAATTAGAAATGCAGTCACTGATTCTATCAAACAGATATAAAACTGACCAGATAGAGTCAACGGAAAGGATAGCGCTGACGTCGCTGATCTAGATGTCCACAGTATCCTCGAGGTACGGAAAGTCCATATCCGAGGTAAATCCACTTCTCACTCTGAGCATGCATACTCAGGTCGTCAGAGCAACACAATAGCAATATATATAAATATGTAATATGTGCAATGATGATGAACGTGAAGCAGTAATCATAAGGTAATGACGTGGGCATGAAATAACCGGTACATGTCAACAGTAAAGCATGTGTATCGAATCAGTAATCAATGCAATGTCCATATCACTGAAGCAATCAGTCTCTAAGTCTCAATGTCCAAGTCACTAGACCTATCGTCAGTCCAAGTTGTGAGCGTCAACCACCGCAGAAATACCCCCAACCCAAAGGTAAGCCCCCGGGGCAAGGGAATACGGGCCCGAATCACGATAATCAGAAACACTATCAGTACAAATCCCGAAATCACTACATATGCCGTCAGTGGGACTCCTGAGATTCCGTTGATCGAACTCACACTCAAACTACCCCACACCCCGCAATCTACATCAAACACCGACCATGAATCTAAATACCAGTCGCTCCATGACAAGTCTGCACGAGAACTGGAGACATGGTCTCCATCAAGCATATCTCGACTGGTATCCAAGATAAATGGACGGTGCTCGATGTCTTACCTATGACACTAATATAAGTGCTTCCATACCCATTCCATACCAGTTATAGTTACACTTATATATGCCCCATAGGCGTCGACAATACAATAATTAACTGGTTCCGCTGATTGTGTACAAGTACGTATCACTTTCATTATTGAATTACGCTTTTACACTAACATACTTACCACAATCCAATCACTAACATTTATCACTTGGTAATGTAACACGGTCACTAGGATATCGATGCAAATGAACACTATTTACAAGGGTATAACAGTCATGCAACATGATGGGGATATAGTAAATGCACTACTGGATACATATGAGCAACCAGCATCGGTTGGAATAGAAAAATCACATAAAATCACATGTGTATAATTTGGCAAAACGATATAAAAGCATAAACAGTGTATTAAATTATCTGTACGGTAAAATTGGTTTCGAGTCAATCGAGTATCAGATTTGCGAGTTATGGTCAGTTCATTTTAAGTGTTCTCTGCTGGAAAGCCAGTTTTAGAACTGGAAGTCCATTTCACAACATGTTTTACTCTATGTTGGGAGCATAATTAAGTGACAATACTGTTCAATTAATTGTAGGGATATGAGCTAACTTTATAGCGCATGAGACAGATCAACAGTAGTCATCTTGGTTTAGGAGTTATGATCAGATTAATGATGAAGGTGCAAGCTGAAATGACAGAAATCTGTCGTACATGTCATCCGTTTAAAATATTTAAATACCAAATGATACTGGAATTTAGTGAAACCATTACCATTAGAACGCTAAACCAATTTTCTACGCAGCGGTAATTGGCTCAGCACACTATCTGTAAGTCTACGCTAGCGCCCCGGCAGTCTACAGACGCCAAATGCGGAACAAAAACTTTTAAACTGGCGCTATCGTATACTTTAACCGGATCTGCCATTATTGCTAAACTAACAAACTGTAAAGAGTGTAGGAAGGTTATACCGAACGATCCGAGTCCTTCGTTCTTCAACCATCATCCCACGCTCCGTTGCGCCTGCTCCGATCTCGTCGATCTCCGATCTCCTCCGTCGAGGTGGCACCACATGATCGGTTCTTTAAACGGGCTCCCGCCTCTGACTCGAGGCAACTCGATCGTCAAGTTTGCTAAAAGAGACGACCAAGATTGATGTAGAGAATGAGTAGATGACTTTGTCTCTCTTCGTCCAAGTCCGTGGACGATCGGTTAATGAAGTTGCCGAGGGAATCGGGTGATGGAATGAAATGAGCTGTGAATTCCATACACCCCAAAATCTATCATAATCTTTTCAAGAATGAATCAAGTGAGAGTATGAATGAGAGAGGAGGCCTTCCATTCATATATGAAGGAGGAGAGTGAGTGTAGGAGCAAAGGGTGACTATAAGAAAGCTTCTCACTCAAAAGATCAAGAAGAAATATCCTTAGCTAAACAAAACTCATTAATGAAAACCATGAGTCACTTAAACACCTCATCATGCCTTTAATGAAACCATTAATGCACTAATGAGTCATATGCCTCATCATCACTTCTAGAAGCTTCTAGAATGATGACTCACTCATATCTGAAGAAAAGATAAATCCGTCTTTAACCGAATGTTAAAAGACGGCTGATAGAAAACTGGAAACTGGCAACTTCCAAAAGTGATCCTGAAACGAATTTCAGGATAACCCCGAAACTGTATAAATATACCCGCATTTGTATTACGACCGAATACAAATGCAACTGAGACAAAGATATTATACCTACTCAATATAATACTCGGATCCGGCTTAAACCAAAGCCGACCAGTATTATCTGCCCGAAAAATAACACGTGCGTAAACGCACGTGCATTTTCCGAACCCTGCCATAAAACCATACGGCCTCTACAACGTTTCGCCCGAACTTGGGAAACTGTCTGTGGGGGACTCTAATGACTCGTCAGCACCCTGGCAGTGGGTTTAACCACAAACCGTCAGCGGCACTAGCAATGCGTAACGGCTGCCCATAGACTGACCTCAAGGGATGCCGATGAGCGCACTCATCCGGAAAACCCTATTGAGCCTAACAGTGACAATGTATATACAGTCTGGTCCGTTCGTCAATGAGTATCGCATATCCGCCTAGGGGGCTAGCAACGTCAGACCCCCAATAGCAGTATAAGTCATGTCGGAGTGAAGCCCAATTACACCCTGAGATACTACTGGAGTACCTACCAGTAAATCTCCTGCCACGGCCGTGGGCTTTGTGTAATGGCTCTCCTAGACACAGCACGACCTCGCCCCCAATACCGGGAGAGACGAATCCCCTGCCGATCCGCTCACGTGCCTCCATATGGCTCGGGACTGTACCCAAAAGCTACCTGTTTGCACGACTCCTTTGAGCCGTGGTAGGGTAGAAATCAAAGCACAGTGGGAACTCACACGAGACAAATGACGACCTCAGGTCGATGAACTAACCTGTACACATGTCACCAGGGAACTGCTATCTGACGGTAGATATAATACTAACTAGCAGATTCCCGGCGAGTCCTGTCCGGTGTACTCATAACCCAATGAGCACCTGTATACATCTTAGGTGATCCAACTGACACCAGTGGCTTGTGAGACCGGCCACCGCCCCTCGTCGGGGTCTCGACTGTACACACTAGTCTACTCCGGAGTATCGATGCCCTATCTCGAAACTCCCACGACTAGGGACCACAATTAAGGATATGCATATAAACTACCCAACTCTCACGTATATGATCGCCATCATACAGTTGGTAGTAAAGCAAGATCCTAAGGGCTCTATCAAAGTGTAACATGCAATCAGTCACCTGAACATGTACACGACTGATAAAGGCAAACCAGATAGCATACTATCATCTTGAGTAAGACTGTCCTACCGGGATAGGTCCTCCGCAATCATTGCAATCACGTACCTGCGATCCAATAATTGACTATGAGGGCACTATCTCCAACAATCTCCCACTTGCACTCAAGGCTAATATTGCGATGTCGACTACTCACAGCCCGTGTGAAACCGAACATCCAACTCCTCTACTAATCAGTTTCACAAAGCCCGTTTGTAAAACTATTGTGTTCGAGAAATAGTCTCGGTGAGTGGATCCGCCTAGAAGTTTCTTTCTGTATCTCTCTTAATCTCAAGTTCGCGGAGAAAGCCATCTCCCGAATTGAGTAGTACCTGTCTTAGAATATGTCTGGATATCTGATGGGACCTTAGTTCATAAATGAACTCCATATCCAAACTTCTTAGACTGAATCGATCACTGAACCTAATCAGCATCGGGCACCATGCCACCCACAGTATCCTCTGGAACCACCTGTCCATAATACTGTCCCTCGTCAGAGGGAAAAACTATAACTCTGACAATCACTCTGTCATCCATGTCACCTTTGAAGCCTGGAATGATAACCCGTCTCCGAAAGAGGCTGCCGTTATCAAATCCGTAGAACATGTACCAATGTTCTAAAATTGCTTCCTTATGTTTCTCCAGGATTGGATTAATACAAACTTATTGCATCTTGTGCAAAAACAACATCTGGTGTGGTACTTGACATCTCATGATTGACTCAATTGCCTAAGCAAGTGATCTGTCAATCATGCACATCCCTCTCCCCTTTAGTCTATACGACACCTTTAGAGAGGGTGACTCCATCACCTGCAGGTACACCACCATGCTAGGAGTCATCTATTCCAAAAACCATTAGAATATCTGTCAAAGTACCCACATTGGGAAACTACCCAAATCCAGATCTAAAACCATAGATCTAGAAACCAAAATGTCAAATATTATATCCATATCCTGTCTGGAGAAACAACTGTGTGACGACCACAGTACAACCGATCGTAGCATAGGAATTTTACTTCCTACTCTGTGTATGTCATCCAGATACCATGACATCACACCCTACTGCCTTCTTAACTGATCCATCCCCTATTCTGATTGAAGTCAAACCCATGACTGTCACATCAAAATTAGATGATCTATCTCCGCTATAACTGCTCAAGTCTATAAATAGATATAAGCATCTTGCCCACTATGCTTCCGTTGCTCCCACTGACTACGACAACCCTCCTACCGGGTCTCATATCCTGGAACAACAGTAGTGTCAAGTCTGGGTAGATAAGAACCTCCCTGTCACCATCCTTGAGGCTACCGAAATACCTCTCGGGTGTCTGAGGTTACCTACCAAATCTGCGGAGTGGCTATTGGAATGTCAAACCTGATTGAATGTATAGGTCCTATTAAATTTTCCGTAATCGTTCGCGGTTCTGGAATCACTTCCAGTTCTACCATACTCCCACTACTGTTTTCTGAAAAAGATCCATTTTTACTAAAACTGTGGCAAGTCAAGAACAATATCACTATTGATCTTCCAAATGGTAGAATATCAACCCTCGTCATAGCCAGGGTCAACCCACAAACAGCCATTACAGAAACGTGCCCTGAGTTATCCAGTGTCTGGTTTTAATCATAAGCTGGACAACTCCCCGTACCTTAACATCTTTTAAGGTACGATCCATTCTATATCCAATACAGAAACTTTGGCACTTATTTAATTGGAACCATATTCAATCCATGCAGCTGTCTCCAGTGCATATCAACTTAATGGAAAGAGGCTAATCAGCATTACTCAACTTAGGAATCCATCCCATTATGAGTAACCTGAAAGAGAAACACGTTTCTCAAAACCATCACTATCATCTGAATACCAATCACAAGAATCTACATCTTCGATCTCTTTGAAGAATCCCGATACTTGTGATACCTGGTTCTCTACTTTATTCTTATACCCATAACTTCTCAAAACTTAGACCTTGTATTTCTACGAAACACTTGTCTAAATACTAGAGAAGTTATAAGTAAATAGAACATAGTACGAGGACCTACCCCTTTGTCCTGATGGACACTTGGACAACATACAATACTCTGTATAAGTCCGCTGAGTCAAACAACTCAAAACCTGTGCGTCGTAGGTAGAAAACTGTACCCTGGCGATTTCCTCAAATATCACCAATTTCAACGAATTCCGATATAATGAGGATGATCACCTAATTCCCAATATCTTACTCCCACTCATCATCTGTAAAACCATACAGATATGAGAATGAAACCTGGTAAATACATACCCTTGGAGTAAGTGTTTAATCGGGAAAACAGTTTTTCCTTTAACAATGCACTGAAACATGAAAATGTTTCGTAGGGGTATACTGGTATTCATAGCAATGCCTCTTCCATAATCCAATTCATGACTTCAACCGTATATTTTATTGCCATCTCTCCAAATCCCTTTATTTGTCTTTAGTCGTTACCTTCTGTACACCATCGTTAGGCTAACTGGTTTTCTTCCTTCCCTACCGTTCGGCACCAGCCTATGGTTTGGAAGAAGACTATCCAGTAAGCATAATAGGTGTACCCTCCTAAACCAAGGAGTACTCGTATCTCGAGAAAAGGTGACGATAAAAGACAACTGAATAATACCTTATTCTTTTAAAGGTGAAATAGGAGTGGCGATGAATTACGCGGTTTTGGTCGTGAATGATATCAGTCGCAATTTACTTTTCCCTCTTTCTAATCCCTTTATTTTGTCTTTACATATTACCTTCTGCACACCCTACTTAGGCTAATTGGTTTTCTTCATTCCCTACCTTTCGGCACCAGCCTATGGTTTGGAATAAGACTATCCAATAGGCGTAATAGGTGTACTCTCCTAAACCAAGGAGCTCTCGCAACCTGAGAGAAGGTGATAATAAAAGACAACTGAATAAACCAATTCTATTTCTCCTGAACCTGGATCCATCCCCGAAGAAGTCCCTTCGAGTTCGTATATAACCATACGATGGCTCTATCCAATGGAAGTGGATATTCGTAGTAATACGGGTGTTCTGAGAAATACAAAGGGTAAAAGAAGGAGTGGCAATGACTTATGCAACTCAGACAATCCAAAAGCCAGTATTTTAAGAAGGTTCGGTCAACCTGGTCACTGAGTCATAGTCTAGGGTCGGTCAAAGGTCGCTGCCAAAGAGAGAGAGAGAAAAGAAACACTCTGCGTGCACTCTAACCTAGATCAGAATGGTCATCATTTTATCTAATCCGAAAACCTCCCACTGTCCTGTCAAATTCTCCTCCAAACCTAAAGAAGAATCAATCGGGATCACCCGAAGAGTAAACCAACTCATCAGTGGGAATCAGGATCCAACTCTCATCGCATGATAACATGATGGAATGCATCCACGTTACTCATACTCCAGAAGGTATGCGCATACTCGGCAAGTTTCAGTTTCTTTAGAAACTCCTGATATTATTTTTGCCCCATGCTCTTATAACCTTGGCGTTAGGTCAAAATGTCATAAGTCACATGCCAAGTTCTACCCATCACTATCTTGTTAATTTGAACCCACCAGCACATGCCCTTGGCGTTAGGTCAAAATGGCAGAACGGCTGTCCCAAACCAACTCATCTATCTATGCAACAATTGAATACCCAGCAGCTACCAAACACTATGCCTTGGCGTTAGGTCAAAATACATAGCTTGAATACTACTGAATACCCAAAAGAAGTGACGGAGGGCTACGGCTGATTTTTGGCGAAAAACCTTTAGCGTAGTGAACTTGATATCGCTGAAGGAACCTGATAGCTTTTTAAAATATAGTGGCGAAAACCTTTTGCTAAAGAGGTCACTCCCGGTAAAGGGATCTCGGCTCTTTCCTCGTGGAATGAGGTGCAGGATATTCCACTGAATACCTCTATGCATAGCAACTTGTAATCGACTATAGTGAAGTTATTACGCTGACGCAAACTTCTGCCCAAGGGGTCAGTCCCGGTGAAGGGATATCGGCCCTTGCCCCGTCGAATGAGGTGCAGGATATTCCACTGAATACCGCTATGCATAACAAAAGGAAACGTCTTTGCAATAACACTTTTTAAATTGTTCAAACAACTGTATACAGGTTTGTTTTACTTTGCATTGATCAGAATCAACGCAGTCCCATCATTCAATCACACCAGAAAAGAACGAAAATAAAATGTACGTATATGCCATCCGCATTCGTCACTGGGTCCCGTCATCACCCGTTAGGTTACTTAACTAACGACAGAGCGGGGGCTGGACTAGCGCGGGTGTAAAACATATACAACATCTAATAGTATATAAACCAATATACATAATCGCTCCAGGCGTGATAATATGCAACATTACAGAAAAGTAATAAGCATCACAGAACAATACAGATAATCTGGGATCCCCGAGTTTCACAGAGCCGCTGCTGAAACCCGACGTTCCCCTATCGTGTGGATAGCCTGTGCAATGAAACCTAGACCCCTACGGGTGCGGCAAGTTACCCGCCAAAACCTGAAGCGAGGCAGTCCCCACAGCATAGTGAATGGAACACCCGGCACTTCACGGAATCCGGTAAATTGAGCACCCCTCCTTGGGTCAACCTGTACCCCCTACGAGTGCGGCGAATAGTCTGCCAATTCTGAAGTGGGGCCCCTCTGCCTCTCAAAGCCATGAGATGCGGACCCGTTGCTTTCCCGAACCCGGCTATCCGTGCACTCCGTCTCGGGGCAAAACCTAGTACAGTAATGAAAAATAGTACAACAGGTACATCGACCGCAACCTGGTCGTGCCCCAAAAGAATATTATACAACAGGCAGTGACGGCAGTCCACAAGTTGGACGCTCGCCCCGCAATATCAAATGTACAAATAAACTCAAACTGTACTATCATTGCACACTGCTATCCATCACGACAAATCCGCAACATCACAGCACAACACAGAACATCAACGCGAATGTCACGTTCGCAAACCCGTCTAAAAGAACTATAGCAATTAAACGCGGTTTACCGATCAAATGACATTCCCGGTCGGAGATATAATGTAAGCACTGTAAACTAACGTGTTTAAATTTCGATCGACCAAAGACCAAATATCAAAAAGTGGGCCCCACTGCTTACTGGTGAACAGTAACAAAACCTGGGCCAAAACTGTATTTACCAAAAACCCCAAAATCCATCCAAGAACCCACAGAAAAAAAATTGGGAGCACGTGCTCCTCACGAGGCCGCGGAAGCGCGGCCAATACAATAGGGTTGGCCGCGCTTCCGCGCCTCCATGGAGAGATCATGAGCCATTATTTTGTCGTGATTCTTAGAAAAGCCTGCTCGGATTTTTAAGACATACAGAAATCAATTTTGATACCGTTTAAAATCAACAGAAACTGTCGGCTTGGAAAATGCAGTTTTTAGTTTTCCGGTCGGATCGATGTTTTAAACGCGTTAGCACAAGTTAGTATAGCAAAATGGTTAGGCTTTGATACCACTGTAAGTCTACGCTAGCGCCCCGGCAGTCTACAGACGCCAAATGCGGAACAAAAACTTTTAAACTGGCGCTATCGTATACTTTAACCCGGATCTGCCATTATTGCTAAACTAACAAACTGTAAAGAGTGTAGGAAGGTTATACCGAACGATCCGAGTCCTTCGTTCTTCAACCATCATCCCATGCTCCGTTGCGCCTGCTCCGATCTCGTCGATCTCCGATCTCCTCCGTCGAGGTGGCACCACATGATCGGTTCTTTAAACGGGCTCCCGCCTCTGACTCGAGGCAACTCGATCGTCAAGTTTGCTAAAAGAGACGACCAAGATTGATGTAGAGAATGAGTAGATGACTTTGTCTCTCTTCGTCCAAGTCCGTGGACGATCGGTTAATGAAGTTGCCGAGGGAATCGGGTGATGGAATGAAATGAGCTGTGAATTCCATACACCCCAAAATCTATCATAATCTTTTCAAGAATGAATCAAGTGAGAGTATGAATGAGAGAGGAGGCCTTCCATTCATATATGAAGGAGGAGAGTGAGTGTAGGAGCAAAGGGTGACTATAAGAAAATTTCTCACTCAAAAGATCAAGAAGAAATATCCTTAGCTAAACAAAACTCATTAATGAAAACCATGAGTCACTTAAACACCTCATCATGCCTTTAATGAAACCATTAATGCACTAATGAGTCATATGCCTCATCATCACTTCTAGAAGCTTCTAGAATGATGACTCACTCATATCTGAAGAAAAGATAAATCCGTCTTTAACCGAATGTTAAAAGACGGCTGATAGAAAACTGGAAACTGGCAACTTCCAAAAGTGATCCTGAAACGAATTTCAGGATAACCCCGAAACTGTATAAATATACCCGCATTTGTATTACGACCGAATACAAATGCAACTGAGACAAAGATATTATACCTACTCAATATAATACTCGGATCCGGCTTAAACCAAAGCCGACCAGTATTATCTGCCCGAAAAATAACACGTGCGTAAACGCACGTGCATTTTCCGAACCCTGCCATAAAACCATACGGCCTCTACAATGTTTCGCCCGAACTTGGGAAACTGTCTGTGGGGGACTCTAATGACTCGTCAGCACCCTGGCAGTGGGTTTAACCACAAACCGTCAGCGGCACTAGCAATGCGTAACGGCTGCCCATGGACTGACCTCAAGGGATGCCGATGAGCGCACTCATCCGGAAAACCCTACTGAGCCTAATAGTGACAATGTATATACAGTCTGGTCCGTTCGTCAATGAGTATCGCATATCCGCCTAGGGGGCTAGCAACGTCAGACCCCCAATAGCAGTATAAGTCATGTCGGAGTGAAGCCCAATTACACCCTGAGATACTACTGGAGTACCTACCAGTAAATCTCCTGCCACGGCCGTGGGCTTTGTGTAATGGCTCTCCTAGACACAGCACGACCTCGCCCCCAATACCGGGAGAGACGGATCCCCTGCCGATCCGCTCACGTGCCTCCATATGGCTCGGGACTGTACCCAAAAGCTACCTGTTTGCACGACTCCTTTGAGCCGTGGTAGGGTAGAAATCAAAGCACAGTGGGAACTCACACGAGACAAATGACGACCTCAGGTCGATGAACTAACCTGTACACATGTCACCAGGGAACTGCTATCTGACGGTAGATATAATACTAACTAGCAGATTCCCGGCGAGTCCTGTCCGGTGTACTCATAACCCAATGAGCACCTGTATACATCTTAGGTGATCCAACTGACACCAGTGGCTAGTGAGACCGGCCACCGCCCCTCGTCGGGGTCTCGATTGTACACACTAGTCTACTTCGGAGTATCGATGCCCTATCTCGAAACTTCCACGACTAGGGACCACAATTAAGGATATGCATATAAACTACCCAACTCTCACGTATATGATCGCCATCATACAGTTGGTAGTAAAGCAAGATCCTAAGGGCTCTATCAAAGTGTAACATGCAATCAGTCACCTGAACATGTACACGACTGATAAAGGCAAACCAGATAGCATACTATTATCTTGAGTAAGACTGTCCTACCGGGATAGGTCCTCCGCAATCATTGCAATCACGTACCTGCGATCCAATAATTGACTATGAGGGCACTATCTCCAACACTATCACAATTAAACATTAAAATTTCAGATGTATAAATTCATGTCAAGGGGTAAGTTCTTGCTCTGGACTGCAGTCCAAGGTCAGGTAAGTTCTTTGTTTTCGATGTTCATAGGATATATCTAATAGTAAACCTATACGTCGTGTTAAATAGTATGCAGTACCCTTCGCAACGAACCTACACACACTGCGATGGGATTTTTCCGAAATTAATTATGAATTTAACGATATCAAGTGTTCAATAAAACGCGAGTTTCAGTATGGGCGTCACTTTAGATGCGAAACGATGTCAGTTTGCAATCAATTTTCTACAGAGCGGGTGTTAACGGTATTAAGGTCTAAATATCGTGGACTCCGCCATTTTGATTATGTTTTCACATGCGGTTTGCATGGAGCACTTAGCGCATCATTTCGAAACTATAGCGGATTTGGTTTATCTCATGGACATGAACGGGATACGATCCCTGTGAACTATATACATCAACCATGAGATATTAGGCTCATTATTTGTTCAGTTCGTCATGCAACGCACGAATACGGGTCGCCGCATTTATCAGACTCCATAAAATATAATTAAATTTCGATTGTTATTAAGGGTTGTGTGTGTGTGTGTGTGTGTAGGTTGTGTGTGTGTGTGTGTATAGGTAGCATGTAGCACAAGTGTTTAACTTGCCTAAAGATGATCGGGAACACAACCGTGATGACGACGACAGTAACAGCGCGATCATGGCGCAACGACACAACGAAAGCAGCAGCGACAGCGACATCAACAACAAGCTTGGTCTCGGCTTTGGCCCGAGCTCGTAGCGCGGCCTCTATGATTTGTGACGGGGTGGCTGCAGAGGTTGATGGTGTTGGGGCTTCGGTGAAGTCGAGGAATCTGGCGATGGTCGGAGGTGATGGGTGGCTGTGGTATGGAAGTAGGGAGGAGGTGGCTGGTGGTTATAGCGGCGGGGTGATGGCCGAGGTTGGGCTCTTGAGTGATGGAGGAAGAGAGAGGGCGGGGGCAAGGAGACCGGGTTGCGGGCTGGAGTGTGGAGGCAAGGTCAAGGTGGCCGGAGGTGGAGCAAGTGTTGGTGGTGGCGCTGAGCTTGTCGGGAAGCTAGGTGGTTACCGTGGTCACAGGGGCTCGTCGGGCCGGAGCTAGGTGAGAGGCTCACTGGAGGAGGAAGGCGATGCGATGCTTGGGCGATGGAAAGCTAAGGCGGCTGTGCAGTGAGGCGACGCGGTGGTTTTTGGAAGTGATGGCGTGGAGGTGACAATGGTGGCAAGGAGGCTCGGATGCGAGGTGGGTCGGTTTGGGAGCTCAAGGCTGGAGGATGGAGGAGGGCAGCGAGTGTGTTGAGGTAGCGGTGAGGGTTCTCGCGGTCTTAGGGAGAGGGAGGTGAGAGGGGAGGTAGAGAGGGATGAAGAGAGAGGGGGTCGGTTGTTGAGAAGGAGGAAGGCAGGCGAGGGGATCGCTGGGCGGTTACGACGGGGGCGGGGATGTCGGGGAAGTCGTTGGCATGGTGGGCACGGTCGTCGCGGAGGTGTGCACGGGTCTCGCGGGCACAGACGCGAGAAAGAAGGAGACGGGGAAAAGGCGGGAAAGAAAATGAAGGAGAAGAAGAAGATGGGGGAGGGTTCGGGTCAGGTTGAAATATAAAATTAGAAATTATATTTAGAAAAATATATAGAGAGAGGGAGAAGGTGCCATAGGAGGGAATTTCCTTTTATGGCGTAAAAAAAATACACCCTCCTTAATTTTTTTGCCGGTCAGCATCCATGACCTTCCTCTATATTATCTAAGATGTCGACATGCCAAATTTCATGTAATTCCATCATCTTTTCACCGTTGATTTAGTAGGTACAAAATTAACGGTTTACCGACAATAGAACTTTTTACATTGCTTATCCAACAGTGAAAAATTGGTGGAATCACTTGAAATTTGGTGTATCCACATCTTAGATGGTAAAGATGATGATGATGGATGTCAATAGTCGAAAAACATTATGGAGGATATAGAATTTTGAAGACTCGCGGGGCCTCTTTTTTCATTATTCTCTCCCCCCTTAATATATAAATCAATATCAACAAAAATACATTTTTAAAAAAAAAGGAGGAATTAGCAGGAGAAATCAAACAATGAGATCAGATGGCTTGCAATTGGACAGGAAACTAGTTAAATGTCAAAAAAACTGAAATTAAAGTAGGTAGGGATGGTGATTGGTGAAGGGTCAGGCTCATTTTAATTAAGCTTTTTAGTGGCTTCATTATGTATGCATGCACCACCTAATCACCCCCAATTTGCATAATAATGGAAAGAACATGTGAGTTTGCGTCGGATTAATATTACAACTACCACTTAATTACCACCCAAGAGCAAACAAACAATTTATAAATTGTGCTATTTTTTAGTGTGAAGCTTTTTAAATAGAATGATAATTGCTTGCAGGAATTGCTAGACTAACAAACTAAATTAATATCAAACGGCATCGATGAGGTGGCTTTTGTATGAATCCTCAAACTCTTCCAAACCTTTTCATAGACTAATTTTTTGATACGAAAAACAATTTGTTCTTTAATATTGCTAACATGGAGTTGGTTAAGGTATTTTGCGTAATTATCACAGTAACAATTAATTAACTAAAGCATGCACCTTTACTGTTAATCCTCACAGCAGCAATTACTAATTAACAGTAAGGGGATCCACTAACGAAAAAATTAGTGTGAATACAAGTAGTGCCAAGGGAATCAAGGACCACGGGCCTCCGACAGCAACGTGTTGGGCAAGTGTGCATGTGCGAGCGTTGGTCCATAGCCCATGGCCCATTCTATATTTGCAACAAAAGTTTGTTATGCACATGTTCATGTTTAAAGAAAGAGACATTCCTTTCTATTTCCCACCGGTATTCTGCACGTGCATCGCACGTGTGTATGAAGAACATAAAATCTCTCTCCATTAAGTGTACAGTTAAATATGGGCAGCATATTTTAAGATCCTTATAAATTTGATGTTTCTATTCAATGTTTTGAATGGCTAAATCCATATAAATGATAAATCATGATGCCACGTTTTAAAAAAAAATTAATATGATACCAATCATAAAATAAAATTTTAAATGGAAATATATAAACAACAATTACTCCAATGAGATGAGATGAGATGAGATGAATGACCTTCAATAAGCAAATAGCATGAATTTCCTCCACCCTCTGTGTTCTCTCCCTTGTCTCCGACCTTCTTTTCCTCTCTTTCATTATTTTTCTATTCTCCTTTTCAATTTCTTTTGTTTTTCCTCCCCTGCAATTTTTTATTCTTTTGCAAATACAACGTGAGATAGTTTCTCTAACTAACTGATAAAACCGTGAGCGGGTTGCTTTTTCAAAACAAAGGGAAAATCCAGTTTTATAACCACTTTTCGGATTTTTCCTTCTTATCTTTTTTAAAACTATGGAATGAGAAAACTCTCCGTTTCATGGGACATGTGGCACTTCATAAGGTATTGTTAGTTGGATTTGAATCTCAATTTCTTTACTGTCTAGAGCTTTGTGGTTACCATAGTAGAGATAAAGACGTGCGACTAAAGCCAACCCATAAAACTCGAAAAAACCAGCATACAAATCCTCAACCCAAGATTCAATATTACTACCACACTAAAGTTGTTATGCACATGTTCATGACTCAACCTTTATATATATTATACTACTTTGAGATTAAAATGATATTTTAAAGTATGTCACGAATGATTTATTTGAAATAAATTACTAAGTCGACATCCTAGTTTTAGTTACAAATTAGGGAAAGACAAAATTCTAGTTAGAAATTAGAAAAGCTAAAATATTATTTTGAAATTGAAAATAATATTTTGTACCATATTATAGAAAATTGTACTTTTAAAATTTTTATGATATTCAACGAAATTCCGCATAATAAAATCAGTATGCATTTTTTTATTCGATCCAGGTCAAGTAACATTTCCATGCCAGACCATTTTATTTTATTTTTTTGTTTTGATGAAAGACTATTTCCATGCCAGGCCATTTTATTATCTTAAAGGAAATATAGAAATGTAAATAGTCCTTTATTTTTAAAGCTATTTAAATATGATTTATAAGTAATAAATCATCTTTATTTTTTCACTTCCTAGATTATGCTTAACCCCAGTTTAGCGCATGTGATGTTTTTCATTTAATTTTCACTATCCTTAACCCCAGTTTAGGCAGGCGATGTTTTGAATTGGAAAATTTAGAAAAGTGAGGAAGAAATGAAGTTTGGAGGTAAAAATATTTTAGAGAAGCAAGAGTTCAATAAATTAAAGGGAAAAAAAAGGTTTAAAAGACATTTTGGGAAACATAAACCAAAAAAACTTAACATTAAATTAACAGAGTAAAGTGTATGTTTTTCAAAAAAGTGTATGTTTTCCAAGTTGGGTAAAGTTTCGTGTTTTTCTGGCAAAAGAGAAAAGGGTTTCTAATATATATTTTAAGAATATATATAAGACAATTTTAAGAGTAGATTGGAAACATCTCATAATTTTAATATATATTTTAAATAACAATATATAAGATATCTAAATAAATTCAAAAAGGCGAAAGACCATCTCCGCGTCTTCCAACTCATCGACCTTCTCGACACACAGGAAAAAATTATATTTAAGAAATAACATAGTTTGCTTCGTTCTTTCTCTTATAATTACCCTGAGAAATACATCATCATCATAAGTTGAATGGATTTCAAAGTTGGATCTTGGGGCTAAGGATAGTGAATACATAGAGTAATTGTCTTGGAATCGGTCTGCGTAGCAAATACATAGATTTCAAAGTTGGACTTGGAATCCTTTGGATTCGAACAATATATAGATTTCAAAGTTGGATCTTTTTGGTTGAATTTGAGAGGATGTGGTCAAATTGTAACTTTTGACCAAATAAAAAAAATATTTTCCCTCGCCATTTCTGTTTCCATAATCCATAATTCGATTAAACATAAATCAAACAAAAGATTAATTGTATGGTTACAAATCCATCTCTATTCATGCAAACAAACCGTTTGGAATTTTAAGGGGACAAAAAATTTGGACTTCTGACCCATCACTAATCTATAATTTTTAATTTTTCAAGCTTTAAAATTAAACTATACCTTGTTAGAGAATGATTAATATATGAGCGAGATTTTAACCTCTGCTGTAAATTTAGAAAGATTTCAAGCTTGGTGTAAGATGAAAGCAAAGTGGCAAATGTATTTCTATCAATAACATTCAGCATTTTTTTATTGTACTTAATTTCACTGAAAAAACGAGGTCATAGTAGCTATATTCATTAAACTTTGTTTAATGATTATTTTTAGTGATGTTGTTTAATCTTCTTGCATTTTTCAAATATAACTTTAATTATCTTTTTAACTTTCAATCATATTTTAGTTATTTCTTTAGAACACATTAGATTAATCAAATTTTACATGCGCATATATACGTAGCACAAGGTATATATAAACGACATGCCAAAACACAGCCAAGTAAGACACATCATTATCATCATAACTCAAACCCGAAAGCGGGCATTTGCTTATTCTTAGAGAAAAAAAATCTCATCTCTCTCAAAAATAAGTTATTTTTATATTTCACACCTAAAAGTTTCAAATTTTTTCCAAAAAAGTTTTAAATTATCCAAAATACTTCTGATGGAGCTTCGGGTCTTCTTCAGATGCTGTCCTCTGTCGATCCTGTGATAGCTGTTTTGGACGGCTGTGATTTGGTTTTGGAGTTATTAAGTGTGGATCTCAATGGGTTGGTGTTGGACGCCGAGCTACCTGTAAAGAAGTCCCGGGATGGGTGACCACCGTAGGACCTTCCGACGATCAAGTTAGAGCCGTGGAATAGGAGCAGAGTAGCGGCGTATTGAGATAATTCGAGTTACCTCTGTCGTTTGAGAGAGGGATTTATATAGGGGTCGCGTGGAGAGGGCGCGCGCGAGATCACCGCCGTCAGTTACGCCGCAACGTTATCCTCGTCTTGAATGGCGGGATGCGTCTATTAATAGAGGGATACGCTAGCGTGGGACACGGATCGTGGGGAGGCGGATGTCTCACCATGGCGATATACGGGAGACGTTAAGGGACGCATGGGATCTGCGCTCCCGGTAGGTCGGGGGAAGCCGAGGAAGCTCGGAATGTCTGAGGCATGGAGACGAACATGGAGGCCGAGGAAGCTCGGCACGTCGGAGGCTCGGAGACGAGCGTGGAAGTCGAGAAAGCTCGGCACGTCGGATGCTCGGAGACGAGCAAGGAGACTGAGATAGCTCGGAGGCGAGCTGTTGGTAGATTCCCAGGTGAAGGTGGAATGTATTCATGGAGGTCTCCTGGAAGGTCGGACACGTTCCTCGAGACGAAGTCCCGAAGAATTCTCATAATGCAACTCATTTATTCCACCTCCGAAGCCTTCGAGACACGTCATCCACCACGTGTCGTAATCCGAGAAGACACCACTTGTGAGCATCATCATTAACCCCCCACTCTCGTTCCGACATATCCAAGGGTCGGGTCGAGAGTGGTCTGCTCGGTCTTTTTTCTACTCAATTTGGCTCCAAGGAATCGTAACGCGGAACGCCTGGGAACGGCACGGCGTTAGGCGGTCGCGTCGTTTCGATCTTTTGGGCCCACGTGTCGCCTCGTCTCGCACCTGAATCTTCGCGCGTATCCCCGATGGCGTCAGCGGATCAAATGAAATGATCACGCTTTAAAGAGGGAGCGCCGTTTCAGTCGGTCACCAGTTGGGATACGGGCCATGTGTCGGGCGTCGGTTGGGGGACGCGACAGGCTATCGCTGTTACCTGCAACTGAAGGGACGTCCCCAATGGCCGATCGCCACGTAGAGCTCTGACGGCTGGCAGGCGCGACGTTTTGTTTTTGCAGGAGTCGATCTGGGCCGTTGGATGCTTTCTTTAGGGTGTATAAATAGGAGGGGACCCCTCTAGGGCCAACACTTCCGCCATAATTTGCTTTCGTTGTCGAAGATTGCTCGGCGTTCCTTCCTTTTAGATCGGATCACCCGTGATTTTTCCTCAGCGAGCCCATTCCCTTGAATCAGACTAGATGTCTTCATCTGAGGAGTCTGTAGAGATAGTTAGGGTTGAGTTGGACGATGAGGCTCCGGTTGTTGGAGCTGAGTCCAGTGGGTCTTCCTCCTCCTTAGCTTCAGATAGCTGAGAGGGTTCTTTTGCCGTGTCGTTTGTGTCAGGCTCGCCCCCTAGAACCAGGGCTGCCCGTGTCGTTCGCCATCGGATGGCTACAAGGGCACCTAAGGCGCGCATCGGGAACGCCCGCGATGCGCCCTCTGTTTTGAGGAATGTAGACGAGCTTACCAAGATTCGGGCTCGATTCCATATTCCCTCCAACTATTCGCTTCGCTTAGCTAGAGAGGATGAGCGGGCGGACCAGGTGCAGGACAAGGAGATTGCCCTATATTTGGAAGCATTCCGGGCCGGAATGGATCTGCCTTTCTCAATCGAGGTATGTGGGGTGCTTCGCTGCTTCCATCTTGCCCCGGACTAGCTAGCGCCGAACTCGTGGAGAATCCTCCTCGGGTTTCTGGTCCGATTGAAACTTGAAAATATCCCCTTCAATTTGATCCTCCTCATTTCCTTCCTCTGTTATAAGAATCACCCTGGCACCAGTAAGGATGAACAACGTAAGGGCGGGGTGGCCGGATCGAGTGTGGTAGCCGTCTCTTCTTCCATCCATGAATGGAAGGAGAAGTTCATTTTCGTCGAGCCACCCGAGGGCGAGGATTGGCCCGTACCTACACAGTGGCACAAGGCCGACTGCCTGAGGGCTAAACAGTCATCTTCACCCGAGGCAAAGGTGGTGTCTTTGTTGGAGCCGATCCAACGGGCCGATGTCCTGCTTTCTGAGCAGGCTTTGAGCTGGGCTGGGCTCAGCCCCGCGCGCTTTCTGGGTAAGTTAGGATAGTAGACGGTCCATTTAGATTTTGATGAATTTTCTTTGCCCTTTTCAGCGTCACTAACTCTCTTCGTGTATTCCCCCCTTTTTGCAGAGCAAATGGACCGATCCAAGTTCTTAGCTGCCATGTCCACGAAGGCCGCAAAAGAAGACCGGGGGCGGAAGCTCATCCCGATCGGGTTCGAGCTCGGCCCCGAGGCCTGCCCCGCCGAGCAAGCCTTCAGCTGCGTTACCCCGAGTCCTCGAAGAGCACCGCCGGGGGGGGGGGGGGGGGAGGGGAGGGAAGAAGCATGCGTGGGATCCGGCATCCCGGGCGAGGGAAGAGGAGGAGGAGGAGGAGGCCGAGCCCTTCGGCGCCCCCCTAAAAATGCATAAAAGGACGGTTTCTCAGGCGCCTCCTTCTACCGGGATCCCAATGCAGGAGGGGGACTTTTGTTTCAAGGTGCCCTCGGGACTCTCCGTCGCCGACAGCTTGCTCTTCGACATGGAGCAAGCAGCTGGGGGCAAGATTCCCTGGGGGACCCTGAAGGCCCAGGTGGCCGCCATCGCTCATGAGGCAGTTCAGGTCGGTATTCGTTTTCCTTTAAGAATCTTCTTAAGCATATTTTTTTTCCAGTTTGAACATTTCTAACTTCTTTTGCTGCTTTTCCTCAGGTCCTCCACCACTGTGTCCTCATTGTAAATATAGAATCCGAGGAGATAGCCCCGGCCATGAAGAAGGCGGGTGAATCGTCCTTGCGGGAGGAGGATCTGTGCCTTCAGCTGCAACAAGCGGAGGAGAAGATAGCCGCCCTCGAAGCCCGGGTGGCCGCCAAGGAGCTGACGAACTCCAAGTATAAAGAATCTCATCGATTTCTGTATGAATCCAACTGGGCTATCCATACCAAGTTGGAGGAGGTTGGTAACCTCTATAACGCAATGAAGAAGTCGAGGGATGTCAACAGGAAGGACGCCTAGGTGGCGCTAGAGGCCGTGAAGCTTGCCGAGGTCCGGGCGGTGAAGTCCGTTAAAAGGTATAAAGCGTCGGACCAGTTCTACGCCAACTTGGCTGAAGCGTCGGCCATCATTTGGCACCAGGCTCTCGACGCCATCAAGGCGTTGATGCTGGAGATCGTCGACAGTGAGCTCCGGGTCCAGTACCCTCTCTCCGAGGATGCGCCGCAGGTGGAGGTTTCCGGGACGGCCGCAGGGGGTAAGGCCGCCGGGAGGCTGTCGGGGTGAGGCTGTCGGTGGAAGCGCCGACCCAGAGGTCGCCGTTTTGGTTCCCGACGCTGGCATCGAGCAGGGCAAGATCCTGTAGGGTTCTTTAGGGCGGCAGCAAGGTTTCGGGAGGTATCGTCCATGCCAATTTTAAAAATTTGCCGTACTAAAGAACCTTAACCTAGAATCTTAACTAGAGATTTAGACGAAATAACATGTAAACAACTTTACATCTAAGTGAATGAGGAATACAACCTTTGTAGACCGACCCTTCACTTCTAAAGCTCTGTGTAGTAGTCCCTTCGCTCCAAGGTGTGAACATCCGAACTCTATTAAGGGTTCACATGAAAAAATGAATAAGCTTGCTCGAAGTCTTCGAGACCGAAGATGATCTACGTTGAGGAGACTCAAGCTCATGCTACCTCTTCACTAATAGTAGATTAGTGAAGCAAACACCCTAAACTAAATGGCTAATATAGTAGAGGATGATGAAGTAAGAATTGTGCTCACTTTAGATTTATTTTTCTTACTAGTTTTCTTTATCTCCCATTAACCTAGAGAGCTAAGCTCTTGATGAAGAAGAAAATGAAGTGGAGTTGAGAATGAAACTCATGAGGTGAGAATAGCAACCATGGGTGAGTTAGTGTCATACACTAACTCATGTAGAGACTAAACTATGGCTAAGGATAATGGTTATGTTAATAAATATCTTAAGTAAAACAAATTAGTGGACTAAGTCAATGGAGACAACAAGCTTCTCCAAGTTTCTAGCCATGACAAATTTCCATCAATTTGTGAATTACCAAAATAAATAAAAACCTTAGGATTATCATAACCATGGTGTAAGTCTCATACACCCATATTGCATATGGCATCAAGCATGACACAATAAAATGTACATTAATATATATCACATATATACTATCTGCACACAAGTGAGAAAAAGAAATGTTTAATGAGCAAATATTATTTAATGTAAGTTAATATATCAAATATATAATTATACATTAAATTATCAAATCAACACTTGATTTAATAATCAGGCTATATCACATACAACCGGCTAATATCAAATGTAACAATCTATCAAATCAATCCGATAACCCGGCTATATCATATATAACCGACCGATATCACATATCACGAGAATAGAATGCGGTATCACATACGTGCATTAATATCGGTCCCATACATATCACATATGTGCTCTTACTTCATTTCGCATGAACCAGGAAATCTCTGTGCAGGACTTTAAAGACTTGTCAATACGCCGGCAGTAGGTGATGATCATATCAAACACCCACAAGCCGCAAGCGGTCTGCTAAACGTAACGGCCACCCGGGTATTGAGCGATCAGAAGATCAACAAGTAAGCATGCTCATACTCCTGCGAATCCAACCAGTAACACTACAGTACAGTCCGGTCTCTTCGTCAGATATGTCGCATATCACAGCCTGGGGGTGGTATAACTTTAGACCCTAATAACCTGATAAGTCATGCCGATGCAAGGTCCATAACGGTTCGAGAAACTACTGATAACACTTACCAGTAGATCTCAGCAATCCTGGCTAGGGATTCCCTGTTATGGCCAATCGAGCATAGCGCAATATCAACCCCCAATACCGGGAGAGACGAAATCCCCTCCTATCGCTCATTGCCTCCATGTGACTCAGGGCTGTACCTAAAAACCACCGTTTTGCACGATCTCTTGAATATGGTAAGGTGGAAATCAAAGCACAGTGGGAACCACACAAGACTCTATGACGATATCGGGTCGACAGACTAACCTGTACCCGTGTCACAGAGAACTGCTATCTGACGATAGGTATAATACCATTTAGGAGTTCTCAGCGAGTCCGTCCAGTGTATCCAGTCTTCACTGAGCACCTGTATACCTTCTCTGATGTCAAACACCAATGGATATGGGATCATCCATCGCCCATCATATGGGTCAAGAAGCGCATACGCTAGTCTACTCTGGAGTATCGATACCCTGTCTCGATACTCCCACGACTAGGAACAATTGAAGGATGTACTTACCGATTACCTCAGCTCCACTAGTATGATCTGCATCATAATCCTGGTAGTCAAGTACTCATCCTAAGGGCTTTATCAACATGTAATAGAGAAACAATAAATGTACATGCCAAGATAAAGAGCAACCAGATAGCATACTATCATGTCGAGCAAGAAAGCCCTCCCTATATATGTCCAAGCATCCACTACAATATACATCACATGTACAGTAATGGCCTCTAAGGCATACATATAACTAACAATCTCCCACTTGCACTAAGGTCATTTGTTGCAGTATCTCATACTCAACGCCCTATAGAAGTCTCTCTAGGGTAAGGCCTTTGTGAGTGGATCCGCTGTATTATCCTTCGCGTCAACTCTTCTAACCTCGATCCCTTGGAGATCAACCATCTCCCTGATCAGGATATACCGTTCTCAAAATATGTCTGGAATATTGATGGGACCGGCGTTCCTAGACCAAAACCACAACTCCATTTTTATCACAATAACAGTTATTGGACGCTCAATGGTAGGAACCATGTTTATCTCATGAACAAGAAATATCCAGACAACCTCTTTGGTAGTATCATTGGTAGCAATGTATTCAGCCTTTATCGTCTAGTTTGCCACGGTATATAGCTTGGAACTCTTCCAACATACTGTCCCTCCACTGAGGATAAAGATAATGCCTGTGACCGATTTTCAGTCGTCCTTATCACTCTAGAAGTTTGAACCAAGAACTTTCTTTTAGTGCTTCTCAAGTACTTAAGAATGTCCACCACAGCTGTCCAGTGATTCTCCCAAGATCCGATTGATTCCTGATCACTACATCTTGTAATTTAGCTACATCTAGTCTGGTACATAACATCGCATGCATGATAGAGCCTACTGCCGAAGCATAGGTTATCTCTTGCATGCGAGCTCTCTCCAAATCAGTCTTGGAAGACTTCCTTTTGGAAAGAGTGATTCATGAGTAAGTGGGCGAACCACCACGCTTAGAATACTCCATACTAAACCTCTTTAGTATGTTGTTAATATACCTGGATTTGGGACACTCCTAATATCCACTTAGATCTATCACCATAGATCATAATCCACAAGATGTAGTAGGTATCATCCAGATCTTTTATGGAGAATCCCCGTGATAAGAAGGGCTTGACCGAGTGTAGCATAGGAAACCATTTCCTATCAAGAGTATGTTATCTACATACAATACGTGTAAGACAATCTCACTCTCTACAAACTTCTTGTATACACAAGGTTTATCTACCATTTTGATAAAGTCAAACTCTTTGACTGCCACATCAAAATAGATGTTCCAACTCCGCGATACTTTCTTTAATCCTGATGGACTTAAGCATAGTTTTGAAAGTCTCAACTTTTCCATTTATACCAAGAATCTTCTTGTAGGGTGTTTTTCGTCACCCCATTGAGATGGGAATATGCGCGCGCTTGTCAGGCGTACTACAGATTCCCCTTTCTTAGGGTAGGCTGGGGTTTATTGATTGTGGGGATCCGAATCTCCGGCAGCCGGGGACTAAGCTGCCGTTAATTACCCCTCGCATTTGGAGCGAGAGAGCCTCCGATTGACAGGTTAAACTGGTCATGCGAACTCAATGTGTAGTGTTGTGTTTTGGAGGGGTTTTGGATATATCGGGGGCCCCGCAGAGTTTTTACGGGGGTCCCGCTACCTGGATAGCGGGCTGGGGGTCAAGGGGCTAGCAGCCCCTTTGCGGGGTGCGGGGCAGCGCCCCGTTAGAAATTTTTTCTAACGGGAGAGGTATTTTTAGTGTGGAGTATGCGTGCGTGTATATGTGTGTGTGTGCACACACACACACACACATATATATAAAGGGAAAGGGCATCCAAAGGATGCGTGGGAAAAAGCGCCAGCGCTTTGGACGCTAGCGCTTTGAGTGCTAGCGCTTTGAGCGCAAGAGCACTAGCGCCCCACGTGCCAGGCAAGTGGACGCTCGGGCGCTAGCGCCCCACATGCCAGGCACGTGGGCGCTCGGACGCTAGCGCTTTGGGCGCTAGTGCTCTGATCTTTGAGCGCTAGCGCCCTACGTACCAAGCACGTGGACGCTAGCGCTTTGGGCGCTAGCGCTCTGAGTGCAAGAGCGCTAGCGCCCCATGTGCCAGGCACGTGGGCGCTCGTGCGCTAGCACTTTGGGCGCTAGCGCCTCACGTGCCAGGTACGTGAGCGCTCGGGAGGCAAAAAGGACTTGGTCTCTGCAATGGGAGTTGTACTCCCAGAAAGGAGCACTTATTATTGTGTGTGTGTGTGTGTGTGTGTCTATATATATATATATATATATATATATATATATATATATATATATATATATATATATATATATATATATATATATATATATATATATGAGGAGTTAAACTCCTATGATATTTTGAAGCTGATGAAGGGGCTTCTCCCCTTGAGCCCTGGATCTTCCCCAAAGTGGGGTTTCTGGAGATGGGTCTCCTTCTTCTTCCTGTCGTTTGGCCGGATCTTGGAGAAAGGGGGTGAGATTTAAAGATCTCCCCTTTTTAAGATCTAATTGAAGATCTGAGTTTCCCTTTGTGGGTTTTGTGGTGAAAAACTATATAGTTTTATAAAAGGAAGAGTAAAACTCTTGATTTAATTCAAAAGAAAGAAGAAGGTTTTAGAACCTTGAGGAAGGAGAAGATCACAGATCTTAATGCTTTTTGGGAGAGAGAAAAAGTTGTTGAGATATTTTCATTATCTTGGTCTTTATAGGCTATACACTTTACATATAACCCCTTGGGCTTTACAAAAATGGCATTTTGCCCATCCCATGGCTCATGTGCTATTTCTTTTTGCACATAAGCCATGGGCTTTACAAAAAATTGGCTCTATGCCCATTCATGCAAAAAAAAAAATTACATAAAAAAATTATTTATTACATGATTTCATTTTGGGCATGGAGGAGGGCCGGCCGCTTCATGTTCGGACTTGACCTGGGCATGGACCCACTTGATCCGGGCTTGGGCCCATTTGGCTTGGGATTGACCTTGACCTTGACTTGGTCAACCGGGCTGCAATTTTCGACCCCAAAAAAGTGCCCCCCATCAATAAATGCACACCACAAATATAGGCCGTGTGCATGAAATTGATGGATCTTCTTTCGCGTGGAGGCGACTTGCTTTGGTTCCCACTTTTTGGGATGCACTGCTTTTTTTACGACATGGACGGTCGACGGTTAACGCGTCTCCGAGACGGAGTGTCCGTGGTAGACGTTTCCCTGGCCCGGAGTGATTTAGTAGACGTGCCCCCGGCACGGAGTGTCGCTGGTCGACGTTTCCTCGAGGCGGAGTGTCTGTAATCGACGTACTCCCGGCACGGAGTGTCTGCTTGACGTTTCCCCAAGGCGGAGTATCGGCTGGTTGACGTGTCCCCGAGACGGAGTGTCTGCTTGACGTTTCCCCATTACGGAGTGTCACTGTTGGACGTTTCCCCGGTACGGAGTGTCGCTGGTCGACGTTTCCCGGAGGCGGAGTGTCTGTTGACGACGTGCCACCGGCACGGAGTGTCTGCTTGACGTTTCCCCGAGGTGGAGTGTCGGCTAGTTGACGTATCCCCGAGACCAAGTGTCTGCTTGACGTTTCCCCGTTACGGAGTGTCGTTGTTGGACGTTTCCCCGATGCGGAGTGTCGTTGGTCGACGTTTCCCCGGCATAGAGTGTCTGTGTTGGACGTTTCCCCGAGATGGAGTGTCGCTGGTCGACGTTTCCCTGGCATGGAGTGTCTGTATTGGACGTTTCCCTGAGACGGAGTGTCTCTGGTTTACGTGTCCCCGGCACGGAGTGTCTGTGTTGGACGTTTCCCCGAGACAGAGTGTCGCTGGTTGACGTGTCCCCGGTACGGAGTGTCTGTGTTGGACGTTTCCCCGAGACGGAGTATCGCTGGTTGACGTGTCCCCGGCATGGAGTGCCTGCTTGACGTTTCCCCATTACGGAGTGTCGCTATTGGACGTTTCTCCGGTACGGAGTGTCGCTGGTCGACGTTTCCCGAGGCGGAGTGTCGGCTGGTTGACGTGCCCCCGAGACGGAGTGTCTGCTTGACGTTTCCCCGTTACGGAGTGTCACTGTTGGACGTTTCATCGGTACGGAGTGTCGCTGGTCGACGTTTCCCCAAGGCGGAGTGTCTGTTGTCGACGTGCCCCCAGCACGGAGTGACTGCTTGACGTTTCCCCGAGGCGGAGTGTCGCTGGTCGACGTTTCCCCGGCATGGAGTGTCCGTGTTGGACGTTTCCCCGAGACGGATTGTCGCTGGTTGACGTGTCCCCGGCACGGAGTGTCTGCTTGACGTTTCCCCGTTACGGAGTGTCGCTGTTGGACGTTTCCCCGGTACGGAGTGTCACTGTTGGACGTTTCCCCGGTACGGAGTGTCGCTGGTCGACGTTTCCCCGAGGCGGAGTGTCTGTTATTTGACGCAGAGGTCGATGTTGGAATTGGTTGGTTTGATTTGTTTGATTTGAGTTAGCATCAGCATCGCTACACTGGAATATGGTACCAGGAGCGAATCATCATCTGTCTTTAAGAGGGTTTGGGGATTAGTTTTTTTTGTTTGGCATCTGCATTGCTGCACTGGAATAATGCCAGGAGCAACTCATCATTTGCCCCGAGAGGATTTGGGAATTGATGGCTTAGGAGGCAGGTTTAGATCCCTATCACCTAAGGCTTTTCAATTTTATGGGCCGTAAGGGTCCCATAAAAGCATTTTCTCCCTACGAGTCGAAAGGATCTCATAGGTGTATTTTCTCCTTAGGAGTCGTGGGGACTCCTAAGTGTGTTTCTCCTTTGTGAGTCGTAAGGATCTCACGCGGGAATTTTCTCCTCACAAAGTCGAGAGGACTTTGCGAGTGCATTTCATCTCTTTTTCACGAGTTTGCGCCCTTTCGGGTTTTCACAAACTCGCCGGCAGTCCTGCTGTTTTTACTCACGGAGCCCTTTCGGGTTTTCATCCGTGCCCGTTTTGCTTGTGGACATACCATTTTTTTCCTTTTTTTTTTCCGCTGGTGGGACTTTAAAAGTTTTCTCACCGGCAGGACTTGGGAGAGATTGGGATAGTTTTACGCCCATGGATTGTATACGGTTTTGCAAGATGTATGATCCAGACCGTAGGGCTGGAAAAATTTCGAGACTTTGTTGGCGTCTGCATCGCTGCACTGGAACATGGTACCAGGAGCGACTCATCATTTGCCGTTGGGGTATAGGATTTGGAATTTGGTTGGCGTCTGCATCGCTGCACTGGAATATGGTACCAGGAGCGACTCATCATTCGCCACTTGGGGATTTGGATTTTGGCCGGCGTCTGCATCGCTGTACTGGAATATGGTACCAGGAGCGACTCATCATTCGCCATTGCCTATTGGGAAGCGATGGCTTAGGAGACAGGTTTAGATCCCTATCACCTAAGGCTTTTCAATTTTATGGGCCGTAAAGGTCCCATAAAAGCATTTTCTCCCTGCGAGTCGTAAGGATCTCGTAGGTGTACTTTCTCCTTAGGAGTCGTGGGGACTCCCAAGTGTGTTTTTTCTTCGTGAGTTGTAAGGATCCCACGAAGGTTTGTTCTCCTCATGTATCGTGAGGACACATGAGTGGGTCTTTCCAATGGACCATAATTCCAAGGGTAGAGACCAGCATCGTAACTGGTGGTTGCGGTGGGGCATGGGTATGACGAGAATTATTTGAGTCCGTGGATTGTATACGGCAGTCAATTTGGGGGACCACCCGTAGGGCTGGAAGAATTTTTGTGAAATTGGATTTTGGTTGGCGTCTGCATCGCTGCACTGGAATATGGTACCAGGAGCGACTCATCATTCGCGGTTTTTTTTCTTTTTTTATCACCGCGATTGCTCTATCATTTCAGCTTTTCTTATCGCGAAGGTCGCGATTGCCCTATCATTTCGGCTATTTATTAGCGGTTGCCCCATCATTTCGGCTGTTTATTTTCATCTTTATTTTTACTCGCTGATTTTCATTGCGAGTTGCCCTATCATTTCATCTTTTTATTATTTTTTGTTTTATTTACACATTTTTATATTCCTAGTTTAACGACTTAGAGGTCGATTGTTCCCAGTTTAACGACGTGGTGGTCAGTGGTTTGCTTATCCCAGCTCCTCGATTTTTGATCTTGGCGGGGCTGTGTTGATGACCGTAGCTCTGTGGCTTATCGGTACATCTGACGACTGTGAGGCTTTCCTGAGTTTGTATTGGTTCTCCACCCAATCTTTAAAAACATAGCAGTCTTCAATGGTATGACTCACCATTCTATGATATAGGCAGTATATGGGATTGCCGGTCATGTTCATCTCATGTGGCCTCTTTGGAATAGGAAGCTGAAGACCGTTGTTCAAGGTGTCCACGAATATTTCGCGGACTTTATCCCTCCTGAAGGAGTATACTTTCTTCTTTCTCTCCATTAGAGTAGGTGCCCTTACTGATGCTGGACCCTGAGGACGATCAGTCTTTGGTTCGCCTACTGTCCGCTTACCACGTTCAGTGTACGTATTGGAGGGACTGGAGGCTGATCGCGTCCGTTTTTCACAAAGGTGTTCCGCTCTCGGGCTGGAGGGAGCATCGGTTGGCTGCTTCCGGATATCAATCCCCAGCTCACGAACCAAAATTTTATTTTGCTGTAATTGCAATCGGACGACTTGGGTCGTGAGATCCGCCACGACATTTGCCAGCTCGTCGACTTTAGAATGGACCTTGTTCATCCTCTCATCCCTGTCCTGAAGTTGCCTTTGAAGCCATTGGAATAATGCTTATTCTATAGTTTCGGGTATGACAATGGGGTCATCCTTACCGTCTGAACTTGATTCAGCATGAACCACGGGTTCCTTTGGCTCAATGGCCTGAGCGAGCTCTTCATTATTTGGATCGGGCCGATGTTGGATGGCAACAACCGCGTCATTGTCATGGTTATAAGGCGTAGGAGGACTTGTTCTTCTGAGCTCCATCATATAGACTGTATAGGTTATGTACCCGTCTATTGCTTCTTCATTGGCAATGTTGCTCGCTTGGCTCTTAGCTTATTGCCTTGGTCCGCTCTTTTTAGAGAAAGGCAGATGTCTGAGAGAATCAGGTCCCTTAAGGACTTCGGTCTCCGTTTGTATGAAATTGGCGGTCGCAGCTTGATCGTTTGTTAACACGCCAGGGTACAATGATATTTCTCCCGCTTTGTATTGTTTCTCGACCCAATCCTTGAAGATACAACAGTCTTCAATAGTGTGTCCCAACACTCGGTGGTATGGGCAAAAGTTGGGATGATCAGTCCTGTTCGCTTCACTTAGCCTTTTTAGTTCTGGTAGCCGCAGGCCATTCTTCAGAGCAACTTTAAAAATTTTGTGGACCTTGTCCCTTTGGAATGAGTAGACCTTATTTCTTCTTTCCTCCAAAGTTGGCTCTCGAGATTTGTTAGTTTTTGCTCCGCCCGCTCTCTGCTTATTTAGAGAATCGGTGCTGTTAGGACTTCCGCCTTTTCGGTTGTCATCTCTCCAAGGTTTCAGTCTGTTTGTGAACTGAAGATCCTGAGCGAACTCGGGCTTTGAGCGTTCCAACGTTTGGACCTTTTTGGTCAGCTCTTGAAATGTTTTAAGGCCTGCGATGCACAGGAAAGGTTTCATCCAGTCCTTCAGATTTTCTATAAGAAGACTGACGGATTGGTCTTGCTCTAACGGTGGTTCACATTTGACAGAGAGATTGCGCCATCAGACTATAAAATCCATGTTTCTTTCGTTGTTCTTTGGCTCTGTCCTTACGAGGTCGGCAATGGTGATTTTATCGCTGACACTCATGAAGCTTTGCTTGAACATGGATTCTATTTGAGCGAACGTCGTGATCGAGTCATCTGGTATGCTTGCATACCAATCGAAAGCAACATCCGTCAAGCTATTAACAAACTGATGGAGAAGGAGCGCATCATTGCCCCCAGTATTTGCGCATGATGCTTTAAATTGGGCAATGTGACGGCTCACATTTTCCATCCCATCAAACTTTTCAAATTTGGGGACGACATAGCCAGTGGGAAACTCCACAAGATCGTACCGAGCAGGATATGGTCTCCCGCTACTGCTGGCATCTTTTTGTTCTCCGGCTTCGGCTACCAATGTTTTGACTCTGTTGGCAACCAAATCCATGATTTGATCTTGAGTTAGCGGGTTGCTGTCATCGGCCGCCAAGACATTTCCCGAGATAGGATGCGACTGGCCTTCATGCGGTCCGCCCACCTTTGGATTTGAGGGAATAGGCGTCGGCTGTCTCAGGACACCGTTTCCCGGTCCATGAGTAGAACCATGCGCTTGATTGGGCGGCTGAGAGGCAAGTTGGGCCGTGAGCTGTAAGACGACGTTTTTCAAGTCGTCAATTTTTGAGTAGAGCTTGGCCATCTCCTTGTCTTTGCTTCTGAGCTGTTTTCGGAGCTCTTGGAGAAGTTGCTGCTCCGCGTTCTTGGGACGGAAGATTGGCTCATCTTCGCTTTCCGAGCCCGACTCCTTATGGACCGAAGGGTCTTTCTGCTGATCATCCTCATCGAGAGGGTTTTCATCACCTAGCGGAGGCAGTTGTTCTTGGGAAGCGGCAACCACATTCAATCCAGATTAGATTTGAGATGTGGTGGCCCCGTCTTTGCTCTTGCTGCGCATGCCCACCATGTAGACAGTGTGGATCACATATCCAGCCATTTCCTCATCTTTGGCGGGGTGACCCTGTTCTTCGAACCTCATGAGGTTCAGCCTAGCAGGAGCCCTAGCCCTTTTGTTGGCTCTATATCTGAGCCTTTTTTGCTTTAGCTTCTTAATTTTAAGGGCTTGGCAGGCATCCATTTCTTGGGAAGCCACCGTGAGTCGATTAACGGGGAGCTTAGAGAAGACACCCGATCGAGCAGTTGTCAGGGGCACCGCCGGAGCTTGCTCGAAAGGTCTTGTTACTTTTTTGGCGTTGATGGCCTTGCCCCCAGCTGGGGCCATGGAGAGTCGTTCGGAAACGGACTTGCGCTTGGGCTGAGGTGCCCTCATGATCATGACATTCGGCCTTTTTCCCTTTGAGGCTGGTTTATCCATCACTGGGGCTTGAAGAGCAGGGACAGTGTCAGCTGGAATGAACAGAATAGAGCCAAATGGTAGCGGCGGCTCCTCCCACTGTCGCCCGAGACTGGCCGGAAGGACTGTCCTGGCGTCCATCTTCATCGTGTAGAAGATGGGAGCTGAGTTCATCTTTGGAGACATTGTTGAAAGGCGATTGCTTGAAAACCTGCATGAAAGAGCATTATTTTAATATAAATATAGATATATATATTGATTGAGTTCGCATGAACGTTTAACCCGAAATATGGGAGGAGACATAGGTCCAACCGGGCGTGCCAAAATCTGTAGGGTGTTTTTCGTCACTCCATTGAGATGGGAATACGCGCGCGCTTGTCAGGTATACTACAGATTCCCCCTGCCTAGGGTAGGCTGGGGTTTATTGATTGTGGGGATCTGAATCTCCGGCATCCACGGTCTAAGCTGCCGTTAATTACCCCTCGCATTTGGAGCGAGAGAACCTCCGATTGACAGGTTAAACCGGTCATGCGAACTCAATGTGCAGTGTTTGTTTTGGAGGGGTTTTGGATATATCGGGGGCCCCGCAGAGTTTTTACGGGGGTCCCGCTACCCGGATAGCGGGCTGGGGGTCAAGGGGACTAGCAGTCCCCTTGCGGGGTGCGGCACAGCACCCCGTTAGAAATTTTTTCTAACGGGGGAGGTATTTTTAGTGTGGAGTATGTGTGTGTGTATATGTATTACATATATATATACATATACATATATATATACATATACATATATATATATATATATATATATATATAAAGGGAATGGGCATCCAAAGGATGCATGGGAAAAAGCGCCAGCGCTTTGGACGCTAGCGCTTTGAGCGCTAGCGCCCCACGTGCCAGGCACGTGGGCGCTCGGGCGCTAGCGCTTTGGGCACGTGGGCGCTAGCGCTATGATCTTTGAGCGCTAGCGCCCCACGTGCCAAGCACGTGGACGCTAGCGCTTTGGGCGCTAGCGCTCTGAGCGCAAGAGTGCTAGCGCTTTGAGCTCTAGCGCCCCATGTGCCAGGCACGTGGGCGTTCGGGCGCTAGCGCCACACGTGCCAGGCACATGGGCGCTCGGGAGGCAAAAGGGACTTGGTCTCTGCAATGGGAGTTGTACTCCCAGAAAGGAGCACTTATTATTTTGTGTGTATATATATATGTGTGTGTGTGTGTGTGTGTGTGTGTGTGTGTGTGTGTGTGTGTGTGGAGTTAACCTCCTAGGATATTTTGAAGCTGATGAAGGGGCTTCTCCCTTTGAACCCTGGATCTTCCCCAAAGTGGGGTTTCTGCAGATGGGTCTCCTTCTTCTTCCTGTCGTTTGGCCGGATCTTTGAGAAAGGGGGTGAGATTTAAAGATCTCTCCTTCTAATGGAAGATCTGAGTTCCACTTTGTGGGTTTTGTGGTGAAAAACTATTTAGTTTTATAAAAGGAAGAGTAAAACTCTTGATTTAATTCAAAAGAAAGAAGAAGGTTTTAGAACCTTGAGGAAGGAGAAGATCACAGATCTTGATGCTTTTTGGGAGAGAGAAAAAGTTGTTGAGCTATTTTCATTATCTTGGCCTTTATAGGCTATACACTTTACATATAGCCCCTTGGACTTTACAAAAATGGCATTTTGCCCATCCCATGGCTCATGTGCCATTTCTTTTTGCACATAAGCCATGAGCTTTACAAAAATTTGGCTCTATGCCCATTCAAGCAAAAAAAAATTTACATAAAAAAATTATTTATTACATGATTTCATTTTGGGTATGGAGGAGGGCCAGCCGCTTCATGTTCGGACTCGACCTGGACATAGGCCTACTTGATCCGGGCTTGGGCCCACTTGGCTTGGGGTTGACCTTGACTTTGACTTGGTCAACCGAGGTGCAATTTTTGACCCCAACACTTCTCAAGATCCATTTGCTCCCGATGGGTTTTACCCCTTTAGGTGCAATATTCAAAGTCATACTTTATTGGTGTACATGAATTCCATCTTTCATTGCGTAGCATCCGGCCATTTCACAGAGTTCCTGTTCCCGCCAAAATTTTCGGCCAAGAGCTACTTGTTCCCTTATAAAAAAGGGGGGAGAGTCCTCAAAATTTGGCCTCACGTGTTAAACACGTGGGCACTCATATGAAAAGCATATGGACGCTGAGAATAAAACAATTAATGGCCAAACAGGCCTCACGTGTAAAACACGTGAGCGCTCATATGCAAAGCGTTTGAGCATTGCATAAAATAAATTTAAATGGCCAAACAGACCTCACGTGTAAAACACGTGAGCGCTCATATGAAAAGCATATAAGCACTGAACATAAATCACCAATGGCTAAACAAGCCTCATGTGTAAAACACATGAGCGCTCATATGCAAAGCATATGCGCGTTGAATATAAACATGCTAAAACCCACAGCAGGGGTCACGTGTTAAACACATGAGTTCTCTTGCCTCTCACATGCAAAGCATGTGAGTGCCCAATTTAAAATGCTTCTATCAAATTCTAGAATTAAATTCTATTTTGGAAAATATTTTCCTGATCTTTCTCAAACTAAAAAGATTTTCTTTGTTAAACAGAGGACCTTTGAATCAAAGATCCAACGGTGATCATCTGGTAGAATAAAGTTCTATCATAAGAAAATATTTTCACAAGATATTCATATGATCAGAATTCTATGTTAGAATAAAATTCTAATCTTGTTAAAACTAACAAGATATTCATAATCTTATTAAACAAACAAGAAATCTTCTCTGTTAAACAGAGAGCCTTTGGATTTCACCGATTGATCTAAAAGATCATGAAATCAATCATGATCTCTCAATGATGGATTCTCTTAACAAATTGATTCTTTTTCTTCTCATATAAATAGGAGCAAGGAGAGGAGGAAAAAAATACACACAGAAGGAGAGAGGAAGAAAAATAGAGAGAGAATTCAATTCTCTAAAGAAGATGAACCCTTCCTAAAAGCTCCCACAAAAAGAGAATTTAATTCTCAAACCAAGAGTTTAATTCTTCTCAAAGAACTTAGTTCTTCCTCTGGTTAAGATCTGCAGAAGCAGATCTCTCCACAAGTTGTGAATTTAATTCTCATCGGGGAGATTCTGTCATGCAGATTCAAAACCCAGGGGGAAAGAACCGAATCCAAAAGAGTTTAACTCTTACAAAACATATGGGAATTTAATTCCTTTGAAACTAGGGTTTAACCCTTTAAAAAGAATTTAATCCATAGAAGAACAGTCTGGTAATTCATTAGCGTTCAACGCTACATAACAAAACTCACGTGTTCCCACATGAACACCTCTGATGAACAAAAAGAATGTCTGAGACTGAATTACGTGCTCTCACGTGACCCTTTAAAGCGAGCGCTCAGCAATTACATGAAAAAATGAATAAACCCAAAGACAGTTTCAATTTTAGGGCGCTTCACGTGTTCCCACATGACCCCCAAACAAATGTATATAAAAAAGGGGGGAAATTCCAAAGACAGCGCTCACATTTTGAAGGCGCCTCACGTGTCCGCTCGTGACCGTTTGATGAACCAAGTGCTTAGCACTTATAAATGAAAGAGGAATAAAATCCAGAGAACAGTTCCCATCTCGGGCGCCTTACGTGCTCACACGTGAGCCAAATGCTTAGCACTTTTATATATAAAAGAGAAATATACTCAAGGAACATCGCCCACTTTGGCGCCCCTCACGTGTTCACACGTGAGCGCCTCCAAAGTCCAGTGTTTAACACTGATTCAGTGCTTAGCACTGTGGGGTAACTAGGGAAAATCAACCTTAACCCAAATTAGCCAAGTCTCCCGAGGCCAAGACCTTTTTGGTCACCAATCAACCGAGCCCCCATGCTCAGGTCTCCCCAAACCAATCCTAGTCCTAAAGATGACTAATGTTCTCCTAACAGATGTCATCTAAAATAAAGTTCATCCCACATCTCTCCTCGATCTGGAAGTTGGTTCAAGGGTACATCTCTCCACACCTCTGATATATGTCGTTGTAATTCTTCAACGTCTTCAGAGAGGTGGAGGGTCCCAATAACCAATAACTCTTGGCGCACCCCCAAACCAATGAGCCAAAACAATATGGACTATGATGTCCTTAAACATGGACTATGATGTCCTTAAACCTAATGGACCGTAACGTCCCTAAACTAAACTCTATGGACTATGATGTCCTTAAACTCTATGGATTATGATGTCCTTAACCCAATGGACCGCAACGTCCTGTAACAACTCCAATTTTTGTATACCAAAATTTGCTTTAAATATGATGTATACTTGGAGTATTGATGTTGCTGGAAACAATTTAAGTATCTATTTCCTTATAATAATTACAAGAAGGAACTTGTAGCTCATTGGTAATACCTTGCACTGCTGAACCAAGCCACCAGAGTTCGAATCCCATGCCCCACATATTTTTTATTATCTTTTTGTTTTAAATTTTTGGGAAGTCAAATGGTCAAACAGCCATAACTCACAATTTATTACAATATATAAAAAATAAAGTATACCAAAATTTCCCCCAGACAAAACCACACCCAACGAGACCCGACTCGGCCCTGACTCGGCCAAGTCGGCCGGCGACTCGGCCGAATCGGCCGGCGCCGCCGGCCGGACTCGGCCGGTCGGCCGAGTCGTCAACACGAAAAATTTCTTGTTGACTTGGTCAACCCCCCTGCATGGTCCATTTTCCCAGAACTGTTACACAATTTCCATTACACCTCTTTTAAGTCCAAATTTAATGAAATTTTAATGAATTTTATATTTTTTAAAATATTTTTTTAATCCAAACCCTAACCCTAGCCTAGCCCTATATAAAGACCCCTACCCTCTACCTTTTCACCTCACAACTCTAAGTCCACTCTCCCAAATTCTTGAGAACTTGGTACGAAGAGCGAGAAGCGAAACGCTGCCGAAACCGACGACGGATTCCGGCGATCGGACTAGAACTTTCGCGACGTTTTCGATGCACCGACAACCACCACTTCCCTTAGCCTCCTTAGCTTGTCCAAACCCGTAAGTCCCATCTCTTCTATCTCTCTTCTCTTTAATATAAAAATACGACTTTTTGGAACCCGACGGAAATCGGAACAAACGATTTCCGATTCGGTTTTTCTGCAAATTTCCACTTGTCACCTAATACATAATACCTACCTATATTCATGTTGACTATTAATCACCCATAAACCAATTTAAACAAACTTTCTCACATGAAATGATAGCTTCTTTACAATATCGTATTCTTTTCATAAAAATACCATGAAGTTCATTTTTCTTCGTTTAATCAATTACCTCACTCCTAAATAAGTTTATCTTGATCACTAAACTTGTAGAAATCAAATTGAATGAATTTTCACACATGAAATGATAACGTTTTCAAATAACGTATTCTTGCGCTTTAATACCTTCAACTTTAACATGTCATGTTTTACCTCTAAACGTCATCAAAACTTAAAACAAGTCACGAGGTAATGACCTACCTCTACACACACATAAATATAACCCTAACTGATAAATGTCAAAACATAGAATACGACATTACAGGACTTTTCACTAAAACACCATATTCTTTATAACCTTTACTTGAAAGCTTTAAGTTGTATAAAATTTTAAATAAAATGAAAGCACGATAGGTCATGGACATCGATCGTTTATCTAAACTGTCTTGTGGTGTCTAGGCAAGTGTGTCTAGGCTAGTGGTTTTTAATTAGGCCCACGACTGTGGTTCCTTCCCACTTACCTGGCATTTACCTGGCCGCAATTGACAGTGAAGAGGCGATTTGAGGCTTCTAATGACTCATCGTTTAGACCTTACAAATAGGCTAGTTGGCTTAGGAAACCCTAACAATTAAAATACGGAAAACTATACTCTTTTGCAAATAAATACCCTATATTTATAAAACCGTTTTCCTAAATGAAAAGTATTTATAAAACCTAAGCAAAGTGCCACTACAACCCACCTTTGGGGAACCTGTTAGGGATAGTATGGTTCATCGTGCACCCGCAGGCTAATAGTACGAGATTCAGACCTCCGCAAGGAGCATTCGGTCTCGAAAGGTTTAAAATACGACATTTAAGAAAAATGAGATTTTTGAAAATAAAATATTCATTTAAAAGTTATTCATGTGTTAATATATATATAATTATCATTTAAACACCTATTTTATTATAATATAAAGTTTCCACTTTTTCCTAAAATTCCAAGATTAAAAGTTACATTAAAATACCATGAAATTCTAATAAAACAATTAATACTTTTATTAGGATATATTCACTAGTATAACACAAATAAAGTTCACATTCATTATAATTATAAAGACGAATAATAAATACTTGAGGTGTATTTTGAAAACTATACAAAAGTACTTTTTACATAAAACCCCCTCAAGTTTTACAAATTACAATAAGGCCCCTAACTAATATTGAACTTCAAATTACCTTTCTTTTAGTCTGACTCGGGTTAGAGTCTGACTAATTCTGACTTGAATATGATTCAAGTCAATCTATATTCTTTTATATTCCTACACAATTTGAATACATGAATCCCTGAATCCAGTTAACAATATATTCATTTTGACTGAATCAAACCATGGATATTCATCCATTATCCTGATATTCCATTTACCTGATTATACAGTTACAACATGTTTACTGATATCATGGTTTTGGTCAGTCACCCAACTTACATATTCCAATACTACAATACTGTTAAAACATTACGGGGTTTAAGGGGTAGATTGGTACGAAAGGTGTTAAAGGTGGCACGACGTGGTCAGATTAAGACACCTAACCTGAATCCTATTGCTGTTGTACCGTGGCATAACGGTTCCTTGTACTTCCTTTTGCCCTGATCTCTAGCATATAGAGACCCCCCTCGTATACACTGGTATCCTTCTGTACCAACCTACAAACAACAGCGTTAACTCAATATTCCATAATATTCAACAATGTAATACTTTAGAAAATAATTTTACACTGTCATTCTAATTCTTCCTTATCTTTGGGACTTACCGAGCGACCTGTTCACTGACGACATTCTATTTCTTTCTTCTTTGAATGTCATCAGGTGCGTTGGACCAAGCTAAGATCGAGCCCACCGGTGAAGATTTGGAGCAGTTCCACGAAGATCCCGAGCTCTAGATACTGTACCTTATTCTTTCCAGTATTTTCATTTTCTGTTATGCCACTGTTTATGCATCTTTATTTCAGTTGTAATTTCTTTTCATGCATTGTACAAAGAATGTTATTAATAAAAGTTGCTGTTATTTCTATATCTTTCGTCTCTTGTGTTTTACTTTATATTGCTTAGCTACGCTTAGCGTATGTACTTCTGAGTACATACGTAGCGGGCCTTTTCGCGTTCTCTTCGCCGTACACTGGGAAGCAGGGCGTAGCACGTCCTTAGACTAAACTCCATGGACTATGATGTTCTTAAACCCAATGGACCGTAACATCCTTAAACTAAAATGATAGGGCCCAAATGCTCTTTCATTGGATCTAAATGATCCTAAAACCTTGTTAAGTAGATCTTAGTCTAAAATTAGACTAACGTATCCTTAACAAACATTTAAGTTGATCTTAATCTCAAACGAAATTAACGAGCCTTAAATCAATCAAACCCAAATCTAAGAAAATATAGATTTGGACTAATCCCCGCCCTACGGGCGACAACATAAATTAGTCTCCGTATACAATCCACGGGCAACCTAAAACAAAAAAAACACACACGACACGAAGTGAACATCTGGAGAAGGAGAAAGTGGTTATCGCTATGCGGTAACGTAATTAACTGCAGGGGCTTGCGCCTGCAGGGAAGAGCGTCCCCATAATAAAAAACCCCTCGCCAACGAGGGGGAATCTGACGAAGTCTGCTACAACGGCCGCATCTGTCCAAACCTCCGATATACAGTGTCATAAATCAACTTGGCATCTTTGTAGGGTTCTTAGGCACACTAAGGAGGTTCCACAAGGTATCAACCATGCCAAACAAAAATTTTCCGGTGCCGAGAAACCCTAAAGAAGATCGTTAACTAGAAGTTAAGGCGAAAAGCAAGCAAGCAAACAACTTTATTGCTAAGTGAAAGGGATTACAACCTTTGTAGATCCGCTCCACCATTTCTTTAGTTCCGAGATGACGTCCCTCCGCTGCAATCATCGGGTCCTGGACTCTTGCAATGGTTTCGTCGGAGAAATGATCGGGCTAGGTCATTGACTTCGAGGCCGAAGATGATCTACGTCGGGGAGACTCAAACTCAAGCTATTCCTTCACTTGGTCAAAAACTTTGTGAAGAGAACACCCTATACTACATGGCAAGTAGTAAAGGATGAAGAAATAGGAAGTGGGTTCACTTTAGAATTGGATTTCTCACTCTTTTTCTCATGATGCCATTGGAGCTAGCAAGTTTTTTCAAGCTTGATGAAGATAAAGAAGAAGAAAAGAATTATATCCATCAAAAGAATAATATGAACACTTATCCTTTTAATCATGGCACCATGGTTGAGTTAAGCCTTCATGCTTAACTCATGTAGAGAATTAACCATAGCATAAGGTTAAGGGTTGGGTTAGCTAATATCTTAAGCAAATGACAAAAGAGTTGACTTTGTCAATGTTCATCAAGCTTCATGAAGCTTGATAACTTTGACCAAAGTCACACTCTTTTGTTATATGCTAAAGAAAATAGTAAACCCTAATCTAACCTTGATATGGTTCAAGTCTCATACACACAACTTGTTTGTATCATCAAGCATGATACAAACATGTACACTTGCATATATCACATATAAACAATGTGCACATTCAAGTGAGAAAACAAATCTTAAGTGAACCAATACTAGTTAATGTAAAGTAATATATCAAATATATAATTATACATTAAATCATTAAATCAACACTTGATTCAACGATCCGGTCATATCGCATATAACCGACTAATATCAATAGTAACAACTTATCGAATCAACACTTGATCCGATAACCCGGCTATATCGCATACAACCGATCAATGTCACAAATTTCAAGAATAGAATACAGTATCACATACTGGTATTATTCTCGATCCCGCACATATCTCATATGCGCTCCTATTTCGTTTTGCTTGAGCCAGGAAACCCCTGTGTAGAACTCTAAAGATTCGTCAATACGCCGGCAGCAGGTGATGATCATATCAAACACCCACAAGCCGCAAGCGGTCTGCTAAACGTAACGGCCACCCGGGTATTGAGCGATCAGAAGATCAACGAGCAAGCCCGCTCACACTCCAGTGAATCCAACGAGTAACACTACCGTACAGTCCGGTCTGTTCGTCTGATATGTCGCATATCTTGTCTAGGGGTGGTAAACGTCAGACCCCAATAACTCGATAAGTCGTGTCGATATGAGGCTCATAACGGGTCGAGAAACTACTGGTAACACTTACCAGTAAATCCCTAAAGCAGCCTTGGCCAAGGACTTCCTGTTATAGCCAATCGAGCACTGCGCAACATCAACTCCCTATACCGGGAGAGACGAAACCCCTCCTATCGCTCATTGCCTCCATGTGATTCGGGACTGTACCCAAAAGCCATCTTTTTGCACGCCCTCTTGGACGTGGTATGATGGAAATCAAAGCACAGTGGGAATCACACAAGACTCTATGACGATCTCGGGTCTACAGACTAACCTGTACCAGTGTCACCAGAGAACTGCCATCTGACGTAAGGTATAATACCATCTGGGAGTTCTCGGCGAGTCCGCCCAGTGTACCCAGTCTCCACTGAGCACCCGTATACCATCTCTGATGTCAAACACCAATGGATATGGGATCATCCATCGCCCATCTGTATGGGTCGAGATGGTACACGCTAGTCTACACTGGTATATCGATGCCCCGTCTCGATACACCCACGACTAGGGACCGTGAAGGATGTACTTATGGACTACCATGTCCCTACTAGTATGATCCGTATCATAGTCCAGGTAGTCAAGTACACATCCTAAGAGCTTTACCAACATGTAACAAAGAGACAATTAGTGTACACGTTAAGGTAAAGAGTAACCAGATAGCATACTATCATATCGAGCAAGAAAATCATCCCTATATATGTCCAAGCATCCACTACAATATACATCCTATGTATAGTAATGGCCTCTAGGGCATACATATAACTAACAATCTCCCAGTTGCACTAGGGCCATCTGACAACAGTGGTTGTAGTATCTCATACTCAACCATCCCATAAATGTCTCTTTCTGGGAAAAGACCTTTCGTGAGTGGATCCGCCGTGTTGTCCTCTGAGTCTACTCTCCTAACCTCGATCCCCTAGAGATCAACCATCTCCACGATCAGGTGATACTGCCTAAGAATATGTCTGGATCACTGATGGGACGGGCGTTCCTAGGCATAAGCCACAACTCCATTGTCACACAATGGGAGGAACGAAGTTCATCTCATGAAATAATATACACCTAGACTTCCTCTTTGGTAGCATATTTGGTAACGATGTATCTTGCCTTTAATCGTCTAGTATGTCACGGTATCTAGCTTGGAACTCTTCCAACATACCGTCCCTCTACTGAGGGTAAAGACAATGCCTGCGACTGACATTCAGTCGTCCTTATCACCCTGGAACCTTTCCAGTGATTCTCCCCAGGATCAATTGATACCATCTCACTACATCTAGTGAGTATGCTAACATCCAATTAGATCTATCTCATAGATCCAAAACCCAGGATTTAGTAGGTATCACTTTGATCCTATATGGAGAATCCTTGAGATAAGCGGAGATTTACTGAGCGTAGCATAGGAAACTCCTTCCCCATCAAGAGTATGTCATCCACGTACTCTACGAGGATCACCACCATACTCCCTACTATCCTTTTGTATATACAAGGTTCATCTACCATTTTGATGAAGTCAAACTCTTTGACTACCACATCAAAACAGATGTTCCAACTCCGCGATGCCTGTTTTATCACATAAAACATCTTGCATACGTTTCCGCTGCTCCCACTGTCTACGAAGCCCTCTGGCTGTGTACTTATAGACGCTTTCTTCCAAATCATCATTTAGAAAAACTGTCAAGACACCCAACCGCCAGATATCGTAGTCATGGTATGTAGCCGTGGCAAGTAGGATCTGGATGGACTTAAGCATAGGTACTTAGAAAAGGTTTCATCACAATCCATAGCTGGTCAATGATGCAAACCTTTAACAAGTCTAGCTTTGAAAGTCTCAACTTTTCCATGTACACCAAGTAATCTTCTCAAGATATACTTGCTCCTGATGGGGATTTAACCCTTCAGATAAACCAACCAAAGTCCATACTTTGTTGGTGTATAAGGATTCCATCTTAGATCGATAAACATCCAGCCATTCTTATAGAGTCCTCCTCCTGATGGCCAGCCCGAAACTAGTTGGGTCATCATCTCATGATGCAATCCTCGCTCCCACTGTCATAGAGAAACCAAAGTATCTCTCAGATGGGTGAGGAACCCTGCTAGATCGGCGGAGAGGCTGAGGTTCGTTGGTTGCTATTGAATCCTTTGGTTCTACCAAATCATCAGCTGCAGTTTGTATAGCTGGAACTGTTTCCAGTTCTATCTCATTACCAATAATTTCTTCACAAGAAATTCCCTTTCACAAAGGTGGCATGCTGAGAAACAAAACATTTTTGTTCCTCGGTTAGGTAGAAGATATTCCCTTGCATATGCTTGGGATATCCAACAAACTTCCACAGAACTGACTTTGCCTCGAGTTTGTCCGGATTATGCTTTTAGACATAGGCTGGACAACCCCAAATCTTAACTAACTTAAGAGATGAGCCCTTCCCATTCCATATCATATATGAAGTGGTAGGCAAATGATTTGATCGGAACCCTATTCAATAGGTATGCAACTTCATAAGTGCATAACTCCCTAAAAGGAAATAGGAAACTCAGTAGTACTCATCATAGAGCACACCATATCACATAGGGTGTTATTGCTCTGCCCCGATATACCATCGTGCTATGGTGTATACGGAGGAGTAATGCTGAGATAGAATCTCATTCTCCTTTAGAATAATCCAGGAATTCCGTGCTCAAGTCTTCTCCTCCTTGATCACATCAAAGGACATAATACTTATACCCGTATTTTGGTTCTCTACTTCTAACTTATATTCTATGAATATCTCAAAAGGTTCGGACTTGTGTTTCAACAGGAACATATGTCTGAATCTTAAGAGATTATCAAAGAATGTAATGAAGTACAAAGAACTGGTCTTGGCATGTATAGACATGGGACCTACATACATCAACATGTATCATCCTAAGAGTTCACTAACTCTTTCTTTGTTTCCAATAAACGGAGCTATGGTCATCTTATCTTTGTGACATGACTGGCAAGTTTCACAAGATGTAAATTCAAACAGATTTAAATGTGCATCTCAATGTAACTTAGCTAGTCTGGTCGCATTGATATGACCTAGTCTACAATGCCTCAAGAAGGATTCGTTCATTTCTGAACTCTTCCTCTTGTGTGTATTCTATATACTAAGAACTGTGGTTTGATTTAGAACGTTAATGCTTTTAGATAACGTGCCTGAACCGATCAACTATTGATATAGGAAATGTTCAAAACATTATCCAACAATACAAAACTATATCCTTCTTTACTAATAAAGAGACTGATATGATTTTGTATATCAGGTTCGGTATCTAATAACATTTGTTAAGAATCAATGTATTCTGGTAATACAGGGTGACAGTGACCAACAGACTTGGTTGCAACACTTGCACCGTTTTCTGCCTCATGAAACTTATCACCCGTTCTCAGTTCTCTACCTATCTGTAGCCCATGTAATATATTACATATGTGGGATCCTGATCTAGTATCATATACCCAGGACGTAAAGGACATTGAGAAACAGTTCTCTGTAATGAATACACCCGAAGATGATGCATCGGTATGCACTTTCTTTGTTTGGGCGGCACGGGAAATCTGGTATTCCCCAATTTCCTGCTCTATCTTATAACAATTATAAGTTGGAGCGGGACCAACGTTCCCCAGCATAGTATAACAAACGGGTTCGGTCAATGTATCCGTATTATTATCTTGATTAAGGCGTGATATGGTCGCTATCTGGAGAGAGAGAGAAGAAAACACTCAGCGTATGCTCTTGCAAGATCAGATTAGTTATTATTTTATCTAATCAGGATGGTTCCCACTGTTTTAATCAAATCTTCCTTCAAACCTTAAAAGGAAAGACTAGCCGGGATTAATTACACGCTACAAGTTCGCCAATCTTTCAGCCAGGCCAGTGTCGGTACTTTGAGGGAGGTTCCACGTGCTTTCGCACGGACCTAATTAATATAAACCTCGTTTTCCCAGAGGCGTAACCCCGTTGACACCTTTCTAGACACATACTTGATCGGCTAATTGTAATGTGTAAAACTCTCCCAGGAGTAACAATTACTCGCAGTGGGTATCGGGATCCAACTATCTCATAGAAGGTATGCAATCGCATTGCAAATTTCAACACATGAAATTCCCGATAATATTTTACCCCTAATGTTCTATGACCTTGACGAATGCCAAACAACCCATAGTCCACTAGTCAAGTTCAACCCGTACATTTCTTGATTGAATTAAACCCACCCGCACGACCCTTGACGAATGCCAAACAACGCCGTACGAATACCCTAATCCAATCTGCATCATATGCATAAGCAGATAAATACTAGTTATCTACCGCACACTACGCCTTGACGAATGCCAAACTACCGCAGCACGAATACTAAGTAGTACTTATCTGAAATGACGGAGGGCTACGACAGATTTTTAAGAAAACCCTTTGCGTAATGAACTTGATATCGTTGTAGAATCGAGTGATTTTTAAATGGAGTGTTTTTGAGGCTTTTCTAGTTTTGCTAAAGGGGTCACTCCCGGTGAAGGGATCGTCGGCCCTTTTCTCATCAAATAAGGTGCAGGATATATCATATACATCTCTGTGCAAAGAAAAAACTATAGAAGCATTCAAAAGACAAACCGAGGGTTGTAGCATCTGCCAGTTATTGCTAAAGGAGTCACTCCCGATGAAGGGATCTCGGTCATTTCCTTATCGAATAAGGTGCAGGATGTTCTACAAGGAACACCACGATGCAAAGCAAGAACTGTAGCTACCTGTTTTTGAAAATTCGATTCCACAACATCTTAGATTTCTTTTCTTTCATTAATCACATTAATGAAGTCCCATCATTTAAGTTACCTAAACATCACAGATAAATACGACGTACACTTATGCCATCCGCATTCGCCTCGATGTCCCCTCGTGCACCGTTAGGTTAGGTAACTAACGACAGAGCGGGGCAGGGCTAGCATGAGTGCAAAACATAAGTAACGTCTATATAATATATCATATATACTATATACTGTATCTATCACAGAACATCACATGATCACATCACAGATATCGCAGCAGAAAATATCATATGAAATATTGGATATACTAGGACGTCCGTGTTTTCAATACGTGCCAGTATAAAATAAGGATTCCACAGTCGCGATGAATAGCCAAACCCACACCCCTATACCCCTACGAGAGCGGCAACCAACCCTACCAATTCTAAAGTTAGGAGACCTGGACTCGACTCCTCGAGTTGGTCTCCCACTGGACTCCAGAACCCGGTTACTTGTGCCCTCTTCCTTGGGTCTATCCTAGTGCGGAAAAGTAAATAATATACAAAAGGTGACATCTTCCGCTACCTGGAAGTGCCCCAATAAAAGAATATTACATACAACAAATTTTACATGAATGAAAATAAAAACTCTCATCTCACATAAAATCCCCGGCTATTCAAAACGCGACGATCCAATATAACATATCCATCAACACATAACATCATATGTTATCAACGTAAGTAAATATGCACATCCCAATTGTCGTTGACATATAGCAACGAAACCGGCGATATCAAATATTACACTTACGGTCGCAGAAAAGAAAGTGTAAAACTACAACAGTTGGAATCCGCAAACTCTTTAGACATCGCATGCCTAATCAAATGAATTCCTTAGACATCACATGACTAACAATTATAAACCCCGCATTTTAGTCTCATTATCGAAAACACTTTTCAACATCAAGTCGGGCAATTCAACAAGATTCCCGATATTCTGATCGAATGCTCGTCGCAAACTTTAGTAGGCGGCCGCACCCCCGACGCCATCGACGAAGTGCATCAAGGCGGAACACCGCTGCCGCGAGCATCCGAACGGATGCTTTCGGCGACGGGGTTCTCCTACAGTCACTTGGTCGGGGCTATGGGGCGTGGCTGTCTATTAAGTTTACCAGCGAGTATCCGCGTACGCTACGTGATTGCGACGGACTTTTGATCGTATCAAAATTCCGTGGCAACCGATCAAGTGAGACTAAAGTGCTATGTTTATAACATTCATATCAGTTATCTCATAACTACTTGTGAATTCCAATTATTGTATCACATTCCAGATAAATAGAAAATGTTAAACTTTCCGATCGAATAGTCAAACACCCAAGTTTTCTCGAAACAGCTCAACACATGAAACAAGTTTAAAAACATCCAGTTCATACCTCAGTACCAACGGTCCAGCCGTAGAAGGGTCAAGCCAACGCCTCACATGTGGTACGCCGTACTGCCCCAAACCCTAAGGTTCAAAGGGCAGTTCAAGACGGTCACATAATCGAGTTAAGGTTTGTTGTCTTCTAGAGGGTCCATCGCGTTACTTGCACTACTTAGAACGTCTTTAAACCATGGAAAGATCCAACACTTGGAAATTTCCCGACAGGGGAAAAAGTGGGTATTTATATCCGGTCGAACTTTTTAACATATTCTAAAATTATCTGGAAAAACTTATAGACAAAGCTAAACAATCCGATCGAATCATCGATTCCCCAAACCAACCCAGAAAACTCAACTCTTGAGTGCAAATTAAAAATTCCCAGAAAATACAGCATTAATTTATACGAATTACTGTGAAAATTTCAAGTGCTGAAGTGACTATATGGCCGCGGAACCGCCGCACAAGCCATGCTTGTGCCGCGGTTCCGCCGCGCTTTGGTTGAATCACGCGCACGTGCTTCACAGTAATTCATAAAAAAACCTGCTTATTTTTCTGCATATTTTTAATTCACAAAAATCCCAGTTTTTAAAAAATGTACAGAGAATGGTTTCGGATTAGGGTTTCGGGTTCGATCGGGTTTCTAACATCGTCTACGCATCGCCTAAGGCTCTAGCTAGGCTCTGATACCATTATAGGGTTCCTAAGCACACTAAGGGGGTTCCACAAGGCATCAACCATGCCAAACAAAATTTTTCCGGTGCCGAGAAACCCTAAAGAAGATCGTTAACTAGAAGTTAAGACGAAAAACAAGCAAATAAACAACTTTATTGCTAAGTGAAAGGGATTACAACCTTTGTAGATCCGCTCCACCATTTCTTTAGCTCCGAGATGACGTCTCTCCGTTGCGATCATCGGGTCCTGGACTCTTGCAATGGTTTCGTCGGAGAAATGATCGGGCTAGGTCATTGACTTCGAGGCCGAAGATGATCTACGTCGGGGAGACTCAAACTCAAGCTATTCCTTCACTTGGTCAAAAACTTTGTGAAGAGAACACCCTATACTACATGGCAAGTAGTAGAGGATGAAGAAATAGGAAGTGGGTTCACTTTAGAATTGGATTTCTCACTCTTTTTCTCATGATGCCATTGGAGCTAGCAAGCTTTTTCAAGCTTGATGAAGGTAAAGAAGAAGAAAAGAATTATATCCATCAAAAGAATAATATGAACACTTATCCTTTTAATCATGACACCATGGTTGAGTTAAGCCCTCATGCTTAACTCATGTAGAGAATTAACCATAGCATAAGGTTAAGGGTTGGGTTAGCTAATATCTTAAGCAAATGACAAAAGAGTTGACTTTGTCAATGTTCATCAAGCTTCATGAAGCTTGATAACTTTGACCAAAGTCACACTCTTTTGTTATATGCTAAAGAAAATAGTAAACCCTAATCTAACCTTGATATGGTTCAAGTCTCATACACACAACTTGTTTGTATCATCAAGCATGATACAAACATGTTCACTTGCATATATCACATATAAACAATGTGCACATTCAAGTGAGAAAACAAATCTTAAGTGAACCAATACTAGTTAATGTAAAGTAATATATCAAATATATAATTATACATTAAATCATTAAATCAACACTTGATTCAACGATCCGGTCATATTGCATATAACCGACTAATATCAATAGTAACAACTTATCGAATCAACACTTGATCCGATAACCCGGCTATATCGCATACAACCGATCAATGTCACAAATCGCGAGAATAGAATACAGTATCACATACTGGTATTATTCTCGGTCCTGCACATATCTCATATGCGCTCCTATTTCGTTTCGCTTGAGCCAGGAAACCCCTGTGTAGGACTCTAAAGACTCGTCAATACGCCGGCAGCAGGTGATGATCATATCAAACACCCACAAGCCGCAAGCGGTCTGCTAAACGTAACGGCCACCCGGGTATTGAGCGATCAGAAGATCAACGAGCAAGCCCGCTCACACTCCAGTGAATCCAACGAGTAACACTACCGTACAGTCCGGTCTGTTCGTCTGATATGTCGCATATCTTGTCTAGGGGTGGTAAACGTCAGACCCCAATAACTCGATAAGTCGTGTCGATATGAGGCTCATAACGGGTCGAGAAACAACTGCTAACACTTACCAGTAAATCCCTAAAGCAGCCTTGGCCAAGGACTTCCTGTTATAGCCAATCGAGCACTGCGCAACATCAACTCCCTATACCGGGAGAGACGAAACCCCTCCTATCGCTCATTGCCTCCATGTGATTCGGGACTGTACCCAAAAGCCATCTTTTTGCACGCCCTCTTGGACGTGGTATGATGGAAATCAAAGCACAGTGGGAATCACACAAGACTCTATGACGATCTCGGGTCTACAGACTAACCTGTACCAGTGTCACCAGAGAACTGCCATCTGACGTAAGGTATAATACCATCTGGGAGTTATCGGCGAGTCCGTCCAGTGTACCCAGTCTCCACTGAGCAACCGTATATCATCTCTGATGTCAAACACCAATGGATATGGGATCATCCATCGCCCATCTGTATGGGTCGAGAAGGTAGACGCTAGTCTACACTGGTATATCGATGCCCCGTCTCGATACACCCACGACTAGGGACCTTGAAGGATGTACTTATGGACTACCATGTCCCCACTAGTATGATCCGTATCATAGTCCAGGTAGTCAAGTACACATCCTAAGGGCTTTACCAACATGTAACAAAGAGACAATTAGTGTACACGTTAAGGTAAAGAGTAACCAGATAGCATACTATCATATCGAGCAAGAAAGTCATCCCTATATATGTCCAAGTATCCACTACAATATACATCCTATGTATAGTAATGGCCTCTAGGGCATACATATAACTAACAATCTTTGGAGAGGTGGACAGATAAAACCAAATAGCATCTGCCTCCAAATGCAGGTAAGACGTTTGTCTTTTCCGGCTTCCGGCGGTAAACAGATTCTGGCACGCCCGGTGGGACCATTTCCTCTTTCCACTACACACTTCGTATATCGTTTTTCGCAAAAAAATTGCAGTCTGCTATGGTTTCCTGTGGATTCGAGGTACTAAGATTTTGTGTCTTACTCCCGTGCAGAGAAAAGAAGATAAATGGCTTCCAGCTGCACCAACTGCAACAACTCCCACTCCATCCTGTCTGGAGGAGTAACTTACGGGCTCCAAGCGGCCTTAATCTTCGCAATGCCGGTTGAACAGGTGACACAGGCCACTACTGGGTTGTTCTTCGGGTCCATGATCCCTCCAATAAGCTTCAACGCTCCAATGCCGTCACAGGGAGCTCCAAGAAAGTCGGTCTTCGATCGGCTTGCAACTACCGCGGCCCCTATCAACGGGCCGTTCAAGTCTACTTCCTCAGTCTTCGACAGGCTGAGGTTAAGCTCAAATAGGCCCGCGAATAGGCTCATAATATCGGAGAAGGCTATCCCGACTCCTTCTGCAGGTGAAGTAGTCCAAACCACATATCGGAGAAGGCTATCCCGACTCCTTCTGCAGGTGAAGTAGTCCAAACCACTTCCCCTACTCGAAAGTCGGCCTTCGACAGGTTGACCATTCCTTCCCAGCGGATGTCAGTCTTTGACAGGCTGGCGCCAATAACAGCCTCTCCTCAAAGCAGGGGCATGATGAAGCTACCCCAACGATAGAGGTGATCTCGGATACACGACATGCTCGACGTCGTCACTGGCGCCGAGTGAGGAAAGCTGGAGGTTGTTCCCCTTCTAGACTTACCCCACCAGCTCCAATGGTGGAAGTTGATGCTGCTGTTCCAACTGGGAACAACTTTAGGCCGCTCAGGAGGGTGTGCAAGAATTCTCTAATTGCCGTGCTAAAAAGGTTTCCTCCGCCTGCTGAAAACATCACAAAGGCGAAGCCAGAGCAGCCCCCTCAGCGGCTGTCCTCCAAAATCCACAGGGTCTGACGAAGAGTCCAAGATTCTGTAATCGACAAAGACTACTTCCGCAAATCGAAGAAAATGAAGGTCCGAAAAGAGGAGAACCATCCCGCCGTCGTACCATGGAAAGTATCGTCTGCGACATCCCCCTCAATTTCGACCGCCTATAAAAAGAGAAGGACGGAGAAGATCTCCATGTCTGCGACAAATCTCAAGGGCACAGAATCCAAACGCCCCAAGTCAGGGGGAATGGTAGTGCACACCATTTACATAGCTTCCGGAAAAGAGGAAAGTCGTGCTTCTGGGGGTCAAAGACCACTTACGCGATCAGTAACTAAGGCTCAAGAACAACAACAAAAACTCCAGGAGATGCTGACGAAAATGGCCGCACTTACTAGGCAAAAGGAAAGCCCGGAAATATCATCGGATCAATGCCAGGAGCAGGAAACCGACACCGAGTTCCTCCGAAGAATGCTCGAAAAGAAAGATAAAGAAGCTGCGGAACAAGTGGCTAACATAAAACAAATGGCTCTCCTGTTCCAAGATATGGTGGGAATGATGAACCGGCCGGACCCTCCAACCGAAGATCCCCCAATAATCATTGAAGATGACAGAGGGGAGACATCAAACCCTCTTCCGGCTTTATCAGCAGCCAGGGAGGAGACGATCTCAAAAGCTGCGCTTGATGACTACATAGCTCAACAGATACGAGCTCATCAAGCAAGTGAAGCTACTGGCCAAATCGTCAGAACTGGGCGATCCTATCCAAGATGGTACGATCAAATTAAGTACCCGCCAGGATACACGATCCCTAAATTTCATGTGTATAAGGGGACGGGCAATCCCCATCAGCACGTCGCTCAGTTCAGGGCTCTCTGCGGCAATACTGGAGGTGACGACAAATTGCTACTTCGCCAGTTCGTCGGCAGCTTAGCGGAGACGACATTTGAATGGTACTCGAAACTTCCGAACGACTCCATCAAAACATTCACAGAAATGGAGTTGTTGTTCACCATGCGTTTCGCAAGCGCCAGCGAACGCATCCCGATCACGGCATTGATCAATGCCAGGGTGAAGCCAGGAGAGACATGGGTTCAGTATGCAATTCAGTGGCAGAACTTGTGGTCAAAATGCGAACAACGCATAAAAGAAGCTCCTGCCGTGGGCACCCTTGATCCGCAGACAACTATATCCCAATTTATGATGTTTTCAAGCCGACCACCTTCCAGGCCTTGATTGACAAGCTGGACTAAATGGATCATAGGCCTTCCTTTTCAAAGACGGATCCTCGGAATGAAAAGGGGAAAGGGAAAGGGAAAGCGACCTTCATCGTCAACGCTCAACAACAACCGAGTGATCCGAGACCGGTTGTTCTCCAAAGCAACAAGCCGCGATCCCTTGATGAGAAGTTGAGATGTCCTTACTCATCTTCCCGGGATAAAATAAGAAGTCTGTTCGAACCAGCAGTGCGCAACGGGCTCATCGCTCTGCCGGATCCGAGACACCCATCGCAACCTGGTGACGTCAACCATCCTAACTATTGTCCCTACCACAGAGCAGCAGGTCACCCAATCGATGATTGCTACGTCTTCAAAAACTGGGTTGAAGACCAGTACCAACAGGGTAGGTTCGCGTTGTCTGAAAACTGGAGGGTAAACCCGCCACGAAAACACGCTCCTAAAAAGGCGGACACGCCTGGGGCATCATGCTCATTTATAGAGGAAGCTCCATGGGAAGTTGTTCTTTCGTCTAAGACCAAGAAAATGCTGAAGGATCTTTAAGCATGTCCGGCGATCAGGTGGAAAAGCCCGCTAGAGCCAGAAATTATTGAAGAGATGCTGAAATCGCGTCCAACACCGAGAGTTGGTAGCGATAGGCAAAATACCCAGGCCTAGCCGTCAAAGTCTTCGAAGAAAAAGAAGAAGACCAAGAAGCCCGCACAGCCTGACGACAAGCGCACGGATCTTCAAAAGCATATTGACTCGCTGGAGGAATACAACCAGAAGGCGCAAACCCCAGTCACGCTCCAAGAGTTTCTCAACCATATCCTTGAAATTGGAGATAACGACAATGATGAGGTAGACGACTCGTCAGAAGAGCCCGAAGATTATGCGGCAAGTTGCCACATGATCTCTCATTCGTCGCTAAATAACGAAGAAACTCACTCGGCGTTAGAAGATAACATAGAGGAGCTAGGGGCAGGAGCAGTGCCAAAATCCTTGGATTATGTGACAATGTCTACCAAGGTGGGGCTTACTTGCTCATGGATATGCATGGCGAAAGACCTTTCCGACTAATAAACGGCCGGTTCCTGAAAAAATACCATGCCTGATGAGTCACGACTCAGGTCAATGATAGATGACGACGCCTATGGCCGCTCGCTATCTTCTTGAGTTATGACTCTAAAAGTAGTATCCAACGATACCCCGTCCCAAACACGGAAAACAACGGACCTATATGTCCCTAAACTAACAACGGACCGTAATGTCCTTAAACTAACTATGGACCGTAATGTCCTTAAACTAGCTACGGACCGAAACGTCTTTAAACTACTACGAACCGCAGCATCTTCAGGCTAACGCGGCAAAAAAAACAAAAAAAATGGTACGTCCATAAGCGAAATGGGCACGGATGAAAACCCGAAAGGGCTCCGTGAGTAAAAACAGCAGGGCTACTGGAGAGTTTGTGAAAACCCGAAAGGGCGCAGACTCATAAAAAAAATGCATGCACACTTGCAAGGTCCTCTCGACCTTGTAAGGAGAAAATACCTGCGTGAGATCCTTACGACTCATAAGAGAGAAACACACTTAGGGATCCCCACGATTCCTAAGGAGAAATTACACTTACGAGATCCTCACGACTCGTAAGGAGAATCCTCTTATGAGACCCTTATGGCTCATAGGATTCAAAAGACTTAAGCTACAGGGATCTGAACCTGTTCTTAAGCCATCACATTCTCCAGACTGCCTTATAAGCGGTTCAATATTGACCCTTGTATACAATCCATGGGCACAAATAAACTTCTCCCCTACCAAGTTCCACCAATGGCGTGAAATGTCCTCATGTGGTGAACAACACCTATAAATCCTCTCGACTTATAAGGAGAAAACACTCTTGTAAGATCCTTATGACTTATAAGAGAACACACACTTAAAAATCCTCACGATTCCTAAAGCGAAAACGCACCTACGAGATCCTCACGACTCGCAGGGAGAAACACCTTCATGAGACCCTTACGGCTCATGAAGTCAAAAGCCTTAGTCGACAGGATCCTAACCCCGTTTGCTAAGCCACCTTTATTCGAATCGACACAGGCAAATGATGATTCGCTCATGGAAATATCCCAGTGGTAGCGATGCTATGCCTAAATCGGTAGCAAATTCCAAGTCCTTTCATGGCAAGTGATGATTCGCTCCTGGCAATATTCCGGTCGCAGCGATGCTGATGCTAAGATTGGTATCAGATCTTAGGTCTATACTCGCAACAAAATCAGCGAGCCAAATATATATATATATATATATATATATATATATATATATATATATATATATATATATAGCCGAAATGATTGGGCAACTCGCAATAAAAATCAGCGAGTAAAAAGAAAAATAGCCGAAATGATTGGGCAATCGCGATTTTCGCGATATAAAATGCTGAAATGATAGAGCATCGCGGAAGGAAATAAAAAAAATGAAAGAATGAAACTTTTTCCCTACAGGCGAGTCCATATTGACCCTTGTATACTGTCATGCCCCGCTTCCCACGGGTGTTACATATACAATCCATGGGCATAAACAAAAGGAAACCACATTTCCAAACTGACTCTGTCAAAGGGAGAGTCAGATCTCGACGGTACCATCTGCACCCCAGAAGATCAACACGGCGTTCTTTCTCGACACCGCAGAAAGCGGAAACAAGTCAGCCAACGACCTCCCCGCCAGAACAACGCTCCGTCTCGGAATCAAATCAACTCAAAAATCTCTCGATTCAGGAAAATCGACGTCCTTGGCGAGAACATCTCGATTCGCGTCGACCCGCAGGCAAATCGGTATCTTTGCAGGAATCTCTCGATTTGTCTCGACCCCAGGGAAATCAGTGTTCTTGGCAAAAACCTCTCGATTCAGGGAAATCAGCGTCCTTGGCGAGAACCTCTCGATTCGCGTCGACCCGCAGGGAAATCAGTGTCTTTGTAGAAATATCTCGATTCGTCTCGACCCCAGAGAAATCGGTGTCCTTGGCAAAAACCTCTCGATTCAGGGAAATCAGCGTCCTTGGCGAGAACCTCTCGATTTGTGTGGACCCATAGGGAAATCAGTGTTTTTGCAGGGAAATCAGTGTCTTTGCAGAAATCTCTCGATTCGTCCCGACCCAGGGAAATTAGTGTCCTTGGAAAAACCTCTCGATTCAGGGAAATCAACATCCTTGGCGAGAACCTCTCGATTCGCGTTGACCCGTAGGGAAATCAGTGTCTTTGCAGGAATCTCTCGATTCATTTCAACCCCAGGAAAATTAGTGTCCTTGGTGAAAACCTCTCGATTTAGGGAAATCAACGTCCTTGGCGAGAACCTCTCGATTCATGTCGACCCGTAGGGAAATCAGTGTCTTTGCAGGAATCTCTCGATTCGTCTCGACTCCAGGGAAATCGGTGTCCTTGGTAAAACCTCTCGATTTAGGAAAATCAGCGTCCTTGGCGAGAACCTCTCGATTCGCGTCGACCAACAGGGAAATCAGTGTCTTTGCAGGAATCTCTCGATTTGTCTCGACCCTAGGGAAATCAGTGTCCTTGGCAAAAACCTCTCGATTCAGGAAAATCAGCGTCCTTGGCGAGAACCTCTCGATTCGCGTCGACCCGAAGGGAAATCAGTGTTTTTGCAGGAATCTCTCGATTCGTCTCGACCCCAGGGAAATCAGTGTCCTTGGCAAAAACTCTCGATTCGCGTTGATCCGTAGGGAATCAGTGTCTTTGCAGGAATCTCTCGATTCGTCTCGAACCCAAGGAAATCAATGTCCTTGGAAAAAACCTCTTGATTCGCGTCGACCCGCAGGAAAATCAGTGTCTTTGCAGGAATCTCTCGATTCGTCTCGACCCCAGAGAAATCATTGTCCTTGGCAAAACCTTTTCGATTCAGGGAAATCAGCGTCCGTGGCGAGAACCTCTCGATTCGTTTTGACCCGCAAGGAAATCGGTGTCTTTGCAGGAATCTCTCGATTCGTCTCGACCCCAGGGAAATCAGTGTCCTTGGCAAAAACCCCTCGATTCAGGGAAATCAGCGTCCTTGGCAAGAACCTTTCAATTCGCGTCGACCCGCAAGAAAATCGGTGTCTTTGCAGGAATCTCTCGATTCGTCTCGACCCCAGGGCAAGTGTTCTCGGCAAAAACCTCTCGATTCAGGGAAATCAGTGTCCTTGGTGAGAACCTTTCGATTCGCGTCGATCCGCAAAGAAATCAGTGTCTTTGCAGGAATCTTTCGATTCGTCACTTCAGGGAAATCAGGGTCCTTGGCAAAAACCTCTCGATTCAGGAAAATCAGCGTCCTTGGCGAGAACCTTTCGATTCGCGTCGACCCTCAAAGAAATCAATGTCTTTGCAGGAATCTCTCGATTCGTCTCGATCCAAGGAAATCAGTGTCCTTGGCAAAAACCTCTCGATTTAGGGAAATCAGCGTCCTTGGAGAGAACCTCTCGATTCATCTCGCCCCCAGGGAAATCAGTGTCCTTGTCAAAATCTCTCGATTCAGGGAAATCAGCGTCCTTGGCGAGAACCTCTCGATTTGTTTCAACCTGCAAGAAAATCAGTGTCTTTACGAGAATCTCTCGATTCGTTTCGACCTGCGGGGAAATTAGTGTCCCTGCGCATAAAGAAAATTCTCTTGAGAGATCCTTACGACTCTCAAGAGAAAACGCACATAGGAGTTCTCACGACCCCTAAGGAGAAATTACACCTACGAGATCCTCTCGACTCGTAGGGAGAAAAGTCTTTATGAGACCTTCACGGCTCATAAAGTTGAAAAGTCTTGGGCAACAAACCTGAACTTGCTTCCTAAACCATCGCTACCTGACAAAGAAGTCAAGATGGACCGTTATCTACCATTTACAGTCCATATTTGCCAAAGCCACATTCGCCGATGAAATAAAGAAGCTATTTACGCATCCTCATGATTCGTAAGGAAAAATACACGAGTGAGATCCTTACGACTCATGGAGGCGATGAACACTTAGAAATCCTCATGATTGCTAGGGAGAAAATACATCTACGGGATCCTCTCGACTCGTAGGGAGAAAAACCTTCTTGAGACCTGTTCTCCGTCGAAAGACCGGGAAGACTGACGTCATGCCTGAATTTGGGGACAGATGCTATTTGGTTTTATCCGTCCACCTCTCCGAAGATAACAAGTTGATTTATGGCACCGTATATCGGAGGTTTAGACGGATGCGGCCGTTGTAGCAGACTTCGTCAGATTCCCCCTCGTTTGAGGGGTTTTTGATTGTGGGGACGCTCTTCCCTGCAGGCGCAAGCCCCTGCAGTTAATTACGCTACCGCATCGCGGTAACAACTTTCTCCTTCTCCAGATGGTCACTTCGTGTCGTGTGTATTTGTTTTATTTTTGGTTGCCCGTGGATTGTATATAGAGACTAATTTATATTGTCGCCCGTAGGACGTGGATTAGTCCAAATCCGTATTTTCTTAGATTTGGGTTTGGGTTGGATTTAAGGATCTTTAATCTCATTTGAGACTAAGATCAACTTAAACGTTTGTTAAGGATACGTTAGTCTAATTTTAGACTAAGATCAACTTAACCATTTGTTAAAGATACGTTAGTCTAATTTTAGACTAAGATCTACTTAACAGGATCATTTAAATCCAACAAAAGAGCATCTGGGCTCTATTGTTTTAGTTTAGGGATGTTGCGGTCCAGTTTAAAGACGTCTTAGTCTGTAAAGTTTAAGGACATCATAGTCCATGAGTTTAAGGACCCCACAGTCCATAGTAGTTTAGAGACATCATAGTCCATAAAATTTAAGGACATCATAGTCCATGAGTTTAAGGACCCCACAGTCCGTGAAATGTCTGGTTGTCGGGACCCGTCACCTCTCTGAAGACGTTGAAGGATTACAACGACAAATATCAGAGGAGTGAAGAGATGTACCCTTAAACCAATATTGTTTGGGAGATCTGTAGTCTAATTTGGGACTAAGATCAAAGATTTGTGAGCATATGGGCTCAATTAATCTGAATGAGGGATCTGTGGCCAACTTGGGCTTGGCCCACCCAGTTAAAATGTTGAACATTCAGCAATGCTGAGCATCGGTTTGAGTTCTAACAATCTTTTTATCTTTTATTGAGTGCTGAGCACTCATTGTAGCTCTGGGCTTTATCATTTAAAGAACAATTTATGTTCTCTCAGCGCACACGTGAGGAGCACGTAGCGCGCTTGGCGCTGAGCGCCAGTCAATGAGCGCAGAGCGTTTCTGTTTAGGTAACGCACACGTGAGGAGTGCGTGGTGCGCTTGGCGCTGTGCGCCAAACAATGAGCGCAGAGCGCTTCTTCTGATGTAGCGCACACGTGAGGATCACGTGGCGCACTTGGCGCTGTTCTCCAGACAATGAGCGCAGAGCGCTTCTGTTAAAATAGCATACACGTGAGGAGCACGTGGTGCGCTTGACTCTGTTTGCCAGACAATGAGAGCAGGGCGCTTCTTGTGACGTAGCGCACACGTGAGGAGCACGTGGCGCGCTTGGCGCTGCTTTCCAGACAATGAACGTAGAGCGCTTCTGTTAAAATTGCACACACGTGAGGAGCACGTGATGCGCTTGGCGCTGTTCGCCAGACGATGAGCGCAGGACGCTTCTTGCAAAATAGCGCACACGTGAGGAGCACGTAGCGCGCTTGGCGCTGTTCGCCAGACAATGAGCGCAGAGCGCTTCTTGTGATGTAGCGCACACGTGAGGAGTATGTGGCGCGCTTGGCGCTGTTCGCCAGACAATGAGCGCAAAGCGCTTCTGTTAAAATAGCGCACACGTGAGGAGCACATGGTGTGCTTGGCGCTGTTCGCCAGACGATGAGTGCAGGGCGCTTCTTGCAAAATAGCGCACACGTGAGGAGCACGTAGCGTGCTTGGCGCTGTTCGCCAGACAATGAGCGCAGAGCGCTTCTGTAAACTTGGAGCGCTAAGGCTCTTTTTAGGCAGCTTTGCGCTCTGAGAATTAAATTCTCTCTTACAAGAGACTTTGTCTCATGGATCTAAGAACAAAGTTCTTATTTTATAGGAGATGTTTCAATCTCTTATGTTCTTGGTGAAAGTCTTTGCCTTTGTGGATCTGTGATCTTAAGAGAATTGAATTATTCTCCCCCGTTTTTATAATGAGATATTATAATCTCTGAAAGACAATTTGTCTTATAGATCTATGATCTTAAGAAGATTAAGTTCTTCCCCTTATTTTTTATGATGAGATACTTTGATCTCTGTTGTGAAGGATCTTGGTCTTATAGATTTATGATCTTAGAAAAAAAAGTAAATTCTTCTTTTTATATGAGATGATTTCATCTCTCTATTTTTTTTACCTTGAAGAAACTTTCTTCTTCTGAGAGCTTACTCTTTGTCTTTGAAATTTCTCAAAATTTATGGGGGGTTCCTCTATATGAGATTTGAATTCTTGGGGCCTTTATATAGGGTAAGCTGATTTGTTGAATCAGTTGAAGAGATCTTCTCTCTAATTGATTTGGGGATTTCCCCACCGTTGGATCTTTGATCTTATGGCTTCTGTTTTACATAAGGCAATCTTCTTGTTTTTAACAAGATTGGGAAATCTTTTCCCATACAGAAGTTATTCTGTATCTTGGTGACTTTAACCACCTTTGGATCTTTGATCCAACGGTGCTCTGATTTACAGAGCACAATCTTCCCTGTTTGGAAAGATTCTGAGAAATGTTTCCTTAACAGAATTTTATTCTGGTCAACTGATGACTTTTAATCATGTTCGTTGGATCTTTGATCCAACGGTTGGGAACATTTAGTTCCAGCGCTATCGCCCTCGTGCTTTGCACATGATGCGCCGCTTAGAGTGCAGCGCACTTAGCGCTAGCGCTTACGTGCTTTGCACGTAGTGCGCTGCTTAGAGTACAACGCTCTTAGCGCTAGCGCTCACGTGCTTTGTGTAGGGTTCCTAGGCACACAGTAGAGGTCTCACAAGGCATCAACCATGCCATTTTACAAAAATATGGTGCCGAGAAACCCTAGTTAACGGATCGTTGCTAGAAATCTAGGCGAAAAGGTAAACTAGTTAACACTTAACTATAAGTATACGGAAATTACAACCTTTGTAGATCCGGATATCCACCTCCACGGCTCCGCAACGAAGTCTCCTCGCTGTCCAAGTCGAACCCCGGGCTCTAGCGTCGGCTTCATCGGAGAATCAACGGGCTTGGTCATCGACGACGATGCCGAAGATGATCTACGTCGAGGCATCGATAGATCAAGCTCGCACTTCACAAAGTGATGAAACTTGTGAAGAAAACACACTCTACTACTTGGCAAGAGGTAGAGGATGAAGAAATATGAGGTGGGTTCTCTTTAGAATTGGATTTCTCACTCTCAAGCTCATGTTGCCATTGATGGCCTCAAGGTTTCAAACTTGAAGATGAAGAAGAAGATGAGCTAGAATTATGATAAGTCTTTTTCAATAAATGAAATAAAATTAATACTTATCATAATATAACTAAGGTTAAGTGTAGAGAGCAAACCATGGTAAGTGGGAATAGTTAGGGTTTAGCATGAAGACAAAATGGTCTTTGAGTCAAACCTTCATGAAGCTTCATCAAGCTTCATGACAAAAAGGAAAACCATTTTGTTTTCATAAAATTATTTAAATAAATAAGAATGGATAAATAAATGAGAGAGTAAAACAAAACCCTAATTATCTACTTAACCATGGTTTTATTCTTTACACTTAACCATTTAAACATGCATCATCAAACATGATACAAAAAAGTGCACAAAAGTATATCACATATACATCATGCACATCAAGTGAGAAAATCCATATAAAGTGAACCAATACTATCTAATGCAAAGTAATATATCAAATATATAATTATGCATTAAATCATTAAATCAACATTTGATTCAATGATCCGGTCATGTCGCACATAACCGACTAGAATCCAATGTATCGATTTATCGAATCAATGATTCGATAACTAGATCATATCGAATATAACCAATCGAAACATATATCGCGAGAATGAAATGCGGTATCACATACACGCATTATTCTCGGTCCTGCACATATCTCATATGCGCTCCTATTTTGTTTCGCTTGAGCCAGGAAACCTCTGTGTAGGACTCTAAAGACTCGTCAATACGCCGGTAGCAGATGATGATCATATCAAGCATCCACAAGCCGCAAGCGGTCTGCTAAACGTAACGGCCACCCGGGTATTGAGCGATCAGAAGATCGACGAGCTAGCCCGCTCACACTCCTGTGAATCCAACCAGTAACACTTACCGTACAGTCCGGTCTGTTCGTCTGATACGTCGCATATCAAGTCTAGGGGTGGTAAACGTCAGACCCCAATACTCGATAAGTCGTGCCGATGTGAGGCTCATAACGGGTCGAGAAACTACTGGTAACACTTACCAGCAAATCTCTGATCAGCCCTGGCCAGGGACTTCCCTGTTACGGCCAATCGAGCACAGCGCAACATCAACCCGCAATACCGGGAGAGACGAAACCCCTCCTATCGCTCATTGCCTCCATGTGACTCGGGACTGTACCCAAAGACCACCGTTTTGCACGCCCTCATGGACGTGGTAAGGTGGAGATCAAAGCACAGTGGGAATCACATAAGACTCTGTGACGATCTCGGGTCTACAGACTAACCTGCACAAGTGTCACCTGAGAACTGCCATCTGACGTGAGGTATAATACCATCTGGGAGTTCTCGGCGAGTCCGTCCAGTGTACCCAGTCTCCACTGAGCACCCGTATACCATCTCTGATGTCAAACACCAATGGATATGGGATCATCCATCGCTCATCACATGGGTCGAGAAGCGTATACGCTAGTCTACTCTGGTATATCGATGCCCCGTCTCGATACACCCACGACTAAGGACCTTGAAGGATGTACTTATGGACTACCATGTCCCCACTAGTATGATCTGCATCATAGTCCAGGTAGTCAAGTACACATCCTAAGGGCTTTACCAACATGTAACCATAAGACAGTTTAAAGAGACTAGTGTACATGTTAAGATAAAGAGTAACCAGATAGCATACTATCATGTCGAGCAAGAAAGTCATCTCTATATATGTCCAAGCATCCAATATAATATACAACATCTGTACAATACTGGCCTCTAGGGCATACATACAACTAACAATCTCCCACTTGCACTAGGGCCAGCTGCTGTAGTATCGTATACCGAGCATCCCGAAGAGTCTCTCAAACTGTATCTGGCGAATGGCCTTCATGAGTGGATCCGCCGTGTTGTTCTTCGTGTCAACTCTCCTGACCTCGATCTCCCGGCGATCAACTATCTCCCGGATCAGGTGATACCGCCTCAGAATATGCCTGGATCGCTGATGGGACCTGGGTTCCTTGGCCAAAGCCACCGCTCCATTGTTATCGCAATACAAAGGTATTGGACGCTCAATGGATGGAACCACTCCAAGTTCAGTAATGAACTTCTTGATCCAGACAGCCTCTTTGGCAGCATCGTTGGCAGCGATGTATTCAGCCTCCATCGTCGAGTCTGCCACGGTTTCCTGCTTGGAACTCTTCCAGCTAACCGCCCCTCCGTAAAGGGTAAAGACAAAGCCCGACTGCGACTTAGAGTCGTCCTTATCACTCTGGAAGCTCGAATCGGTAAAGGACTCTATTTGGAGTTCCCCGTTACCATACACCAAGAACATATCTCTAGTCCTTCGTAAGTACTTGAGAATGCTCTTCACAGCTGTCCAGTGACTCTCTCCAGGATCAGCTTGATACCTGCTCACTATACTTAGTGAGTATGCTACATCGGGTCTGGTACACAGCATCGCATACATGATAGAGCCTACTGCCGAAGCATAGGGTATCCCTTGCATGCGAGCTCTCTCCAAATCAGTCTTGGGAGACATCTCTTTGGAGAGAGTGACTCCAGAGATCGTGGGCAAGTTCTCACGCTTGGATTCTTCCATACTAAATCTCTTTAGTACGGTGTCAATGTACCTGGATTGGGACAATCCCAATATCCGTTTGGATCTATCTCTATAGATCCTGATTCCCAATATGCAGGAGGCATCACCAAGATCTTTCATTGAGAATCTTTGTGATAAGAAGAGCTTGACCGATTGTAGCATAGGAATATCATTTCCTATCAAGAGTATGTCGTCCACGTACAATACGAGGAAGACAACCTTACTCTCTGCCACCTTCTTGTAGATACAAGGTTCATCTGGATTTTTGACGAAATCAAACTCTTTGATAACGACGTCAAAGCAGATGTTCCAACTCCGCGATGCTTGCTTTAATCCATAAATGGATTTAAGCAGCTTGCACACCTTTCCGCTGCTCCCACTGTCTACGAAGCCCTCTGGCTGAGTCATGTACACGCACTCTTCTAAATCACCATTTAGAAAGGCGGTCTTAACATCCATTTGCCAGATTTCGTAATCATGATAAGCAGCGATGGCAAGCATGATCCGGATGGATTTAAGCATAGCCACTGGAGAAAAGGTCTCGTCATAGTCCACACCTGGTCTTTGACGAAAACCCTTTGCTACAAGTCTAGCTTTGAAAGTCTCCACTTTCCCATCTACACCAAGTTTCTTCTTGAAGATCCACTTGCTCCCAATGAGTTTTACCCCTTCAGGTGCAACTTCCAAAGTCCATACTTTGTTGGTGTACATGGATTCCATCTCGGACCGCATTGCATCCAGCCATTTCACTGAGTCACCACTCGTGATGGTCTGTTCGAAACTAGTCGGGTCGTCATCTTCCATGATGCAATCCTCGCTTCCACCATCAATGAGAAAACCGTAGTATCTCTCAGGTGGACGAGAAACCCTACTAGATCGGCGGAGAGGCTGGGGTTCGTCGGGTACTACGGAATCCTCTGGTTCCACCAGATCTTCTGTTGTAGCTTCTGCAGCTGGAACTTCTTCCAGTTCTACCTCATGACCACTAATCTCTTTTTCAAGAAATTCCTTTTCTAAAAAGGTGGCATGCCGAGAAACAAACACTTTTTGTTCCTCAGGCTGGTAGAAGATATACCCTTGAGAATTCTTGGGATATCCTACAAATTTGCATAGAACAGACCGTGCCTCGAGTTTGTCCGGATTTTGTCGTTTGACATAGGCTGGACAACCCCATATCTTAACATAGTTAAGACATGGTCTCTTCCCTTTCCATATCTCATATGGAGTGGTAGGCACAGATTTGGTGGGGACCATATTCAATAGATGTATGGCTGTCTCAAGCGCATACCCCCAGAATGAAATAGGTAACTCAGCTGTGCTCATCATAGAGCGCACCATATCTAATAGGGTGCGGTTCCTCCGTTCTGATACACCATTGTGCTGTGGTGTATATGGAGGAGTCAGCTGAGAGAGAATCCCATTCTCTTTTAGGAAGTCCAGGAATTCATTGCTCAAGTATTCACCTCCTCGATCAGATCGAAGGATTTTAATACTTTTTCCGGTTTGGTTTTCGACTTCTTGTTTATATTCTCTAAATTTCTCAAAAGCTTCAGACTTGTGTCTTATCAAGTACACATGTCCGTATCTTGAGAGATCGTCAGTGAATGTAATGAAGTACGAAGAACCATCCCTGGCATGTGTAGACATGGGACCACATACATCGCTATGTATTAGTCCCAAGAGTTCGGTAACTCTTTCTCCGTGTCCCGTAAACGGAGTTTTGGTCATCTTGCCTTTGAGACATGACTGGCAAGTGTCATAAGATGAAAATTCGAAAGGTTTCAAATATCCATCTTTATGCAACTTAGCCAGTCGTGTCACATTGATGTGACCCAGTCTACAATGCCACAAGTAGGATTCGTTCAGTTCTGAACTCTTCCTCTTGTGTGTGTTTGTTATGCTCAGAACTGTTGATTGATTTAGAACATAAATGCCATTGCACAACGTGCCTGATCCAACCAACTTTTGGTTACGGAAAATGTTCATAACATTATCCTGTAATACAAAATTATATCCCTCTTTACTTAATAAAGAAACCGATATAATGTTGCATATCGGTTCGGCATGTAATAGCATTCGTTCAGAACCAATGTATTACCAGATGGTAATACAAGGTGATATTCCCCGACAGTCTTAGCTGCAACAATTGCACAATTTCCAACTCTAATGTCTTTATCACCTTCTCCAAGTTCTCTACCTTTCCTTGGCCCATGTAACTGATTACATATATGGGATCCCGACCCGGTATCCAATACCCAGGACGTAGAGCAAATAGAGAAACAGTTCTCAGTAACGAACACACCCGAAGAAAATGCATCAACATGTACTTTCTTCATTCGGGTGGCATGGGAATCCTGGTATTCCCCTATATCCTGTTCATTCCTATAACTCTTATAGGAAAGAACGGAACCAACGTTCCCCAGCACAGTATAACATGCGGGTTCGGTCAATACATCCATATTATTATCTTCATTAGGGCATGAAATGGTCGCTACCTGGAGAGAGAGAGAAGAAAACACTTTAGCGTATGCTCGTGCAAGATCAGATTGGTTATTATCTTATCTAATCAGGATGGCTCCCACTGCTTTTTATCAAATCTTCCTTCAAACCCTAAAAGGAAAGACTAGCCGGGATTAATTACACACTACAAGATCGCCAATCTTTCAGCCAGGCCAGTGTCGGTACTTTGAGGGAGGTCCCCCGTGCTTTCGCACGAACCTAATTAATGTAAACCTCTTTTTCCCAGAGGCGTAACCCCGTTGACACCTTTCTAGACACCTACTTGATCAGCTAATTACAATGTGTAAAACTCTCCCAGGAGTAACTCTTACTCGCAGTGGGTATCGGGATCCAACTATCTCATAGAAGGTATGCAATCTCATTGCAAATTTCAACACTTGAAATTCCCGATAATACTTTTGCCCCTAGCGTGCTATGACCTTGACGAAAGCCAACAAACCACAGCCCGCTAGTCGAGTTCAACCCGTACATTTCTTGACTGAATTAAACCCACCCGCATGACTCTTGACGAAAGCCAACAAAGCCGTACGACTACCCTAATCCAGTCGCATCATATGCAGCAGATAAACAGCACACAACTACCACACACTACACCTTGACGAAAGCCAACAAATGTAGTGCGAATACTATATGTAACTTATCTGAAATGACGGAGGGCTACGCAGGTTTTTCTGAAAACCATGAGCGTAATGAACTTGATATCGTTGTAGCATCAAATGAAGTTTTAAAATGGAGTGATTTTGAGGCTTTTCTAGTTTTGCTAAAGGAGTCACTCCCGGCGAAGGGATCTCGGTCCTTTCCTCGTCGAATGAGGTGCGGGATATATCATATATATCGCTGTGCAAAGCAAAAACCCAAAAGCAGTCAAAAGCAAACCGAGTGTGTAGCATCTGCCAGTTATTGCTAAAGGAGTCACTCCCGGTGAAGGGATCTCGGTCCTTTCCTCATCGAATAAGGTGCAGGGTATATCATATATACCGCTGTGCAAAGCAAGAACTGTAGCTTCCTGTTTTATTTTAAAATTCGATTCCACAACATCTTAGGTTTCTTATCTTTCATTAATCACATTAATGAAGTCCCATCATTTAAATACCTAAACATCACAGATAGATATGACGTACACTTATGCCATCCGCATTCGCCTCGATGTCCCCTCGTGCACCGTTAGGTTAGGTAACTAACGACAGAGCAGGGCAGGGCTAGCGCGGGTGTAAAACATAAGTAACGTCTATATAATATATCATATATACTATATACTATATCCATCACAGAGTCACAACACAGATATCGCAGCAGAAAAACATATGAAATATTGGATATACTAGGACGTCCGTGTTTTCAATACGAGCCAGTATAAAACACGGATTCCACGGTCGTGATGAATAGCCAATCCCACACCCTTAGACCCCTACGAGAGCGGCAAGCAACCCTGCCAATTCTAGGGTTAGGAGACCCGGACTCGACTCCTCGAGTTGGTCTCCCACTGGACCCCAGAACCCGGTTACTTGTGCTCCCCTCCTTGGGTCTATCCTAATGCGGAAAAGTAAATAATATACAAAGGGTGACAACTTCCGCTACCTGGAAGTGCCCCAAATAAAAGAATATTACATACAAGATTTTACATGAATGAAAATGAAAAACACCCATCTCACATAAAAACCCCCGGCTATTTAAACACGACGATCCAATATAACATATCCAGCAACACATAACATCACATGTCATCAACGTAAGTAAGTATGCATACCCCAATTGTCGTTGACGTATAGCAACGAAACCGGCGATATGAACATACTACACTTACGGTCATAGAAAAGAAAGTGTAAAACTACAACAATTGGAATCCGCAACTTCTTTAGACATCACATGCCTAATCCAATGAATATCTTAGACATCACATGCCTAATTATTATAAATCCCGCATTTTAGTCTCATTATCGAAAACTCTTTTCAATATCAAATGAAACTAAACCGCTAGATTTATATCATTCATTCAGTTATCACATAACTGTTTGTGAATTCCAATTATTGTATCCCATTCCAGATAAATAGAATATATTAAACTTTCCGATCGAACATTCGAACACCCAAGTTTTCCCGAAACCATCCAACACATGAAATAGGTTCAAAGACATTCGTTTCATGCCTCAGTACCAACGGTCCAGCCGTAGAAGGGTCAAGCCAACGCCTCACATGTGGCACGCCGTACTGCCCCAAACCCGAAGGTTCAAAGGGCAGTTCAAGACGGTCACATAATCGAGTTAAGGTTTGTTGTCTTCTAGAGGGACCATCGCGTTACTTGCACTACTCAGAACGTCCTTAAACCACACAATAATCCAACACTTGGATATTTTTGGCAGGGGAAAGATTGGGTATTTATATCCGGTCGAACCTTTTAACATATTCAAAAAATTATCCGGAAAACACTTAGACAAAGTTCGATAATCCGATCGAATCGTCGATTCCCTATACAACCCCAGAATACTCAACTCTGGAGTCAAATTAAAATTCCCAGAAAACTCAGAACAATTAATCAGGAATTACTGTGCAAAAACCAAGGGCTGACGTCACTATTTAGCCGCGGAACCGCCGCAGAAGCCTAGCTTCTGCCGCGGTTCCGCCGCAGTTTGTACTGTTCACTGGAAACGTTTTGCACAGTAATTCTTAGATTTTATTGCCGAATTTTTTAAGCATTTTTAATTGACAAAAAACCACAAATTTGAAAAATTTCCAGAGAGCTATTTTGGGGTTGGGTTTTCGGTTCGTCCGGGTTTCAAACTCCGTCTAGACTTCGTCTAAGGCTCTAGCTAGGCTCTGATACCACTGTAGGGTTCCTAGGCACACAGTAGAGGTCTCACAAGGCATCAACCATGCCATTTTACAAAAATATGGTGCCGAGAAACCCTAGTTAACGGATCGTTGCTAGAAATCTAGGCGAAAAGGTAAACTAGTTAACACTTAACTATAAGTATACGGAAATTACAACCTTTGTAGATCCGGATATCCACCTCCACGGCTCCGCAACGAAGTCTCCTCGCTGTCCAAGTCGAACCCCGGGCTCTAGCGTCGGCTTCATCGGAGAATCAACGGGCTTGGTCATCGACGACGATGCCGAAGATGATCTACGTCGAGGCATCGCTAGATCAAGCCCCCACTTCACAAAGTGATGAAACTTGTGAAGAAAACACACTCTACTACTTGGCAAGAGGTAGAGGATGAAGAAATAGGAGGTGGGTTTTCTTTAGAATTGGATTTCTCACTCTCAAGCTCAAGTTTCCATTGATGGCCTCAAGGTTTCAAACTTGAAGATGAAGAAGAAGATGAGCTAGAATTATGATAAGTCTTTTTCAATAAATGAAATAAAATTAATACTTATCATAATATAACTAAGGTTAAGTGTAGAGAGCAAACCATGGTAAGTGGGAATAGTTAGGGTTTAGCATGAAGAAAAAATGGTCTTTGAGTCAAACCTTCATGAAGCTTCATCAAGCTTCATGACAAAAAGGAAAATCATTTTGTTTTCATAAAATTATTTAAATAAATAAGAATGGATAAATAAATGAGAGAGTAAAACAAAACCCTAATTATCTACTTAACCATGGTTTTATTCTTTACACTTAACCATTTAAACATGCATCATCAAACATGATACAAACAAGTGCACAAAAGTATATCACATATACATCATGCACATCAAGTGAGAAAATCCATATAAAGTGAACCAATACTAGCTAATGCAAAGTAATATATCAAATATATAATTATGCATTAAATCATTAAATCAACATTTGATTCAATGATCCGGTCATGTCGCACATAACCGACTAGAATCCAATGTATCGATTTATCGAATCAATGATTCGATAACTAGGTCATATCGAATATAACCAATCGAAACATATATCGCGAGAATGAAATACGGTATCACATACACGCATTATTCTCGGTCCTGCACATATCTCATATGCGCTCCTATTTTGTTTCGCTTGAGCCAGGAAACCTCTGTGTAGGACTCTAAAGACTCGTCAATACGCCTGTAGCAGATGATGATCATATCAAGCATCCACAAGCCGCAAGCGGTCTGCTAAACGTAACGGCCACCCGGGTATTGAGCGATCAGAAGATCGACGAGCTAGCCCGCTCACACTCCTGTGAATCCAACCAGTAACACTTACCGTACAGTCCGGTCTGTTCGTCTGATACGTCGCATATCAAGTCTAGGGGTGGTAAACGTCAGACCCCAATACTCGATAAGTCGTGCCGATGTGAGGCTCATAACGGGTCGAGAAACTACTGGTAACACTCACCAGCAAATCTCTGATCAGCCCTGGCCAGGGACTTCCCTGTTACGGCCAATCGAGCACAGCGCAACATCAACCCCCAATACCGGGAGAGACGAAACCCCTCCTATCGCTCATTGCCTCTATGTGACTCGGGACTGTACCCAAAGACCACCGTTTTGCACGCCCTCATGGACATGGTAAGGTGGAGATCAAAGCACAGTGGGAATCACACAAGACTCTATGACGATCTCGGGTCTACAGACTAACCTGCACAAGTGTCACCTGAGAACTGCCATCTGACGTGAGGTATAATACCATCTGGGAGTTCTCGGCGAGTCCGTCCAGTGTACCCAGTCTCCACTGAGCACCCGTATACCATCTCTGATGTCAAACACCAATGGATATGGGATCATCCATCGCCCATCACATGGGTGGAGAAGCGTATACGCTAGTCTACTCTGGTATATCGATGCCCCGTCTCGATACACCCACGACTAGGGACCTTGAAGGATGTACTTATGGACTACCATGTCCCCACTAGTATGATCTGCATCATAGTCCAGGTAGTCAAGTACACATCCTAAGGGCTTTACCAACATGTAACCATAAGACAGTTTAAAGAGACTAGTGTACATGTTAAGATAAAGAGTAACCAGATAGCATACTATCATGTCGAGCAAGAAAGTCATCTCTATATATGTCCAAGCATCCAATATAATATACAACATCTGTACAATACTGGCCTCTAGGGCATACATACAACTAACACTTTGCACGTGGTGCGCTGCAACGCTCTTAGCACCAGCGTTCATGTGCTTTGCACGTGAACGCTGCCTCAGAGTCTTTGACTCTCAGCGCTGCTTCATTTCAAAATTTGAAATTTGAATAGAACTTTGCTTTGATTGGGGGAAACACCGGCGATGCCGTCCAAATGGAGTACATCAGCAGCTGGAGAAGGAGTGATCGCCCGGGGTGCAGGCGGCCGATGTTTGACCTACCCTAGACTATGACTCAGTGATCAAGATTGACCAAACCTTCTTAAAATACTGGCTTTTGGATTGTCTAAAGTTGCATAAGTCATTGCCGCTCCTTCTTTTACCCTTTGTATTTCTCAGAACACCCCGTATTACTACGGACATCCACTTCCATTGGATAGATCCATCGTATGGTTATATACGAACTCGAAGGGACTTCTTCGAGGATGGATCCAGGTTCAGGAGAAATATAATTGGTTTATTCAGTTGTCTTTTATTATCACCTTCTCTCAGGTTGTGAGGGCTCCTTGGTTTAGGAGAGTACACCTATTACGCTTATTGGATAGTCTTCTTCCAAACCATAGGCAGGTGCCGAAAGGTAGGGAATGAAGAAAACCAATTAGCCTAAGTAGGGTGTATAGAAGGTAATAACTAAAGACAAAATAAAGGGATTAGAATGAGGGCAAAGTAAATTGCGACTGTTATCATTCATGACCAAACCGCGTATTTCATCGCCACTCCTATTTCACCTTTAATAAAATAAGGTATTATTCAGTTGTCTTTTATCATCACCTTCTCTCAAGTTGCGAGTACTCCTTGGTTTAGAAGGGTACACCTATTATGCTTACTGGATAGTCTTCTTCCAAACCATAGGCTGGTGCCAAACTGTAGGGAAGGAAGAAAACCACTTAGCCCAATGAAGGTGTACAGAAGGTAATAAATAAAGACAAATAAAGGGATATGGAGAGTTAGCAAAGAAATATACGGTTAAAGTCATGAATTGGATTATGGAAGAGGCATTACTAGGAATACCAAGATACCCCTACGAAATATTTTCATGTTTCGGTGCATTGTTAAAGGAAAACTGATTTCCCGATTAGATACTTACTCCAGGGTATGTATTTACCTGGTTTTATTCTCATATCTGTATGGTATTACAGATGATGAGTGGGAGTAGGTTATTGGGAATAAGGTGATCATCCTCACTATATCAGAATTCGTTGTAATTGGTGATATTTGAGGAAGTCGCCTGAGTTTTTGCCAGACGGCATGTATTTGGTTTTGAATATCCGTTGTTGTGCACCAATTTCAAAATGATATATCTGTACGTTTATTTTTATAAAGTGAGATATAACTTTTTGAGATTATGTCCATGACATTTACCTATATCAGATACGATTGGGTAAGGAGCATTGAACAACGGAGTAGTTCTTAACCATAAGTACAGTTTTTCAACCTACGATGCGCAGGTTTTGAGTTATTCAACTCAGCGGACTTATACAGAGTATTGTATGTTGTCCAGTGTCTACAAAGGATAAAGGGGTTGGTCCTCGTACTCTGTTCTGTTTACTTGTGACTTCTCTAGTATTTTAGACAAGTGTTTCGTAGAAATACAATGTCTAAGTTTTGAGATGTTTGCGGGTATAAGAATAAAGTAGAGAACCAGGTATCACAAGAATCGGGATTCTTCAAAGAGATCGAAAATGTAGATTCTTGAGAATGGTATTCAGATGATAGTAATGTTTTTGAGAAACTTGTTTCTCTTTCAGGTTACTCATAATTGGATGTATTTCTAAGTTGAGTAATGCTGATTAGCCTCTCTCCATTAAGTTGATATGCACTGGAGACAGGTGCATGCTTAGAATCTGGTTCCAATTAAATAAAGTGCCAATGTTTCTATATTGGATATAGAATGGTTCATATCTTAACGATGAGTTGTCCAGCTTATGCTTAAAACCAGACACTGGATAACTCAAGGCATGTTTCTATAATGGCAGTTTGTGGGTTGACCCTGGTTTTGACGAGGGTTGATTTTCTACTATCTGGAAGATCAATAGTGATATTGTTCTTGACTCGCCACAGTTTTAGTAAAATGGATTTTTTTTTCAGAAAACAGTAGTGGGAGTATGGTAGAACTGGAAGTGATTCCAGAACCGCAAACGATTACGGAAAGTTTAATAGGACCATATATTCAATCAAGTTTGACATTCCAATAGCCACTCCGCAGATATGGTGGGTAACCTCAGACACCCGAGAGCTACTCCGGTAGCCTCAAAGAAGGTGACAGGGAGGTTCTTGCTTACCCAGACTTGACACTACTGTTGTTCCAGACTATGAGACCCGGCAGGAGGATAAGTATAGCGTCGTTCTAAACTAGCTTTAGAAGTGTACGTATATATTATTCTGCCAGAGGGTTGTCGTAGTCAGTGGGAGCAGCGGAAGCATATTGGGCAAGTATCTTATGTCTATTTATAGGCTTGAGCACATATAGCGGAGATAAGATCATCTATTTTTGATGTTACAGTCATGAGTTTGACTTCATCAGAATAAGGGATGGATCTGTTAAGAAGGTAGTAGGGTGTGATGTCCTGGTATTTAGATGACATACACAGAGTAGGAAGTAAAATTCCTATACTACAATCGGTTATATTGTGGTAGTCACACAGTTGTTTCTTCACACAGGATATGGATATAATATCAGACATTCTGGTTACTAGATCTATGGTTTTAGATCTAAATTTGGGTAGTTTCCCAATGTGGGTACTTTAAGAGTATTCTAATAGTATTTTAGAATAGATGACTCCTGGCATGGTGGTGTACCTGCAGGTGATGGAGTCACCCTCTCTAAAGGTGTCTTACAGACTAAAGGGGAGAGGGATGTGCGTGATTAGAAGATCACTTGCTTAGGCAATTGACTCAATCGTGAAAAGTCAAGCACCGCACCAGATGTAGGGTTACTAGGCACTCTAATAAGGTTCTACAATGCATCAACCATGCCCGTTTAAAATTTTAGCCGTGCCGAATAACCCTAAACAAGATAGTTGCTAGAAAATTAGGGTTTCACATGCTAGTAAAGGACATTTACTACTAAGAGAATACGAAATACAACCTTTGTAGATCGGTCCTTCACTTCTAAAGCTCCTTGTCGTAGTCCCTTCGCTGCAATCATGGTTTTCCCGGGCCCTTGCATGGCTTCACGAGGCGAAAGATGCGTCCTTGCTTGAAGTCTTCGAGGCCGAAGATGATCTACGTCGAAGGAATAACGACTCAAGCTACTACTTCACTAACTAGAGAATTAGTGAAGCAAACACCCTAAACTAAAGTGCTAGTCTAGTAGAGGATGGAGAAATAGGAAGTGGGTTCTCTTTAGAATTTTATTTCTCACAATCGTTCTCACTTTGGATCAAACCCTAACAAGCTTTTCTTTTGAACAAATGAAGAAGAAGATGAACAAAAGAAAGAGATGAGGATAATGATCAAGTGAGTGAGCTAACCATGGTGAGTGAGTATCATATACTAACTCATGTAGAGACATTACCATAGCTAAGTGTAATTGTTAGGATAAAAATCCAAAGTAAAAACAAATTTAGTGGACTTTAGTCAATGCATCCACAAGCTTCCACAAGCTTCATGCATTTTCTAATTTTCCACTAATTTTGTAATTACTTTAAATATATTAATCCCAACATAACAAATAGTATGGTGTAAGTCTCATACACCCATGAATGTTGTATCATCAACCATGATACAAAAAGAAAACACATTTTAATATATATCACATATATATTAAAGTTGTGTACATGTGAGAAAAAACCTAAAGTGAACAAGTGTTAGTTAATGTAAACTAGTATATCAAATATACAACTATACAATAAATTATTAAATCAACACTTGACTTAATAATCCGGTCATATCACATATAATCGACTAATATCCAATGTATCGACTTATCGAATGAACACTTGATTCGATAACCCGGCTATATCATATATAAAACAGACCGATACAAAAAGTCGCGAGAATAGAATACGGTATCACATACACGCATTATTCTCGGTCCCGCACATATCACATACGTGTTCCTATTTCATTTTGCCTGAGCCAGTAAAACCTCTATGTAGGACTCTAAAGACTCGTCAATACGCTGACAGCAGGTGATGATCACATCAAGCACCCACAAGCCGTCAGCGGTACTAGCTGGATGTAACGGCTACCTGGGTATTGAGCGATCAGAAGATCAGCAAGCAAGTCCGCTCTTAACTCCTGTAAAAGCCTGCCGGTAACACTTCCCGTACAGTCCGGTCTCCTCGTCTGATATGTCGCATATCAAGTCTAGGGGTGGTAATCGTCAGACCCCAATAACCGATAAGTCGTGCCGATGTGAGGCTCATAACGGGTCGAGAAACTATTGGTAACACTTACCAGTAAATCTCTAAATCAGCCCTGGCCAGGGACTTCCCTGTTACGGCCAATCGAGCACAGCGCAACATCAACCCCCAATACCGGGAGTGACGAAACCCCTCCTATCGCTCATTGCCTCCATGTGACTCGGGACTGTACCCAAAAACCGCCGTTTTGCACGCCCTCATGGACGTGGTAAGGTGGAAATAAAAACACAGTGGGAATCACACAAGACTCTATGACGATCTCGGGTCTACAGACTAACCTGCACAAGTGTCACCAGAGAACTGCCATCTGACGTGAGGTATAATACCATCTGGGAGTTCTCGGCGAGTCCGTCCAGTGTACCCAGTCTCCACTGAGCACCCGTATACCATCTCTGATGTCAAACACCAATGGATATGGGATCATCCATCGCCCATCACATGGGTCGAGAAGCGTATACGCTAGTCTACTCTGGTATATCGATGCCCCGTCTCGATACACCCATGACTAGGGACCTTGAAGGATGTACTTATGGACTACCATGTCCCCACTAGTATGATCTGCATCATAGTCCAGGTAGTCAAGTACACATCCTAAGGGCTTTACCAACATGTAACCATAAGACAGTTTAAAGAGACTAGTGTACATGTTAAGATAAAAAGCAACCAGATAGCATACTATCATATCGAGCAAAAAAGTCCTCTCTATATATGTCCAAGCATCCAATATAATATACATCATCTGTACAATACTGGCCTCTAGGGCATACATACATCTAACAATCTCCCACTTGCACTAGGGCCAGCTGCTATAGTATCGCATACCTAGCATCCCGAAGAGTCTCTCAAACTGTATCTGGGGAATGGCCTTCGTGAGTGGATCCGCAGTGTTGTTCTTCGTGTCAACCCTCCTGACCTCGATCTCCCGGCGATCAACTATCTCCTGGATCAGGTGATACCGCTTCAGAATATGCCTGGATCGCTGATGGGACCTGGGTTCCTTGGCCAAAGCCACCGCTCCATTGTTATCGCAATACAAAGGTACTGGATGCTCAATGGATGGAACCACTCCAAGTTCAGTAATGAACTTCTTGATCCAGACAACCTCTTTGGAAGCATCGTTGGCAGCGATGTATTCAGCCTCCATCGTCGAGTCTGCCACGGTTTCCTGCTTGGAACTCTTCCAGCTAACTGCCCCTCCGTAAAGGGTAAAGACAAATCCCGAGTGCGACTTAGAGTCGTCCTTATCACTCTAGAAGCTCGAATCGTTAAAGGAATCCACTTGGAGTTCTCCGTTACTATACACCAAGAGCATCTCCTTAGTCCTTCGTAAGTACTTAAGAATGCTCTTCACAGCTGTCCAGTGACTCTCTCCAGGATCAGCTTGATACCTACTCACTACACTTAGTGAGTATTCTACATCGGGTCTGGTACATAGCATCGCGTACATGATAGAGCCTACAGCTGAAGCATAGGGTATCCCTTGCATGCGAGCTCTCTCCAAATCAGTCTTGGGAGACATCTCTTTGGAGAGAGTGACTCCAGAGATCGTGGGTAAGTTCCCACGCTTGGATTCTTCCATACTAAACCTCTTTAGTATGGTGCCAATGTACCTGGATTGGGACAATCCCAGTATCCTTTTAGATCTATCTCTATAGATCATAATTCCCAATATGCAGGAGGCATCACCAAGATCTTTCATTGAGGATCTTTGTGATAAGAAGAGCTTGACCGATTGCAGCTCAAGAATGTCATTTCCTATCAAGAGTATGTCGTCCACGTACAATACGAGGAAGACAACCTTACTCTTTGCCACCTTCTTGTAGATACAAGGTTTATCTACGTTTTTGACGAAATCAAACTCTTTGATAACGACGTCAAAGCAGATGTTCCAACTCCGCGATGCTTGCTTTAATCCATAAATGGATTTAAGCAGCTTGCACACCTTCCCGCTGCTCCCACTATCTACGAAGCCCTCTGGCTGAGTCATGTACACGCACTCTTCTAAATCACCGTTTAGAAAGGCGGTCTTAACATCCATTTGCCAGATTTCGTAGTCATGATATGCAGCGATGGCAAGCATGATCCGGATGGATTTAAGCATAGCCACTGGAGAAAAGGTTTCGTCATAGTCCACCCCTGGTCTTTGACGAAAACCCTTTGCAATAAGTCTAGGTTTGAAAGTCTCCACTTTCCCATCTACACCAAGTTTTTTCTTGAAGATCCACTTGCTCCCAATGGGTTTTACCCCTTCAGAAGCAACTTCCAAAGTCCATACTTTGTTGGTGTACATGGATTCCATCTCGGACCGCATTGCATCCAGCCATTTCACTGAGTCCCCACTCGTGATGGCCTGCTCGAAACTAGTTGGGTCATCATCAACCATGATGCAATCCTCGCTCCCACCATTCATGAGAAAACCGTAGTATCTCTCAGGTAGGTGAGGAACCCTACTAGATCGGCGGAGAGGCTGAGGTTCGTTGGGAACTACCGAATCCTCCGGTTCAACCAAATCTTCTGTAGTAGTCTGTATTAAAGGAAGCTCTTCCAGTTCTACCTCCTTGCCACTAATCTCTTTTTCAAGAAATTCCTTTTCTAAAAAGATGGCATGTCGAGAAACAAACACCTTTTGTTCCTCGGTGTGGTAGAAGATATACCCGCGCGAATGTTTGGGATATCCAATAAACTTACACAGAATGGACCTTGCCGCGAGTTTGTCCGAATTTTGTGTTTTTACATATGCCGGACAACCCCATATCTTAACTTAATTAAGACATGGTCTCTTTCTTTTCCATATCTCATATGGAGTGGTTGGAACAGTTTTGGTGGGAACCATATTCAATAGTGTAGGGTTCCTAGGCACACCCATGAGGTTCTACAACTGATCAAACATGGCCAATTCAAAATTTTTCTATGTGCCAAGTAACCCTCAGCAAGATCGTAACTAGAGGTATTGGCGAAACAACAAGTTAACAACTTAACTAGATAGTGAAAGGGGATACAACCGTTGTAGATCCGGTCCTCCACTTCCTTAGCTCCATGATGATGTCCCTCCGCTGCGATCATCGGATCCCGGACTCTGGCGATGGTTTCGTCGAAGAAATGATCGGGCTAGGTCGTCGACTTCGATGCCGAAGATGATCTACGTCGAGGCAACTCAAGATCAAGCTCCAACTTCACCAAGTCATGAAACTTGTGAGGAAATCACCCTATACTACATGGCAAGTGGTAGAGGATGAAGAAATAGGAAGTGGGTTCACTTTGGATTTTGATTTCTCACTTGGAATCATCACTTGATCATTTTCAAGCAAAGGTTTTCTTTTTCTCTCTTGAAGAAGAAGAAGAAGAAAGGAAAAAGAAATCAATCATTAAATTAAAATCAAGTGATGGTTATCATGTTGCAACCATGGTTAAGTGTAGAGAATAAACTAGGGTTGGGTGAATGGTTAGGTTAAGCAAAAGAAACAAAAATGGTCAAAGCTTCTTGAAGCTTCAAGGAAAAAACAAAAGAAGCAACCATTTCTTTTCTTGCTAAAATGAATAAATAAATAAAATAAATAATCAAGAAAAGATAACAAAACCCTAACCATTCACTTAAACATGGTTTAAAGTAAACATACACTCAAGTTTGTATGTATCATCAAACATGATACAAACTAGTGCACAAAACTATATCATATATACAATGTGCACATCAAGTGAGAAAATCCATCTTATGTGAACCAATACTAGTTAATGTAAAGTAATATATCTAATATATAATTATACATTAAATAATTAAATCAACACTTGATTTAACGATCCGGTCACATCGCATAAGACCGACTAATATCCAATGTATCGACTTATCGAATCAATCCTCGATTCGATAACTAGGTTATATCGCATACAACCAATCGATACATTCATCGCGAGAATAGAATACGGTATCACATACACGCATTATTCTCGGTCCCGCACATATCTCATATGCGCTTCTATTTCGTTTCGCTTAAGCCAGGAAACCTCTGTGTAGGACTCTAAAGACTCGTCGATACGCCGGCAGCAGGTGATGATCATATCAAACACCCACAAACCGCAAGCGGTCTGCTAAAAGTAACGGCCACCCGGGTATTGAGCGATCAGAAGATCAACGAGCAAGCCTACTCACACTCCTGTGAATTCAACCAGTAACACTTACCGTACAGTCCGGTCTGTTCGTCTGATATGTCGCATATCTTTCCTAGGGGTGGTAAACGTCAGACCCCAGTAGCTCGATAAGTCGTGTCGATATGAGGTCTATAACAGTTCGAGATACTATTGATAACACTTACCAGTAAATCTCAGCAACCCTGGCCAGGGATTTCCGGTTATAGCCAATCGAACACAGCGCAACATCAACTCCCTATACCGGGAGAGACGAATCCCCTCCTATCGCTCGTTGCCTCCATGTGATTCGGGACTGTACCCAAAAACCACCGTTTTGCACGCCCTCTTGGACGTGGTAAGGTGGAAATCAAAGCACAGTCGGAATCACACAAGACTCTATGACGATCTCGGGTCTACAGACTAACCTGTACCAGTGTCACCAGAGAACTGCCATCTGACGTAAGGTATAATACCATCTGGGAGTTCTCGGCGAGTCCGTCCAGTGTACCCAGTCTCCACTGAGCACCCGTATATCATCTCTGATGTCAAACACCAATGGATATGGGATCATCCATCGCCCATCTGTATGGGTCGAGAAGGTATACGCTAGTCTACTCTGGTATATCGATGCCCCGTCTCGATACACCCACGACTAGGGACCTTGAAGGATGTACTTATGGACTACCATGTCCCCACTAGTATGATCCGCATCATAGTTCAGGTACTCAAGTACACATCCTAAGGTTTTACCAACATGTAACAGAGAGACAATCAGTATACACGTTAAGGTAAAGTGTAACCAGATAGCATACTATCATGTCGAACAAGAAAGTCCTCCCTATATATGTCCCAACATCCACTACAATATACATCCTATGTACAGTAATGGCCTCTAGGGCATACATATAACTAACAATCTTCCACTTGCACTAGGGCCATTTGTAGCAGTGGTTGTAGTATCTCATACTCAACCATCCCATAAAAGTCTCTCTCTGGGAAAAGGCCTTTGTGAGTGGATCCGCCGTGTTGTCCTCTGAGTCTACTCTCCTAACCTCGATCACCCTGGAGATTAACTATCTCCATGATCAGGTGATACAGCCTTAGAATATGTCTGGGTCACTGATGGGACCGGGCGTTCCTTGGCATAAGCCACAACTCCATTGTCACACAATGGGAGGAACGAAGTTCATCTCATGAACTAATATATACCCAGACTGCCTCTTTGGTAGCATCTTAAGTAGCGATGTATCCAGCCTTTATCGTCTAGTATGCCACGGTATCTAGCTTGGAACTCTTCCAACATACCGTCCCTTTACTGAGGGTAAAGACAATGCCTGCGACTGACATTCAGTCGTCCTTATCACCCTGGAACCTTTCCAGTGATTCTCCCCAGGATCAATTGATACCATCTCACTTTAACTAGTGAGAGTCCTAACATCCAATTAGATCTATCTCATAGATCCAAAAACTAGGATTTAGCAGGTATCACTTTGATCCTATATGGAGAATCCTTGTGATAAGCGGAGATTGACCGAGCGCAGCATAGGAAACTCCTTCCCTATCAAGAGTATGTCATCCACGTACTCTACGAGGATCACCACCATACTCCCTACTACCTTTTTGTATATACAAGGTTCATCTACCATTTTGATGATGTCAAACTGTTTGACTAACTCATCAAAACAGATGTTCCAACTCCGCGATGCCTGCTGCATCACATAAAACATCTTGCACACGTTTCCGCTGCTCCCACTGTCTATGAAGCGCTCTGGCTGTATACTTATAGACGCTCTCTTCTAAATCAATATTAAGAAAAGCAGTCATGACACCCAACCGCCAGATATCGTAGTCATGGTATGTAGCCGTGTCAAGTAGGATCCGGATGGACTTAAGCATAGCTACTTAGAAAAGGTTTCATCATAATCCATACCTGGTCAATGATGCAAACTTTTAACAAGTCTAGTTTTGAAAGTCTCAACTTTTCCATGTACACCAAGTAATCTTCTCAAGATATACTTGCTCCTGATGGGGATTTAACCCTTCAGATCAAGCAACTAAAGTCCATACTTTGTTGGTGTATAAGGATTCCATCTCAGATCGCTAAGCATCCAGCCATTCTACAGAGTCCCACTCTTGATGGCCAGCTCGAAACTAGTTGGGTCATCATCTCATGATGCAATCCTCGCTCCCACTGTCATAGAGAAACAGAAGTATCTCTCAGGTGGGTGAGGAACCCTACTAGATTGACGGAGAGGCTGAGGTTCATTGGAAACAATTGAATCCTTTGGTTCTACCAAATCATCAGCTGCAATTTGTATAGCTGGAACATTTCCATTTCTACATAACAGACCTTGCCTCGAGTTTGTCCGGATTTTGCTTTTTAGACATAGGCCGGACAACCCCAAATCTTAACAAACTTAAGATATGGACTCTTCCCTTTCCATATCACATATGAAGTGGTAGGCAACTGATTTGATTTGAACCCTATTCAATAGGTATGCAACTTCTCAAGCGCATAACTCCCAAAAGGAAATAGGAAACTCAGTAGTACTCATCATAGAGCACACCTTATCATATAGGGTGTAATTGCTCCGCTCCGATACATCGACGTGCTGTGGTGTATACGGAGGAGTAATGCTGAGAGAGAATCTCATTCGCCTTTAGAAAATTCCAAGAATTCCGTGCTCAAGTATTCTCCTCCTCGATCACATCAAAGGACATAATACTTATACCCGTATTTTTGGTTCTCTACTTCTAACTTATATTCTGTGAATATCTCAAAAGTTTCGGACTTGTGTTTCAACATGAACATATGTCTGAATCTTGAGAGATCATCAGAGAATGTAATGAAGTACTAAGAACCAGTCTTGGCATGTGTAGACAGGGGGCCTTACATACATCAACATGTATCAATCCCAAGAGTTCACTAACTCTTTCTCTGTTTCCAGTAAACAGAGCTATGGTCATCTTATCTTTGTGACATGACTGGCAAGTTTCATAAGATGTAAATTCAAACTGATTTAAATATGCATCTAAATGTAACTTTAGCTAGTCGGGTCATATTGATCTGACCTAGTCTACAATACCTCAAGAAGGAATCGTTCAATTCTGAACTCTTCCTCTTGTGTGTGTTGTGTATACTAAGAACTGTAGTTTGATTTAGAACATCAATGCTTTTAGATAACGTGCCTGAACCGATCAACTTTTGATATAGGAAATGTTCAAAATATTATCCATCAATACAAAATTTTATCATTTCTTTACTAATAAAGAGACCGATATGATTTTGTATATCAGGTTCGGTATCTAATAGCATTTGTTCAGAATCAATGTATTGGTAATACAGGGTGACAGTGACCAACAGACTTGGCTGCAACACTTGCGCCATTTTCTGCCTCATGAAACTTATCACCCGTTCTCAGTTCTCTACCTATCTGTAGCCCATGTAACAGTTTACATATGCGGGATCCTGATCCGGTATCAAATACCCAGGACGTAGAGGATACTGAGAAGCAGTTCTTTATAACGAACACACCCGAAGATGATGCATCAACATGCACTTTCTTCGTTTGGGTGGCACGGGAAATCTGGTATTCCCCAAAATCCTGCTCTGTCTTATAACATTTATAAGTTGGAGTGGGACCAACGTTCCCCAGCTCAGAATAACAAGCGGGTTCGGTCAATACATCCGTATTATTATCTTGATTAAGGCGTGACATGGTCGCTACCTGGAGAGAGAGAGAAGAAAACACTCAGCGTATGCTCTTGCAAGATCAGATTGATTATTATTTTATCTAATCAGGATTGCTCCCACTGTTTTTTATCAAATCTTCCTTCAAACCCTAAAAGGAAAGACTAGCCGGGATTAATTACACGCTACAAGTTCGCCAATCTTTTAGCCAGGCCAGTGTCGGTACTTTGAGGGAGGTCCCCCGTGCTTTCGCACGAACCTAATTAATGTAAACCTCGTTTTCCTAGAGGCGTAACCTCGTTAACACCTTTCTAGACACCTACTTGATCGGCTAATTGTAATGTGTAAAACTCTCCAAGGAGTAACTCTTACTCACAGCGGGTATCGGGATCCAACTATCTCATAGAAGGCATGCAATCTCATTGCAAATTTCAACACTTGAAATTCCCGATAATTTTGCCCCTAGCACCCTATGACCTTGACGGAGGTCAACAAACCATAGGCTACTAGTCAAGTTCAACCCGTCATTTCTTGATTGAATCAAACCCACCCGCACGACCCTTGACGGAGGTCAACAAGGTCGCATGACTACCCTAATCCAATCTGCATCATATGCATAAGCAGATAAATACGAGTTAGCTACCGCACACTACGCCTTGACGGAGGTCAACAAACGTAACACGAATACTAAGTAGGACTTATCTGAAATGACGGAGGGCTACGACAGGTTTTTCTGAAAACCTATTGCGTAATGAACTTGATATCGTTGTAGGATCGAATGAATTTTGAAATGGAGTGTTTTTGAGGCTTTTCTAGTTTTGCTAAAGGGGTCACTCCCGGTGAAGGGATCGTTGGCCCTTTCCTCATCGAATAAGGTGCAGGATATATCATATATACCGCTGTGCAAAGCAGAAACTATAGAAACAATCAAAAGACAAACTGAGGGTTGTAGCATCCGCCAGTTATTGCAAAAGGGGTCACTCCCGGTGAAGGGATCTCGGCCCTTTCCTTATCGAATAAGGTGCAGGATGTTCTACAAGGAACACCGCGATGCAAAGCAAGAACTGTAGCTACCTGTTTTTGAAAATTCGATTCCACAACATCTTACGTTTCTTTTCTTTCATTAATCATATTAATGAAGTCCCATCATTTAAGTTACCTAAACATCACAGATAAATATGACGTACACTTATGCCATCCACATTCGCCTCGATGTCCCCTCGTGCACCGTTAGGTTAGGTAACTAACGACAGAGCGGGGCAGGGCTAGCGCGGGTGTAAAACATTAGTAACGTCTATATAATATATCATATATACTATATACAATATTTATCACAGAACATCAAATGATCACATCACAGATATCGCAGCAGAAGAATCATATGAAATATTGGATATACTATGACGTCCGTGTTTTCAATACGAGCCTGTATAAAACACGGATTCCACGGTCGCGATGAATATCCAAACCCACACCCCCAGACCCCTACGAGAGCGGCAAGCAACCCTACCAATTCTAGAGTTAGGAAACCCGGACTCGACTCCTCGAGTTGGTCTCCCACTGGACTCCAGAACCCGGTTACTTGTGCTCCCCTCCTTGGGTCTATCCTAGTGCGGAAAAGTAAATAATATACAAATGGTGACAACTTCTGCAACCTGGAAATGCCCCAATAAAAGAATAGTACAAACAAGTTTTTACATGAATGAAAATGAAAAACACTCATCTCACATAAAACCCCGCACGACTATTCAAACACGACGATCCAATATAACATATCCAAGCAACACATAACATCACATGTCATCAACGTAAGTAAACATGCGTATCCTAATTGTCGTTGTCATATAGCAACGAAACCGGCAATATCATATATTACACTTACGGTCGCAGAAAAGAAAGTGTAAAACTACAACAGTTGGAATCCGCAACTTCTTTAGACATCGCATGCCTAATCAAATGAATTCCTTAGACATCACATGCCTAACAATTATAAACCACGCATTTTAGTCTCATTATCGAAAACACTTTTCAATATCAAGTCGGGCAATTCAACAAGATTCCCGGCATTTTGATCGTATGCTCGTCGCAAACTTTAGTTGGCGGCCGCACCCCCGACGCGTCGACGAAGTGCACCAAGGCGGAACACCGCTGCTGCGAGCACCCGAACGGATGCTTTCGGCGACGGGGTTCTCCTACAGTCACTTGTTCGGGGCTATGGGGTGTAGCTGTCTATTAAGTTTTTCCGGCGAGTATCCGCATACGCTACGCGATTGTGACGGACTTTTGATCGCATCAAAATTCCGTGGAAACCGATCAAGTGAGACTAAAGTGCTAGATTTATAACATTCATTCAGTTATCTCATAACTACTTGTGAATTCCAATTATTGTATCACATTCCAGATAGATAGAAAATGTTAAACTTTCCGATCGAACAATCAAACACCCAAGTTTTCCCGAAACAGATCAACACATGAAATAAGTTCAAAAACATTCATTTCATGCCTCAGTACCAACGGTCCAGCCGTAGAAGGGTCAAGCCAACGCCTCACATGTGGCACGCCGTACTGCCCCAAACCCTAAGGTTCAAAGGGCGGTTCAAGACGGTCACATAATCGAGTTAAGGTTTGTTGTCTTCTAGAGGGACCATCGCGTTACTTGCACTACTTAGAACGTCATTAAACTATGGAAAAATCCAACAATTGGAAATTTCCCGGCAGGGGAAAAATTGGGTATTAATATCCGGTCGAACTTTTTAACACATTCTAAAATTGCCTGGAAAAACACATAGACAAAGTTTGACAATCCGATCAAATCCACGAACTTCCAATACAACCCAGAATACTCAACTCTTGAGTAGAATTTAAAAATTACCAGAAAATACAGCACCAACAGATAGGAATTACTGTGCAAAATTTAATGGAAGAATCGACCGTACGGCCGCGGAACCGCCGCACGAGCCATGCACCTGCCGCGGTTCCGCGGCGGTTTAATTGAGTTAGGTTCTCGTTTTGCACAGTATTTCTTAGAAAAGCCTGCTGATTTTTCTGCATATTTTTAATTTGGAAAAATTCACAATTTTGAAAAATGTACAGAGAAGGGGTCGGATTAGGGTTTCGTGTTTCGATCTGACTTCTAACATCGTCTACGCATCGCCTAAGGCTCTAGCTAGGCTCTGATACCACTGTAGGGTTCCTAGGCATACCCATGAGGTTCTACAACTGATCAAACATGGCCAATTCAAATTTTTTCTATGTGCCAAGTAACCCTAAGCAAGATCGTAACTAGAGGTATAGGCGAAACAACAAGTTAACAACTTAACTAGATAGTGAAAGGGGATACTGTTAGTTATATGTATGCCCTAGAGGCCATTACTGTACATTGGATGTATATTGTAGTGGATGCTGGGACATATTTAGGGAGGACTTTCTTGCTCGACATGATAGTATGCTATCTGGTTACTCTTTACCTAAACGTGTATACTGATTGTCTCTCTGTTACATGTTGGTAAAGACCTTAGGATGTGTACTTGACTACCTAGACTATGATGAGGATCATACTAGTGGGGACATGGTAGTCCATAAGTACATCCTTCAAGGTCCCTAGTCGTGGGTGTATCGAGACAGGGCATCGATATACCAGAGTAGACTAGCGTATACCTTCTCGACCAATACAGATGGGCGATGGATGATCCCATATCCATTGGTGTTTGACATCAGAGATGATATACGGGAGCTCAGTAGAGACTGGGTACACTGGACGGACTCGCCGAGAACTCCCAGATGGTATTATACCTTACGTCAGATGGCAGTTCTTTGGTGACACTGGTACAGGTTAGTCTGTAGACCCGAGATCGTCATAGAGTCTTGTGTGATTCCCACTGTGCTTTGATTTCCACCTTATCACGTCCAAGAGGGCGTGCAAAACGGTGGCTTTTGGGTACAGTCCCGAATCACATGGAGGCAATGAGCGATAGGAGGGGATTCGTCTCTCCCGGTATAGGGAGTTGATGTTGCACTGTGTTCGATTGGCTATAACAGGAAGTCCCTGGCCAGGGCTGATCAGAGATTTGCTGGTAAGTGTTACCAGTAGTTTCTCAACCCGTTATGAGCCTCATATCGGCACGACTTATCGGTTATTGGGGTCTGACGTTTACCACCCCTAGACTTGATATGCGACATATCAGGAGAACAGACCGGACTGTACGGTAAGTGTTACTGATTGGATTCATAGGAGTAAGAGCGGGCTTGCTCGTTGATCTTCTGATCGCTCAATACCCGGGTGGCCGTTACGTTTTGCAGACCGCTTGCGGCTTGTGGGTGTTTGATATGGTCATCACCTGCTGCCGGAGTATTGACGAGTCTTTAGAGTCCTACACAGAGGTTTCCTGGCTCGAGCAAAACGAAATAGGAGCGCATATGAGATATGTGCGGCACCGAGAATAATACCAGTATGAGATACTGGATTCTATTCTTGCGATTTGTAACATTGATCGGTTATATGCGATATAGCCGGGTTATCGGATTAAGTGTTGATTCGATAAGTTGTTACTATTGATATTAGTCAGTTATATGAGATATGACCGGATCGTTAAATCAAGTGTTGATTTAATGATTTAATGTATAATTATATATTTGATATATTACTTTACATTAACTATTATTGGTTCACTTAAGATGGATTTTCTCACTTGATGTGCACATTGTATATATGATATAGTTTTGTGTACTAGCTTGTATCATGTTTGATGATACATGCAAACTTGGGTGTATGTTTGATTTGAACCATGTTTAGGTTAATGGTTATGGTTTTAAATTATTCATTTATTCATTTTATTTATTTTCTTTATTTCTTTTGGCTAAAATGAAATGGTTGCTAATTTTGTCTTTTGTAGAAGCTTCATGAAGCTTTGAATTAGTAACCATTTTATTTTATATTTAAACCTAACCATTAGCTAAACTAAGGTTTGCTCTCTACAAGAGTTAAATCTAACCCAAGGTTGCATTATGATAAGATCAATTGATTTTATTATTCTTTCACCATTCTCATGATATTCTTCTTCTTCTTCTTCATCTTCATCAAGAAGAAGAAACCTTGCTACCTCCAATGGTGAAATGATCATAAGAGTGAGAAATCCAAATCTAAAGTCAACCCACCTCCTATTTCTTCATCCTCTACAACTTGCCATGTAGTAGAGTGTGTTGTCTTCACAATTTTCTTGACTTGGTGAAGGAGGAGCTCGAGTTTGAGTTGCCTCGACGTAGATCATCTTCGGCATCGTAGTCTACGACCTAGCCCGATCATTTCTCCGACGAAACCATCACCGGAGTCCGGGATCCGATGATCGCAGCGAAGGGACATCGTCACGGAGCTATGGAGGTGGAGTAACGAATCTACAAAGGTTGTATTTTCATGCACTCTTTAGTTAAGTTGTTAACTAGCTTCTTGTTTCGCCTAAACTCTAGTCAACGATCTGTATTAGGGTTCTTCGGCACTTGTAAAATTTGAATTTGGCTTGGTTGATACCTTGTGAGAACCTCTTAGTGTGCCAAGGAACCCTACAGTGGTATCAGAGCCTAACTAGAGCCTTAGGCGATGCGTAGACGGAGTTAGAAATCCGATCGAACCGAAACCCCATTGCAAAATCGCTCTCTGTACATTTTTCAAAACTGTTGAATTTTGTGAAATAAAAATATGCAGAAAAATAAGCAGGAAAAACTAAGAATTACTGTGAAGTTTGGGCTCCTAATTCCATAATTCGACCGCGGCACCGCGGCCAAACCAGGGGTTTGGCGGCGCTTCCGCGGCCCAAATTTGGACTTAGTCCCTCAAATTTCATATATTTATTCTTAGGTCCTTTCTTGGCAATTTTTTATGTGAATTTTTTAATTCCACTCAAGTGTTGAGTTTTCTAGGGTTTTATTGGGGATTCGTTAATTTGATCGGATAATTTAACTTCGTTTATGTTTTTCCGGATATTTTAGAAACTGTTAAAAAGTTCGACTGGATATAAATACCCACTTTTTCCCCTGCCGGGAAATTTCCAAGTGTTGGATTTTTCCGTAGTTTAATAACGTTCTAAGTAGTGCAAGTAATGTGATGGTCCCTCTAGAAGACAACAAACCTTAACTCGATTATGTGACCGTCTTAAACTGCCCTTTGAACCTTAGGGTTTGGGGCGGTACGGCGTGCCACATGTGAGGAGTTGGCTTGACCCTTCTACGGCTGGACCGTTGGTACTGAGGCATGAACTGGATGTTTTAAAACTTATTTCATGTGTTGATCAGTTTCGGAAAACTTGGGTGTTTGAATGTTCGATCGGAAAGTTTAACATTTTCTATTTATCTGGAATGGGATACAATAATTGGAATTCACAAGTAGTTATGAGATAACTGAATGAATGTTATAAATCAAGGACTTTAGTCTCACTTGATCGGTTGCCACGGAATTTTGATGTGATCAAAAGTCCGTCGCAATCACGTAGCGTACGCGGATACTCGCCGGGTAAACTTAATAGACAGCCCCATCCCATAGCCCCGACCAAGTGACTGTAGGAGAACCCCGTCGCTGAAAGCATCCGTTCGGGTGCTCGCGGCAGCGGTGTTCCGCCTTGGTGCATTTCGTCGACGGCGTCGGGGGTGCGGCCGCCTACTAAAGTTTGCGACGAGCATTCGATCACGATATCGGGAATCTTGTTGAATTTCCCGACTTGATATTGAAAAGTGTTGTCGATAATGAGACTAAAATGCGGGGTTTATAATTGTTAGGCATGCGATGTCTAAGGAATTCATTTGGTTAGGCATGCGATGTCTAAAGAATTTGCGGATTCCAACTGTTGTAGTTTTACACTTTCTTTTCTGTGACCGTAAGTGTAATATGTGATATCGCCGGTTTCGTTGCTATATGTCAACGACAATTGGGATGCGTATATTTACTTACGTTGATGACATGTGATGTTATATGTTGCTGGATATGTTATATTGGATCGTCGTGTTTGGATAGCCGGGGGGTTTTATGTGAGATGAGTGTTTTTCATTTTCATTCATGTAAAAACTTGTATGTAATATTCTTTTATTGGGGCACTTCCATGTTGCGGAAGATGTCACCGTTTGTATATTATTTACTTTTCCGCATTAGGATAGTCCCAAGGAGGGGAGCACAAGTAACCGGGTTCTAGGGTCCAGTGGGAGACCAACTCGAGGAGTCGAGTCCGGGTCTCCTAACTCTAGAATTGGTAGGGTTTCTTGCCGCTCCGTAGGGGTCTAGGGGTGTGGGATTGGATATTCATCACGACCGTGGAATCCGTGTTTTATACTGGCTCGTATTGAAAACACGGACGCCCTAGTATATCCAATGTTTCATATGTTTCTTCTGCTGCGATATCTGTGATGTGATCATTTGATATGTTCTGATGGATACAATATATAGTATATATGATATATTATATAGACGTTACTTATGTTTTGCACCCGCACTAGCCCTGCCCTGCTCTGTCGTTAGTTACCTAACCTAACGGTGCACGAGGGGACATCGAGGCGAATGCGGATGGCATAAGTGTACGTCGTATTTATCTGTGATGTTTAGGTGACTTAATTGATGGGACTTCATTAATGTGATTAATGAAAGAAAAGAAACCTAAAAGATGTTGTAGAATCAAATTTTAAAATAAAACAGGTAGCTACAGTTCTTGCTTTGCACAGCGGTATATGTGATATATCCTGCACCTTATTCGATGAGGAAAGGACCGAGATCCCTTCACCGGGAGTGACTCCTTTATCAATAACTGGCAGATGCTACACACTCGGTTTGACTTATGATTGCTTCTATAGTTTCTGCTTTGCACAGTGATATATATGATATATCCCGCACCTCATTCGACGAGGAAAGGGCCGACGATCCCTTCACCGGGAGTGACCCCTTTAGCAAAACTAGAAAATCCTCAAAATCACTCCATTTCAAAAACTTCATTTGATTCTACAACGATATCAAGTTCATTACGCTCATGGTTTTCAGAAAAACCTGACGTAGCCCTCCGTCATTTCAGATAAGTTACATATAGTATTCGTGCTACATTTGTTGGCTTTCGTCAAGGTGTAGTGTGCGGTAGCTATGTGCTGCTTATCTGTTGCATATGATGCGACTGGATTAGGGTAGTCGTACGGCTTTGTTGGCTTTCGTCAAGGGTCGTGCGGGTGGGTTTAATTCAGTCAGGAAATGTACGGGTTGAACTTGACTAGCGGGCTGTGGTTTGTTGTCTTTCGTCAAGGTCATAGCACGCTAGGGGCAAAAACACTATCGGGAATTTCAAGTGTTGAAATTTGCAATGAAATTGCATACCTTCTATGAGATAGTTGGATCCCGATACCCACTGTGAGTAAGAGTTACTCCTGGGAGAGTTTTACACATTACAATTAGCCAATCAAGTATGTGTCTAGAAAGGTGTTAACGGGGTTACGCCTCTGGGAAAACGAGGTTTACATTAATTAGGTTCGTGCGAAAGCACGGGGGACCTCCCTAAAAGTACCGGCACTGGCCTGGCTGAAAGATTGGTGAACTTGTAGCGTGTAATTAATCCCGGCTAGTCTTTCCTTTTAGGGTTTGAAGGAAGATTTGATAAAAACAGTAGGAGCCATCCTGATTAGATAAAATAATAACCAATCTATTCTTGCAAGAGCGCACGCTGAGTGTTTTCTTCTCTCTCTCTCCAGGTAGCAATCATATCACGTCTTAATCAAGATAATAATACGGATTATTGACCAAACCCGCTTGTTATACTGAGGTGGGGAACGTTGGTCCCGCTCCAACTTATAAATGTTATAAGACAGAGCAGGAAATTGGGGAATACCAGATTTCCCGTACCGCCCAAACGAGGAAAGTGCATATGATGCATCATCTTCGGGTGTGTTCGTTACACAGAACTGTTTCTCAATATTCTTTACGTCCTAGGTATGTGATACCAGAACAGGATCCCAGATATGTAATCTGTTACATGGGCTACAGATAGGTAAAGAACTGAGAACGGGTGATAAGTTTCATGAGGCAGAAAACGGGGCAAGTGTTGCAGCCAAGTCTGTTGGTCACTGTCACCCTGTATTACAAATACATTGATTCTGAACTAATGTTATTAGATACCGAACCTGATATACAAAATCATATCAGTCTCTTTATTAGTAAAGAAATGATAAAATTTTATATTGTTGGATAATGTTTTGAACATTTCCTATATCAAAAGTTGATCGGTTCAGGCATGTTATCTAAAAGCATTGTTGTTCTAAATCAAACTACAGTTTTTTAGTAAACAGAACACACACAAGAGGAAGAGTTCAGAAATGAACGAATCCTTCTTGAGGCATTGTAGACTAGGTCATATCAATGCGACCCGACTAGCTGAAGTTACATGTAGATGTATATTTAAACAATTTTGAATTTACATCTTGTGAAACTTGCCAGTCATGTCACAGAGATAAGATGACCATAGCTCTGTTTACTGGAAACAGAGAAAGAGTTAGTGAACTCTTGGGATGATACATGTTGATGTATGTAGGTCCCCTGTCTACACATGCCAAGACCGGTTCTTTATACTTTATTACATTCTCTGATGATCTCTCAAGATTCAGTCATATGTTCCTGTTGAAACACAAGTCCGAACCTTTTGAGATATTCACAAAATATAATTTAGAAGTAGAGAACCAAAATACGGGTAAAAGTATTATGTCCTTTGATGTGATCAAGGAGGAGAATACTTGAGCACGGAACTCCTGGACTATTTTAAGAAGAATGAGATTCTCTCTCAGTATTACTCCTCTGAATACACCACAGCACAACGGTGTATCAGGGCGGAGCAATAACACTCTATATGATATGGTGTGCTCTATGATGAGTATTACTGAATTACCTATTTCCTTTAGGGAGTTACGCACTTATGAAGTTGCATACCTATTGAATAGGGTTCCGATCAAATCAGATGCCTACCATTTCATATGTGATATGGAAAGGGAAGAGCCCATATCTTAAATTGGTTAAGATTTGGGGTTGTCCAGCCAATGTCTAAAAAGCAAAATCCGGACAAGCTCGAGGCAAGGTCTGTTATGTAGAACTGGAAATGTTCCAGCTATACAAACTTCAGCTGATGATTTGGTAGAACCGAAAGATTCAAAAGTAACCAACGAACCTCAGCCTCTCCTCCGATTTAGTAGGGTTCCTCACTCACCTGAGAGATACTTCTATTTCTCTATGACAGTGGGAGCGAGGATTGCATCATGAGATGATGACCCAACTATTTTCGACCCGGCCATCAAGAGTGGGACTCTGTAAGAATGGCTGGATGCTTAGCGATCTGAGATGGAATCCTTATACACCAACAAAGTATGGACTTTAGTTGCTATATCTGAAGGGTTAAATCCCCATCAGGAGCAAGTATATCTTGAGAAGATTACTTGGTGTACATGGAAAGGTTGAGACTTTCAAAGCTAGACTTGTTAAAGGTTTGCAACATTGACCAGCTATGGATTATGTTGAAACCTTTTCTAAGGATCTATGCTTAAGTCCATCAAGATCCTACTTTCCACGGCTACATACCATGACTACGATATCTGGCGGATGGGTGCCATGACTGCTTTTCTAAATGATGTTTTAGAAGAGTGCGTCTATAAGTACACAGCCAGAGGGCTTCGTAAATAGTAGGAGCAGCGGAAACGTGTGCAAGATGTTTTATATGATAAAGCAGGTATCGTGGAGTTGGAACATCTGTTTTGATGAGTTAGTCAAACAGTTTGACATCATCAAAATGGTAGATGAACCTTGTATATACAAAAAGGTAGTAGGGAGTATGGTAGTGATCCTCGTAAAGCACGTGGATGACATACTCTTGATAGGGAAGGAGTTTCCTATGCTACGCTCGGTCGATCTCCGCTTATCACATGGATTCTCCATATAGGATCAAAGTGATACCTCTTCAATCCTGAGTTTTCATCTATGAGATAGATGTTATTTGGGTGTTAGAATACTCACTAGCTGTAGTGAGATAGTATCAATTGATCTTGGGGAGAATCACTGGAAGGGTTCCAGGGTGATAAATGACGACTGAATGTCAGTCACAGGAATTGTCTTTACCCTCAGTAAAGGGACGGTATGTTGGAAGAGTTCCAAGCTAGATACCGTGGCATACTAGACGATAAAGGCTGGATACATCGCTACTTAAGATGCTACCAAAGAGGGTGTCTGGGTGTATATTGGTTCATGAGATGAAATTCGTTCCTCCCATTGTGTGACAATGGAGTTGTGGCTTATGCCAAGGAACGTCCATCCCATCAGTGATCCGGACATATTCTAAGGCAGTATCACCTGATCATGGAGATAGTTGATCTCCAGGATGATTGAGGTAAGGAGAGTAGACTCAGAGGACAACACGGCGGATCCACTCACAAAGGCATTTTCCCAGAGTGAGACTTTTATGGGATGGTTGAGTATGAGATACTACAACTACTGCTACAGATGGCCCTAGTGAAAGTGGGAGATTGTTAGTTATATGTATGCCCTAGAGGCCATTACTGTACATTGGATGTATATTGTAGTGGATGCTGGGACATATATAGGGAGGACTTTCTTGCTCGACATGATAGTATGCTATCTGGTTACTCTTTACCTTAACGTGTATACTGATTGTCTCTCTGTTACATGTTGGTAAAGCCCTTAGGATGTGTACTTGACTACCTAGACTATGATGAGGATCATACTAGTGGGGACATGGTAGTCCATAAGTACATCCTTCAAGGTCCCTAGTCGTGGGTGTATCGAGACAGGGCATCGATATACCAGAGTAGACTAGCGTATACCTTCTCGACCCATACAGATGGGCGATGGATGATCCCATATCCATTGGTGTTTGACATCAGAGATGATATACGGGTGCTCAGTGGAGACTGGGTACACTGGACGGACTCGCCGAGAACTCCCAGATGGTATTATACCTTACGTCAGATGGCAGTTCTCTGGTGACACTGGTACATGTTAGTCTGTAGACCCGAGATCGTCATAGAGTCTTGTGTGATTCCCACTGTGCTTTGATTTCCACCTTACCACGTCCAAGAGGGCGTGCAAAACGGTGGCTTTTGGGTACAGTCCCGAATCACATGGAGGCAATGAGCGATAGGAGGGGATTCGTCTCTCCCGGTATAGGGAGTTGATGTTGCACTGTGTTCGATTGGCTATAACAGGAAGTCCCTGGCCAGGGCTGATCAGAGATTTGCTGGTAAGTGTTACCAGTAGTTTCTCGACCCATTATGAGCCTCATATCGGCACGACTTATCGGTTATTGGGGTCTGACGTTTACCACCCCTAGACTTGATATGCGACATATCAGGAGAACAGACCGGACTGTACGGTAAGTGTTACTGATTGGATTCATAGGAGTAAGAGCGGGCTTGCTCGTTGATCTTCTGATCGCTCAATACCCGGATGGACGTTACGTTTGGCAGACCGCTTGCGGCTTGTGGGTGTTTGATATGATCATCACCTGCTGCCGGAGTATTGACGAGTCTTTAGAGTCATACACAGAGGTTTCCTGGCTCGAGCAAAACGAAATAGGAGCGCATATGAGATATGTGCGGCACCGAGAATAATACCAGTATGAGATACTGGATTCTATTCTCGCGATTTGTAACATTGATCGGTTATATGCGATATAGCCGGGTTATCGGATCAAGTGTTGATTTGATAAGTTGTTACTATTGATATTAGTCGGTTATATGAGATATGACCGGATCGTTAAATCAAGTGTTGATTTAATGATTTAATGTATAATTATATATTTGATATATTACTTTACATTAACTAGTATTGGTTCACTTAAGATGGATTTTCTCACTTGATGTGCACATTGTATATATGATATAGTTTTGTGTACTAGCTTGTATCATGTTTGATGATACATGCAAACTTGGGTGTATGTTTGATTTGAACCATGTTTAGGTTAATGGTTATGGTTTTAAATTATTCATTTATTCATTTTATTTATTTTCTTTATTTCTTTTGGCTAAAATGAAATGGTTGCTAATTTTGTCTTTTGTAGAAGCTTCATGAAGCTTTGAATTAGTAACCATTTTATTTTATATTTAAACCTAACCATTAGCTAAACTAAGGTTTGCTCTCTACAAGAGTTAAATCTAACCCAAGGTTGCATTATGATAAGATCAATTGATTTTATTATTCTTTCACCATTCTCATGATATTCTTCTTCTTCTTCTTCATCTTCATCAAGAAGAAGAAACCTTGCTACCTCCAATGGTGAAATGATCATAAGAGTGAGAAATCCAAATCTAAAGTCAACCCACCTCCTATTTCTTCATCCACTACAGCTTGCCATGTAGTAGAGTGTGTTGTCTTCACAATTTTCTTGACTTGGTGAAGGAGGAGCTCGAGTTTGAGTTGCCTCGACGTAGATCATCTTCGGCATCGTAGTCTACGACCTAGCCCGATCATTTCTCCAACGAAACCATCACCGGAGTCCGGGATCCGATGATCGCAGCGAAGGGACATCGTCACGGAGCTATGGAGGTGGAGTAATGAATCTACAAAGGTTGTATTTTCATTCACTCTTTAGTTAAGTTGTTAACTAGCTTCTTGTTTCGCCTAAACTCTAGTCAAACGATCCGTATTAGGGTTCTTCGGCACTTGTAAAATTTGAATTTGGTATGGTTGATGCCTTGTGAGAACCTCTTAGTGTGCCAAGGAACCCTACAGTGGTATCAGAGCCTAACTAGAGCCTTAGGCGATGCGTAGACGGAGTTAGAAATCCGATCGAACCGAAACCCCATTGCAAAATCGCTCTCTGTACATTTTTCAAAACTGTTGAATTTTGTGAAATAAAAATATGCAGAAAAATAAGCAGGAAAAACTAAGAATTACTGTGAAGTTTGGGCTCCTAATTCCATAATTCGACCGCGGCACCGCGGCCAAACCAGGGGTTTGGCGGCGCTTCTGCGGCCCAAATTTGGACTTAGTCCCTCAAATTTGAATTTGGCATGGTTGATGCCTTGTGAGAACCTCTTAGTGTGCCAAGGAACCCTACAGATACAACCTTTGTAGATCCGGTCCTCCACTTCCTTAGCTCCATGATGATGTCCCTCCGCTGCGATCATCGGATCCCGGACTCTGGTGATGTTTTCGTCGAAGAAATGATCGGGCTAGGTCGTCGACTTCGATGCCGAAGATGATCTACGTCGAGGCAACTCAAGATCAAGCTCCAACTTCACCAAGTCATGAAACTTGTGAAGAAAACACCCTATACTACATGGCAAGTGGTAGAGGATGAAGAAATAGGAAGTGAGTTCACTTTGGATTTTGATTTCTCACTTGATCATTTTCAAGCAAAGGTTTTCTTTTTCTCTCTTGAAGAAGAAGAAGAAGAAAGGAAAAAGAAATCAATCATTAAAATAAAATCAAGTGATGGTTATCATGTTGCAACCATGGTTAAGTGTAGAGAATAAACTAGGGTTAGGTGAATGGTTAGGTTAAGCAAAAGAAACAAAAATGGTCAAAGCTTCTTGAAGCTTCAAGGAAAAAACAAAAGAAGCAACCATTTCTTTTCTTGCTAAAATGAATAAATAAATAAAATAAATAATCAAGAAAAAATAACAAAACCCTAACCATTCACTTAAATATGGTTTAAAGTAAACATACACCCAAGTTTGCATGTATCATCAAACATGATACAAACTAGTGCACAAAACTATATCATATATACAATGTGCACATCAAGTGAGAAAATCCATCTTAAGTGAACCAATACTAGTTAATGTAAAGTAATATATCTAATATATAATTATACATTAAATCATTAAATCAACACTTGATTTAACGATCCGGTCACATCGCATATGACCGATTAATATCCAATGTATCGACTTATCGAATCAATCCTCGATTCGATAACTAGGTTATATCGCATACAACCAATCGATACATTCATCGCGAGAATAGAATACGGTATCACATACACGCATTATTCTCGGTCCCGCACATATCTTATATGCGCTCCTATTTCGTTTCGCTTGAGCCAGGAAACCTCTGTGTAGGACTCTAAATACTCGTCAATACACCGGCAGCAGGTGATGATCATATCAAACACCCACAAGCCGCAAGCGGTCTGCTAAACGTAACGGCCACCCGGGTATTGAGCGATCAGAAGATCAACGAGCAAGCCCGCTCACACTCCTGTGAATCCAACCAGCAACACTTACCGTATAGTCCGGTCTGTTCGTCTGATATGTCGCATATCTTGCCTAGGGGTGGTAAACGTCAGACCCCTGTAGCTCGATAAGTCGTGTCGATATAAGGTCTATAACAATTCGAGATACTACTGATAACACTTACCAGTAAATCTCAGCAACCCTGGCCAGGGATTTCTGGTTATAGCCAATCGAACACAGCGCAACATCAACTCCCTATACCGGGAGAGACGAATCCCCTCCTATCGCTCATTGCCTCCATATGATTCGGGACTGTACCCAAAAACCACCGTTTTGCACGCCCTCTTGGACGTGGTAAGGTGGAAATCAAAGTACAGTGGGAATCACACAAGACTCTATGATGATCTCGGGTCTACAGACTAACCTGTACCAGTATCACCAGAAAACTGCTATCTGACGTAATGTATAATACCATCTGGGAGTTCTCGACGAGTCCGTCCAGTGTACCCAGTCTCCACTGAGCACCCGTATATCATCTCTGATGTCAAACACCAATGGATATGGGATCATCCATCGCCCATCTGTATGGGTCGAGAAGGTATACGCTAGTCTACTCTGGTATATCGATGCCCCGTCTCGATACACCCACGACTAGGGACCTTTAAGGATGTACTTATGGACTACCATGTCCCCACTAGTATGATCCGCATCATAGTCCAGGTAGTCAAGTACACATCCTTAGGGCTTTACCAACATGTAACAGAGAGACAATCAGTATACACGTTAAGGTAAAGAGTAACCAGATAGCATACTATCATGTCGAGCAAGAAAGTCCTCCCTATATATGTCCCAGCATCCACTACAATATACATCCTATGTACAGTAATGGCCTCTAGGGCATACATATAACTAACAAATAGGCCTGCAGCTGTTTCTAGTGCATACCCCCAGAAGGAAATAGGTAACTCAGCTGTGCTCATCATAGAGCGCACCATATCTAATAGGGTGCGGTTCCTCCGTTCCGATACACCGTTGTGTTGTGGTGTATATGGTGGAGTTAACTGAGAGAGAATCCTATTCTCTTTTAGGAAGTCCAGGAATTCATTGCTCAAGTATTCTCCTCCTCGATCAGATCGAAGGATTTTAATACTTTTTCCAGTTTGGTTCTCGACTTCTTGTTTATATTCTCTAAATTTCTCAAAAGCTTCTGATTTGTGTTTCATCAGGAACGCATATCCGAATCTAGAGAGATTGTCAGTGAATGTAATGAAGTACGCAGAGCCATTCCTGGCATGTGTAGACATGGGGCCGCATACATCACTATGTACCAGTCCCAAGAGTTCCGTAACTCTCTCTCCGTGTCGTGTAAACGGAGTTTTGGTCATCTTGCCTTTGAGACATGACTGACAAGTATCATAAGATGAAAATTCAAACGGATTTAAATATCCATCCTTATGCAACTTAGCTAGTCGTGTCGCATTGATGTGACCCAGTCTACAATGCCACAAGAAGGATTCGTTCAGTTCTGAACTCTTCCTCTTGTGTGTGTTTGTTATGCTCAGAACTGTTGATTGATTTAGAACATAAATGCCATTGCACAACGTGCCTGATCCAACCAACTTTTGGTTAAGGAAAATGTTCATAACATTATCCTGTAATACAAAATTATATCACTCTTTACTCAACAAAGAAACCGATATAATGTTGCATATCAGGTTCGGCATGAAATAGCATTCGTTCAGAATCAATGTATTATCAGTTGGCAATACAAGGTGATATTCCCCGACGGTTTTAGCTGCAACAATTGCACCATTTCCAACCCTTATGTCTTTATCACCTTCTCCAAGTTCTCTACCTTTCCTAAGCCCATGCAACTGATTACATATATGGGATCCTGACCCGGTATCTAATACCCAGGACGTAGAGCAAATGGAGAAATAGTTCTCTGTAAGGAACACACCCGAAGAAAATGCATCAACATGTACTTTCTTCATTCGGGTGGCATGGGAATCCTGGCATTCCCCTATATCCTGTTCAGTCTTATAACTTTTATAAGAAAGAACGGAACCAACGTTCCCCAGCACAGTATAACATGCGGGTTCGGTCAATACATCCATATTATTATCTTTATTAAGGCATGATATGGTCGCTACCTGGAGAGAGAGAGAAGAAAACACTTTAGCGTATGCCCTTGCAAGTTCAGATTGGTTATTATTTTATCTAATCAGGATGACTCCCACTGCTTTTATCAAATCTTCCTTCAAACCCTAAAAGTAAAGACTAGCCGGGATTAATTACACCCTACAACTTCGCCAATCTTTCAGCCAGGCCAGTGTCGGTACTTTGAGGGAGGTTCCCCGTGCTTTCGCACGGACCTAATTAAAGTAAACCTCGTTTTCCCAGAGGCGTAACCCCGTTGACACCTTTCTAGACACCTACTTGATCGGCTAATTGTCCTCTGTGAAACTCTCCCGGGAGTAACAATTACTCGCAGCGGGTATCGGGATCCAACTATCTCATAGAAGGTATGCAATCTCATTGCAAATTTCAACACTTGAAATTCCCGATAATATTTTGCCCCTAGCGTCCCATGACCTTGACGCAGGCCAACAAACCATAGCGCGCTAGTCAAGTTCAACCCGTCATTTCTTTATTGAATTAAACCCACCCGCACGACCCTTGACGCAGGCCAACAAAGTCGTACGACTACCCTAATCCAATCTGCATCATATGCATAAACAGATAAATACTAGTCAGCTACCGCACACTACGCCTTGACGCAGGCCAACAAACGTAGTACGAATACTAAGTAGGACTTATCTGAAATGACGGAGGGCTATGACAGGTTTTTCTGAAAACCTATTGCGTAATGAACTTGATATCATTGTAGAATCGAGTGAATTCTGAAATGGAGTGTTTTTGAGGCTTTTATTAGTTTTGCTAAAGAGGTCACTCCCGGTGAAGGGATCTCGGCTCTTTCCTTATAGAATAAGGTGCATGATATATCATATATATCACTATGCAAAGCAAAACTCCAAAAGCAATCAAAAGCAAACCGAGTGTTGTAGCATTTGCCAGTTTTGCTAAAGAGGTCACTCCCGGTGAAGGGATCTCGGCTCTTTCCCCATCGAATAAGATGCGGGATATATCATATATATCGTTATGCAAAGCAAAACTGTAGCTACCCTTTTTGAAAAATTTGATTCTACAATATCTTTTTAGGTTTCTTTTCTTTCATTAATCACATTAATGAAGTCCCATCATTTAAGTCACCTAAACATCACAGATAAATACGACGTACACTTATGCCATCCGCATTCGCCTCGATGTCCCCTCGTGCACCGTTAGGTTAGGTAACTAACGGCAGAGCGGGGCAGGGCTAGCACGGGTGTAAAACATAAGTAACGTCTATATATAATATATCATATATACTATATACAGTATTTATCACATCACATCACATGATCACATCACAGATATCGCAGCAGAAGAAACATATGAAACATTGGATATACTAGGACGTCCGTGCTTTATTTTGAGCCTCTATAAAGCACGGATTCCACGGTCGTGATGAATAGCCAAACCCACACCCCTAGACCCCTACGAGAGCGGCAAGCAACCCTTCCAATTCTAGAGTTAGGAGACCCGGACTCGGCTCCTCGAGTTGGTCTCCCACTGGACTCCAGAACCCGGTTACTTGTGCTCCCCTCCTTGGGTCTATCCTAGTGCGGAAAAGTAAATAATATACAAATGGTGACATCGACCTCATCCCGGAAGTGCCCCAATAAAAGAATATTACATACATTTAATTTTACATGAATGAAAATAAAAACTCTCATCTCACATAAAAACCCCCGGCTATTCAGAACGCGACGATCCAATATAACATATCCAGCAACACATAACATCACATGTCATCAACGTAAGTAAATATACGTATCCCAATTGTCATTGACATATAACAACGAAACCGGCGATATCACATATTACACTTACGGTCGCAGAAAAGAAAGTGTAAAACTACAACATTTGGAATCCACAATCTCTTTAGACATCGTAAATCCGAAATATCATATACTTCGCATTTCATGCCTAACTGTATGAATTCCATATATTGTATCACATTCCAGATAAATAGACAGTATTAAACTTTCTGACCGAATAATCAAATACCCAAGATTTCCTTAATAGCTCAACACTTGAGCGGAGTTCAAAAATTCCAGAATACGTCACAGTAGCAACGGTCCAGCCGTAGAAGGGTCAAGCCAACGCCTCACATGTGGCACGCCGTACTGCCCCAAACCCTAAGGTTCAAAAGGCAGTTCAAGACGGTCACATAATCGAGTTAAGGTTTGTTGTCTTCTAGAGGGTCCATCGCATTACTTGCCCGTTTTTCCGAAAGATTTAAACCCGAGAAAAATTCAACACTTGAATGTTTTTCGTGCCGGGAAAAATTAAGTTAATGATATCCGTTCGAACATTTTAATACTTTCTAAATTATCCGGAATAACAAAACAAAATAAAATTCTCCGATCGAATCGACGATTACAAAATAAACCCCAAAATACTCAACACTTGATTCATAATAAAAATACCCAGAAAGATGCAGGAATGGTAGTGGATATTACTGCATAAAGAACCGTCCCCAATACTCATTTTCTACCGCGGAACCGCCGCGAAAGGTGGCTTAGTGCCGCGGTTCCGCGGCCACGTGGAGGATTTGAGAGCTCGTTTTTCATGGTAACCCTTAGAATTCCCTGCTGATTTTTAAGGTAATTTTAATTCAGAAAAAGCCCAGTTTTTAAAAAATATACAGAGAGGGGGTTATCTTGACGTTTCCGGGTTCGATCGGGGTTTTAACTTCGTTAACACATCGCCTAATGCTATAGCTAGGCTCTGATACCACTGTAGGGTTACTAGGCACTCTAATAAGGTTCTACAATGCATCAAACATGCCCGTTTAAAATTTTAGCCGTGCCGATTAACCCTAAACAAGATTGTTGCTAGAAAATTAGGGTTTCACATGCTGGTAAAGGACATTTACTACTAAGGAAATACGAAATACAACCTTTGTAGATCGGTCCTTCACTTCTAAAGCTCCTTGTCGTAGTCCCTTTGCTGCGATCATGGTTTTCCCGGGCCCTTGCATGGCTTCACGAGGCGAAAGATGCGTCCTTGCTTGAAGTCTTCGAGGCCGAAGATGATCTACGTCAAGGGAATAACGACTCAAGCTACTACTTCACTAACTAGAGAATTAGTGAAGCAAATACCCTAAACTAAAGTGCTAGTCTAGTAGAGGATGGAGAAATAGGAAGTGGGTTCTCTTTAGAATTTTATTTCTCACAATCTTTCTCATTTTGGATCAAACCCTAACAAGCATTTCTTTTGAACAAATGAAGAAAAAGATGAACAAAAGAAAGAGATGAGGATAATGATCAAGTGAGTGAGCTAACCATGGTGAGTGAGTATCATATACTAACTCATGTAGAGACATTGCCATAGCTAAGTGTAATGGTTAGGTTAAAAATCCAAAGTAAAAACAAATTTAGTGGACTTTAGTCAATGCATCCACAAGCTTCCACAAGCTTCATGCATTTTCTAATTTTCCACTAATTTTGTAATTACTTTAAATATATTAATCCTAACATAACAAATAGTATGGTGTAAGTCTCATACACCCATGAATGTTGTATCATCAACCATGATACAAAAAGAAAACACATTTTAATATATATCACATATATATTAAAGTTGTGTACATGTGAGAAAAAACCTAAAGTGAACAAGTGTTAGTTAATGTAAACTAGTATATCAAATATACAATTATACAATAAATTATTAAATCAACACTTGACTTAATAATCCGGTCATATCACATATAACCGACTAACTTCCAATGTATCGACTTATCGAATCAACACTTGATTCGATAACCCGGCTATATCATATATAAAACCGACCGATACAAAATGTCGCGAGAATAGAATACGGTATCACATACACGCATTATTCTCGGTCCCGCACATATCACATACGTGCTCTTATTTCATTTTGCCTGAGCCAGTAAAACCTATATATAGGACTCTAAAGACTCGTCAATACGCCGGCAGTAGGTGATGATCACATCAAGCACCCATAAGCCATCAGCGGTACTAGATGGACGTAACGGCTACCCGGGTATTAAGCGATCAGAAGATCAGCAAGAAAACCCGCTCTTAACTCCTGTAAAAGCCTGCCGGTAACACTTCCCGTACAGTCCGGTCTCCTCGTCTGATATGTCGCATATCAAGTCTAGGGATGGTAATCGTCAGACCCCAATAACCGATAAGTCGTGCCGATGTGAGGCTCATAACGGGTCGAGAAATTACTGGTAACACTTACCAGTAAATCTCTAAATCAGCTATGGCCAGGGACTTCCCTGTTACGGCCGAGCACAGCGCAACATCAACCCCCAATACCGGGAGAGACGAAACCCCTCCTATCGCTCATTGCCTTCATGTGACTCGGGATTGTACCCAAAAACCACCGTTTTGCATGCCTTCATGGACGTGGTAAGGTGGAAATCAAAACACAGTGGGAATCACACAAGACTCTATGACGATCTCGGGTCTACAGACTAACCTGCACAAGTGTCACCAGAGAACTGCCATCTGACGTGAGGTATAATACCATCTGGGAGTTCTCGGCGAGTCCGTCCAGTGTACCCAGTCTCCATTGAGCACCCGTATACCATCTCCTATGTCAAACACCAATGGATATGAGATCATCCATCGCCCATCTCATGGGTCGAGAAGCGTATACGCTAGTCTACTCTGGTATATCGATGCCCTGTCTCGATACACCCACGACTAGGAACATTAAAGGATGTACTTATGGACTACCATGGCCCCACTAGTATGATCTGCATCATAGTCCAGGTAGTCAAGTACACATCCTAAGGGCTTTACCAACATGTAACCATAAGACAGTATCAAGAGACAAGTATACATGTTAAGATAAAGAGCAACCAGATAGCATACTATCATGTCGAGCAAGAAAGTCCTCTCTATATATGTCCAAGCATCCAATATAATATACATTTTCTGTACAATACTGGCCTCTACGGTATACATACAACTAACACCAGATATTGTTTTTTGCACTAGATGCGATAAGTTAATATTAATCCAATCCTGAAGAAACATAAGGAAGCAGTTTTAGAACATAAGTGCATGTTCTACGGATTTGATGACGGCAGCCTCCTTCGGGAGACGGTTACCATTCCAGGCTTCAAAAGTGACATGGATGATAGAGTGATTGTCAGAGTTATAGTTTTCCATCTTACGAGGGACAGTATTATGGACATGTTGTCCAAGAGGATACTGTGGGAGGCATAGTGCTGGACACTGATTAGTTTCAGTGATCGATACAGTCTAAGAAGTTTGGATTTGGAGTTCATTCATGAACTACGTTCCATCAGATATCCAGACATATTCTAAGACAGGTATTACTCAATTCGGGAGATGGCTTTCTCCGCGAATTTGAGATTAAGAGAGACATAGAAAGAAACATCGGGGCAGATCCACTCACTGAGGCTATTTCTCGAACACAATAGTTTTACAAACGGGCTTTGTGAAACTGATTAGTAGAGGAGTTGGATGTTCGGTATCACACGGGCTGTGAGCATGCGACATCGCGATAATAGCCTTAAGTGCAAGTGGGAGATTGTTGGATATAATGCTCTCTAAGTTAATTATTCAATCGCAGGCACGTGATTGCAATGATTGAGGGAGAACCTATACCGACAAGACTGTCTTACTCAAGATGATAGTATGTTATCTGGTTTGTCTTTATCATCGTATATATGCTTTAGTTCACTATTGCATGATGATAGAGCCCATAGGATTCTTGCTTGACTGCCGGCAGTATGATGGCGATCATATATGTGGGAGCTGGGGTTTATAAGCACATCCTTAAAAGTGTCCCTAGTAGTGGGAGTTTCGAGACAGGGCATCGATACTCCAGAGTAGACTAGTGTATACAATCGAGACCCCGACGAGGGGCGGTGGCCAGTCTCACAAGCCATTGGTGTCAGTTGGTTCACCTAAGATGTATACAGGTGCTCATTGAGTTATGAGTACACCGGACAGGACTCGCCGGGAACTTGCTGGATGGTATTATACCTAGCGTCAGATAGCGGTTCCATGGTGACATGTGTACATGTTAGTTCATCGACCTGAGGTCGTCATTTGTCTCGTGTGAGTTCCCACTGTTCTTTGATTTATACCCTACCACGGGTCAAAGGAGTCGTGCAAACATGTATTTTTTGGGTACAGTCCCGAGCCACATGGATGCACTGAGCAGATCGTCGGGGATTCGTCTCTCCCGGTATTGGGGGTGAGATCGCGCTGTGTTTAGGAGAGCCATTACACGAAATCCCTGTCCAGGGTAATCGAGATTTACTGGAAGGTATTCCAGTAGTATCTCAGAGTGTTCTGGGCTGCTCTCTGACACGACTTATACAGCTATTGGGGGTCTGACGTTTACCGGCCCCCTAGGCCCTATATGCGATACTCATAGACGAATGGACCGGACTGTATGTATATTGTCACTGTCAGACTCAGTAGGGTTTCTGGATGAGTTCGCTCGTCAGCTTCCCTTCCTGTCAATACATAGGCAACCGTTACGTACAGCTTGTACCTCTGACGTGCTAGTGGTTATACCCAGTGCCAGTGTGTTGATAAGTCATTAGAGTCCCCCACAGACAGTTTCCTAAGTTCGGGCGAAACGTTGTAGATGCCGTATGGTTTTATGGCAGGGTTCGGAAAATGCACGTGCGTTTACGTACGTGTCATATTTCGGGCAGATAATACTGGTGGGCTTTGGTTTAAGTCGGATCCGAATATTATAGTGTGTAGATATAATATCTTTATCTCAGTTGCATTTGTATTCGGTCGTAATACAGATGCGGGTATGTTTATACTGTTACGGGGTAATTCGTTTCGGGGTCGCTTTTGGAAGTTGCCAGTTTCCTGTTTTCTATCACCCATATTAAACATTCGGTTTAATACGGATTTATCTTTTCTTGGGTGAGTCATGGTTCTAGAAGGTTCTAGATTAGGTGACTCATGGTTAGCATTTAATGATATGATGATTCATAGTTAAGCATTAAATGAAATGGTGATGTGTTATTATGAATCAAATTTTTGCATTAAATGTTTTTTAGTGATTCATTCATTCATTAAGTGAAGAGATAAGATCTTGTGCTTATGATCACCCCCTCCTCTCTCCTACACTCACCTCCATCCTATATTATTATGGCTGGCCCCTTGTGGGAATGAGAGAGGATTGATTTTTGGCAAAAAGATTATGATAGTTTAGTTCATGGAAATTTCATATAACTCAATTTCCATTTACCCGATTCCAAAAAGGCAACTTCATTAACCGTTCGTCCATAGCTTTGGACGTAACGAGACAAAGTGTTCTACTCATTCTCTACATCAATCTTGGTCATCTCTTTTGGCAAACTTGATGATCGAGTTGCCTCGGTTCAGAGGCAGGAGCCCGTTTAAAGATCAGTCGACGTGGTGCCACCTGGACGAGAAGACTGGAGATTCAGGAGATCGGAGCAGCCGCAACAAAGCGTGGGATGATGGTTGAAGACCGAAGGACTCGGATCGTTCGGTATAACATTTCTACCCACTTTGTAGTTTGTTAGTTTATCTTTAACGGCAGATCCGAGTTATAGTATGCGATAGCGCCAGCTAAAAAGTTTTTGTTCCGCATTTGGCGTCTGAAAGACGGCCGAGGTGCTACCGTAGACTTACATAAAAGCCCTCCCCAAGAGGCCACCGAGCAGCTACCCTGCTCGGTCCATCCTTGGCTGGAAATTTCTTACCCCACGACGCCAAGGATACAAGCCCTCATCAAGAGGCCACCGAGCAGCTACCCTGCTCGGTCCATCCTTGGCTGGTAATTTCCTACCAACCGACGCCAGAGATCAAAAGCCCTCATCAAGAGGCCACCGAACAGCTACCCTGCTCGGTTTGTCCACGTCTAAGCGATCTCCACCTCGACTTCGGGGCCATGGAGATACCGACCTTTCACCAGTCTTTCCACACTTGGAAAATGGTTGACTTCAACTCTCAACTCGACGTGCGACCGCTGGACGAAAAACCGACCTAAACATGAAAGTAGTACTGCGCAAATAAAAATGTTTACCACAAACAAAAGAACATTGAAAAAATATTTTTTATTCATAAAAAATCGCAAGTCTTTACAGAGGTATTATGGGCTCCCCAGCCTTACAAAAACGCCTAGAGGCTTACACAATTTTAGCGCAAAGAAGATAAGGACGCGGGGAAGTTCAGGCCTCAGGGCCGGGGAGAACCTCGATGAGTTGCGCGTTCACTGCGACAACCGGGGTGGCGTCTTGAAGGTCGGTGTCCATCGCAGGAGCCTCGGTGCCGAGAGCCGGGGGGACCGACTTCTCCCCAACGCTCCCATCGAGGGCCTCTCCCCCTGCAGCGCTTTCGGGGGCATTCCCCTACGCGTCATCCCCGAGAGGGTACTCACCCAGGAGCTCGCTATTAGGGAACTCTGGCATCAGGGCCTTGACGGCGTCGAGGGCGTCGTGCAAAACGACGGCAGCGGCTCCAGCGATGTCGGTGTAGAACTGGTCTGACTTCTTGTAGCTCTCCACCGCCTTCGACGCTTGGAGCTCAACCCGCCTCGTTCTCTCCTTCGTTGCTTCATTCTCCTTCCAGAGGGTGTTCGCTGTCTTCTTCAGGGTGGCGACGAGCACCTTGGAATCTTCTAACTTGGCCTCGGCGGCTCGGGCGGCCTCTCAGCACCTGGCGATCTCCCGGTCCCCGGCCGCCACCCGGTCTTCGAGGGTAGCGACTCTTTCTACCGCCGCCTCCAGCTCCAGCCTTGAGCTCTCCTCCCGCGAGGAGAACTCTCCCGCGACCTGCATCGCCGGAGCTATCTCCTCGTCCTCCATGTTGACGACGAGGGCGACATGCTGGAGGACCTGAAAAATGAAGGGGGTTAAAATAGAAAGGGGGGAACCCAATCACGTGAACAAAAATACTGAATAAAGAACCAAGTTGGGTGCGAACACTAACCTGCACGGCCTCTTGAGCTATGACCGCCATTTGGACCCAGAGGGTCCCCAGAGGGATTCTGCCCCCGGTCGACCTTTCCATCTCTAAGAGCAGGCTGTCGGCGACGGAAAGCCCTGAGGGCACCTCGAAGCGAAGTTCCCCATCGTCCACGAGGATCGGTGAAGCCGGGGAGCGGGGCGCCGTCTTATGAAACCTTTTGAGGAGCGACACAGGAGAACCAGTCTCGCCCCCCTTCCAGAGCCCGGGGCTTTTGCTCCTGAGCACGTTTTTGGTTCGGCACACGTCTGAACTCTAGAGCCCGGGGCATGCTTGGGCACCTGGATGGAGCGGCCGCCGGTGGAGCCGTAGTCGACGGCGGGCGAGAAGGTCCGGCGCCTCCAGCTTTCTTCCCCTTCTTCTGTTCGACCGGGGCTGCCCGAAATTTGCCTAGGTCCATGGGTTCCGCATAAGACAAAATACAGAGGAGTCGGCAATGCCAGAAAAGTAAAAGAATGCACAAGTATAAACAGGTCGCCTGAAAACTCCTAACTTACCGGCGAACTAGGCGGGGCTGAGCCCGGCCCAACTGAGGGCCCACTCAGACAGTAGCACATTAGCCCGAGGGAGGGGCTCCCACTCCGATACTGCCACCGTGTCGGGATGATTCGACCGACTCACCCGCGGGAAGCTGCCCCCGTGCCACTGGATGGGCACAGGACAATCCTCACCCTCGGGCGGCCCAACAAACAAAAACTTCTTCCATTCGTGAATGGAAGAAGGTACTACGACGACCCCTGACCCGACGGCGTCCCCCCCGTTGTTTTCTAAAAGAGATGTATACCCTGCTCGGCTCGCCCCTGCGAGCGCCATGGTGGTTTTTAGCAAAGAGAAGAAACGAGAAGGCTCTGGCTGAAAGGGATCAGACGCAATTTCAACCGGGCCAGGAACCCAAGGAGAATCCTCCAAGAGTTCGGCACTAACTAGTCTGGGGCTAACCCAAAACAATTCAACGGCGCAATCACCTCGGGGGAAGGGGCAGGCGCATCCCGGCCTAAAAGGCTTCCAGGTATAAAGCAATCTCCTTGCCCCGTACCTGGTCTGCTCTCTCCCTCTTCTCGGCCAGACGAAGCGAATAACCGGGAGAAATGTGGAAACGAGTCCGGATGGTGGCGAGCTCATCCGCATGCCTCAACGTGGATGATAAGCCAAGAACACCCATGACCTGCGCTCTGGGGACCGCCCCCGTCGCACGACCCCGGGGAGCATGACTAACCCTATCTTCCCGGGGGGACACCGACTCAGAAGAGGAAGAGGAAGAAGTAGAAGAGGAAGCTTCAGAAGACCCCCTAGACTCTACCCAGACTATTTCTACAGACTCCCCGGAAGAAGACATCTAACCTGATCAAAGGGATGTGTCCTCGGGAGAGAAAACACAAGGGATCCGACCTGAGAAGAAGAGTGTCGGGCTAACACGACTAGGGACGCGGAAATTATGGAGAGGTATGGGCCCTGATGGGGATCCCACCTCTATTTATAGCTGTCGGCGTACACATCCTACGGCTCCGATCGCTTCCCACCAAAACAACGTTTCGCAACCAACGGCCGACAACATTCCACTTGTCGTACTCATATTGGGTATGTCCCATCAGGCGTAGGAACGCCCGCGTCCCGTCTCATCAGCCAACCAGCGCCTGGGTTGTCGTTTCGACGAACGTACGCATAAACCGGCGCTTCCTATTTAATACGAGATCTCTCCCCTGATCCACTGACGCCATCAAGAAAATACTACTCTTTGCCCGAAAATGCGCGCCGACGATATCTTCGAGCGAGAGCTCACCCCGGGTGACCGGTCAGATCATTCTCGACCCGACCCAGGAATAGGTCGAGACAAGAGTGGGGGGCTAATGATGATGCTCGATATCGACGACTCCCCAGATAATGACACGTGGCAGACGACGTGTCCCAGAGCTTATAAGAAAGGATCAAGAACGTTACGTTGGGATCACACCCGGGGCCTCCGGCCCGAGGATGTTCCCGACCTTCGGTGGCCTTCTAGACCACCCCAAGCTCGTCTCCGAGCTATCACAGAATGAAGTTGCCTTGGCCTCCCGCTCGATCCCGAGTCTCCCGCCGAGCGTAGCTTTCTTGGTCTCACCGACCGACCCACAGCACCGATCACAGGCGCCTCCGCCACGGCTCCGCGAATCTCGCCAGACGTGAGATATCCGCTGCCTATGATCTCGCGTTCTACGCCATCACAATCCCCCATTAACGAGCCTGTCTCATCATTAATGGGGAATCCCGCCTATCATGCGGGCGTGACGGCCGACGCGACTCTCACGCCCGTCTGCCCATTGCTGCCACTATATAAACCCCTCTCTCAGACGACTCGGGTAAGCGAATTTTAATCCAATAGGCCGTTACTCTGCCAAAATACCCCGTCTAACATGATCGTCGGAGGGTCCTCGGTGGCATAACCACCATGGGACTTCTCTGCAGATAGCTCGGCCTCAACCACACAAAACCCATTGAGATCCACACGATTCAGGAGTCAACCCTCCAACTCAATCCCAACCGTCCACCAGCGTTCGATGAGATCAACAGAAGATAATATCTGAAGGAGATCCAGAGATCCATCACGATGATTACGATTTATCACGGTTCCAAAATTAGCGGCCTGGCTTGAGTTATGTAGATAAATTAGTGAATTATGTAGATATATAGTTGCAGGATCGATTATTTTTGTACATCTTTCAATATGATTAATGGAATAATGCCTCTTATAAAACGTGCATTGCACGTGCCAAAGTCTAGTGGTAGTTGGGGCCTGGTCGGCTCCTTGAAATGAACTCATGAAATTGACAATTGGTAGGGAAAACTAATTCCACATGCTACAAAGAAAATGTTTTCAGTTGTTTGGTGCATACTGATTTGATCAAAGTAAAACTTTTCACTTAAACAAACATGCCCTTGATTGGAAATTTGAAACAAACAGCAACCCCTTTTTTATACATGAGATCAAATCCTAGCCTGATATCTGGACGCACGGTATGCATCATGCAAAATATAAGAAAACATAGCTTTTTTATGATTTATGACTCATGCAGTTTATGTTGGGAGCAACGAACTGTCGTGCCTTCATATATTCATGAACATGGTGATTCCTTTACCGACTTCTTTATATTCAGGCTTTTTCTCCCTTTATTAATTCATTTTGGTTAGCCTTGGAAAGTCCAATCTCGTGGTGTTTATTTTCAAATGACTTGGTTTGCGATCCTAATTTGCAATTTATAAAAATTTTAGGAGGTTTATTGCCTTTTCTTCTAAACCCATTGGAATTTATGCACGATGCGGTACAAAAGTAAAAATCAAAAAGAAAACTAAAATAAAAATGAGAAACTTTTTAAGTTGTCATATTTTGGAGATTGAACACCAGGAAGGAGTTTTCTTCCTTCTTTTGAATTTTTTATAAGGGGAAAAGGAGAAACATTTTATGTTGCCTCCGGATGTTTGAGTTATAACAGTATAGATTTTACAAAGCACTCTACATACCTATAAAGAAATGAGAAAATGTAATTGATTCCTCAACAAAAGGAGTAAAGAAAAGTGCATTTTTTATAGTAAAAAATCCCCATTTAAAATTTAATTAGAGAAATCCACCTTCTATTTTTTTATTTCTGGAAATTGACCACAACCTTGATCTGGTGCGATTAGAGCCGGATAATTCTTTTTATCAGCGTTACTATAAATACAGGATTGGCAACACCGGATTCACTTTTCAAGCGTTTTTTTTTAAAAAATTGATCGTTGATTATGTTTGTTTATATAGTTCTTTTAGTGATATTGGTTACAGTATTATAGAATTAAATGAAGCGTCCCATGAAAGGAAAGAACAAAGTAAGCATTGGCGAAATCTACAAGACAACAAAGCTTAAAATTAGGGTAATTCCAAATAAATTCCTTGAGTTTTTAACAGATATTTCAGATTGATATCGTATACCATCCTCTACAAAATAACGAAAAGATGTACTTTGTTGATATCGTAAGAAGATTCTCATCCATACCTTGTATGGATTTAAACTGAAATTATTGAAAGCCCCTCATATTTACGTGAGAACTTCTAAGTTAATGATATTTATTTGTAAATCATAAAATATATGTTATTCATCTAAGAAATATTGAAACGTCAAGATATAGCCATGAAATCTAAGCCATGAAATATTAAGAACACCCCTTAATTCTACTCATTTTATTAAGTCGGAAGATAAAGAAAAAATATATTAAGATTGAATTCTCATTTCTTTTTTTTTCTTTTTCTACCCTTCCCCTCTCTCTCTCTTTTATTTATTTGTTTATTTGTTTATGGAAGGGGAGATGACATTGTATTGAAGGGAAATTTTACGACGCAACTGGGGAAAAACTGGGTGTTGGGTCCCACTAAAGTGAATGGGGCCCGCTGGCATTGTGACATGGGGAAGTGTGTTGGCTAAGGTTGCGTAGCAATCTTTTTTTTCCCAAGATCGAAAATGTGGAGAGATTTTTTAAAGAGCGCATGCCATGCTTTACTTGGTGCGGAAAATAGTAAGAGACGTGTGGTGAGCGATACCATGTCATATATGTTTAATTACATAAGAATGGGCCACTCCTGTCGAAATTAGTACTCCAAGAGATAGTGTCATACATCTTTTGTCTCTTTTCCTTTTCCTTTTCCTTCTTTTCCTTCTATTTTTTTTTTATATCAATCAAACAGGGACAGATTATCCCGCGTTTCAATTAGGATGATTTGACGGAACTTACATAATACACGAAAATAAAACGAAAAAAGTACACGAAGGGGAAACAAATTACATCAAACTCTACCGGATAACACAAGCCATCCTACCAATGTGCAATAGCCTGGTTGGTATGTCACTTCTTTTCCTGAGAAGACTGCGTGGTTTGATGGGAAGTGCCCACAATTTAACGCCTTCACGGAAAAATCATGGGTTCTCTTGGATGCATGTCTGTTGTGTTCATGGGTTAAGCCTATGGACATACACAAAAAAATAGAAAACACGAACCGTCCACCTAAAATGTTTTGGCTCCCTTCTAAACCTTAACATCTTTTGTTTTCCATTTTAGAGCAAAATATGAAGCTTGACTGTAACCAAATAATAAATTGCTTACAGTTACGGTTGAGACTTGAATATAAGATTTGACCTACAATATTACCTGAACCCATTACATTTTGATTCTTTCAAAATTGAGTAACATACGGTCGATCTAGATTCAAAGAATAATAAGAATACCTTAAGCAAAACAATATGAGTTATGGTCCGATATAAATTTGCAGACCCTTTTGTAGATAAGAGTGTAACGCAAATCATAATATTGGGAACACACGACCTTCCTTCACTCTTTGGCCCAATTTGGCAAAAAAGTTCTCGAAATTCCGGTTTTGTTTCAGTTAAAAAAAAAGTTGTGGTAACTTGCATATATGCAAGGCCCGGTTTCGTAAAAATGGGATTTTATAAACTTTAAAATCGTTTGAGAATACACGAAGGTTTCGTTTAATAAGAGAGAGCTTTATAAAAAAAGCATCCTAAACTCCTTTCTTTTTAAAGTAAAAAAAAGTTTTTCATCCTTAAAACTTTTTGAAGATAATTGTCGCGTCATGCTTCCCATTGTATGGAAACGGTAATGGGGCAGGCCGCAAAGTATTTATTAAGAAATAAATACGTTAAGCGTAACTAAGCAATATATATAAAATGCACAAGAATGACAAGTGATATAAAATATAAACAACTTTTATTAATATTTATCTTTACAATACAGCTGTTTTGAAAAGAAAAGATACAATGATATAAAACAATACCTAAACAGTGACATATAAACTGAAAGTAAGTACAGGAGAGCTAGAAGTCCTGCTGCTTGATGAGCTGGTCCACGTCCTCCTGGTTAGACTCGATCTCCTGAGAGCCCGGTCCTCCTGATGAACATTCCAAAGAAAGAAAATAGACAGGAATGTCGTCAGCAAACTAGCGCTCGGTTAGTCCCAAAAGAAGGAATGGAACATAACAGTAATATTAAATGAAACTGGTAAGTTGTACAAGTATATATTTGTTATTCTAATATAGTTGTTTGTACATTGGTACAGAAGGTATTTGTGTATACGAGAGAAGTCCATCTTACTCCGTGGACTATGGTAACATATAGTACAAGGCCCCGTCAAAACCCACGAGACAACGGCACGAGAGTTCATGTAGGTGTCTTTTATGTGACCATCTCGTGCCACATTATACATTCTGTACCAATCTACCCCGTTATCCCCGCATAATGTATTGTATAAATTATATTTACAAGTCTTGCCAAAACCATGGATACAACTTGTTCAAATAGTCAGGTTCAGATGTAATCATGTATTCAATAAGTCATGTCAAGTTATAATCATGGTCTGGTCAATTCAAGTCAAGTATTCAGGTTTGGTATTGATATTTGAATTCAGGTATTCAGGTTCATGTTCAAGTATTCATATTAGACTTTGAATTCATATTTGAATTGCACTCTGATTTGACTTTAGATTCAGATTTGAGTTAGAATCAGACTGAGTCAAACACTTGTAATTGCTTTAGATCCTGAATTAGGTTCGGGAGTTATCGGTAACTGCTGCATATAGACGGCAGGATTTGTGTCTTTTTCCAAGACAATTACCAATGATAACTCCGTTAAGTTTTCTATCTTAAATAGGCAAGCATTCATTTTCTCCGACTCCTTACGGCTCAAGAGAATTGATCCCGCTTAAACCTATATTTACTAAAGTTCTTAAATATTTTTTTATATAAGTCGAGAGGGTTTTATGAAAATAATTTTTAATAAAATTTCAAAATAAATCTGGAGAATTTATTTATATTATTTAGGGTTTTAATTGATATGAATTTTAAAGATTTGAAGTATTTTAGTGATAATTGCATAGCTTGGAAAGTTTATGGTATTTTATTGTAAAACTTGTCTTTTGTTGGTATTTTGGTGAAACTTGTAATTTTTCATTTAAAAAAATGTAAGTTTATTATATTTTGAACATATATGGATTTATAATTTTTATATAATTATAAAAAAATTAAATTTTATTTAAGTAGAAAAATGTGTTTTTCTTAAAACCTGTATTTAAAACCTTTCGAGATCGAATGCTCCGTAAGAAGGTCTGCATTTCGCTCTACTAGCTCAAGAACGTGCGATAATCTGTACCATCCAATAGCGGGTCCCCTAAAAAGGGTTGTATAGGCATAATCACAAAGGGATTTAAAACACCGTTTAAAAGAAATCCGGTTTTTATAGTAAAAGGTATTTTAATGTAATATTTTATTTGTAACAAAAATTCACACAAAAGCAGTATCGTGCTGTGCAACCATGTGTGTATGTGAGGGGTAGGTAATTACCCGTGAAGTTTTCTAAAGGTAAAGTATTAACAAAAAACTAAAAGAGGTGATATTTGAAGTTCGTGGTATTTAAATGAAAAACTTAAATTAAAGTTATTTTACATGAGAATTTTAATGAAATTTTGATTCTAAATATTAGGATTTAAGGTTACAAGTATAGTGTAAAAGATTGGTTGATCAAAAAATGAAGATAAGAAGTTTTCTAGGATTTGGAAAAAGGTTATTGGTATTAACTCCACTTACCGATATGAATTTTGAAATAAATTTTTAAAGAAGAGAAGTGAAGATTAGAAAGGATTTACTAGTTGATTAACTTAAAGAAAGGTAGAAGATGGAGGGTTGAATTTCGTGGTGTCGCGGGAGCTCCATAATAGCTTCGATTTTTCGCCGGAAGTTGACCGCTTGCTAACTCCACTTGTATATCACTTGTACTTAGGAAATTTTTGAGAGTTTTGGCTAGAAATTTCATAATGATATTCAGCCAAAGGGTGGGATGGTATTTATAGTGTAGAATGAAGGGGCTCTGTTTGATGGCAGGGCAATCAAACAGTGCAGAGAAGTTAGGGGTAGGGGAAACGTCGAGTGTGCAAAACTCGGGCCTCATTGGCCACAGCTGGACCGTCGGTGTCGGCCTAGATGGGCATTTGGCCGGTCAATCTAGGGCTTCTTGCCTCTGGATTGATGCCATGGGTACTACTCAGTGTTTAAAACTTTTTGGACATGTTTTATTTTTCTGATTTTTCATTTTTATGTGTATTGCACATGTAAACTTTTGGGCTTCCAAAAAGTTAAAAAGAAAAATCAGAAAAAAATAATGTGTCTGATGGAGATCGAACACAGGGGCTACGTCACAGCAGTGCAAGGGTTTTACCAGTGAGCTACAAGGGGCTTCTTTCTATTATTTAACAAAATTAACTTATAACTCAATCTCAGGCTGTATAACTCATTTTCTGTACATTAAACTGGAAAATTCCGTACAGTAAATTCAGAGTTGTTACAATAAGTCACGATCCGAAAATGGTATGCGACCGGCACTTGAATCATTTGTAATCTATAGAGCCCCACCGTAACCCAAGTAAGCCGAAACCAGGAATCTAAAGCTTTTTAGGAAAATAGTGGAGGTGAAGTTTTGAAAAGAGCTATAAACGAAATCAAGTTCTCTTTTTAAAATTAAAAAAGATTCGTAAAAATACAAATATGTAATATACTAAAATTTGAAAACGTTTTTGTCATTTGAAATTTGGGCAGTGCCTCCTTTGTAAATTTTAATCAAAACCGATACATAAACAATAATAGTATAGGCATCCCCAAGCGGGAAGTAGCTCTTCGCCAATCGGCGGATACACAACCACACAAGTAAATATACAACGCCCAAGACAAAGATACTCAGAAAAGAATAAAGAAAACCAAAATATCATCAAATCAATCATATCCACATAATATACAAGTCTCGTCACTAAGTCCAAAAAATAAACAACTGGTCTCTAAGTCTACCAAATTTATATAGTCTGATTGATAAAGCTTTTAACTAGATACAATGAATATAAATATAAAATGGTGGTTACGATCTGCAGTGTAACCCACCTACCAAGCAATCACCCAAAAGATGCAATATGCCAGCAAACTGCTACTGATCCGAGCGGTCGGTGCTGCAAGAAAACTATGGTACAACAGGGGTGTCACGCCCCGCTTCCCAGTAGACGGAAATGGTGACGTGGTAAGCCCTCGGCATATTTATCCAGAGAAAATCATTCCCTAAATAAATATACTGAGCGTATTGAAAATAATAATACACAATGCAAGAATAAATGGAGGCTGTAAAATTTTTCAACAAACATTTTTATTTACATTCAATTTCAAAATGTACAAGTACGTGAGTTTATACTGGAAAGTAAATACAATAAGGAAAATGCCTAAACAAGTGGCATACATCAATTGAAGAAAAGTGAATCCGATGTAGTTCTGAGTAGCTATTTGGTCCTAATCTTCATCAGTAGCGTCCACTTCCTCCGTCTCGACCGTATCTAACGAACATTCCAAGAAAAACAAAGATGGGTGGAATGCCCGTCAGCGAACTTGCGCTCGGTTAGTCCCAAAGATTAGTAAAAGTAAAGAAAATGACAAGTGTAGAATGAAGAGTAAGAGTATAAGTTCATGTGTAAGTATATACTATATGTCTCTATATGTCACTATGTTAACGTTATGTTCCAAGTGTGAATGTCAACGCAGTCGTAGAAGTATTCACGAGCTCAAGAGTGGGGCTCCAGGAACAAGAAAACATAGGCCCATTTCATGTGTTAGTATCCGGGCTCTAGGCTATGGATGAGTCAACCCGACCGATATTCAAGTAAAATAAAAAAAGAGTTTAATACAGGACTCCTGAAGCTCCGTTGGATTCACACAAGAAACTATCCCAAATACATCAAGTATAATATATTATAACTGGTTAATATACATAATTGGTTTGATTGATTGATTAATATGTCTTGATCGAAACTATAAGTTGCAAAAGGTGTAGAATGTATTCGAGTGAATCGAATAATATGCGTGTGATGACAATTGCAATCTTGGTTCGAGTCAACTTGGTTCGAGTAGATTGGATTCGAGTTCATGTTCAAGTTTAGATTCGAGTTGGGTTAGAGTTCAAATTTGTATTCGAGTTCGAGTTTAAATTTATGTTCGAGTTTAGATTTGAGTTTAGGTCTTTTCCATATGAATTGATGTAAATTGTTAGAAATCTTATGTTCGGGATAAATTGGCAACTGCAGCACATGGACTGCAGGATTTGTGTCTTTTTCCAAGACAATTGCCATTTGATAACTCCGTTAAGTTGTCTAATCTGAATAGACAAGCACTCATTTTCTCTGGCTCTCTGGGGCTCAAGTGAATTGATCCCGCTTAAACCTATATTAATCTAGAGTCCTTAAATATTGTTTGTATATCTCGAGAGGGTTTTATGAAAAATACTTTAATATAGTTTAAACATAAATCTCTAGGGTGATTTATAATATTTAGGGTTTTCATGAACATGTATTTTAATTGTTGGGGTATTTTAGTGATAAAAACTTAGCTTTTAAAAGTTTATGATATTTTTATGAAAAACTAGCTCTTTTGGAAACTTGTTGGTATTTTATTAAAAATTCTAATATTTCATTTTAACAAAATATAGTTTTATAATATGTTTTTATTGAAAATACGAATTCATATTTTTAAATAATTTCCGAAATTTAATATTTATTTAGAAAAGCCGTATTTCTTAAAAACCGTATTTTTATTTCCCTTCGAGACCGAATACTTCGTGAGGAGTTCTGCATCTCGCTCTATTATCACAACGACGTACGATAATCCGCACCATCCATTAGCGAGTCCCCTAACGAGGGTTGCAGATGAATAATTGCCAAGAATTTCAAAATACCGATTAAAAGAAACCCGTTTTGTAAAGGTGTGGTATTTTAATGAAAAAGTTATTCTCTAAATTAGTTATATGTTTAGAACATCGTGCTATGTAACCATAGTATGCGTGTGGGGTAAGACGTTACCCCGTAAAGTTTTCCTAAAAGTATTTTTTTAACAATTATTGAAACGAGGGTTATACTAAAGGTCATGGTATCTTAATGAAAAAGTTTGTTATATGTTTGTTTCACATGAAATTTTGGTTAAACTAAAAACTAAAAGGTTGTAAACAAGATTACAAGTAATGCGAGAAAGTTAGTTTGACCTATTTTGCTTTAAAGAGGGAAGTTCCAAGGTTAAATAAACATGAATCGGAGATAACTTCACTTTACCAACATGTTTTTAGAAAAAAGATTTGAGATGAAGGAAAAGAGAGAAAGGGGGACTTATGGTTTTAGGTGATTAATAAGAGAACGAAGAAGCCCTTGGGGGTTGTGATTTCATCGGAGATGCTCCGGTCGTCAAGTTTGGCTTACTTCTCCACTTTGGGTGCTTAACTCCACTTGGTATTTAGAGAATTTTTGCTAGAATTTTCAGAATGGAGTAGAGCTAAGGCATGAAGTGGTATTTATAGTGAAGAATTAGGGTTTGGAAATTAAAAATATGGATTAAAATAATTTGAATGGTGTTAAATGGTGAATTGAAGAGTCTCTGTTTGATTGCAGGAAAATCAAACAGTGGATGAGAGTTAAGGGAGTCGAAGGGATAAGTGTGTAAAGAATAGAGGCAAATGGGCTCATCTTGACCGTCAGCGCCGGCCCAAATGAAGAAACGGACGGTTGAGATTTGGTGATCTGCCTTGAGATTTGTGCCACGTATCAAGTTGGGTGTGTACACCTCATTGCGCCTGTTTGATTTTTTTGAAACTTTTCATTTCTCCGTGTATTGCACGTGCAACTCTTTGGCTTTCGAAAAATTTAAAAGTAATTGGGTCTGATGGGAATCGAACGCACATCCTATGTCACAGCAGTGTAAAGGTTTTACAAGTGAGCTACAAGTTGCTTCTTACTTTTATTTAACAAAAATAACTTTTAACTCTTACACAGGCTGAAATACTCTTTTCTGTACAATAACAAGAAATTTATGTACAGGAAGTTCAGAGTCGTTATATTCTACCCTCCTTACAAAAATTTCGTTCTCGAAATTTACAATTACATAGAGACTAATTTTTATAAAGGTAAGGGCATCGTGTACAAAAATTTTGTTCCCAAGTTGATTCTACTGGTGAATTCTTTCTCCACATCACCCGGACCAGGTTTACCTCCTTGTTCCATAATGTTTTCACCTTTCGGTCTAGGATCTCAATTGATTGTTACTCGCAGGTTAGGTCAGTCTGTACCGTGAGCTCTGAGTGATCAAGTATATGACCGGAGTCGCTCATATATCGTCTTAGCTAGGATATGTGGAATACGTTGTGCACTCATTCCAATGAAAGTGGTAGTGCCAAGCGATACGCCACTTCTCCAACTCGTTCGAGTATGTCGAACGGTCTTATGTATCTTGGAATTAATTTACCCCTTTTGCCAAAATGTATCACTGCTCTGTTTGGAGAGATCTTCAGGAACACATGATCTCTAGGTTGAAACTCCAAGTAGCGACGCTTTGCATCTGCCCAATGTTTCTGTCTGTCTTGGGCTATTTGCATCATTTCCCTGATCGTGCGAACTACTTCCACAGTTGCCACGATCATCTCTGGTCCAAGGAGTTCACAATCTCCAACGTCGTCCTAACTCAGCGGGGCACGACACTTCCGTCCGTAGAGTGATGCGAATGGTGCCATCCCAATACTTGCCTGATAGCTGTTATTGTATGAAAACTCTATAAGGTGTAGGTGATCTTCCTACGATCCTCCGAAGTATAACATACATGCTCTTAGCATATCTTCTAATATCTGAATTGTTCGCTCGGACCATCTATCTGTTTGTGGATGGTACGCCGTGCTGAAATTCAGACTTGTTTCCATGCTAGCTTGCAGACTCTATCAGAACTGTGATCGGAATCTTGTATCACGGTCGGACACGATGCAAACAGGTACTCCATGTAATCTCACAATCTCCTGCATGAGTTTATGGGTATCAAATATGGTACATCTTAAAGGTTTTAAATCTTACTTTAGATTTTTTTACTCATCTCCATGTACTTCGTTGCCAACGTCTCAGTTGACTAGCTAACTCTGAATGGAATAAAGTGAGCCGACTTGGTGAGTCGATCCACAATAACCCAAATTGCATCGTTACCCTTCATACTGCGAGGGAGAGCAGTCATGAAGTCTATGGTAATATGCTGCCAATTCTAGATCATGTGTTGGATAGTTGTGTTTATGTACCTTTAACTGTCTTGATGCAAAAACCATAACTTTTCCACACAGGTGTAGAACACATTCTAATCCTTACCGGACGCATCACAATGCACAACAAATCCGCCAGATTGATCCGGTATTATAAGAATTGGTGCAGAGGTTAACCTCGACTTGAGTTCTACAAAAGCTTTTTCACATACTTCCGACCGCACGAATGCTTTGTCTTTACGTGCGAGCTTGGTCAGGGGTGCTGCGATCTTTGAGAATCTTTCAATGAATCATTGGCAGTATCCTACTAAACCTAAGAAACTTTTAATATCTTTCACCGTTTTTGGTGTCGGCCACGCGCTGACAGCTGACACCTTAGCTGGATCCATAGAGATTCCTTCGTCTGAAACGATATGTCTGAGAAATCCGACTTGCTCTAGCCAAAATTCACACTTGTTGTACTTGGCGTAGAGCTGATGTTGTCGTAATGTCTCTAGGACGATCCGTAAGTGCTCGGCGTGCTCTTTCCGATTCTTTGAATACACCAGGATGTCGTCGATAAATATACAACAAACTTGTCTAAGTACTCTCGGAAAACATGGTTTATTAGGTTCATAAAGATGGCAGGTGCATTGGTCACCCCGAATGGCATTACGAGATATTCATAATGGCCATAACGAGTCCTAAACGCCGTCTTCGGAATGTCGGATTCTTTGACCTTCAGCTGATGATAACCCGAACGAAAATCTAGTTTTAAAAAGACACAAGATCCATTTAACTGATCGAAAAGATCATCTATGCGCAGTAGTGGATACTTGTTTTTAATTGTCATCTCGTTCAAAACTCGATAATCCACACACATCCTGTAGAAACCTTCCTTCTTCTTCACTAGTAACACCGGAGATCCCCAACTTGAAGTACTGGGACGAATCCAACCTTTCTTCAGGAGTTCGTCCAACTGAATGCGGATCTCCTTCAATCCCTCCCGACTTAATCGGTACGGAGCTTTTATTACTGGTTGTGCCCCGGGTTGTAAATCGATGCTGAATTCAAGAGCTTGATCGGGAGGCAAACCTGATATATCTTTCGGAAATACATCCTGGAACTCTCAAACTAACTCTGGCTTAGATTCTTCCGCTTGCAACGCTACAATCTCTGCCTTCTTTGGTTTTGCTCAGTAAACGCTAGGTTCCAAGGTTCGGTCTCCATTCTTGAAATAGAACGCTGGATGATCTGGTATTTCGAACACTACACTCCTTTGGCGACAGTCGATGGTAGCGAAGAAAGTTCCCAGCCAGTCCATTTCCAAGGCTATGTCGAAATTCGGTACGTCTAGCACCTTGAAGTCTGCATAGAATTCTCGACTACAGACGACCACTGGATTCAGATCGTATCCCAAAGTTTCTTTTAGAACACCGTTCCCTGAACTAACGTTCCAGCTGGATACGAGCAGTTTAACTGGGATCGCATGAGTTCGGCTGAACCGTTGCGACATAAAGCAATGTGATGTCCCAGTGTCGAAGAGTGCGAGTGCAGGTAGGGAGGCTACTAAAATTGTACCCAAGTCGGGTGGGTTAGGTTTAGGTATAGCAAATATAGATGACTAGGGTATGAAATAACTTGAAAGGAAATAGAGAAGAGATTTACCGGTGATAACCCGACCCGTAGTTTCGGCCTCTTCGACCGACATAGTGAATGCTTGGCGTTGCGGCACTTTCCTTTGTGCCTGGTTAAACACTCGGCGTTGGGGTTGAGTGTTCTGAGTGCGGGAAGTTGGAGCTGGTAAAGCTAACCAGGTAGGAGTAGCTTGGATCGCCGGTCTAACTGGAGGGTTGTTGGGTCCTCGGTTCTGAGGGCATACTCCAATGGTGTGAGTAGAAAACCCACAGATCAAGCACAAGTTGTTCGCTCTGCGACAGTTCTTCATAAGATGCCATGTTCTTTTGTAGTAAATGCAAAAGTCTAGCCTACTGTTGGTGAACAAACCTACTGGCTTCCGAGATGGTCTGTTAAAAGCTGGCCTAGAAGAGGTCCCTCCTGTGATCTGGTGCACAGGACATTTCACACCGGCAGTATGCGGCCTGCCCTTCTTCTTCACAATTGCCTCATAGCGTTGTGCAACCTTCAAATTGTAACGACTCTGAAATCACTGTACAAAATTTCCTTGTTATTGTACAGAAAAGAGTATTACAGTCTGTGTAATAGTTAAAAGTTATATTTGTTAAATAAAAGCAAGAAGCAACTTGTAGCTGACTGGTAAAGCCTTTACACTGCTGTGACGTAGGCTGTGCGTTCGATTCCCATCAGACCCAATTATTTTTAGATTTTTTCTTTTTAATTTTTGGAAGCTCAAAAATTGCATGATTAGTCTAAAATATTGCACATTTGTATGAACATTTTCCCTATTATTATTAACTGCTAAAATGTGTTAATTGTAAATATAGAATATATGTGGGTTTATTTATAAAAAGATTATTATCATATGTTTCTACATTTGTAATAAATATAATTAGGGAAAATATATGCATATAATATTGTTCAATCGAAAATATTGCATATTTGATGGAAAATTTTCCTTACTTTTGTTAAATACTTAAAGGTGTTTATTGGAATTATGGAACATATGTGGGTTTATCTGCAAAATACTCTTTATCATATGTTTCTACATTATAATTAACATTATGAAGGAAAATATATGCATATAATATTTATATGATATTTTGATAATTTAAATATGCATATCATATCAAATAATCCTCAATATTCTTAAAATATCATATCATACTAATGGTTAGGATAATATCTCAAAATAAATAAAAAATATTACCAATACTATAAATTGAGATATTGTGCAGATACGAGCTCAGGTCTGGAGATCGAGATATCCGAAATGTCGGGAATAAAATCCGCCGAAAAAGTTGAATCAAATCGTAGAATCAATAATGGCGGAGACTTAAAGAAAGATTTAAAGAATCCTGATGTCACAACAATCTCCACGTGTCAACACCTAGAAGCAGAGAAATTTTCAAAGCAAGATTCCACCAAAGTGCCACCCAACCGCGGCCAAAGAGCTATATACGCGGCGGATCCGCAGCCATATTGTGGCCGTAGGATTTAGGATTTTTTTAGTGTGATCAAAACAGCAAATAAAGTAACATTTTAGAAATATAAAATATTATTTTTGTAATTTAAATATTAAAATAACATATTTCGCGAAAACTATTCGATTTGCGAATTTGGGGTTTTCGCAAAATAGTATAAATATATACCAATATTTAGGAAATAATTGGAGATTAAAAATGATTTATTCATTTAAAAATATATTTATCGGATTTGGGCATTTTTACAATTAATTATACGCAAGTTTAAATTAAACTCGATTAGTGCACTACTAATCACAATTATGCCAAATCCGTAATTTTTAATTGAACATGGCTAGTGCACCATGTCATGTTACATTTTTGTTGCATGATTATTTATTTATGTTTGTTTTATTTGTAGTTGTGATAATTAAGAGAGAGAAAAAGAAAAAGAAAAGAAAAGGGGAAAAGAAAAGTCAAAGAGTATGGGCATGAGAAAGAGAGAGTGGCATGGCATGCCATATGAGAGAGAGATCATGACCTCATTCTTTTCCTTCATCATCTTCATCACCTTCTTCATCTCTTCCACCACCCCATGGCAACCATCCCAAATCATCACCAAAACATCACACCCCCTTCACAAAAGTTGATCTCCACCTCTTCCTAAACCCTATGGACTTCTCAAGTTTGGATTTTAGAGACTTTGGGTATCTAGGGTTTTTCTTGAGTTGCCAAATGAGGTATATTTCCTTTCCTTTAGTTTTGTTTTTAGTTTTCTTTGCATCCTAGTCTAGTTTAGAAATTGAATTAGTGTGGATTGTGATCTTAGAATTTTCTAAGATGATGTTTAGTGAGAGACTTGACTTGTAAGTGGTAAATTGAGATGTAGTGAGTGTTGTAGGACCTTAGTGATGATCTTACTAACCTGGGCCAGAGAATAAAACCCGATACATGAATTCAGAAATTGTCCCGTATCGGTTTTGTGATGTTTTGTTGGCCTACAGGGAATCTGGAGCAACCTGAGATGTTTATGAGGAAAACAAACAATATCACTGACCTAGATTAACCACGAGAAGACCACCACCAAAATACAAGATGCCAATTCCCTAGGAAAACCAGCGACACCGGATTTTTGAAGCTTATCGCCGGCCAAGTTGTGGGTTCTGGTGATGGGGTTTGGTCTGTAGCTCCTAATCCTTATGTACTAGTTTCTGTGTTGTTAGTTTAGCCCCTTTTTACCTGAGCTAAAATCTGGGAGCTGTTGAGAGTGGGTTGGCAAAGTTTCCCAATGTTTGAATGCTTGGTTTTGATATTTGAGATTTGATTTGGTCGTTGGATGTTTGTACGTCAACGACGAGGGTTGTTTGGTTGCTTTTCGGACTTTGTTTTCATAACGATGCGATATGTGTTGATTTGTAGGTACCTTGCGTGGACTTCCGAGACGACGAAGCACATCGACTTCGGCTTAGAGAGGTGTTTTTCAGGTGAGTAGATTTATATCTACGGGGGAAGTCGGGTGGATGGCGTATAGCACCCCCGCAATTATAAAATGGAAACCGATATATAGAATATAGTCGGAGAAACCTATACTAGGAAACTACGGATATGATCAAAAAGTTAGTTGGAGATGATATGAATGATTGAATACATATATCGAGATATGAGATGAAAGCTATAAGGATATGACATGAGATCGATGAATATGATAAGATTGAGATTGATGTGCTATGAGATCGGTAAAATATGATAAATATATATTAAGATTACTTGATGTGAGATATTGATGTGATGAAATAAGATGACTTGGATTGTTATATCGATATACGGATGCGATGTGATATGAAAATATAGATACTGTTGCCAAGACATGATATGAGATTGATACGGATGTGACTTGAGAGAATATGTATATATATATATTTATGAGAATAATGAGTGATATACCGTACGAGACGTTAGATCCGTACCCTCATTGTTATATAGGTTGATAGACTCCCTAATTGTTTAATGCCGTCGTACGATGGATTACCGTATGTGATGAGTTTTACCTGATGATTTATCCATACCCTTGACTCGAGGATGCCGTACGATGGATTATACCGTACGTGAGGCTGTGAGGCTGGATTGCTGATTGATAGATTCATCGACTCAGATATATTATAGATATTTAATCCTTTAGGTAGATGTTAGATTAGATACATATATTTTATAATGCGGCGCTTAGGGTTTACCTTTCTTCTACATTAATGATATTCTCATTCCATTGTATATACTGGTGCTTCCATTATTTGTTATGATATCGTTTGCTAGTACACATGCACAATTATCGATGATACATATGTTACACTTACACAGATTTGCCGGCTCACACACAATCATCATCGGTAATTGCTATGTCACTTACACAATCAAACTTCTATATCATGCCATTACTTTTAATTGTTCAGTATTACCACATGACATACTGATATGCTCACATCACTATTCTATGTTGCATGATATACTGATATGCTCACATTTCTGTTCCATGTTTGCATACATCATGCTTTACGATTATACGCATTGAGATGCCATTTTCATAAGATTCTGGATTTTGAGAACCGTGGTTATATTTCAAAAAGAAAGTATGTATTTTTTTAAAAACCCGGTTTCTCTTGATATGATATTTCGATGTGTCCACCATGAGTTTTATCGGTTCTGAGATTGGTTTTAGAAACCCCATTCGAGGAGATGGACGATCCGCTTGCTGGTACATGGTGGACCCGGTATGGTACCCCGCGGCAAGAAAGATATGTTGTGCAGTAGACGATGAGCCTGGAAGAGGGACTACTACCTACTAGTGATTGGTTAGACCTGGCGGTTATCCGAAGGATACCGACCGGTGTCGTGAGATGGATATGGGCCGATCCGGACTGACGGAGCCCGAGATATGAAGATTTACATGTCGATGCTGGACACGGGTTTCATGATGTTTCGAGTGTCAGTGTTGGGCACTCAGGTTCCATGATTTTGATTTGTCGTTGATGGAAACACGTTGGTTGATATCCTCATACATACATGCATATGATTTTATGATGTTGCGAGTGTCGATGTTGGACACTCAGATTCCATGATGTTGGTTGTGTCATTGGTGGACAGTGGATGATATCCACCTGCATATAGGCATATTATTCAGTTGTTTATTTGTATATGTCATTGGCATTGATTATATTGTGGACATATATCCATACATGGTCACCCTAGATATCATAGTATTACATTCTTGATATAGTGACCTAAGAAATCGTTGTTTTATTCGATTTCTATCTGCTGATGTTTTCTACTCACGAGTTGGAAACTCACCCCCGTTGTGCCACAGTTCTTGCAGGTTTGATCGCTTGGGATCAGTAGTGGTATCACTGGCACACAGCTTGCATTCGGGTGTTTTTCTATGATAGGTGGGACACACTGGATCGTGCCCACTCTTGTATTTATTATTTCTTATTGTATCTAGATAAACTCCATCAATCGGAAACTAGACTTTGTATATTTAGTGGACTTAGACGGACTTGTGGTTGCGAGACTTAGAGCGATGAGTATATGTTCGCTATGTGTGGATCTAATGTCTTTCTTTATTCATATTATTACTTCTGGGTTGATTTTCGCAGCTGGGCGTCGTATACATTGCTTGCGTGGTTGCGATTCCGTCATTTGGCGAAGAGCTAACTCCCGCTTAGGGATGCCTTTTATTATTATCAAGTATATGTGGTTTCGGTTCAAAGTATACAAGGGAGATGCTGCCCAAATTTTAAAGACGAACAATGTTCTCAACTTTAGTACATTCTACTTGCGTTTTCTTATATCATTAGTTATGCATTTATAAATAAACTTTATTTCTTTATACCTTTATTTCAAAACTGCACCCCCACTATTTTCCGTAAAAAGGTTAAGATTTTCTGGGCTTCAGCTTACTTGAATTACGTTACGCCTTTGGACGTTGCGTGATTTAAGTGCCGGTTACATGCTAAATTTTGGGTCATGACAAAGTTGGTATCAGAGCGTTAGGTTTAACTTCGGTTTGAGTCTGGTTTTGACTACGCGGAGTCTAGGGCGTATATATATTTCGGAACCTAGGCTTGATCTTACGGAACTTAGACTTGACGGGAGGGTATTATACCCAAACTTTCATTTCATAGGTTGATCTTGATTGATGGAGTAGGTAGCTTGAGTAGAGTGACGTACCGTGCGTATGTTCCGCAACATACTTACGATACGATACTCCACTTAAGTGACCTTAGGATGTATATTCTTGAGATCCATTCTTCTATTCGTTCCAATGATCATACTCTCATTGATTCCGTTCCTCCTTATGATCATGTATCCATTTTGGATCTGTTGATTCCTTTCGTTCCTTTGATCTATCTTCATCGATACATGCTTGAGGTTCCTGTCACCATGGTTTGAGCGTAGATTGAGCTGCTGCTAGAGATGCGGTCAGGGAGAGCTCGTCATAGACGAGGACCGACCATCGTGTTTTCTGGTGACATGGGAACGTATCGGTTTAGTGTTTGTGTTGTGACCTCTCGTTTGAGGTGAGTGTTCGGTTTTGCACCGGATGATTGGGCCATTGATAGAAGCTGCCAGATTGAGAGGATTGTTGATGTACAACACTACTAATCATGATTATTCCAAATCCGTAATTTTTAATTGAACATGGCTAGTGCACCATATCATGTTACATTTTTGTTGCATGATTATTTATTTGTGTTTGTTTTATTTGTAGTTGTGATTTTAATTGAGAGAGAGAAAAAGAAAAAGAAAATAAAAGGGGAAAAGAAAAGTCAAAGAGTATGGGCATGAGAGAGAGAGAGAGAGGCATGGCATGCCATATGAGAGAGAGATCATGACCTCATTCTTTTCCTTCATCATCTTCATCACCTTCTTCATCTCTTCCTCCACCCCATGGCAACCACCCCAAATCATTACCAAAACATCACACCCCCTTCACAAAAATTGATCTCTACCTCTTCCTAAACCCTATGGACCTCTCAAGTTTGGATTTTGGAGACTTTGGGTATCTAGGGTTTTTCTTGAGTTTCCAAATGAGGTGTATTTCATTTCCTTTAGTTTAGTTTTTAGTTTTCTTTGCATCCCAGTCTAGTTTAGAAATTGAATTAGTGTGGATTGTGATCTTAGAATTTTCCAAGATGATGTTTAGTGAGAGACTTGACTTGTAAGTGGTAACTTGAGATGTAGTGAGTGTTGTAGGACCTTAGTGATGATCTTCTTGACCTGGGCCAGAGAATAGAACCCGATACATGAATTCAGAAATTATCCCGTGTCGGTTTTATGATGTTTTGTTGGCCTACAAGGAATCTGGAGCAACCTGGGATGTTTATGAGGAAAACAAACAATATCACTAACCTTGATTAACCACGAGAAGACCACCACCAAAATACGATATGCCAATTCCCTAGGAAAACCAGCGACACTGGATTTTTGAAGCTTGTCGCCGGCCAAGTTGTGGGTTCTGGTGATGGGGTTTGGTCTGTAGCTCCTAATCCTTATGTACTAGCTTCTGTGTTGCTAGTTTAGCCCTTTTTACCTGAGCTAAAATCTGGGAGTTGTTGAGAGTAGGTTGGCAAAGTTTCCCAATGTTTGAATGCTTGGTTTTGATATTTGAGATTTGATTTGGTCGTTGGATGTTTGTACGTCAACGACGAAGGTTGTTTGGTTGCTTTTGCATGCATAAGCTATAGGTTCTAACCTATAAACATTTCGTGTGCCGTATCGGTTTTCGGACTTGGTTTTCATAACGATGCGATATGTGTTGATTTGTAGGTACCTTGCGTGGACTTCCGAGACGATGAAGCACATCGACTTCGGCTTAGCGAGGTGTTTTTCAGGTGAGTAGATTAATATCTACGGGGTAAGTCGGGTGGATGGCATATAGCACCCCCGCAATTATAAAATGGAAACCGATATATAGAATATAGTCGGAGAAAATTATACTAGGAAACTATGGATATGATCAAAAAGTTAATTGGAGATGATATGAATGATTGAATACATATATCGAGATATGAGATGAAAGCAATAAGGATATGACATGAGATCGATGAATATGATAAGATCGAGATAAATGTGCTATGGGATCGGTAAAATATGATAAATATATATGAAGATTACTTGATGTGAGATATTGATGTGATGAAATAAGATGACTTGGCTTGTTATGTCGATATACGGATGCGAGGTGATATGAGAATATAGATGCTGTTGCCAAGAAATGATATGAGATTGATACGGATGTGACTTGAGAGATGTGTGTGTGTGTGTGTGTATTTATTTATGAGAATAATGAGTGATATACCGTACGAGAAGTTAGATATGTACCCTTATTGTTATATAGGTAGATAGAATCCCTAATTGTTTAATGCCGCCATACGATGGATTACCGTACGTGATGAGTTTTACCTGATGATTTATCCATATCCTTGACTCGAGGATGCCGTACGATGGATTATACCGTACGTGATGCTGTGAGGCTGGATTGCCAATTGATAGATTTATCGACTCAGATATGTTATAGATATTTAATCCCTTAGGTAGATGTTAGATTTGATACATATATTTTATAATGTGGCGCTTAGGGTTTACTTTTCTGCTACGTTTATGATATTCTCATTGCATTGTATATACCTGTGCTTCCATTATTTGTTATGATATTGTCTGCTAGTACACCTGCACAATTATCGATGATGCTATGTTACACTTACACAGATTTGCCGGCTCACACACAATCATCATCGGTAATTGCTATGTCACTTACACATTCAAACTTCTATATCATGCCATTACTCTTAATTGTTCAGTATTACCACATGACATACTGATATGCTCACATCACTATTCTATGTTGCATGATATACTGATATGCTCACATTTCTGTTCTATATTTGCATACATCATGCTTTACGATTATACGCATTGAGATGCCATTTTCATGAGATTCTGGACTTTGAGAACCATGGTTATATTTCAAAAAGAAAGTATGAATTGTTTTAAAAACTCGGTTTCTCTTGATATGATATTTCGATGCGTCCACCATGAGTTTTTTCGGTTCTGAGATTGGTTTTAGAAACCCCATTCGAGGAGATGGACGACCCATTTGCGGGTACATGGTGGACCCGATATGGTACCCAGCGGTAAGAAAGGTATGTTGTGCAGTAGACGATGAGCCTGGCAGAGGGACTACTACCTACCGGTGCATAGTTGGACCTGGCGGTTATCCGGAGGATACCGACCGGAATCGTGAGATGGATACGGGCCGATCCGGACCGACGGAGCCCATGGGCTGATCCCGACTGACGGAGCCCAAGATATGAGGATTTACGTGTCGATGCTGAACACGGGTTTCATGATGTTTCGAGTGTCAGTGTTGGGGACTCAGGTTCCATAATTTTGATGTGTCGTTGATGGACACATGTTGGTTGATATCCTCATACATACATGCATATGCTTTCATGATGTTGCGAGTGTCGATATTGGACACTCAGGTTCCATGACGTTGGTTGTGTCATTGGTGGACACGTGTATGATATCCAACTGCATATAGACATATGATTCAGATCTTTATTTGTATATGTCATTGGCATTGATTATATTGTGGACATATATGCATACATGATCACCCTAGATATCATAGTATTACCTTCTTGATATAGTGACCTAGGAAGTCGTTGTTTTATTCAATTTCTACCTGCTGATGTTTTCTACTCACGAGTTGGCAACTCACCCCCGTTGTGCCACTGTTCTTGTAGGTTTGACTGCTTAGGATCAGTAGCGGTATCACTGGCACACAGCCTGCATTCGGGTGTTTTGCTATGGTAGGTGGGACACACTGGATCGTGCCCACTCTTGTATTTATTATTTCCTAATGTATCTAGATAAACTACATCAATCGAATACTAGGCTTTCTATATTTAGTGGACTTAGACGGACTTGTGGTTGCGGGACTTAGAGCGATGAGTATATGTTCGCTATGTGTTGTTCTAATGTCTTGCTTTATTCATATTATTCCTTCTGGGTTGATTTTCGCCGTTGGGCGTCATATACATTGCTTGCGTGGTTGTTATTCCGCCATTTGGTGAAGAGCTAACTCCCGCTTAGGGAAGCCTTTTATTATTATCAAGTATATGCGGTTTCGGTTCAAAGTATACAAGGGTGGTGCTGCCCAAATTTTAAAGACGAACAATGTTCTCAATTTTAGTACATTCTACTTGCGTTTTCTTATATCATTAGTTATGCATTTATAGATAAACTTTATTTCTTTATACCTTTATTTCAAAACTGCACCCCCACTATTTTTCGTAAAAAGGTTTAGATTTTCTGGGCTTCGGCTTACTTGAATTACGTTACGCTTTTGGGCGTTGCGTGATTTAAGTGTCGGTCACGTGCTAAATTTTGGGTCGTGACAAATAATCACACATATGATCTAGGATTTCTGCTTTTAGAGCTATTTAAAAGACCGAGAGCTAAACTTAGAAATCAATCACCTTTTACATCACCAAAATCACCGACAAGATCAAGAGATCCAAGACAGGTCCATGAATCAACGTGATAAATTGACGTGATCAATCGACTAAACATCTACTTCCTATGAGATAAAGATCGAGAGCAACACGTCAGTTCTTTGTATTATAATTTCAAAGGATCTGTACATGTTAAAGTTGATTAATAATGATAGATCTTTAGTTTAGTTCTTTGTATTTTACTTTCTGCATTACTTTCTGCATTTACATTATGATCTCCTTCTCTATCCTTTCTTCTTCTTCTCAAAACTTGCGTGAGTAATTCTACGCTTGCTAGGGTTCATAGGTTAGGGTAGATCAATGAATGATAAAATTATTTAACTCCTTTTATACATTTTAAAGTTTATAAACTTTAGCAAAATAAATGTTAATATCTTTATCGGGCGCGCTACCAATTTATTGATAGTCTCGACCATGATTTGAGATTAGATTAACACTTGTTTTGTTAGGGGCTAGACATGAATAGAGATCAATGTAAGGACATGGGTTAGGAGTGGGAAAACCCTAGTTTCTTCCAAAACAACCCTAATCCACATTCATCACTATCGATTTAGTTTTAAATTATTAAAAGATAAAAGGAGTCATTTTTAATTAGTCATCCATTACTACTAAGTCATATGAATGCTACAAGCATTTTCTTCATAAAATATACATCTGTATATCATAGATCTAGAAAAAATCATTCATATTTCAATCAACTCATCTAAACCAAGATAAATGTTCGACGTTTCCCTGAGGACGGCCCGTACTCATCTCGACTAGCTACTAGCGACACCGTTAATGATTGCGGTTACTTTACTTTACAAAACACTCTTCAAAAGAGAATCAATCAAATGGCGCCGTTGCCGAGAATACATGCGTAATTTTTTTCTTGCTATTCGTGTTGGATTTTTATATAATCCAGTAAATATATTATCAAAGAGAACCAAAACCGCATATTGTATATTTAACGATTATTGTGCGAATTTTGAAAGGGAATCCGGAGTCACAGGAACGAGGAATTAGAGATTCAGAGATTTTCATCGAAGTTTAGAGGAGCAAAGGGGTGCACTGACGAAAAAGAAGCAGAAGATCACATCAACGTGCGTCGGAACCGCGGCAATAGTAAACACTTGGCCACGGAACCGCGACGGCTTTGGGGATTTGTGTCCCCAAAATCTTCAGGTAATTTTCTCAGATCCTTCTTTCTCCTCTAATATCCAATAATTTGATATTTTCTGTAGGATTCTTTGCAAAAAGCTCCGCTCAAAATTTTTTTGCGTGTTTTGATATTGGTTTGTTTGTGCATATTTTAACCGGACTTTAAGGGGCAATAACCCAAATTTAGATTAGGTGGGGATTTCATCACCCTTCCTAGGCCCCATAAATCACAAAACGAGTATACTTTCACTCTACATTAATAAAAAAATATCTAGACCAAACCTCTAAAGGCCGTCGCGCTCAATTAGGATAGAGGAGGGTCATGGATAATCTATCGCTTATCCGCATTTCTCTTGTGGTGTCTAGGCAAGTGTGGCTAAGGAAAGTGGTTACTTAATTAGGCCCGCTATTTTCAGTAATTTGTATAGCGGATTCCTCCCACTTACATGGCACTTATCTGGCCACAAGAGCGATAAAGAGGTGGTAGAGGATTGATCTTGCGACTTTTCCTTTGAAAGTCTAGGAGCGGTCTAGTGACTTGACCTAGGTGACCTTAATTCTAGGGTTGATTGTGCATTTTGTGATTTGTTCAGTCAATCCTCACGTTCGACACTTTTTCAAAACAAACCATTTTAAAATCATTCTCACACACGCTGCCACGTGCGCTAAACCCGCTTAGTGCATGATTGGCTGGACACGGGATTCTAGTGCCCGTCTTTTCCGCATTTCTGCTATCGACTCCGAAGTCGGTACTTCTTCATTTTCTATTTCCCCTCCACTCAACACATCGACCGAGATGGACAGTTCTCTATTAGATTTTCACAACAACACCCTACCACCACCCGTAGGTGCGCAGAATCCATAGCGCATCTCTCTTTAAGAAAGATGTTACCTGATACGCGGTCCCCTTCCTACTTGTTTATCTATTCCACCAGCCAGTGGGAAAAATTTCGAAATTAAACCCCACTTATCAACCTGTTGTCCAAATTTCATGTGCTTGAATCCAAAGACGCATACATTTTTATAACCAAATTCGAAAACGTATGTGCAATGATGGGCACTACACAACTTTCAATGGATATTATGAGATTATGTCTTCTCTCTTTTACCTTGTGCGATCTAGCAGAAAAATGGTTTTATAACACTGCCGCACACTCTATTGCCAAATGAGATGAATTCGTTATATCATTCTTTAAGAAATTTTATCCAAATCATAAGACCGCCCGTGTTCGAAGCGAGATTGACCAGTTTACCCAGCTTCCCAACGAACCATTTTGGGAATGCTTTGAACGGTTTAGAGATCTTCTTCTCCAATGCCCTCATCACGGAATCAATAGATAGGATCTTTGCCGAATTATATATAAGGGTGTTAATCCAGCGTCAAAACAGATTCTTGAAACCATTTTTCAATGCCATTTCATGTCTAAAAACGACGGTGAAGCTTGGCAATTTCTAGGATATCTCGCCGAACAAACTTTGCAGTGGGAAAGCGTTAGACTAACATCGTCTAGGGGAGGTATCCATCAGCTTGATGTTTCTATCGCAGTAAAAGCCGAAATGGCCGCGATACAAAGGAAACATGAAGTTATAGAAACCAAAGTCTCTTCAGCCTTCCTAAACCAAGTTACGCTCCCAAAAACTGTGTGTGGTTGCTGTTCTGACCCATCATATTTAACGGAAGAATGTTCTTTAAATCCTCCGTTTCAAGGTCATGAACAAACTAATGTTGCTTTTCAGCAACAATCTAGAAACGATCCTTATTCTTTCACATACAATCAGGATGGAGGAATCATCCTAATTTTTCTTGGAACCAAAACCAAACTCAAAATCAAAACCAGTTCCCAAGAAATTATCAAAGGCCTCCCCCACAGCAACAACAACCACTACAACAAAATCAGCACCCCTTTCAACCGCAACTTTTTCAAAACCCGACCAACAATTTTGATCCTTATAATATTTCAACGGCCGGTACTGATAAAACCTATGCGCTCAAACGTAACTTAGAAACGTTCATTAAACAATCCACGCAAACGACGGCTAATTTAACATCTTCTATCCAAATATTAGTGCAATATACTAATTCCCACAGTGAAAGCATAAAATCGATAGAAATATAACGTGCACAGTTAAATGCCGCGATAAGCGAGAGAGAGAAAGGGAAACTCCCATCTCAATCTCTACCGAATCCTGACCACTCAAAAAGTCATAATATAAGTGCCATAACCACATTGAGATCGAGAAGAGTGCTGAACAATCAAGTCGGTGAACAGGTTGATGATGTTGAATCAGATAAAACCCCGGCTTCTTCTTCTAACCCTAATTCGTCTAGCCCACCATCTTTTTCTGAGCCTATTCTCCGTTTTCCACTAGGCTCAAACACTCCGCCCACTCCCTTGAGTCAACCTAAAATGATTCCAACTCCAATTCTGGGATCCATTCCATCCCCAAAAAACTTCTCCTCAAAAGTTGGACCCAACCCTTATTGATAAAGCTCCTTTTCCACATAGGTTGAGGGCCAACAAACCAAGTCCCCAAATGGAGAAGATTGTGGACATTTTTAAGCAAGTTAACATAAATATCCCTCTCCTAGATGCTATCAGACAAGTTCCTTCTTATGCGAAAATTTTAAAGACCTTGTGCACTACGAAGAGAAAAACTCAAGTACCTAAAAAGGTTTTCTTATTGAGTAATATGAGAAATTCTCTTATCCAATTGGTGCCCACGAAACTTAAGGACCCCGGTTGTCCTACAACCATCAGAACCCTATGCTCTTGTGTGCTCTGTCGAAAAGATAGCTTCCGACAGTTGCGAATTTGAGGACCTTCATGATACTGATCCTACTATTTATTATACACGTGAAGACCCTTCTGTCGACAAGTCCACACTTAAGTCCGAACCCTTTGACTTGTCGAATTATTTAGTCAAGCTATCCGAGTATCATGACTTCCTTTCCGATGAGACTATCATTCAGAATCTTGATAGAAGTTTTGAAGACATTTTTCCTGATGAACTCGCATTCCTAGAAGATTTGGGAATTGTGATGAATCAACCCCCACCTAAAGAAGTTGAGCCGCCATCCCTTCTTCTTATCAAGAACGAGAATGTGAGTAGTGCACCATCACCGTTTCATCTCTACCATCCGAGACGTAAACCCAATCGATTCCACCTTCTATCTTCCCACTTCTGCACATCTATGAACTTCCACCAACTATATTGTAACATCGATAAATATTTGAATGGTTGCTGTTGATTTTTGGTCTTTGTAAAGATTTACATAGACTAATAACTTAATCGCCCCTCATAATTTTAAATGCTTAATACTATTTTACTCATGTTTGAGGGGGAAGAAATATTTTGGTTCTTGAAAGAAAATAATTTTTTATATATTGTGAGCCAAAAATAAGTTTGGAGGAGGATTTCACTGTCATTAATTCTTGTCCCCGTTACCGATTTTTTCTCCCAAGTTTACAGGTTTTAAGCTTAACAAGATGACATCAGTGAGGACACTGCTGCAAATAGGTTTGGGGGAGGTTTGCGCTTATTCACACATCATTTTTTTGCATTATACTAAATAAAAGCACAATTTTTTTTAATAATAAAACATTAGAAAATGAAAAATTACATATGAAAGATAGGAAAAGTTTAAGAAAAACAAGAAAATTAGATGTTTTATTACGAAGCTAGTAATAGATAGTCATGAGCTGTTGTCCTAAGGGTTAGTAAGGTGAAGGAAATCACTAATCTGAGAATAGAATTGAGTCTAAAAAATAGTCCCTATTCTTGAGTCCAAACTTTTGAACGTTGATACCCTACTATATGCACTTACACACATCTTGAAACTTGGGTTAGTAGAGAATACCTTGAAATACTCTTGTCTAGAAGCCTTAGTATGAAGATCAATGAAAGAAAACTGAAACATAAAAAAATAAAATGGTAAAGAAAAATGAACACTGGTTTTGTAGTTACTTAAGACAGTATAAAAAAATATAGCGAGGGTGCTTTATCACCTAGTGCCTTAGACCAACTGGTTTGGAAGCCACTGCTAAGCCTTAGGTGTTGCAAGACGAGAAAATTGCTAATTACGCCTAAATAAGTGAGAACATTTGGTAATCGGTCGATTAGTACCTCAAGAATTATTAGTGGTCGCATGAAGAATGTGTGAGCAATTCTATCTAAAATATTCACCGATTAAAAAGTACTAAGGAAGATGGACAAGAGTATGATAACTTGAATTGAATTCTCTAAGTGTAGGGATGTCTTGTATATACACGTAGGGGTATATGATCGATGTTTGGAAGAAGGTAGGGAGGAAGACTAAAGGCGATGTTTTTTTGAGGGATGATGTGATTGCTGACATCTTTTCATGACCATTAAGATAGGGCTCATGGCAACTGAAAAGCTGGTGTAGTTTGGAACGCTTCTTTTCAAGTTCTTTCTTTTATATGTTCCTTATTTTTATATGTAACTTTCATTTTCTTTCTTTTATTATGGGATTTTGTGGGTGTAATCCGTTGAAAACCCTCAGAAGAAAACACCCCTCCTACTAGGGACACCTAGAGGTTTAAAGGCTTGTTGCATGTGCTAAGTGCAATCGTGTTGCCTACGAAAGTGTGGTAGGTTTTTCTTTTCCCTTTTTTCTCCCTCTCTTGAATAACTAGTTTGCTCGGGACGATCAAAATTAAGTTTGGGGGTATTTTTCAGTCGAAAATATTGCACATTTAATGGAATATTTTCCTTAATTTTAGTACTTAAAGATATTTAATGTAATTATGGAACATATGTGGGTTTATTTGCAAAATACTCTTTATCATATATTTCTACATTATAATTAACATCATGAAGGAAAATATATGCATATAATATTTATATGATATTTTGATAATTTAAATATGCATATTATATCAAATAATCGTAATCAATATTCTTAAAATATCATATAATACTAATGGTTAGGATAATATCATAAAATAAATAACAAATATTACTAATACTATGAATTGAGATATTGTGCAGATATGAGTTCAGGTCTGGAGATCGAAATATCTGAAATGTCGGGAATAAAATATGCCGATAAAGTTGAATAAAATCGTAAAATCAATAATGATGAAGACTCAGAGAAAAATTTAAAGAATCCTGACATCACAACAATCTTCACGTGTCAACAACTAGAAGCATAGGAATTTTCAAAGCAAGATTCCACCAAAGTGCCGCCCAACCGCGGCCAAAGATCTATATATGCGGCGGATCCGCGGCCATATTGTGGCCGTAGGATTTAGGATTTTTTTTAATGTGATCAAAACAACAAATAATCACACATTGGATCTAAGGTTTCTACTTCTAGGGCTATTTAAGGGACCGAGAGCTAAACTTAGAAATCAATCACCTTTTACATCACCAAAATCATCGACAAGTTCAAGAGATCCAAGACAGGTCCACGAATCGACGTGATAAATTGACGTGATCAATCGACTGAACATGTACTTCCTACGAGATAAAGATCGAAAGCAACACGAGAGTTCTTTGTATTCTAATTTCAAAGGATTTGTACATGTTAAAGTTGATTAATAAAGGTAGAACTTTAGTTTAGTTCTTTACATTTTACTTTCTGCATTTAATTTCTGCATTACTTTCTGCATTTACATTATGATCTCCTTCTTTATCTTTTCTTCTTCTTCTTCACAAAACATGCGTGAGTACTTCTACGCTTGCTAGGGTTCGTAGGCTAGAGTAGATCAATGGATGATAAAATCATTTAACTCGTTTTATACATTTTAAAGTTTATAAATTTTAGCAAAATAAATGTTAACATCTTTATCGGGCGCGCTACCAATTTATTAATAGTCTCGACCACGATTTGAGATTAGATCAACACTTGTTTTGTTAGGGGCTAGACATGAATAGAGATCAATGCAAGCACAAGGGTTAGGAGTGGGGAAACCCTAATTTCTTCCAAAAGAATCCTAATCCACATTCATCACTATCGATCTAGTTTTAAACTATTAAAAGATAAAAGGAGTCATTTTTAATTAGTCATCCATTACTACTAAGTCATATGAACCCTACAAGCATTTTCTTCATAAAATCTACATCCGTATATCGTAGATCTAGAATAAAACATCCATATTTCAATCAACCCGTCTAAAGCAAGATAAAGGTTCGACGTTTCCCTGAGGATGACCCGTACTCATCTCGGCTAGCTTCTAGCGACACCGTTATTGATTGCGGTTACTTTACTTTACAAAACACTTTTCAAAACAGAATCAATCAAATATTTAAATGAAATATTAGTAATTAAAATATGCATATCATATCAAATATTCCTAATCAATATTCTTAAGATATTATATTATATAAATGGTTGGAATAATATCTCGAAAATACCAAAGGCTACTAACAATTTGATTTGAGATATTGTGCAGGTATTAGCTCAGGTCTGGAATCCAAGTAAGAGATTTAAGTCTAATTGGGATATCGAAACCGAATCTGCTAAAATTTAGAAGCAAATCGAGGAATCAAACAACGACAGAGACTCTGAGCAATATTTTCAGAATTTATACATCAAAAGGATCTCCAAATATCAACACAAAAAGCCAGAAGAAATCTCAAATCCCAATTCCACTAGGATGCGGCTGAACCGCGGCCAAACGTGGTATTTTGCGGCGGTTCCGCGGTCAGATATGGGCCATTGGATGTGGGATTTTGGGATCATGATTTTAACTGTATCTACTCACATATGGCATCCAGGGTTTCTGGTTTCAGGGACTAAATAAAGGACAGAGAGCTGTGCAATCAAAATTATCCAAGTGATCAAATAATCATCTATTCATCTACCTCTATAAAGAGAGAGATCTAGAGCAAACCAGGGTTCTTGTAATTTACTTTCTAAGGAGAAAAATTGGCAATAGTTGATTAATAAAAGTAGTTTTTGTTTTAATTCTTTTTGCATTTACTTTACGTATTACTTTTTCGCATTAATTTTACGCATCTTATTTATGGTTTCATTCATCTTCAACCTCTCTATTATGATATTAACCATGAACGAGTAATTCCTTACTTGCTAGGGTTTGTAGGACAGGGTCGAATAATGGATGAATTTTTTAAACTTCTTTTTAACATTTTAAAGTTTATAAAATTTATCAAAACAAATGTTAACCCCCTTATCGGATGCGCTATCAATTTATTGATAGTCACAACCATGATTTGAGATTAGTTAAACACTTGTTTTGTTAAGAGCTTGACATGAATAGAGATCAATAGACGGACAAGGGTCGGTAGTAGGAAACCCTAATTCCCTCCAAGAACCCTAATCCGCATTCATCGTTATTGCTCTAGTTTTAAACTATTAAAAGATAAAAAGAGTCATTTTTAATATCTATCCATTAACTACTAAGTCCTGTGAACCCTACAAGCCTTTTTATTATAAATTTTATATCCTTATTAAAATAGAACAACAATAAACCACCCATCTCTTTTATCAACTCGTCTAAAGTAAGAAAAGAGTTCACGTTTCCCTACGGACGATCCATACTCATTGGGGCTAGCTACTAGCGACACCGTCTTGATTGCGGTTATTTACTAAACACTTTTTTGCACGGTCAATCAAATGGCGCCGTTGCCGGAGAGACGGTCGTAATTTTTTTCTTGTTTTTCGGGTTGACTTCCTATAAAATCCAGCAAATATAAAATAAAATATAACCAAAACCACATATTGTGTTTGTAACGATTATTGTGCGAGTTTTGCAAGGGAATCTGGAGTAACTAGAGCAAGACAACAGAGATTCAGAGATTTAAACTTAGACTAAAGGAGCATAGGTGCGCCCTGAAGAAATTTCAGCAGAAGTTATTGCGAAACGGCGGCGAAACGGTGGCTATTTGTTGCATTTGGCAGCGGAACCGTGGCTTTTTTGAGGAGTTGGGCCATCAATCTTCTGTGGTATTTTGCTATTATCTTTCTCTCTACTCTAAAACTCCAATAATTTGATTTTACCTGCAGGATTCTTTGCAAATAACGCCGCTAAAAAATCTTTTTGCGTGTTTTGATTTCGGTTTGTTTTGCATACTTAAACTGGACATTAAGGGGAAATAAACCCAAACTCAGATTATTTGGGGATTTCATCATCCTTCTTAGGCCCCACAAATCACAAACAAGCATACCATTACTCTACATTAATAAAAAAAAATCTAGACCAAGTCTCTAAGGACTGTCGCGCTCAATTAGGACAGAGAAAGGTTGTGGATAATCAATTATTTATCCGCATTTCTTTTATGGTGTCTAAGGCAAGCGTGACTAAGGAAAGTAGTTACTTAATTAGGCCCGCTATTTCGGTGATTTGTATAGCGGATACTTCCCACTTACCTGGCCACAAAATTGATAAGGAGGTGGTAGAGGATTGATCCTACGACTTGTCCTTTGGAACTCTAGGAGCGGTCTTGTGACTTGACCTAGATCACCCTAACTCTATGGATTGATTATGCATTTTATGATTTGTTGAGTCAAGCCTCACATCCGAAATTTTTTCAAAACAAACTTTCTTAAAATCGTTCTCACAAATATCACACGCTGCCACGTGCACTAAACCCGCTTAGTGCATGATCGACTGGACACGGGATTTTAGTGCCCGTCTAGTCCGCGTTTTTGCTGTCGACTCCGAAATCAATACTTCTTCATCTTCCATCTCTCCTCCACCCACCACATCTACCGAAATGGACGGATCTCCATCGGGTTTTAACGACACCACCCGTAGGTGCGCAAAATCCACCATGCATCACTCTATAAGACAGATGCTATCCCGTACATGGACCCTTTCCTACGTGTCTGTCTCTTCCATCAACCAATGGGGATAATTTAGAAATTAAACCCTACTTCATCAACTTGTTGCCCAAATTTCACGGGCTTGAATCCGAAGATGCATACGTTTTCATAACCAAGTTCGAAAACATATGTGCGATGATGAGCACCACCAAACTTTCAAAAGATGCTCTGCGATTACGTCTTCTCCCTTTTACCTTGTGCGATCTCGCAGAAAAGTGGCTTTACAGCACCGCCGCACATTCTATCGGTATATGGGATGAATTCGTTAAGCATTCCTTAAGAAATTTTACCCTCATCACAAGACCGTCCGTATTCGGAGCGAGATTAACCTGTTTGCCCAACTTCCCAATGAATCCTTTGGAATTGCTTTGAACGATTTAAAGATTTTCTTGTCCAATGCCCTCATCACGGAATTGATAGATAACAACTTTGTCGAATTATATATGAGGGTGTTAATCCAGCAACAAAACTAATGCTAGAAACCATTTATCAATGTCATTTCATGTCAAAAGAAGATGGCGAAGCATGGCAATTTCTGGAAGATCTCGCCGAACAAACGTTACAATGGGAGAGCACTAGACCAACATCGTCTTCATCTCGGGCAGGTCTCCATCAACTCGACATTTCCATCGCAATGAAAGCCGAAATGGCTGCAATGCAAAAGAAACTCGAAGTTATGGAAAGCAAATTCTCTTCAGCCTCCCTAAACCAAGTTACGCTTCCCAAAACCATGTGTGGTTGCTATTATGACCCATCACATTTAACAGAGGAATGTTCTTTGAATCCTCCGTCTCAAGGTCAAGAACAAACTAATGCTGCTTTTCAGCAACAACCTAGAAATGATCCTTATTCATCCACATATAATCAGGGATGGAGGAATCATCCTAATTTTTCTTAGAACCAAACCGATCTCAAAATCAAAATCAGTTCCCATGGAAAAAAAACTATCAAAGGCTTACTCCACAGCAACAACTGCCACAATAACAAATTCAGCAGCCTTTTCAATTGCAAGCTTTTCAAAATCCGGCCAACAACATTACTCCTTGTAATAATTCTTTCCAATCATAGACTAATATTCCAACGGCCGGTACCGATAGAATCTCTGCACTCGAACGAAACTTAGAAAAGTTTATTAAACAATCCACACAAACGACGACTAATTTAACATCATCTATCCAAACGCTAATATAACAAACTGCTTCCCACGGTGAAAGCATAAGAACGATAGAAGCACAAATTGCACAATTCAACGCCGTAATGAGTAAGAGAGAGAAAGTGAAACTTCCATCTTAACCTCTACCAAATCCTGTTCACTCACAAAGCGTAAATCTCATCCTTCACCAACAAAATCATAATCTGAGTGCCGTAACCACGTTGAGATCGGGAAGAGTGCTAAATAACCAAGTTGGTGAACAAGTTGAAGTTGAAGATATTGATGATATCCTTTCTACTACTTCTACTCCTACTTCGTCTGTTCTAACATCTTCTTCCGAGCCTATTCTCCATTCTTCACTAGGCTCGAATCCTCAGCTCACTTCATTGAAGGAATTACCATCTACGACTATACCAAATCCAATTTTGGGATCCATTCCATCCTCACAAACTTCTCCACAAGAGTTGGACCCAACCCTGGTTAATAAAGTTTCTTTTCCAAACCGGTTGAGGCCAAACAGACCAAGTCCACACATAGAGAAGATTGTGGACATTTTTAAGTAAGTTAATATAAATATTCCTCTCTTAGATACTATCCAACAAGTTCCATCCTATGCGAAAATTCTAAATGACTTGTGCACTAGGAAGAGGAAAATTCAAATGCCTAAAAAGATTTTCTTAGCGAGTAATATAAGCAATGCTCTTACCCAACATGTGCCCAAGAAACGTAAGGACCCCGGTTGTCCTACAATATCTATTCCTGTTGGGGGGAAAATCAATCGCGCTCTACTCGATTTAGGTGCTAGTGTTAACGTACTTCTGTATTCTGTTTATGAGCAATTAGGCATAGGAGAGTTAAAACCTGCGTACTGCACTCTCCAGATGGCCGATCGATCTATCACCCACCTTAGGGGTAAGCTAAAGGACGTGTTGATCAAAGTTGGGGGATTTATATTCCCTGTGGACTTTATAGTTATAGATGCACAGCATGTGGCAAACCTACGGAACCAAATTCCGGTGATTCTAGGTCGACCTTTTCTAGCAACTTCCAATGTAATAATCAATTGTCGTAACGGTTCAATGAACTTGTCCTTTGGGAGGATGACAATTGAGCATAACATCTACAAGTTAGGAAGCCAACCCTCCGAACCTTATGCCCATATAATTGATGTATATTCTGTCAACAAGATATCTTCCGACAGTTGAGAATTTAAGGAGCTTCACGATACTGATCTCAATGCCTCTACTGCGTTATTATTTGATCCTGCTATTTATTATACACGCGAGGACCCTTCTGTCGACAAGTCCACACCCAAGTCCGAATCCTTTGACTTGTCAAATAATTTAGTTGAGCTATCCGAGTATCATACCTTTCTTTCCGATGAGATTATCATTCGGAATATCGATGAAAGTTTTGAAGATATTTTCGCCGAAGAACTCACATTCCTAAAAGACATGGGTGTTGTGATGAATGCGACTATTCTACCTATTCCCTATCTTTCACATTCTTGTTTTCATCCACCGTCACTGTTTCGTCTCTACTAACCGAAATGTAAACCCGTTCAATTACACATCTTATCTCCTCCCCACTTCTTCACGTCTATCTGTAACATGATCTTTTACCAACCATGGTGTTATATTGATAAAATATTCGAATGGTTAGTGTTAACTTTTGGTCTTTATAAAACTTTGCATAGAACAATAATTTTACCCCCCTCCTTCTTATGATTTTAAATGCTTAGTAAAGAAAAAAACTGTTTTAATTAAGTTTGGGTGGAGAAAAATATTTTGGCTCTTGAAAGAAAAGAAACATTTTGCACGATTGTGAGCCAAAAATAAGTGTAGGGGAGGATTTCACTGTCATTAACTCTTGTCCTTTTTACTAATCATTGAGAACTTTTCCTCTTAAGTCTACAGGTTTTGAGCTTAAAAGATGGCATCAGTGAGGACACTGCTGCAAAAAAGTTTGGGGGGGAGGTTTGTGCTTATTCATGTATCATTTTGCAGTATACTAAATAAAAGCATTAAAATTTTTTTAAAAATAAAAGTTTGAAAGTGAAAAATATATATGAAAGATAGGAAGAGATTTAAGAAATGTAAGAAAAATTAGATATTTTAAAACAAAACTAGTAATAGGTAGTCATGAGTTGTTGTCCCAAGGGTTAGTAAGATGAAGGAAATTACTAATCTGAGGATAGAAATAAGTCTGAAAAATAGTCCATATTCTTAAGTCCAAACTTCTGAATGTTGATACCCTACCATACACACTTGCACACATCTTGAAACTTGAGATAGTAGAGGATACTTTGAAATGCTCATGTCTAAAAGCCTTAATATGAAGAAAAAAATATAAATCGACAAAGTATAAATGACACGTAAAAAAATAAATGGTGAAGAAAAATGAACACTGGTTTTGTAATAACTTAAGGCAGCATAAAAAATATAGCGAGGGTGCCTTATCACCTAGTGCCTTAGACCAACTGGTTTGGGAGTCACTGCTAAAGTTTAGGTGTTGCAGGACTAGGATATTGCTAATTATACCTTAATAAGTGAGCATATTTGGTAATCAGTTGGTTAGTACCTCAAAAAGTATTAACGGTCGCATGAAGAATGTGTGAGAAAATCCATCTAAAATATTCACCGACTAAAAAGTACTAAAGAAGATGGACAAGAGCATGATAGCTTCAATTGAATTCTCTAAGTGTAGAGATGTTTTTTACACACACGTAGGGGTATATGATCGATATTTGGAAGAAAGGTAGGGAGGAAGACTAAAGACGTTATTTTTTTGAGAGATGATGTGATTTCTGATATTTTTTCAAGACCATTAAGATAGGGTTCATGAAAAGTAAAAAGCTAGTATAGTTTGAAACACTTATTTTCAAGTTTTTTCTTTTATAAATTCCTTATCTTTGTGTAACGACTCTGAATTTACTGTACGAAATTTTTCAGTTTAATGTACAGAAATGAGTTTACAAACCTGAGTATGAGTTATAAGTAAATTTTGTTAAAGAACGCAAGAAACAACTTGTAGCTCACTAGTAAAGCCCTTGCACTGCTGTGACATAACTCCTGTGTTCGAATCCCATCAGATACATTATTTTTTCTGATTTTCTTTTTAAACTTTTTGGAAGCCCAAAAGTTTACACATGCAATACACATAAAAACGAAAAGTCCGAAAAATCAAACATGTGCAAAAGGGTTTAAACACTGAGTATCACACGTGGCACAAATCCAACGACCCATCTTCCTAGATCGGTCGGTGGAAAAGCTTCTGGGGCCGGTACCGACGGGTGGACCAAGGCTAAAGTGCCCCGTGTTTTGCACACTCGACTCTTGGCCTACCCTTAACTCCTCTGCACTGTTTGATTTCCCTGGAATCAAACAGAGCTCCTTCAATTCCCAATTCATCACATTTTTAATGTATTTTAATTCACCATTTTAATTCCAAAACCCCAATTTTACACTATAAATACTACCCCATACCCTAACCCTTCATCATTCTGAAAATTCTAGCCAAAACTCTCAAATTTTTTTAAGTACAAGTGAAGTACAAGTGGAGTTAGCAAGCGGTCAACTTCCAGCAAAGAATCTAGGCAATTCCGGCGATCCCGCGACGCCACGAAGTTCAACCTTCCCTCTTCTATCTTTCTTTAAACTAATCAACTACTAAGTCCTTTTCAATCTTCCTTTCTATTTCTTGAATTTCTTTTTAATCAAAATCGGTACAAAGTGGAGTTATTTCCGATATTCCTTTTTCTAAAGTATATAACTACATTTTCCTTTACCTTTTGATCAAACAAATTGTACCACTTCACTTATAAGTTTAATACTCATGTCTAGAATAAATTTTATCTAAGAATCTTTTGTAAAACAATCACAATTTAACTTTTTCATTAAAATACCATAAACTTTAGATAACACCTCTTTTCGTATTTTGATAAAACATACCTTTAGAAAACTTCACGGGGTAACGACCTACCCCCCACAAACACACGGTTCCATAGCACGATATATGTTTGTATGAATTTTTGTTATGAATACAATATTACAAGAAAATACCATTTTCTATAAAACCGGATTTCGTTTAAATTGTATTTCAAATTCCTTTGCAAATACACCTCTACAACTCTCTTTAGGGGACCCGCTATTGGATGGTGCGGATTATCGCACATCTTGGGGTAGTAGAGCGAGATGCAGACCTACTCACGGAGTATTCGGTCTCGAAAATTTTTAAATACAGTTTTTAAGAAAAACACATTTTTTCTACTTAAATAAAATTTAATTTTTAATAATTATATAAAAAGATACAAATCCATATATTTTCAAAATATAATAAACTTACATTTTCTTTAAAATGAAAGAATTATAAGTTTTACCAAAATACCATCAAGATACCAACAAAAGACAAATTTTACAATAAAATACTATAAACTTTCCAAGCTAAGCTCGTATCACTAAAATACCTAAAATCCTTAAAATTCATATCCATGAAAACCCTAAATAATATAAATAACTTCTCGAGATTATTTTTCCCTATATTAAAAATATTTTTCATAAAACCCCCTCGAGTTATATAAAACAATATTTAAGAACTTTAATAAATATAGGTTTAAGCGGGATCAATTCTCTTGAATCCCAGGGAGTCGGAGAAAGTGAGTGCTTGCCTATTTAAGGTAGAAAACTTAACGGAGTTATCAATGGTAATTTTCTTGGAAAAAGACACAAATCCTGCCGTTCATGTGCAGCAGTTACCGATGACTCTCGAACCTATTTCAGGATCTAAATCAGTTACAAGTATCAGACTCAGTCTGAATCTAACTCAAACCTGAATCCAAACTCAAATCAGAGTTCAATTTAAACATGAATCCAAAGTCTAACATGTATACTTGGACATGAACCTGAATACCTGAATTCAAACTTTAATATCAAACCGAATACATGACTTCACTTGACCGAACCATGGCTATAACTTGAAATGACTACAAAATTGCCTCCTGAACCTGACTACTTGAACAACTTGTATCCATGGTTTCGGCAAGACTTGTAAATACTCTATACAATACATCACGCGGGGATAACAAGGTAGATTGGTACGAGATGGTCACCTAAAAGACACCTAAATGAACTCTCGTGCCGTTGTCCCGTTGGTTTTGACGGGGCCTTGTACTATATGTTACCATAATCCACGAGGTAAGATGGACTACTCTCGTATACACAAATACTTTCTTTACCAAGCTATAAACAACTACGTTAGAATAACAATCATATACTTGTACAACTTACCAGTTCAATTCTCATTACTTTTTATATTCCATTCTTTCTTTTGGGACTTATCGAGCACTAGTTCGCTGACGACATTCCTGTCTTTTCTTTCTTTAGAATATTCGTCAGGAGGACCAGACTCTCAGGGGATCTAGCTTAGCCAGGAGGACGTGGACCAGCTCACCGCGCAACAGGACTTCTAGCTCACCTTGTACTTATTTCAGTTTGTATGCCACTATTTAGCCATTGCTTTATATCATTGTATCTTTCCTTTTCAAAGCAGTTGTATTGTAAAGATGAATGTTAATAAAAGTTGCTGTTTATTTTATACCTTTTGTTTTTCTTGTGCATTTTATATATATTGCTTAATTATACTTAACATATTTATTTCTTAGTAAATACGTTGCGGGCTTGCCACGTCTACACTGGGAAGCGGGGCATGACTGGTTTTGTTGGCGGCCCATGCAGATCAGTTCTGCATAGAACCTTAAGCAATATATCACAAGAATAATAAGAATCGACAACTATACATTCCTTACATTTCAAATTCTTTGAATCTATCCTAACCTTTCTTTTCTATCAAGGTCATGGATTCACCAAACAACACTAGCACGAACTTCGATGGTAACACCCTACTGTTTTCCCAATATATTTAACCTAATAAATGAGTAAAGCTCTGTTGAATTCAATGAGGTAGCGCCTCACGTGCTCTCCACGAGGGCGCCAACACCAGAGCCAATTTTATAGGATTAAGTCCTATGATGGCGCCTCATGTGCTCCTTGTTAGTTATATGTATGCCCTAGAGGCCATTACTGTACATTGGAGGTATATTGTAGTGGATGCTTGGACATATATAGGGAGGACTTTCTTGCTCGACATGATAGTATGTTATCTGGTTGAACTTTACCTTAACGAGTACACTGATTGTCTCTCTGTTACATGTTGGTAAAGCCCTTGGGATGTGTACTTGACTACCTGGACTATGATGCGGATCATACTAGTGGGGACATGGTAGTCCATAAGTACATCCTTCAAGGTCCCTAGTCGTGGGTGCATCGAGACGGGGCATCGATATACCAGAGTAGACTAGCGTATACCTTCTCGACCCATACAGATGGGCGATGGATGATCCCATATCCATTGGTGTTTGACATCGGAGATGATATACGGGTGCTCAGTGGAGACTGGGTACACTGGACGGACTCGCCGAGAACTCCCAGATGGTATTGTACCTCACGTCAGATGGCAGTTCTCAGGTGACACTGGTACAGAGTAGTCTGTTGACCCGAGATCGTCATAGAGTCTTGTGTGGTTCCCACTGTGCTTTGATTTCCATCTTACCACGTCCAAGAGGGCGTGCAAAACGGTGGTTTTTGGGTACAGTCCCGAATCACATGGAGGCAATGAGCGACAGGAGGGGATTCGTCTCTCCCGGTATAAGGAGTTGATGTTGCGCTGTGTTCGATTGGCTATAACAGGAAATCCCTGGCCATGGTTGCTGAGATTTACTGGTAAGTGTTACCAGTAGTTTCTCGAATTGTTATAGACCTCATATCGACACGACTTATCGAGCTATTGGGGTCTGACATTTACCACCCCTAGGCGAGATATGCGACATATCAGACGATCAGACCGGACTATACGGTAGTGTTGCTGGTTGGATTCACTGGAGTGTGAGCGGTCTTGCTTGTCGATCTTCTGATCGCTCAATACCCGGGTGGCCGTTACGTTTAGCAGACCGCTTGCGGCTTGTGGGTGTTTGATATGATCATCATCTGCTGCCGGCGTATTGACGAGTCTTTAGAGTCCTACACAGAGGTTTCCTGGCTCAAACGAAACGAAATAGGAGAGCATATGAGATATGTGCTGGACCAAGAATAATGCGTGTATGTGATACCGTATTCTATTCTCGCGATGAATGTATCGAATGGTTGTATGCGATATAACCTAGTTATCGAATCAAGCATTGATTCGATAAGCCGATACATTGGATACTAGTCGGTTATATGCGATATGACCGGATCGTTAAATCAAGTGTTGATTTAATGATTTAATGTATAATTATATATTTGATATATTACTTTGCATTAACTAGTATTGGTTCACTTTAAATGGATTTTCTCACTTGGATTGTGCACATTGTATATGTGATATACATTTGTACATTTGATTGTATCATGTTTGATGATACATGATTGTTTAAGTGTATGTTAAGATTAAACCATGGTTATGTAATGGTTAGGGTTATGATTTTATTTACTTATTCATTTACTTATTTATTTATTTCATTTTGGCAAATGAAAAGAAAAATGGTGGCTTTATTTGGATATATGTTGAAGTTTCAAGAAGCTTTGACTTAGTCACCATTTTTGTCTTCATACCTAACCTAACCATTCACTTAACCTTAGTTTAGTCTCTACACTTGACCATGGTTATTATTATGATAAGTATTCTTTTTATATCCTTTTTTAAATACTCATCATAATATTATCTTCATCTTCTTCTTCTTCTTCACTTGAAGAAAACCTTTCTTCATCAATGGTGATTGATGAAAATGAGTGAGAAATCCAATTCTAAAGTCTACCCACTTCCTATTTCATCATCCTCTACCTCTTGCCAAGTAGTAGAGTGTGTTCTCTTCACAAGTTCCATGACTTGGTGAAGTGGGAGCTTGATCTAGCGATGCCTCGACGTAGATCATCTTCGGCATCGACGTCGACGACCTAGCCCGTCCATTCTCCGATGAAGCCGACGCTAGAGCCCGGGATCCGTTTTGGACAGCAAGGAGACATCATCATGGAGCTATGGAGGTGGAGCACCGGATCTACAAAGGTTGTATTTCTGTTCTTGTAGTTAAGTGTTAGCTAGTTGCTTGTTTCGCCTAGAATTCTAGTTAACGATCCGTAGTCTAGGGTTTCTCGGCACCGCATTTTTTGAAATTGACATGGTTGATGCCTTGTGAGACCTCTTGAGAGTGCCTAGGAACCCTACAGTGGTATCAGAGCCTAGCTAGAGCCTTAGGCGAAGTCTAGACGGAATTAGAACTCCGATCGAATCAAAACCAAAACCCTAATATTGCTCTCTGGACTTTTTCTGTATTTGTGGATTTTTTAGAATTAAAAATATGCTGAGAAATGTGCAGGAAATTCTAAGACAAACTGCAGAAAACGACAGCCTAATTCTACAGTACGACCGCGGAACCGCGGCGTTGACCCCCCTTTTGCGGCGGTTCCGCGGCCGTCTGTGATGATCAGGCTGTGAGTTTTCTTCAGTTTTTTCTTTTGGTGTTTCTTGTGTGTTCTGGATGCTTTTAATATTTATTACAGAGTTATATTTTCTGAGTTGTATTGGGGACTCGGTGTATTCGATCGGACTGTCTAATTTTTTCGGTGTGCTTTTCCGGGTATTTTTAGAATATGTTAAAAAGTTCGACCGGATATAAATACCTAATTTTTTCCCTGCCGGGAAATTTCCAATTGTTGGATTTTTCCGTAGTTTAACGACGTTCTAAGTAGTGCAAGTAACGCGATGGTCCCTCTAGAAGACACAAACCTTAACTCGATTATGTGACCGTCTTGAACTGCCCTTTGAACCTTCGGGTTTGGGGCAGTACGGCGTGCCACATGTGAGGCGTTGGCTTGACCCTTCTACGGCTGGACCGTTGGTACTGAGGCACGAACTGAATGTTTTTAGACTTGTTTCATGTGTTGATCTGTATCGGGAAAACTTGGGTGTTCGATTGTTCGATCGGAAAGTTTGACATTTTCTATTTATCCGGAATGTGATACAATACTTGGAATTCGCAAAAAGTTATGAGATGACTTGTTGAATGTTATAAACATAGCAGTTTAGTCTCACTTGATCGGTTGCCACGGAATTTTGATGCGATCAAAAGTCCGTTGCAATCACGTAGCGTACGCGAATACTCGCCGGGTAAACTTAATAGACAGCTACACCCCATAGCCCCGACCAAGTGACTATAGGAGAACCCCGTCGCCGAGAGCATCCGTTCGGGTGCTCGCGGCAGCGGTGTTCCGCCTTGGTGCACTTCGTCGACGGTATCGGGGGTGCGGCCGCCTACTAAAGTTTGCGACGAGCATTCGATCAAAATGTCGGGAATCTTGTTAAATTTCCCGACTCGATATTGAAAAGTGTTTTCGATAATGAGACTAAAATGCGGAGTTTATAATTGTTAGGCATGCGATGTCTAAGGAATTCATTTGGCTAGGCATGCGATGTCTAATGAGTTTGCGGATTCCAACTGTTGTAGTTTTACACTTTCTTTTCTGTGACCGTAAGTGTAATATGTGATATCGCCGGTTTCGTTGCTATATGTCAACGACAATTGGGATACGCATGTTTACTTACGTTGATGACATGTGATGTTATGTGTTGCTGGATATGTTATATTGGATCGTCGTGTTCGAATAGCCGGGGTTTTTTATGTGAGATGAGTGTCTTTCATTTTCATTCATGTAAAAACTTGTATGTAATATTCTTTTATTGGGGCACTTCCAGGTTGCGGAAGTAGTCACCTTTTTGTATATTATTTACTTTTCTGCACTAGTATAGACCCAAGGAGGAGGGCACAAGTAACCGGGTTCTGGAGTCCAGTGGGAGACCAACTCGAGGAGTCGAGTCCGGGTTTCCTAACTCCAGAGTTGGTAGGGTTGCTTGCCGCTCTCGTAAGGGCCTTGGGGTGTGGGTTTGGCTATTCATCACGACCGTGGAATCCGTGTTTTATACTGGCTCGTATTGAAAACACGGACGTCCTAGTATATCCAATATTTCATATGTTTCTTCTGCTGCGATATCTGTGATGTGATCATGTGATGTTCTGTGATAGATACAGTATATAGTATATATGATATATTATATAGACGTTACTTATGTTTTACACCCGCGCTAGCCCTGCCCCGCTCTGCCGTTAGTTACCTAACCTAACGGTGCACGAGGGGTTTCGAGGCGAATGCGGATGGCATAAGTGTACGTCGTATTTATCTGTGATGTTTAGGTACTTAAATGATGGGACTTCATTAATGTGATTAATGAAAGAAAAGAAACCTAAGATGTTGTAGAATCGAATTTCAAAATAAAACAGGTAGCTACAGTTCTTGCTTTGCACAGCGGTATATACGATATATCCTGCACCTTATTCGATAAGGAAAGGACCGAGATCCCTTCACCGGGAGTGACTCCTTTAGCAATAACTGGCAGATGCTACACTCCTCGGTTTGTCTTTTGATTGCTTTTAAGTGTTTTTGCTTTGCACAGTGATATATATGATATATCCCGCACCTCATTCGACGAGGAAAGGACCGACGATCCCTTCACCGGGAGTGACTCCTTTAGCAAAACTAGAAAAGCCTCAAAAACACTCCATTTCAAAATTCATTCAATCCTACAACGATATCAAGTTCATTACGCAATAGGTTTTCAGAAAAACCTGTCGTAGCCCTCCGTCATTTCAGATAAGTTGTATATAGTATTCGTGTTGCATTTGTTGGCTTTTGTCAAGGTGCAGTGTGCGGTAGCTATATGCTGCTTATCTGCTAGCATACGATGCGATTGGATTAGGGTAGTCGTGCGGCTTTGTTGGCTTTCGTCAAGGGTCGTGCGGGTGAGTTTAATTCAATCAAGAAATGTACGGGTTGAACTTGACTAGCGGGCTATGGTTTGTTGGCTTTCGTCAAGGTCATAGCACGTTAGGGGCAAAATATTATCGGGAATTTCAAGTGTTGAAATTTGCAATGAGATTGCATACCTTCTATGAGATAGTTGGATCCCGATACCCGCTGCGAGTAATTGTTACTCCTGGGAGAGTTTTATACATTACAATTAGCCGATCATGTAGGTGTCTAGAAAGGTGTCAACGGGGTTACGCCTCTGGGAAAACGAGGTTTACATTAATTAGGTTCGTGCGAAAGCACGGGGGACCTCCCTCAAAGTACCGACACTGGCCTGGCTGAAAGATTGGCGAACTTGTAGTGTGTAATTAATCCCGGCTAGTCTTTCCTTTTAGGGTTTGAAGGAAGATTTGATAAAAAACAGTGGGAGCCATCCTGATTAGATAAAATAATAACCAATCTATTCTTGCAAGAGCCCACGCTGAGTGTTTTCTTCTCTCTCTCTCCTGGTAGCGACCATATCACGCCTTAATCAAGATAATAATACGGATTATTGACCGAACCCGCTTGTTATACTGAGCTGGGGAACGTTGGTCCCGCTCCAACTTATAATTGTTATAAGACCGAGCAAGAAATTGGGGAATACCAGATTTCCCGTGCCGCCCAAACGAAGAGAGTGCATGCTGATGCATCATCTTCGGGTGTGTTCATTACAAAGAACTGTTTCTCAGTATCCTCCACATCCTTGGTATATGATACCGGATCAGGATCCCAGATATGTAATCTGTTACATAGGGCTACAAAAGGGTAGAAAAACTGAGAACGGGTGATAAGTTTCATGAGACAGAAAACGGGGCAAGTGTTGCAGCCAAGTCTGTTGGTCACTGTCACCCTGTATTACCAGATTACATTGATTCTGAACGAATGTTATTAGATACCGAACCTGATATACAAAATCATATCTGTTTCTTTATTAGTAAAGAAACGATAAAATTTTGTATTGATGGATAATGTTTTGAACATTTCCTATATCAAAAGTTGATCGGTTCAGGCACGTTATCTAAAAGCGTTGATGTTCTAAATCAAACTACAGTTCTTAGTATACAGAACACACACAAGAGGAAGAGTTCAGAAATGAACGAATCCTTCTTGAGGCATTGTAGACTAGGTCATATCAATGCGACCCGACTAGCTTGAGTTACATAAAGATGCATATTTAAATCAGTTTGAATTTACATCTTGTGAAACTCGCCAGTCATGTCATAAAGATAAGATGACCATAGCTCCGTTTACTGGAAACAGAGAAAGAGTTAGTGAACTCTTGGGACTGATACATGATGATGTATGTAAGGTCTCCTGTCTACACATGCCAGGACTGATTCTTTATACTTCATTATATTCTCTGATAATCTCTCAAGATTCAGTCATATGTTCCTGTTGAAACATGAGTCCGAACCTTTTGAGATATTCACAGAATATAAGAGAGAAGTAGAGAACCAAAATACGGGTAAAAGTATTATGTCCTTTGATGAGATCAAGGAGGAGAATACTTGAGCACGGAAATCCTGGACTATTTTAAAGGAGAATGAGATTCTCTCTCAGAATTACTCCTCTGTATACACCATAGCACGATGGTATATCGGGGCGGAGCAGATACACCCTATTTGATATGGTGTGCTTTATGATGAGTATTACTGAGTTACCTATTTCCTTTTGGGAGTTATGCACTTGAGAAGCTGCATACCTATTGAATAGGGTTCCAATCAAATCAGTTGCCTACCATCTCATATGTGATATGGAAAGGGAAGAACCCATCTCTTAAGATAGTTAAGATTTGGGGTTGTCCGGCCTATGTCTAAAAGCAAAATCCGGACAAGCTCGAGGCAACATCAGTTATGTAGAACTGGAAAGGTTCCAGCTATACAAACTACAGCAGATGATTTGGTAGAACCAAAGGATTCAGTAGATTCCAACGAACCTCAGCCTCTCCGCCGATCTAGTAGGGTTCCTCACCCACCTGAGAGATACTTCAGTTTCTCTATGACAGTGGGAGCGAGGATTGCATCATGAGATGATGACCCAACTAGTTTCGAGCTGGCCATCAGGAGTAAGACTCTGTAAGAATGGCTGGATGCTTAGTGATCTGAGATGGAATCCTTATACACCAACAAAGTATGGACTTTGGTTGCTATATCTGAAGGGTTAAATCCCCATCAGGAGCAAGTATATCTTGAGAAGATTACTTGGTGTAAATGGAAAAGTTGAGACTTTCAAAGCTAGACTTGTTAAAGGTTTTCGTCATTGACCAGGCGTGGATAATGATGAAACCTTTTTCAAGTAGCTATGCTTAAGTCCATCCAGATCCTACTTGCCACGGCTACATACCATGACTACGATATCTGGTGGTTGGGTGTCTTGACTGCTTTTCTAAATGATGTTTTAGAAGAGTGCGTCTATAAGTACACAGCCAGAGGTCCTCGTAGACAGTGGGAGCAGCGGAAACGTGTGCAAGATGTTTTATATAACAAAGCAGGCATCACAGAGTTGGAACGTCTGTTTTGATGTAGTAGTCAAAGAGTTTGACTTCATCAAAACGGTAGATGAATCTTGTATAAACAAAAAGGTAGTAGGGAGTATGGTGGTGATCCTCGTAGAGTACGTGGATGACATACTCTTGATAAGAAAGGAGTTTCCTATGCTACGCTCGGTCAATCTCCGCATATCACAATGATTCTCCATATAGGATCACTGGAAGTGTTCCAGAGTGATAAAGACGACTGAATGTCAGTCGCAGGCATTGTCTTTACCCTCACTAAAGGGACGGTATGTTGGAAGAGTTCCAAGCTAGATACCGTGACATACTAGACGATAAAGGCAGGATACATCGCTACTTAAGATGCTACCAAAGAGGCTGTTTGGATGTATAATGGTTCATGAGATGAACTACGTTCCTACTATTGTGAGACAATGGAGTTGTGGCTTATGCCAAGGAACGCCGGTCCCATCAGTGATCCAGACTTATTCTAAGGCAGTATCACCTGATCATGGAGATGGTTGATCTCCAGGTTGATCGAGGCAAGGAGAGCAGACTTAGAGGATAACGCAGCGGATCCACTCACGAAGGCCTATTCCCAGAGAGAGACTTTTATGGGATGGTTGAGTATGAGATACTGCAACCACTGCTACAGATGGCCCTAGTGCAAGTGGGAGATTGTTAGTTATATGTATGCCCTAGAGGCCATTACTGTACATTGGATGTATATTGTAGTGGATGCTTGGACATATATAGGGAGGACTTTCTTGCTCGACATGATAGTATGCTATCTGGTTGATCTTTACCTTAACGAGTACACTGATTGTCTCTCTGTTACATGTTGGTAAAGCCCTTGGGATGTGTACTTGACTACCTGGACTATGATGCGGATCATACTAGTGGGGACATGGTAGTCCCTAAGTACATCCTTCAAGGTTCCTAGTCGTGGGTGCATCGAGACGGGGCATCGATATACCAGAGTAGACTAGCGTATACCTTCTCGACCCATACAGATGGGCGATGGATGATCCCATATCCATTGGTGTTTGACATCGGAGATGATATACGGGTGCTCAGTGGAGACTGGGTACACTGGATGGACTCGCCGAGAACTCCCAGATGGTATTATACCTCACGTCAGATGGCAGTTCTCAGGTGACACTGGTACAGAGAAGTCTGTTGACCCGAGATCGTCATAGAGTCTTGTGTGGTTCCCACTGTGCTTTGATTTCCATCTTACCACGTCCAAGAGGGCGTGCAAAACGGTGGTTTTTGGGTACAGTCCAGAATCACATAGAGGCAATGAGCGATAGGAGGGGATTCGTCTCTCCCGGTATAAGGAGTTGATGTTGCGCTGTGTTCGATTGGCTATAACAGGAAATCCCTGGCCAGGGTTGCTGAGATTTACTGGTAAGTGTTACCAGTAGTTTCTCGAATTGTTATAGACCTCATATCGACACGACTTATCGAGCTACTGGGGTCTGACGTTTACCACCCCTAGGCGAGATATGCGACATATCAGACGATCAGACCGGACTGTACGGTAGTGTTACTGGTTGGATTCACTGGAGTGTGAGCGGGCTTGCTCATCGATCTTCTGATCGCTCAATACCCGGGTGGCCGTTACGTTTAGCAGACCGCTTGCGGCTTGTGGGTGTTTGACATGATCATCATCTGCTGCCGGCGTATTGACGAGTCTTTAGAGTCCTACACAGAGGTTTCCTGGCTCAAGCGAAACGAAATAGGAGCGCATATGAGATATGTGATGGACCGAGAATAATGCGTGTATGTGATACCGTATTCTATTCTCGCGATGAATGTATCGAATGGTTGTATGCGATATAACCTAGTTATCGAATCAAGCATTGATTCGATAAGCCGATACATTGGATACTAGTCGGTTATATGCGATATGACCGGATCGTTAAATCAAGTGTTGATTTAATGATTTAATGTATAATTATATATTTGATATATTACTTTGCATTAACGAGTATTGGTTCACTTTAAATGGATTTTCTCACTTGGATTGTGCACATTGTATATGTGATATACATTTGTACATTTGATTGTATCATGTTTGATGATACATGATTGTTTAAGTGTATGTTAAGATTAAACCATGGTTATGTAATGGTTAGGGTTATGATTTTATTTACTTATTCATTTAATTATTTATTTATTTCATTTTGGCAAATGAAAAGAAAAATGGTGGCTTTATTTGGATATATGTTGAAGCTTCAAGAAGCTTTGACTTAGTCACCATTTTTGTCTTCATACCTAACCTAACCATTCACTTAACTTTAGTTTAGTCTCTACACTTGACCATGGTTATTATTATGATAAGTATTCTTTTTATATCCTTTTTTAAATACTCATCATAATATTATCTTCATCTTCTTCATCTTCTTCACTTGAAGAAAACCTTTCTTCATCAATGGTGATTGATGAAAATGAGTGAGAAATCCAATTCTAAAGTCTACCCACTTCCTATTTCTTCATCCTCTACCTCTTGCCAAGTAGTAGAGTGTGTTCTCTTCACAAGTTCCATGACTTGGTGAAGTGGGAGCTTGATCTAGCGATGCCTCGACGTAGATCAACTTCGGCATCGACGACCTAGCCCGTCCATTCTCCGATGAAGCCGACGCTAGAGCCCGGGATCCATTTTGGACAGCAAGGAGACATCATCACGGAGCTATGGAGGTGGAGCACCGGATCTACAAAGGTTGTATTTCCGTTCTTGTAGTTAAGTGTTAGCTAGTTGCTTGTTTCGCCTAGAATTCTAGTTAACTATCCGTAGTCTAGGGTTTCTCGGCACCGCATTTTTTGAAATTGGCATGGTTGATGCCTTGTGAGACCTCTTGAGAGTGCCTAGGAACCCTACACTCCTCACGCGGGCGCCAATGTGCAAAGCACAGAAGAGTTCATAAGAGTTAAACTTTTAGATAGCGCCGCACATGCTCCCCACACGTGCACAAATATGCAAAGCATAGAAGGGTTCATTATATAAGAGTTAAACTCTTAAATGGCGCCGCACATGCACCTCATGCGGGCGCTAATGTGCAAAGCACATAAATAACCATTATAAGAGTTAAATTCTTAAGTGGCGCCCATGTGCATAACATGTGAGCGCTGGCACCCAGGTGGAATTAAAATTCTTCAATACTCTCTGTTAAACAGAGCTGTTGGATCAAAAATCCAACGGAGACGATAAATCATCAAAATACAGAATTAAATTCTGTTGGGAGAAAACATTTCCCAAATCTTTTTGAAATAAGAAAGGTACTCTTGGTTGGATCAAAAATCCAATTGTAAAATAAAATTTTATTATGGAATATATTCTCTCAATCTTTCTAAATAAGAAAGATTGCTCTCTGTAAAACAGAGAACCGTTGGATTAAAAATCCAATGGTGATTAAAAATTATCGTTTTACAGAATAAATTCTGTATAGGGAAAATATTTCCCCAATCTCGTTAAAAACCCAAAATCATATTCTGTAAAAACAGAAGTCCTTGGATCAAAGATCCAATGGTGGGTAAAAATTTTCCAAATCAATCTTGAGACCAATTAAATCAATTGGAATCTCTCAATAAGAGATTCTCTCAAAACTAATCAACAATTTGCCTTACCTATATAAAGGACCCGAGACTTCAAGTCTCACAGGCACCACAGAGACAAATCCAGATACCCAGATAGAGAGCGAGAATAACACAGAGAGACGGAAAGAGGAAAACAGAAAGAAAAGAAAATCCAATTTTCAAAGAAGAAGAGCTCCATTTTCGAAACCCTCGGTAAAGAAAATATCGAGATCAAAACATCTCCTTTACCTAACATATCTAAGAGCCGACCTTTCTAAAAGAACTTAGTTTTTTCTCTGGATCTGAGATCCACAAGAAAAGTCTCCCATAAGTTAAGAATTTAATTCTCATCGGGAAGATTTTGTTCTTGAGAATCAAAGGTTCAGGGAAGAACAAATTTAAAAGAGAAAGAATATGGAGTTCATAATACACTAGGAACTCAGTTCCTTCAAATCGAGAACTTAGTTATTAAAAGAACATGATCCCAGATCCTCAAATAGTGATCTTGGTGATCGTTAATGGTCAAAATACCATTAACAGAGATTAAATCTGCATATATAAGAAACTAGCGCCTCACGTGCTTCCTATGTAGGCGTCCCTCTTTAACAGTGCCCAGCGCCTCGCGTCCTCCTCACGCAGGCGTCACATAAAAAGTGCTTAGCACTTCACATACAGCCAAAACGGCTGAATGCTTAGCACTGATTGGGCAGCGCCCCGACGCCTCACGTGCTCCTCACGTGGGCGCCATCAAAAAGAAAAGAAGAGAGAAAAGTTCCCAGCACTCCATAAACAGCCAAAGTGGCAGAGTGCTCAGTGCTTATTGGGCGACACCCATAATCAAATGCTTCACATGACACCCATGTGAGTGTCAGAGTGTCGAATAAGTAGTTAGCACTTTTTTCATAAAAAGGGGGATGAACAGATAGAGCCCTAATGATTGCTTAGCACTTTTTTGAATAAAAAAGAAAGGTGTAGGCAGACTAAGTCCAAATTGGCTAAATCTCTGAAGTTTCTTGCAGCTGAGCCCAACTGCTCTTTTGATAGATCTTAAGTAAAAATGATCCTTAAAAAATATTACTGAGCCGATCTTAGTCTCAAACATGATTAATGATCTTTCATTGATAATATTCAAAATGATATTCATCCCATACCTTCTAAGGTAATCTTAGTCTCAAATACGACTAACGATTGTTAGGTCAACCACAACCCATTTTCCCTCAAATACGGAATTTGGATTAAGGGTACATCTCTTCACACCTCTGATACATGTCATTGTAATTTCTCAACGTTTTCAGAACGGTGGCGGGTCCCAACGACCAACAAGTTCTCTCATCCCACATTGACGCACTTCTAAATTGCTGTGTAGGCCTCAAATCGTCTTGTGCCCCAAATTGGGCACATCCCAAATCACCATTGTTCACTTCGTCACGTAACAAATACACGTGCGCAAAAGATGAATAAAGGACCGAAATGTCCCTAAACTAACAGTCGCCTCAAAAACGGCGACAATGGACTGAAGTGTCCTTAAACTAACATTCGTCCCTAAAACGGGAATGTTGGACCGAAATGTCCTTAAACTAATATCTGCTCCAAACACGGTGGTAATGGACCGTAACGTTCTCAAACTAAAACCAACTGAGCCCCAAATGGTCAAATATATTTAAATCGATTTTAATCTCAAACCAGATTAACGGTTCTTAAATAAACCAAGCCCGAATATAAAAATATACGGATTTGGACTAATTCTTGCCCTACGGGCAACGACACAAACTACTTTTCGTATACAATCCACGGGCAACCTAAACAAACAAAAACACACAAGACACAAAGCTGTAACATCTTAGAATGTGTTTTGTGGCTAATTATATTTTAATATATGGATTTTAATAAAAAGTTTCCCCTTTTTTCATTACTAATAGAATATCCAACACTATTTTACTGAAAAAGGAACGAAATACCAAATTAAGTTTCAAATATTTTATCCTATTTAATTAGTATTTTATTAGAATTTTTCTAGGCGCACACACACTTGTGCATGTAAACTAGGGTTTAGAGATGGGGTTAGACCATGATTAGCAAGCATGATGGATTAACCCATTCTCTTTAAGTTAATTAATATTGTTTAAGTGTTTTGGGTTTAATAGTTATGGTTGTTAAAAATAAAAAAGGGTTTTAAATTGATTTTTTTAAAATGGGTTGAAATGTTGACCATGAGGGAGAGAGAGAGAAAGCATGGGGCTACATGGAATGAGCCTTGCCTCATTAAATGATGAGAGAGAGGGAGAGAGGGAAGGGTCTTTGCCTTGCTCTCATTCTCCTTCTCATTTTCATGTTTCTCCCATTCTCTCACTCTCATAAACATACACACACCCACACCTACAGCAGTGGCAGCAGCACTACCAGCGGCAGCAACACTACCAGCGGCAGCAACAACAACAGAAACAACAGCAACATCAGCAGCAGACAACATCAGCAGTAGCACAGGCAGCAGTAGCAACACAAGGAGCAATTGCAGCAGCTCATCTCCTCTTTCCACTTCTTCTCCTGCTTCTTAGGGTACCATAGGGTATAATTCCTAAACCCAATTCCCTTTTTCTTAAGCTTGTGTGTTAATTAGCTTCGATTAGTGTTAAATAGTGAGTTTAGTGCTAGATTATGGTGTTTTATGTGAACTTTGGATAAGTGATGATTGTGTAAGTTAACCTAGCCTATTTTAGTGTTGTTAGGGTTACTTCAACTGAGAAATTCCCCAGATTTCACTAAAATACCATAGGGTTTCTTTTTTAGTGCAAATTGGTGATTTTAAAGCGACTTTGTGACATTCAGTGATCTGTTATTAACCCAGACCCTTCAGGACAAAATTGAGCAAACTGGAGCATATACACTAGGTATAAATACCACCACCAGAATACGAACCCTCCACTCCCAATTATGGCCACCGATTTAATCAATCTGGCCGCAATTTGCGGCCAGGAAGAGGGTGGGGTCTTGGGGTTTTGGGTAGGGTACTCTGCAGTGTTGTCTAGTGCTTTGGCATGTATAGTTTTGTAAGATTTGACCTGTAGGAAAATCTGGGATCTAATATCGTTTTTCATGTCCGTCGTGTTTGCGCGATACACGCGATACGTGAGTGGGTTCTGCGATCTAGCGTGTCGCAGTGTGTCGCGGTGGTTTTAGACGCGTATTCACATGCTTTAGCGTATCGTGCACACGCGCGTTTAGTTCGCGACGCGAGTTTCTCATTTGGGTTCGATATCGCGTTTTGCGGAATATTTGGCTTATATATGATTTCCTTGTCTAAATTGCAGGTTTGCAGGCGGGGACTACGGACACTGCTACAGGGGGAGCAGATGGTGGGATTTACCTAGCGTGGAGCGTAGGTGAATAGATTTAAAATCTACAGGGGAATCGCCCGCATGGCGTTATGCGTCTGGGCTAGAATTTTATTACTGGTCGCATATTCTACGTCATTGTTTGAATTGCGCCTTTACTTTATTTCCTTGATATAGTTGTACTGTGATTAGCAGCCGTAGGACACTGCACATATTATTGACGGTTCATGTTGCACGAGCACGGATTGTATGCTACACACACACCGTCAATAATTGCCATGTCACACACAAACCATTATAGACATTGTATTGCTTAGCTAGGGACTTTACGACATCGATTCACATTACTTTTCACGTTTTGACATTTAGTTACCGATATACCTTACTCACCTATTCCACTCATACCCGGAGAGGGTGTACTTCATCAGTTCTTATAGGTAGATCACTATACATTGCTACACCTGTATGTTACACACATATTCAATTGCAGTCATATATTTACCTTTACTGATGTTACTTAGCTGTACCTTATTGATTTCGCATACTTATGGTTTCAGCTACACATTCTCATCTATATGCCCGCATTTCAGATATATCGCATATATTTATTCCTGGATTTGCGCATTGTTTATTTGGTTTTACATGATGTTTTCTGGATTTGGGAACCGCGGGAGTTCATGAAATTATGCATACATTGAAGAACCCAGTTTCCTTGACATGATATTTGCGCAGCCACCATGAGATTTATCGGTTCTGATTATATACTCCATACGAGGTGTGGTTGCCGTATGAGGGTAAATGGTGGGGCCCGGTATGGTTCCCCTCAGCAAGATGATCGATGGACTTTGCCGATTGAGCCTGGAGGCGGGCGAGTACCTACCGGTGACAGTACTAATGACTCGGCGGGGATCATGGAGATACCGTTGGGAGTCATGCACGTATGCATACGTCGAAAGGCGAGGGTCAGAGATAGGCACTCGTGCTTTCGGGATAGCGTATGATACGTACCTATCAGGATTTCTGTGTCGATGCTTGGCACATTGTTTTCAAGATATTTCTTTTAAAACACCTTTGTATATATAACAGGGGATTTAGCCGTTGTTATATATACCCTTACACCAATATTAGTGGAATGGGACGCTAATATATGTGTATTGACCCCATCATATTTATTTTATTTCTGCATATATATATACCTTTAAGGATGTTAGAATTCTACTTGAGATTTGATTTGGGATATTAGGTGATTCATTGAGATTGGATATTGGACATACATATGGGATTACTGATTTGTACATTCGGGATATAGGAGATTACTCGATATTGTACATTGAGGAGATGGAGACTTATGTGATGTGAGAGCCCAACTTGGGGGCTGATTTGAGGAAATTGGGAATTGAGTGTCATGATGGATTGTGATCCTACCACGATGACAGGATTCTGTGGGATGACATATTTCACTCCATACCTCATACCTTTTCACTTATGCACCGTTCCATGTATTAGGAGTACCTGTTAGTGTACCCTTCATTATTGCTGCATATTTGCATTCTCATATCCCTATTGCATTGTTATTGTATACTACTGTCATGTTACTATTGCTTCACATATTGATTGTACCTGCTAGGGTACTTTTCATTATTCTGCATTTACATGACATGTTACTACTGTAATTTTATATCTTAGATTTATGCTGTACGTACATTCCTGCGATTACCTGCAAATGTTATCTACTATTCACGAGTTGGCAACTCACCCCCGTTGTGCCACAGGTGTTACAGGTTGTTCCCCAGAGTAGTCGAGTCAGGCTATTCAGCTATCAACTTTTGCTACAGATACCGCATCGGCTCACAGTATACTATTTTGCTTAGGTGGGTTTTGGTGGTTATCTGTATTTTGTATTGTACATTCGTTGTATCTTGTACTCTCCATCTACTATTATGTTGTGGACTTAGAGACTTGGTGGGGACGATATTATATATTATTTGTGGCTTTGTTGTCTTATATACAGCTTTATCTCTTTTGTCTTTATTTCTTCGCTACGGCGTCGTATACTTGTTATGTGATTGTTTTCCGCCTTTGGGTTAGTTTTTACAAAAAAGGGATGTTGCCAAAATTTTAAAGAAAGAGGTTGGACTTTTAAAGAATTTGGGTTGCGATTTCAAATGTTTCAAAAACTCTTATTATCTTTTCCGTATTTTCATGGTTTAGATTTCTGGGTTTTGGATTTCTTTTACTGCGTTACGTCTTTAGGCGTTGCGTACTATTAGGGCCGTCACGCGCCAATTTCGGGTCGTGACAAAGTTGGTATCAGAGCGCTAGGTTTTACCTTTCGGAGTGTAGGATGACCTTAGTATGATGGAGTAGGTAGCTTAAGCAAAGTAACGTGGTGTGTGTCTGTCTGCAGCATACCCACGATGCGGTACTTCGCCTTAAGTGACCTAAGTACAATTTGCTTGAAATTCCTTCCTTGATGATTCATATCCTTGTGATTCGATTTTCTTATCCTTATCGAATCTTATCTTTATTGATAGCCTTGCCGCCGATGACTATGAGGACTCAGAGTGATGCAGCGAGGGCCGAGGTCAGAGTTGGCTCGGGTGAGACGAGTACTGACCAGGATGGCACTCTAGTTGCACAGGTGCAGACGGATCAGCCTACGACATATACTATTGATAGGCTTTTGGCAGAGATGCAGGACTTCCGCCAGACGATGAGTTCATTGGTTGATGTCGTTCGGGAGCTACGACGGGAGGTTGTCACCCTGTTACTCAGTTGTCACTTACGATCAGCATGCAGCAGTCCGTCACCTACATAGCACCAGTGGTTGCAGCTCCAATTGACGAGGCGCATATTCCAGAGGCTCAGAGAGTTCCAGGACAGTAGAGAACTCGTACCAGTGTACCAGCCCAGAGACAGAGGTTTGGTCATCGAGACAGATTTCGTGGCCGTCGTGGGAGCAACAGAGGTTTAGGACGAGGACAGTCGTTCAGCTCTCATCCCCAGGATGGTCAGCAGTAAGCGCGTGGATGTTTTCGATCCGGAAGCCTTCAGCACTTCGTCAGGGATTGTTCCTTAGCACGGCGTCAGGATCATACTCAGAGGGGCCATGGACACAGAAGGTTCGCTCAGAGGGCTCAGTCTACCAGAGGAGTTCATCCAGTTGCGGGTAGAGGGCATACACAGGAGTTTGCTTCTACTCATCGGGACACGCAGGCGTCCAATGTGGAGTTTTCCGGTATCCTTAATTTATATGTTCTTTTGATGTATTCGTTTGTTTTTCATACTTGTGCCGTGGTTGGGTAGATTAGTCGTAATTTGTTGTTTTAACTTCAGTCAGCGATTCTTTTGTTGCGCGACACGTATTTCAGTTGTGTGCCAATTGGATAGGAGATAGAGATTCATCCGTCGTTTTGTTCCTTCTAGAGATGTTGGATTTGACGTTCTCCTGGGCACGGACTGGTTAGCTATGTGCTAGGCGTCTGTGGACCACCGTGAGGAAACAGTCAGAAATTGTTTTCCCGGCAGGTCAGTTCTTGTTGTGCAGGTGGATAGTTGTGCCGCCTCTCACAGCTTGAATTCAGCCTTTTTCGCTAGTCGGCTACTGAGGAGATGTCGTGAATTCTTGGCATTCATTCGTGATACCGTAGCCACAGAGGGTTTGTTGGGCCGGTGTTCCTTTCGTGCGAGAGTTTTCCGACGTTGTTCCAGATGAGCCGGCGAAGCTTAGGGAGCTTAAGGATCAGCTGCAGAGTTGTGGTTTGAGGAGTTTTGTGCATCTTAGTGTTTCGCTTTTGGAAGCTCTTATTTCTGTTCATCAAGGAGAAGGACGGCAGTTTGAGGTTGTGTATCGATGGATCGTTAATTGAACCGGCTTACGGTGCGGCTAGGTATCCTTTACCTCGCATTGACGATTTCTTCGATCAGCTCCACAGTGCGAGACATTTCCAAGTTTGTTTGGGATCAGGTCATCATTATTGCGGATTCAGAGTGATGACATTCCGAAGGCTTCCTTATGCGTGCTGCGGGCCTTGTGTATATTAGTGAGTCATTGGATTCACTGATGCCCTAGCAGCATTCGTAGATGTGATGAACCAGATTTCTCCAAGCCGTTCCTCGACCGGTTATTGTTATGCTGTTTATGACAATCTGGTCTATTTAATGTGTCTTGAGGAACAGGAGTAGCACTTGAGGATTTGTTATGCAGATACTGGGAGAGCACCAGCAGTTGCTAGATTCTTGGAGTGCTTCTTCAGGATTTTTTTGTGTTGACTCCTAGGTCTTGTTGTCACAGGAGACGGTTTTGTATAGTCCCGAGGGAGATCGTGGCCGTACAGCTTAGGCCCAGACTTGTGTGCAGGACGGGGATCCGCAGATTTTGGGCTTAGAAGGTCTTACCGCCGTTTCATGCAGGATTGCTAGAGTAGTGTTGCACCGTTGACTGAATGGACTGGAAGGGAGGTTTCTTTTCTTTGGACTGAGGCATGTGTGCGGAGTTTTCGGCAGTTGAAGATTCTGTTAACAACTGCACCAGTTTCTTCCTTGCTTGTGGTTCGGGCGACCTTGTTGTTTAACTATAATGTTTCTTGAGTGGGCTCGAGTGTGTACTGAGGTGACACTAAAGAGTTATCGCTTTTGCTTCCCTACATTTGGAGGAAGTACGAGAAGGATATTCCACCCATGATCTGGAGATGGCCGCGGTGGTTTTGCGTTGGAGATTTGGAGACACTAATTATTCGAGAGTCGTGTCAGATTTTCACGGACCACCAGAGCTTAATGTATATCTTCCTGCAGCGGATTTTGATTGTTGTGATGATCTTCTGCAGATTTATAGTTCTTGTGTGATCGTCGAGTATAGATTAAGTTCGTCTCTACGGAGGGGGCATCTTGCTCATGTCCGCACCCGACCACTTTTCTTAAATCGCTTTCGCGAGACACTGCCCGCCGATACTCGTTTGTCAGTGATACTTGAGCATACTCGGCTGGGAAATGATTCGGAGTCCGTGATTTGTGACAATGGTGTGCTAAGTTAGGGACGCGTTTGTATACCTGATGTTATCAGGTAGAGACGTGCAATCCTAGAGCAGGCACATCTGTCAACTCTCTATATTCATTCAAGTTCCACAAACATTGACGTGACTTGTGAGATAGTTATGGGTGGACAGGGACGTAAAAAGAAGTTTCATGGTTCGTTTCAAGGTGTCTGTCTTGTTGTGTGCTTGGGTCGAGTATCTGAGGCCGGCTGGAGAGTTGCAACCTTTTTCCGTTCCGAAGTAGGAGTGGGAGCAGATCTCCACGAATTTCGTTATGGTTTCTACCCAGGTTTAGTCAGGGTGTGACTCCATTCGGATTCTCGTTGTCCGGTTATACTCAGTTTGCTCAGTTGTTTCTTGTTAAGTTGTGTGTTTATGTTAGTTGTTGGCAGCAGTTGGGGGATCGTCACTCACCATTGTTAGGATTCTTCTTCGATAGCTGTTATCAGGAGACACTTCAATTGGCAACCTCTAGGTTTAGGGGTTAGGTTGTGTCGATCACCAGTCTGTTTTCTTCTGACTCTGCGTAAGTAGGATTTTGAACCCCAGCTTGTCTAGAGACTTCGGAGATGGTCCAGTTGTGTTAGGTCAGGTTGGAAATTGTCCACTGCGAACTGAGGTCTTATGCCGACTGTATTGGTCATAGACTCGAGTTTGCAGGGACAGATCATGTATTCCTATGGACTTTTCCGATGAATTGACGTGTTGGATTTTGGGAAGCTTGTCCCAGGATTTTAGGTCCTTTTGAGATCCTATAAGCGAGTTAGTTTCGTTGCCTTTAATTTGGCACTTCCGCCCAGATTATTGAATTTTCACCCCGTATTCCTTGTGATGATACTTTACAATTACCTTCTTGACCTTTCTCGCATGATCTAGCACCAGACCATTTAGTTGACGCGATCTTTCGTTTACCAGCAGCCAATGGTATTAATGGCTCGGCAGGTGGAGGAACATCGGTCAAGGGTCTTGCTATCTGTGAAGGGTTTTTCTTGGACGTAGCCGTATAGTTAGATAATCACTTGGGAGGCTGCGGGCGAGATTTAAGAGTTGTAATCTTCTCTTTGAAGGTACGCGTAACAGTATATTTTTAAATTCGGGAACGAATTTCTTTTAAGGGGGGAAGATTGTAACACCTTAGAATGTGTTTTGTGGCTAATTATATTTTAATGTATGGATTTTAATAAAAAGTTTACCAAATTAAGTTTCAAATATTTTATCCTATTTAATGAGTATTGTATTAGAATTTTTCTAGGCACACACACACTTGTGCATGTAAACTAGGGTTTAGAGATGGAGTTAGACCATGATTAACAAGCATGATGGATTAACCCATTCTCTTTAAGTTAATTAATATTGTTTAAGTGTTTTGTCTTTAATAGTTATGGTTGTTAAAAATAAAAAGGGTTTTAAATTGATTTTTTTAAATGGGTTGAAATGTTGACCATGAGGGGGAGAGAGAGAAAGCATGGGGCTACATGGAATGAGCCATGCCTCATTAAATGATGAGAGAGAGGGAGAGAGGGAGGGGTCTTTACCTTGCTCTCATTCTCCTTCTCATTTTCATGTTTCTCTCATTCTCTCACTCTCATAAACACACACACCCACACCTACAGCAGTGGCAGCAGCAGCACCAGAGGCAGCAACAACAACAGAAACAACAGCAACATCAGCAGCAGACAGCATCAGCAGTAGCAACACAAGGAGCAATTGCAGCAGCTCATCTCATCTTTCCACTTCTTCTCCTGCTTCTTAGGGTACCATAGGGTATAATTCCTAAACCCAATTCCCTTTTTCTTAAGCTTGTCTGTTAATTAGCTTCGATTAGTGTTAAATAGTGAGTTTAGTGCTAGATTATGGTGTTTTATGTGAACTTTGGATAAGTGATGATTGTGTAAGTTAACCTAGCCTATTTTAGTGTTGTTAGGGTTACTTCAACTGAGAAATTCCCCAGATTTCTCTAAAATACCATGGGGTTTCCTTTTTAGTGCAAATTGGTGATTTTAATGCAACTTTGTGACATTATGTGATCTGCTATTAACCCAGACCCTTCAGGACAAAATTGAGCAAACTGGAGCATGTACAATAGGTATAAATACCACCACCAGAATACGAACCCTCCACTCCCAATTATGGCCACCGATTTAATCAATCTGGCCGCAATTTGCGGCCAGGAAAAGGGGTGGGGTCTTGGGGTTTTGGGTAGGGTACTCTGCAGTGTTGTCTAGTGCTTTGGCATGTATAGTTTTATAAGATTTGACCTGTAGGAAAATCTGGGATCTAATATCGTTTTTCATGTCCGTCGTGTTTGCGCGATACGCGCGATACGTGAGTGGGTTCTGCGTGTCGCGGCGTGTCGCGGTGGTTTTAGACGCGTATACACACGCTTTAGCGTATCGTGCACACGCGCGTTTAGTTCGCGACGCGAGTTTCTCGTTTGGGTTTGATATCGCGTTTTGCGGAATATTTGGCTTATATATGATTTCCTTGTCTAAATTGCAGGTTTGCAGGCGGAGACTACGGACACTGCTACAGGGGGGAGCAGATGGTAGGATTCACCTAGCGTGGAGCGTAGGTGAGTAGATCTAACATCTACAGGAGAATCTCCCGCATGACGTTATGCGTCTGGGCTAGAATTCTATTACTGGTCGCATATTCTACGTCATTGTTAGAATTGCGCCTTTACCTTATTTCCTTGATATAGTTGTACTGTGACTAGCAGCCGTAGGACACTGCACATATTATTGACGGTTCATGTTGCACGAGCACGGATTGTATGCTACACACACACCGTCAATAATTGCCATGTTACACACAAACCATTATAGACATTGTATTGCTTAGCTAGGGACTTTACGACATCGATTCACATTACTTTTCATGTTTTGACATTTAGTTACCGATATACCTTACTCACCTATTCCACTCATACCCGGAGGGGGTATACTTCATCAGTTCTTATATGTAGATACCTATACATTGCTACACCTGTATGTTACACACATATTCAGTTGCAGTCACATATTTACCTTTACTGATGTTACTTAGCTGTACCTTATTGATTTCTCATACTTATGGTTTCAGCTACACATTCTCATCTATATGCTCGCATTTCAGATATATCGCATATATTTATTCCTGGATTTGCGCATTGTTTATTTGGATTTTACATGATGTTTTCTGGATTTGGGAACTGCGGGAGTTCATGAAATTATGCATACATTGAAGAACCCGGTTTCTTTGACATGATATTTGCGCTGCCACCATGAAATTTATCGGTTCTGATTATATACTCCATACGAGGTGTGGTTGCCTTATGAGGGTACATGGTGGGGCCCGGTATGGTTCCCCTCAGCAAGATGATCGATGGACTTTGCCGATTGAGCTTGAAGGCGGGCGAGTACCTACCGGTGACAGTACTAATGACTCGGCGGGGATCATGGAGATACCGTTGGGAGTCATGCACGTATGCATACGTCGAAAGGCGAGGGTCAGAGATAGGCACTCGCGCTTTCGGGATAGCGTATGATACGTACCTATCAGGATTTCTGTGTCAATGCTTGGCACATTGTTTTCATGATATTTCCTTTAAAACACCTTTGTATATATAACAGGGGATTTAGCTGTTGTTATATATACCCTTACACCAATATTAGTGGAATGGGACGCTAATATATGTGTATTGACCCCATCATATTTATTTTATTTCTGCATATATATATATATATATATATATATATATATATATATACCTTTAAGGATGTTAGAATTCTACTTGAGATTTGATTTGGGATATTAGGTGATTCATTGAGATTGGATATTGGACATACATATGGGATTACTAATTTGTACATTCGGGATATAGGAGATTACTTGATATTGTACATTGAGGAGATGTGAGACTTATGTGATGTGAGAGCCCAACTTGGGGTCTGATTTGAGAAAATTGGGAATTGAGTGTCTTGATGGATTGTGATCCTACCACGATGACAGGATTCTGTGGGATGACATATTTCACTCCATACCTCATACCTTTTCACTTATGCACTGTTCCATGTATTAGGAGTACCTGTTAGTGTACCCTTCATTATTGCTGCATATTTGCATTCTCATATCCCTATTGCATGGTTATTGTATACTACTGTCATGTTACTATTGCTTCACATATTGATTGTACCTGCTAGGGTACTTTCCATTATTCTATATTCACATGACATGTTACTGCTGTAATTTTATATCTTAGATTCATGCTGTACGTACATTCCTGCGATTACCTGCATATGTTATCTACTATTCACGAGTTGGCAACTCACCCCCGTTGTGCCACAGGTGTTACAGGTTGTTCCCCAGAGTAGTCGAGTCAGGCTATTCAGCTATCAACTTTTGCTACAGATACCGCATCGGCTCACAGTATACTATTTTGCTTAGGTGGGTTTTGGTGGTTATCTGTATTTTATATTGTACATTCGTTGTATCTTGTACTCTCCATCTACTATTATGTTGTGGACTTAGAGACTTGGTGAGGACGATGATTGGTAGAGTTTTTGCGTGCTAAGTTTATTACCGCAATCAAGACGGTTTCGCTTGTAGCTAGCCGGTTGAGTATGGGTCATCCTCAGGGAGATGGGAATCTTTTTCTATGTGCTTTAACGAGTTAAGTCCAAATGTCCAGGTTTGTTTTGAGATTAACTAAGTGCTAAAATGATATGTAAAGAGAGCTTGTTAGGGTCAGGATTAGGTTAGTTTGAGTTAGAATTCGCTCACTTCTTTCGTTGCCACTCTTAATATCGGTGTTACGGTAATCGGCAACAACGGGGATTAGCACGACTAGGAAGGAACTTGCGAGTATAAGCTAGGCTTTCCAACGCATAAGTTCTTCCTTTTGGTGCTTGTCCGTCCGTTCTTGGCTCTTAGCCTTAACCTCCGGTTAATTCAACCACAACCGGTCTCACTACGGAATCACGCTATCATGTAGGATTGGGTGCCGTAGGGAGCGGATTGTGGTTCAATTAACGGGAGTCCGATTTAAGATGTTGGGCAACGAAAGAGTGAGAGAGATTTCCTTCTCTCAAACTTTCCTTATCCTACCCTAACAAGTATGGAAACTACTCACCCATTACAAGAAAAATGAAAATAAAACAAAAGAGAAAGATAGAAAGAAAGAGGTTAGGAGATTACAACTAGCTATTTGCGACCTCACCTCGGCAAGGATCAAGCGTAAGCATCATGGTTGTTTAAGGATAAAGGAAAAGAGAACAAGAAAGAAACAAACAACAAATAACAACAACTAGATTAGCAAAAGAAAAATACAAGCAATTATAATTAACGATTATAACAAGATAAGCATGGTAAGAACAAGAACTCCTTTATTCATTCTTCACTCACAAAAGCTCACTACAAGTTTTTAATGGAGAAGAGATGAGAGGAGGAAGAAGAACAACACATGTATTAAAAATCTAAATACAAGAATATGGACCCTTGGCTTTGGCAAGTTCTGGACTATTTATAGGCAGGAAACAGAAATTCTAGGGCAACATTCTGGACCATCATGAAGAGACCAATCTGCCCTTAAAAACCCATCAACTGCGGCGCCCGTACGGCCGCGGATCCGCGGCCCTATAGGGGAGTTGGGGTCTCGATTTTTGTGTGCTTCCCTGGTCTTCTATATCCTTTAGTCTGGTATATGTTTTTTCTCAGATTTTCTTCACGATTTTTCCAGAATTTCTGTTGATCAAAAGGAGATGTGATGTGGATCTTTTGCCATGATTTCCTCGAGCTCCGCGTAGATATGTTGGATCTTGTGTTGCCATTGAGCTTTGTGCATGAAAATGACATTGATTTGCCATTTTGTCTCTTAAACTGGTGTGCGGCAACATACGGATAGAGAGCGGAGACCCATGTTTTATTTGTGGTTGGCAGTAATCCGGATTTTGTCGTGCTTTTCCATGAATTTCACTGTTTAGAGCCGAGAACATGTATCCTGCAATTGACTAGCAAACACGGCTCAAGAATACCTACCGATAAGCAATGTGATAAAAATTGGGCGGTATAAAAATGCAAAAATCTGATATGAACAAATACCCCCAAACTTATCATTTGCTCGTCCCGAGCAAAGCCAATTTATTCACAAAAAATTTCCTAACCTCACTTTCGCAGGGAACGCGATTGCACTGAGCATGTGCAACAAGCCGTTAAACCTCTAGGTGTCCCTAGTAGGAGGAGTGTTGTCTCCTGAGGGTTTTCAGCGGATACTACCCACAAAATCCGGTCAAGCTAGTTTCGCAAAATAACTTATGATTCAAACCCTGAAGTTTTGTTTCAGAAAATAACAATTCTATTATCCTAAGTCTAGACTATCGAACCTTTATTTTTCACATCTCGCTTCTTATTTAACTTAAGATTTTATATGTCTTTACGTTTAGTGCAAATAGTGTCGTTAAGTTCCAGAAGGGTCGAATAAAGTCATCATGTCACACAATAAAGCCCAAATAAGAATTTTGAATGGGTCACATAAGTTTTATAAAGAGTTAAGCATTTCTCAAGTTTCGTTTTCCAGTAAAGTTTCAACTTCAGAATTTCTATCTTCCTTAACAGGAAACTAGGTCTTATTTTTCACTCCACCTTTTTCTTGTTTTCATTTCATACACACCTCTGTGAACGTGCAATAGTATTTATCATAGAATAAAACCTTCATATCTCCGCTAGAAATATTTTTTATAAAAACCTGTCTTTTGTCAAGATTATTCTCACACAAAGAACCGTTAGGAATTTTAACTCGGAGAGAACACTTGCTTGACTTTGTTCTAATCTGGACTTTCTAGGCTTCTTAGCGAGCTTTGGGCCAATGCACCCAAACCGGTTGGCTTTAGGGTATTAGGTGTGGAAATACCCCAGCGGACTTAATTACTCAAATTACCTAGGTCCAAAAACAAAAGACAATTTAGCGTGAAAATCATGATGATTCAATACGAACGGAGATATAACCGGCAGTTCAGTTATTTTTTTGGATAAAAGACGTGTTTAGTGGGTTAGGTGTGTAATTATTCCAATCAAGTTTCAGATGGGTTATTTTTTAGACTTAGTTCCAATTAAGGCATCAATAACATTCCTTCATATTCACTTCACTTCATAAACTATTCTTTATATTACTTATTTCAGAACAAACCTATTTGATCCTCAGAAAATCATTTATCCAATTAAAAGTTTTTACACATAAAAGACTTATCATCTAATTTCCAAAACTCACGACACGTGTAGTGTGATGTAAAGATGTATATCAGCTATAGTTAACTTCAAAGGAGAGTTATCTTTCAGGTTTTCAAAATCTAACAATAAGATTTAGTTATTCTTATCTTATCAAACAAAACCGTCGAAATGTTGAATCAGAATTCTCCCACTAGCTAACTTGATAGAAAAGTTTTTATATTTTAAGAAAATTTTCTGATTTTAATGGATTTTATGGATTTTAATATGCAGATGCAAAATATTCATATGAATGCGAAGGTTAGAAATGCGTACCGAGCGTACCCCCAAACTTAAACTGGACAGTGTCCTCACTGTCATTGCATGAAGAGATCATTTGAAGGGTCAAAATTGTCGGTTAGATATACAAATTTTTTTTTATGTTTTTTTAAGAGTAAAAATGGAAAAGAATATCCACAAATAAATACAAAATGGTATATACATACCCCCAAACTTATTTGGAACAGTGTCCACTGTTCTTGGCTGGATAACCGAAGTTTGGTGGTAGGCAGAGGAAGATTATGCAGGGTAAACCGGCTCCTGTAAGACCAGGAGCTCCTCTGTTGGTTCGGTGCTAAGGTACGGATTTAGTCTGTGTCCGTTTACTTTGAAAAATGAACCGTCCTTTGGATTCTCGAAATCCACAGCGCCATGCGGATACACATTCCGCACAAAATACGACCCTTTCCAGCGAGATCTGAGCTTTCCAGGATGTAAGTGGAGCCGGGTGTCTAAAGCAGTGCCTGCTGACCAGGTACGAAGGTTTTGCGCAAAAGGTGTTTATCGTGAAACACCTTCGTTCGGTTTTTAACGACAACCGCGTTATCGTAAGCCTCATCCCTAAGCTCGCTCAATTCGTTCAACTGCAGCTTCCGATGGCTGTCCGCATCTTCGAGAGACAGATTCAGCTCCTTTATCGCCCAAAATGCGCGATGCTCTATTTCGACAGGGAGGTGGCAAGCCTTTCCGTACACAAGCCGATAGGGAGACATGCCAAAATCGGTCTTATAAGCGGTTCGAAATGCCCAAAGGGCATCAGTGAGTTTTAGCGACCAATCCTTACGGTTCTTGGAAACCGTCTTCTCCAGTATCTGCTTGATTTGCCGATTTGAAACTTCGGCTTGCCCACAGGTTTGGGGGTGGCAGGGCGTCGATAGCTTATGATTAATGGAATATTTCCGCATCAAGGCCTCGAAAGTCTTATTGCAGAAATGAGTTCCATTGTCGCTAATGATCGCTCGGGGGTGCCCAAACCGGGAGAAAATGTTTTCCTTAAGAAACCTAACGACAACCTTGTTGTCGTTAGTCCGGCTGGGCACAGCCTCGACCCACTTAGAGACGTAATCAACAGCGAGAAGGATGTACAAGTTTCCGAAAGAGCTGGGAAATGGCCCCATGAAATCTATCCCCCAAACGTCGAAAATCTCCACAACCAAGATTGGTTGGAGCGACATCTCGTTCCTCCGGGATATCCGGCCCAAGTGTTGGCACCGGGAGCATGTCTTGCAATAGTCATGAGCGTCTTTGAAGAGTTGTGGCCAGTAGAAACCACATTGCAAGATCTTCTCAGCTGTCTTTCTGGGGCCAAAATGCCCGCCACATGCTTGATCGTGGCAAAATGACAGCACACTCTTGAATTCATCGTCAGGGACACACCGACGAATAATCTGGTCAGGACAGTACTTGAACAGATAGGGCTCGTCCCAGTAAAAGTGTTTTACTTGGGATAAGAATCGAAGTCTGTCCTGACTTGACCATTCAGTCGGTAATAACCCTGTGGCCAAATAATTCACAATATCTGCGAACCAGGGTTCGCGAGATACTGTCAAGAGCTGTTCATCCGGAAAAACGTCGTTGATCGGAAGTTGAGGCGACGGCGAAGAAGGAAGTCGTGAGACTTCCGGCGCAGAAAACTCGAAACATGCGGAAATATGGGTGTTTTGGCTCGCAATAAAGCAAGGGTGATGGTCGGCGACTACGTTTTCACATCCTGTTTTGTCCTTAATGACAAGATCAAACTCTTGATGCAAGAGGATCCAACGTATTAGCTGAGATTTTGCATCTTTCTTCGCAAAAAGATGGCGCAGAACAGAATGGTCTGTGTAGACAATGACTGGAGAGCCGATGAGGTAGGGCCTGAACTTTTCTAAAGCAAATACAACAACCAAGAATTCCTTCTCAGTTGTTGTATAATTGAGTTGGGCGTCGTTCAGGGTTCGGCTCGCATAATAGATTACGTGCGGCATCTTGTTGATGTGTTGTCCAAGGACAGCACCAATGGCAAAGTCGGATGCATCGCACATAATCTCAAATGGGTGCGTCCAGTCAGGTGAAGAAAGAACGGGAGCAGAAGTGAGTGAGCTTTTTAATGACTCGAACGCAGTCACACAGCTCGAGTTGAAGTCGAATGGCGTGTCCTTGTCCAGTAGAAGAGTCAAGGGCCTAGCAATCTTGCTAAAGTCCTTGATGAACCGTCTATAGAAACCGGCATGGCCAAGGAAGGCTCGGATGTCTCTGACGCATCTGGGAGGAGGGAGATTGGAAATGACCTCAATCTTCGCTTTGTCAACCTCTATGCCATTTTGAGAAATGATATGTCCTAAGACAATACCTTCGCACACCATGAAGTGGCACTTCTCCCAATTCAAAGTGAGGTTCTTGTCCTTACATCGGGTAAGGACAGCGTCAAGATGCAGCAAACACTCGTTAAAGGAATCGCCGAAGATGGAGAAATCGTCCATGAAGATCTCCAGGAATTTCTCCACGTGCCGAAAGGACAAGTGAATGTGGTCTTGTCCTGGTCTTTTTCGGTGATGGGAATCTGATTATAGCCAGAGTAGCCATCAAGAAAGCAGTAGTACTCATGTCCGGCCAATCGTTCAAGCATTTGGTCAATGAAAGGTAGCGGAAAGTGGTCTTTCCGCGTTGCGGCGTTGAGTTTTCTGTAATCGATGCATACTCGCCACCCAGTTTGGGTGCGAGTAGGGATTAACTCGTTCTCCTTGTTAGTAATGACCATTATGCCTGACTTCTTGGGGACAACGTGAATGGGGCTAACCCACTGACTATCAGAGATAGGGTAAATGATACCACTATCCAGACACTTCACGATTTCCTTTTTCACAGCCTCTTTCATGACTGGGTTGAGTCGCCTTTGTGGATCCCTGGCTGGTTTGGCATCATCCATCAGATGAATGTAATGTTCAACGATCAGGGGACTAATCCCCTTGATGTCCGCCATGGACCAGCCAAAAGCTTGCCTATTGCTGTGCAAGACCGCAAGAAGGGCTTTCTCTTGCTCTGGAGCTAGAGAAGCCGAGATGATAACAGGGAGGGTCTCGTTCTCACCCAAGTAAGCGTACTTAAGGTGAGATGGCAAAGGCTTGAGTTCGAGCGTTGGAGGTGAAACGATTGAAGGCAAGATTGGTGAGAAGGTCTCGAACTCAACGGATTCCAGCAAAGGTTCGAAACGAGTGTAAGCGACCGAGTTGGATGGTTCAGGTAACTCATCCGGAAATTCGAAGGATTCAAACTTGGGTGGTGAGTGGCTAAGTTCGTTCGAGAAAGTGAAACACTCGTAGTCATTATCGGGCGCAGAAACAGCAGCAGGTTCGAAGAGGAACGCACTAGTGGCGTTAAGGTTATCGTGATCGAACAAAAACTCCTCGAATTCACACTCTTCTGGGGTGATCTCCTGGATTGAGCAAACGTCTAGTATATGAGCATTAGGTTCGGTGGGCTGATTCCCCAACCTAAAAATGTTGAGTTCAATTGTCATGTTTCCAAAAGATAGGTTCATCGAACCATTGCAACAATTGATCACAGCATTTTAGGTTGTAAGGAATGGGCGACCGAGTATCACCGGAATTTGATTCCGGGGGTTAGCTACAGGCTGTGTCTAATACAATGAAGTAAACGGGGAATATGAAGTCCCCAACCTTGATTAACACATCCTCTAGCTCACCCCTAGGATGGGTGATTGATTGGTCGGCCATTTGGAGAGTACAGTGTGTTGGTTTCAGCTCTCCTACACCTAATTGCTCATATACTGAGTATGGAAGCAGGTTAACACTGGCACCAAGATCTAATAGTGCGCAGTTGATGTTCTTATCCCCAATGGTAATAGAAATCGTAGGACAGCCAGGGTCCTTCCGTTTTTGTGGTAAAGATTGGGTAAGAGCATCACTCATAGCACTAGCCAAGAAAACTTTCTTGAGTACCTGAGGCTTCCTCTTTTTCGTGCACATGTCCTTTAAGATTTTCGCGTAGGACGGGACTTGTTGGACAGCATCTAAAAGGGGAATGTTAATGTTAACCTGCTTAAACAACTCCAGAATCTTCTCCATTTGTGGATTTTGTTTATTGGACCTCAACCGGTTTGGAAATGGAACATTTTGAAAATTGATTGAGTCCAATGCTTGTGGAGCTAGAACGGATCCCAGAGCTGGTGTTTTCGTGGAGTGAGAAGTGGGTCCGTTCAGAGCAGAAGAAGAAGAAGAATAGCCTTTTGACGAATGGAGAATAGGCTCAGAAGAAGAAGAAGAAGAAGAAGAAGCGGCCGGGGTGTCATTATCCTCAATTGTTGTGCCGATGTTGTTGTGCAGCATCCTTCCCGTTCTCAATGTAGTCACGGCACTCACATTATGGTTCTGTTGTTCAAGAGCAACATGTACATTATGTGGGTGACCGGGATTTAGGAGTGGTTGAGATGGAAGCTTCCCCTTTTCTCGCTCGCTTAACGCCGCATTCAGCTGTGCAATCTGGGCTTCGATGGTCTTGATGCTTTGCCCGTGTGCAGCAGTGTGTTGCACTAAAGACTGAATAGATGACTGGATGTTGGCGGTGGATTGTGTCGATTGTTTAACAAACTCCTCCAGACTTCGTTCTAGTGAGGAAACCTTATCGTTGTTTGACGGAACAAAGTTGTTTTGTGGAAAAGAATTGTTGGGTGCAAAGTTGTTCGTCTGATTCTGAAAAGGTTGGGTTTGGAATTGCTGCTGAAACTGATGTTGAGTTTGTTGTTGCGCTTGTTGTTGCGGAGGAGGGGGCCTTTGGAAATTGTTGCCTTAGAATTGTTGCTGATTCTGATTCCAGGCGAAATTGGGGTGGTTCCTCCAACCGGGATTGTAGGTGGAAGAGTATGGATCATTTCTCGGTCTTTGCTGAAATCCAGCATTAACCCGATCCTGTCCTTAGGATGGTGGATTGTACGGACACTCTTCGGTTAAGTGAGAAGGATCGGAACAACAAGCACAAATGGTACGAAGGGGGAGAACAGGGGCAGGAGCAGGAGATGAAAATTTGCTTTCTATTGCTTCAAGTTTTCTCGTTATTGCAGCCATTTCAGCTTTCATCGCAATAGAGACATCGAGTTGGTGAATTCCTACCCTAGACTGACCAGTAGAAGTGGAGGAAGAAGAAGAAGTAGTTGGTCTAGTGCTCTCCCGTTGAAGCGTTTGTTCTGCAAGGTTGTCGAAGAATTGACACGCTTCCTCGTCAGATTTCGATAGGAAGTGGCCATGACAAATGGTTTCCAACAACTGCTTGGTTGCTGTGTTCAGGCCCTCGTATAAGGTTTGGCAAAGTTGCCATTTCTCAATACCGTGGTGAGGGCACTGAACAAGAAGGTCTTTATACCGGTCAAAGCACTTCCAGAATGGTTCAGAAGGAAGCTGGGAGAATTGGTTGATTTCGTTACGGATCCTTGCGGTTTTATGATTCGGATAGAATTTCTTGAGAAACGCTTTCACAAACTCGTCCCAACTAGTTATGGAGTGGGAAGCGGTGCTATACAGCTATTTTTCAGCAAGATCGCATAAAGTGAACGGAATCACCCGTAGCCGTATAGCATCGTCCGACAGCTGGGTAGTTTTCATCATGGCACAAACATTTTGGAACTTGTTGATGAAGATATAGGCATCTTCAGATTCAAGCCCATGAAATTTCGGAAGCATGTTAATGAAGTGGGGCTTAATTTCAAAATTATCCCCATTGGCCGGTGGAAGAGAAAGACAGGTGGGAAGTGCAGAATGGGTGGGATAGAAACGATCCTGGAGCGCGATTCGCTGCAGCGCTACAACAAGCAGTGGTGGTGGGTTATTTGCCTCCATAGGAGGTGGAGTCAATCCCGGGGGAGTCAAAGAGATGTTTGGATTAAATCCTGACATCGCGGAAGAAGAGGTTGGTGATGGTGAAGGTGAGGATGTATGAACAGAATTCCGGTCAACGTCGGAGTTGGCCGGCAAAGGTAAGGGTGAAAGAGACGTGGATGGAGTTTCGACGTCTGAGTCGATCGCGTAGTCGGTAGCGACTAACGTAACGCGGACTAGGCGGGCGCTAGTGTCCCGAGTCCAAACGGACATACACTAAACGAGTTTAGTATAGTCAAAGCGGAGAAGGTGAGGGTAAGAAAACGTCAATGGAGAAATACGATGGGTGGTGGGTGAAAAAATGGATTCTGGCGACAAAGGGCAAGTTTTTATAAAAGTTTTTGGTTTTGTGTTTTTTTTCCTTTTTTTTAGAAAGAGCTTTACAGAAATATGTACGTGCTTACGGCTTCAAGCAATCACAAACAAGATATGCACAATCACACCTAGATCTAGGGTCACCCAGGTCAGCTAGACAGCTCCTAACTGTTCCAAAGGGCTAGAAATAAGACCTCAAACCGCCTCTTCTCCAACAATTGAGGCCGGGTAAGTGCCAGGTAAGTGGGAAGCTCCTCACTACGGTGGTCCTAATTAAGTAACCACTTATCTTGGACACACTTTCCTAGACACCGCAAAAGTCAGGATAGGATAAACGGCCGATGCCTGTAACTAGTCCTCTGTCCTATTGAGCGCGGAGTCCTTAGGGCTGAGTCTAGTATTTTTTAATTAACAGTGGTCAATGCATATGCTTTTTGTGATTTCTGGGGTCCTGGGAAGGGTGATGAAATCCCCACCCAATCTGAATTGGTTTCAAGCCCCTTAAAGTCCGTATTAATATATGCAAAGCAGTAACAATCAACTGCAAACAATTTTTATTTTAGCGCGGCGCAAAGAATCCTGCACAAAAACAATTTATTGGAAGGGGAAGGGAGTTTGCGCAAAGAATGCTGCAGAAAACACAGTTTAGTGGAGTTCAAATGAGTGGGGAAGAGGAGAGAGATACTCACAGAAAAAATGGCACCCTGAAGGAACCAAATGGCCGCGGTTCCACGGCCTAAGCTTGCTTATGCCGAGGTTCCGCGGCAGTCTAATGGAATTGGGCCTCTGAATTTCTTGGGTGGGCTTCCTTGGATGTCCTCTTCTTGTCTGGAGCTCCTGAATCTTGATTTGCTCACTTTATATGCTCCAGAATTTTACAGTAGACCGTTTGCTTCGTCTTGATCCGTCGCGGTGTAGCCGCGAGATATGGGTCTAACTTCCCACGTCTTTGGCACTGAACTCGACCGTCTTTTTATCCTACACACTTGCATAAAAACTAATCAAAAATAACAAGATGGTTTTTTTACAATGTATATTTTTTTTGTTTCGTTTTTTCGGTTAGCTTTATATTCACAAATTAACCCGAAATTACACAAAGAAATAAACTACCGTCTCCCCGGCAACGGCGCCATTTGATTGGTAGAGTTTTTGCGTGCTAAGTTTATTACCGCAATCAAGACGGTTTCGCTTGTAGCTAGGCGGTTGAGTACGGGTCATCCGCAGGGAGATGGGAATCTTTTTCTATGTGCTTTAACGAGTTAAGTCCAAATGTACAGGTTTATTTTGAGATTAACTAAGTGCTAAAATGATATGTAAAGAGAGCTTGTTAGGGTCAGGATTATGTTAGTTTGAGTTAGGAGTCGCGTCGCTCACTTCTTTCGTTGCCACTCTTAATATCGGTGTTGCGGTAATCGGCAACAACGGGGATTAGCACGACTAGGATGGAACTTGCGAGTATAAGCTAGGCTTTCCAACGCATAAGTTCTTCCTTTTGGTGCTTGTTCGTCCGTTCTTGGCTCTTAGCCTTAACCTCCGGTTAATTCAACCACAACCGGTCTCACTACGGAATCACGCTATCATATAGGATAGGGTGCCGTAGGGAGTGGATTGTGGTTCAATTAACGGGAGTCCGATTTAAGATGTTGGGCAAGGAAAGAGTGAGAGAGATTTCCTTCTCTCAAACTTTCCTTATCCTACCCTAACAAGTATGGAAACTACTCACCCATTACAAGAAAAATGAAAATAAAACAAAGGAGAAAGATAGAAAGAAAGAGGTTAGGAGATTACTACTAGCTATTTGCGACCTCACCTCGGCAAGGATCAAGCGTAAGCATCATGGTTGTTTAAGGATAAAGGAAAAGAGAACAAGAAAGAAACAAACAACAAATAACAACAACTAGATTAGCAAAAGAAAAATACAAGCAATTATAATTAACGATTACAACAAGATAAGCATGGTAAGAACAAGAACTCGTTTATTCATTCTTCACTCACAAAAGCTCACTACAAGTTTTTAATGGAGAAGAGATGAGAGGAGGAAGAAGAACAACACATGTATTAAAAATCTAAATACAAGAATATAGACCCTTGGCTTTGGCAAGTTCTGGACTATTTATAGGCAGGAAACAGAAATTCTAGGGCAACATTCTGGACCATCATGAAAAGACCAATCTGCCCTTAAAAACCCATCAACTGCGGCGCCCGTACGGCCGCGGTTCAGCGGCCTAGACCCCCTATTGGCCGCGGATCCGCGGCACTATAGGGGAGTTGGGGTCTCGATTTTTGTGTGCTTCCCTGGTCTTCTATGTCCTTTAGTCTGGTATATGTTTTTTCTCAGATTTTCTTCACGATTTTTCCAGAATTTCTGTTGATCAAAAGGTGATGTGATGTGGATCTTTTGCCATGATTTCCTCGAGCTCCGCGTAGATATGTTGGATCTTGTGTTGCCATTGAGTTTTGTGCATGAAAATGACATTGATTTGCTATTTTGTCTCTTAAACTGGTGTGCGGCAATATACGGATAGAGAGCGGAGACCCGATTTTTAACTGCGGTTGGCAGTAATCCGGATTTTGTCGTGCTTTTCCATGAATTTCACCGTTTAGAGCCGAGAACATGTATCCTGCAATTGACTAGCAAACACGGCTCAAGAGTACCTACCGATAAGCAATGTGATAAAAATTGGGCGGTATAAAAATGCAAAAATCTGATATGAACAGACGATATTGTATATTATTTATGGCTTTGTTGTCTTATATACAACTTTATCTCTTTTGTCTTTATTTCTTCGCTACAGCGTCGTATACTTGTTATGTGATTGTTTTCCGCCTTTGGGTTAGTTTTTACAAAAAGGGATGTTGCCAAAATTTTAAAGAAAGAGGATGGACTTTTAAATAATTTGGGTTGCGATTTCAAATGTTTCAAAAACTCTTATTATCTTTTCCGTATTTTCATGGTTTAGATTTCTGGGTTTTGGATTTCTTTTACTGTGTTACGTCTTTAGGCGTTGCGTAGTATTAGGGCCGTCACGTGCCAATTTCGGGTCATGACAAAAGCGAACTTCCGTAGCAGGAGAAAGTGGTTATCGCGATGCGGTAACGTAATTAACTGCAGTGGCTTGCGCCTGCAGGGAAGATCATCTCCACAATCAAAAACCCCTCATATAATGTGGGGGAATATGATAAAGTCTGCTACAACGGCCGTGTCTGTCCAAAGCTCTGATATATGGTGCCATAAATCAACTTGGTATCTTCGGAGAGGTGGATGGATAAATTCAAATAGCATATACCCCCAAACTCAGGCAAGACGATCGATTCTAGTTCATCTCTGTTTTCAGCGGTAAACAGATTCCGGCACGCCCGGTGGGACCTTTTCCTTTTTCCACTCCACACTTCGTGTGTCGTGTTTCGCGAACAAAATCGCGGTTCGCTATGGTTGCCCTTGGATTCGAGGTACTAAGATTTGGTGTCTTGTTCCTGTGCAGAAGGAAAAAATCAATGACTTCCAACTGCACAACTTGCAATAGCAACTAGAAGAGTAACTTACGGGCCCAACGTGGCCTCTATCTTTTCAATGCCGGTGGGGTAAGTTACGCAAGCCACTATAGGATTGTTCTTCGAGACCATGTTCCTACCAGTGGGTGTTGGTGCCTCAGCGCCGCAGGAAGTAGCTCCCAAGAGGTCGGTCTTCGATTGAATGGCAACCACAACGGCCCCTCTCAATGGGTCGTTCAAATCTGATGTCTTAGTCTTCGATAGGCTGAGCTGAAGCTCAGACATCTCAGTCTTCAACAGACTGAGCAAGAACCAAAACGGGCCCGTAAAGAGGCTCGTGATATCTGAAGGGGCTGCCCCAAAACGGATATCCCTTCCAACTCCTCCTATAGGTGAAGTCGTCAAAGATGCTTCCCCTACCAGAAAGCTGTTCTTCGAAAGATTGGCCGATCCTCCTCAAACTATGCCAAGGACGTCAGCCTTCAACAGGTTGACACCAACAGCAGCCCCTCACCAAAGCCGGGGGCACAACGAAGCCTCTTCCAAAACTGAGGCGGGTCCCTTTTTGCAAGACATGCTCGACGTCGTCACTGGCACCGAGTAAGGAAAGCTGGGGGCAACTCCCCTTCTGGACTTACTCCATAAGCTCTAAGTGTGGAAGTTGATGCTACTATTCTAACCGCAGTTTTGAGCTGCTCAGGAGGGTGCGTAAGAACTCTCCAACGGCGGTGCTAAAGAAATCGCCCCCGCCTGCAGAAACCACAGCGCAGGAAAAGCCGGGGCACCCCCATCAGCGTCTGTCCTCGCAAATTCATGGGGTATGGTGAAAAGTCTAGGACTCTGTGATCAATAAAGATTATTCTCCCCGGCCGAAGAAATCAAAGACTCGGCAAGAGAAAGACCATTTCCCTTTCATAAAGCAAGGGGCTTCTTCTACAAAGGTGCCTATTACAATGGCTTCTTCAACTTCGACCACCCATAAAAGAAGGAGGCTGGAGAAAATCCCATCGCCGGAGGCAAATTCCAAAGGTGATGGACACAAACGCCTCAAGTCTGGGGGCATAATCGTACACACGGTTTACATGGCTTCCGGAAAAGAAGAAAGCCGTGCTTCCGTAGGTCACCGGCTGAAACTCGGTCGCTGACAAAAGCTCAGGAGCAACAACAAAAGCTCCAGAAGATTCTGACAAAAATGGCAGCACTCACCGGGCAGAAAGAAAGTCCGGATCTAACAGCTGAATAGCGCCAGGAGTAGGAGACCGATACAGAGTTTCTGCGAAGGATGCTTGAAAGAAAGAACAAGGAAGCTGCTGAGAAGGCTGCCAATGTAAAGTAGATGGCTCTCTTGTTCCAAGATATGGTTGGAATGATGTGTTAGTCGATATCGCGCACACCACGTGTTCGCGGGGAGACGAAAATTGCAAAAAATGATTTTTAAGGGCTTCGCAACAACGACTAGAACAAAGAATCGAACATAAACCATAGCTAGCAAACTACTTGAGATTTAACTACCAGGATGAATTTTATACCTCTTAGTATCATGTCCTTCAGGACTTCTCGCTGTCCTCCTCATCATTGTAGACTCCGAGGATCGAAACGGATCAAAGCTTCCTCGTCGGCTTCCTCGAGTCAAAGACGATCCACGTGAGAGTCTATAGTTCGAGCTCCAATCTCAAATCTGAGGTAACTAGGGCAACTAGCTTACTAAACTAGATGGCCTAGGTTATGTAGAGAATGAAGATGAGTTAGTTTATCTCTTGGAACCCTAGCTTTCTCAACTCATGAGACTTAAGGGTTGAGAGGAAGAAGAAGGAGATGGCTTGAGGAAAGAGAAAATGTTTTTCATTATGATAATTGAGATGGCTTTCTTGACATGACTAAAAGCATGGAAAGAAAAATATCTCACCCAAAATATCTAGTGCCATAAAATATCTTACAAAATATCTATGTCAAATAGTCAAACCAAGTCAAATAGTCAAACCAAGTAGCCATGACACAATTATCATTTATAACAAATAATTTCCTCCGCCTCATAATTGTTTTAATCAAGTCAATGGTCAAAACCCTAATGAGGTGTCTCCTTCTAAAAAACAATCTTGAGTAATTACAAGAATGCCCCTCTCATCCATATATATACCCGTGTCCGTGTTTCGAGAAACATGAATACAATGAGACGAAACCGATCCATCAATATAATACTAGGATCCGGCTTAAACCAAAGCCCACTGGTATTATCCGCCCGATCATCATACATGCACAAATACATGTAAGTGATCGAAGCTCTGCCGTAAAACCATACGGCCTCTACACCTTTTGTCCGATGTAGGGAAACTCTCTGTGTGGGACTCTAAACACTCGACAGTATGCTGGCAGTGGGTTTAACCACCAGTCGCAAGCGGGTACTAGCTGCACGTAACAGATACCCAGGTATATGTCAATTAGAAGGCTGATGAGAAAAACCCATCCGAACTCTTATTGAACATGAATGTGACAATTTCTGTACAGTCTGGTCTGTTAGTCTAAGAGTATCGCATATCGGGCCCAGGGGGCAGTAATCGTCACACCCCTAGCGCAATAAGTCGTGTCGGAGAGTAGCCCAAAATACCCTGAGAAACTACTGGAGTACCTACCAGTAAATCTCGCTTGCCTTAGCCAAGAACTTTGTGTAATGGCCTTCCGAACATAGCGCGATATCAACCCCTAATACCGGGAGAGACAAACCGCCACTGCCTCCAAGTGCTTCGGATTGCACCCAACTACTACCTGTTTACACGACTCTTTTGAGCCGTGGTAGGGTAGTAATTAAAGTACAGTTGTAACACACTCGAGGAGAAGTAGCAGTGTCAAGTCGACGGACTAAGCTGTACTCATGTCACCTTGGAACTGCTACCCGACGATAGTTATAATACCCACCAACAGTTCCTGACGAGTCATGTCCAGTGTACTCATAACCTAATGAGCACATGCATACTATCTCCAGTACGACGTACTGATGGCTGTGGGACATACCATCTCCCCTGCTGGGATGAGAAGCGTATACACTAGTCTACTGTGGAGTATCAATGCCCCGTCTCGATAATCCTACGACTAGGGACCTGTATAGGATGTGCTTATAGACTACCCAGCCCCCACTAGTGTGACTGTCATCACAACGCTGGTAATCAAGCAAAGATCCTAATGGCTCTACCAATATGTATAAGCGAGATGCTAAGAAAACACATGCACATATTGAGGTAGAAACAAACCAGGTAGCATACTACCATTTTGAGCAAGACTGTTACTATATCTGTGTATATCCCAAGCTTCCATTATATAATATACAATCCAGTATGATACAATAATGGCCTCTAGGGCATATATCACCAACAATCTCCCACTTGCACTAAGGCCATATACTGGCATATCGCTGACCGAAGATCTTGAATAGCTTCTCGAACACTGTCTGAGGGATGGCCTGTGTGAGTGGATCTGCAGTGTTGTTCTCTGTATCTACTCTCCTCACCTTAATCTTCCGGGGATCAACGATCTCCCTGCTCAGGTGGTACCGCCTCAAGATATGTCTGGATCTCTGATGGGACCTGGGTTCCTTCCCTAAAGCTATAGCGCCATATGTTGTCACAATACTAAAGTATTAGACCAACAAATGGAAGGAACCATCTGAAGTTCTATTAAGGACTTCCTCATCCAAACAGCCTCTTTTGTGGCGTCTCATGCAGCGAACTACTCCGTTTCCATCGTCGAATTTGCAACGGTGTCCTGCTTGGAGCTCTTCCAACAGACCGCCCATCCACTGAGGGTAAATACATAACCCGACATGGACTTAGAGTCATCCTTATCACTCTGGAAGTTGGAGTCAGCAAAGGCCTCGATCTGGAGGTCTTTTCCGCCATACACCAAGAACATCTCCTTAGTCCTTCTCAGGTACTTAAGAATGTTCTTTATTGCTATCCAGTGCTTCTCCCCTGGGTTTTACTGATACCGTCTTACCATGCTAAGTGCGTAAGTAACATATGGTCTGGTACACAATATCGCATATATTATGGAGCCTACCGCAGAAGCGTTGGGTATAGATGTGATGCGAGCCCTTTCTAAATCAGTCTTTGGAGACATCTCTTTGGAGAGGGTGATTCCGTGACAAGCCGGTAGACTACCGTGTTTAGAATCATCCATGCTAAATATTTGAGTATGGTGTTTTTGTACCTTGACTGTGAAAGTCCCACCATCCTCTTTGATCTATCATGATAGATCTGGATCCGCAGAATGTAATTGGTATCACCCAGGTCTTTCATGGAGAACCTCTGTGGCAAGAATCTTTTGACTAATTGTAGCATAGGAATGTCATTTCCTATAAAGAGAATGTCATCCACATACTCAACGAGGAATTTCACAGTTCTTGCTACAATCTTACTATAAATGCATGGTTCATCTGGATTTTTGATAAAGTCGAATTCTTTGACTGTCTAAATAAAAATAGATGTTCCAACTCCGCGATAACTTGCACACTGTCCCGCTGCTCCCACTCTGATTGAAACCCTCTAGCTGATCCATATAGACACACTCTTCCAAATAACCATTTTGAAAAGTCGTCGTTACGTCCATCTGCCAGATCTCACAATCTTGGAAGGCAGCGATGGTAAGAAGGATCTGAATGGATTTGAGCATAGTCACTAGGGAAAAGGTTTCATCATAGTCCAAACCTGGTCTTTGACAAAATTTTTTTTGCAACACGTCTATATAGGTTTCAACTTATCCATCTACACCAATCTTTTTTCTGAAGATTCATTTGCAGCCTACAGGTTTTACCCTTTCTGGAGCAATGTTCAAAGTGCATACTTTGTTGGTGTACATGGAATCCATTTTGGTCCATATTGCATCCATCCATTTTACCGAGTCGCCGCTCTGAATGGCTTACTGGAAGCTAGTTGGCTCATCATTGTCAACGATGCAATCCTCTCATTCCCATCTACGAGAAAACTATAGTATCTCTCGGGCGGATGAGACTGCCTACTTGTCCTGCGGATTGGCGTAGGGATGTCCGATTCTTTTGAAACCTCTGGTTCTACCATACTTTCAACAATAGTTTGTGGTTCTGGAATTTCTTCCAGTTCTATTGCGCTCCCACTATTTCCTTTTACAAAAAAATTGATTTTCTAAAAAGTGGGCATGACGAGGAACAAAAACCTTTTGTTCCTCTGCGTAATAGGAAAGATACCCCCTGGAGTTCTTTGGGTATCCCACAAACCTATATAGCACCAAATGCGTGCCTCGAGCTTGTCTGCATACTACTTTTCAACAAAAGCTGGACATCTCTATATCTTCAGATACTGAAGATAGGATTTTTTCCCACTCCATATCTGATATGGTGTGGTAGGCACATTTTCGGTAGGAACCCTTTTCAAAAGATATGCAGCTAATTCTAGTGCATAACTTCAGAAGGATCACGACAACTCAGTATTACTCATCATGGAACGAACAATATCCAATAGGGTACTGTTCCGCCTTTCCTATACACCGTTGTGTTGTGGTGTGTATGGAATAGTAAGCTGAGAGAGAATTCTATTCTCTTTTAGGTAATCCAGGAACTCGTCAATTTAAGTATTCACCACGTCGATCAGATCTCAGTATCTTGTTTGTTTTTCCACTTCATTCTTATATTCCCGGGAATTTTTCAAAGGGTTCGGATTTATGCTTGCACAAGAAGACATATCCTAACCTAGAGAAACTATCCGTAAAAGTAATGAAATAGGAATAACCACTTCGTGCATCTGTAGATATTGGAGTACACACGTCGCTGTGTATGAGTCCCAAGAGCTCGCTCGCTCTTACTCCGTGTCCAGTGAATGGAATCTTTGTCATCTTTCCTATGAGACAAGATTGACAAGTTGCATAAGACTGATATTCGAACGGATCCAAATATCTCTCTCTATGTAACTTCGTCAACCGTGTTTCATTGATGTGACCCTGTTAACAATGCCATAAGAAAGTTTTATTTAATTCTGGAGACTTTCTTTTAAGTGTGTTCTGAATGTTTGAAAACCTAAGCTTGATTCAATATATACCGTCCTCTAGTGTACTTGACCCAATCTAACTTTGATTTAGGTGGATGTGAACCACATCGTTTACATACTAGACTTGGTACACACAAACAGTTACGTAGAATTAATATCTGCCCTCTTGTCAATTCTAGGTGATATACCCTATGGATACAGCGTCCACACTCATTCCGTTAGCAACCCTAAGAGTCATATCACCTGCCCGGATAACTCTACAGTTTCTCAAAGCCTATAATGAATTACAGATATGAGATCCTGATCCGGTATTTTGTACCCAGGAAGTAGAGTTAATTAACAGATTGTTTTCAATCACAAACACACCCAAAGTCAAACCTACAACGTGCTTCGGATCATGGATTCTGGCTTTCCAAGCCCTGCATCCCTACTGCCGATGCCCTTTCCCATAACAATAGGAGCATCCCTCCTTCCCTACAGTTAACCCCGAAACTTTTGCCATTCCCTTTTCTTCTACCTTACTGACACTGCCTATCGGCTTTGTGGAGGTTTTCTTCTTTTCACGCTTGGCATCCACCTTAGATCCAGAAGAGGAAGATTGCCCAATAAGCAGAGCGGGTGTCTCCCTGGTTTCCTTCAGAGTGCCCTCAACTGGAAGTATAACTTTCTTCCCCTGAGCGTAAGTAGGAGGTAGGGGCTGTAGAATCAAGTCAGCATATGACTCATTCTCCAACGTGGTCTCCAGGTCCGTGAGCTTTTTAATATAACTAATCATTATAGGGACGTGGTCCCCTCCAGATGATCCGAAAGCCAACCTTACTTGAAGCAATTCCTTCGAGGTATCATATCTTGCGATACGAGATTGCTCTTCATATAAAACTTTGTTATGGAGGAAGATAGAAACTAAGTCCATCTTCTCATGCTGCCTCTGGTATACAACATCAACTGAGGCCAACACGAGGCACATGGCAATCACACAGTCTTTTTCCCTTATGTTACGGATATCAACATCCGCGACAGTGGAAACTGGACCTGGGACGGCGGGGGCTATGAGTAGTAATAAGGTGGTCCAGCTTGTCATAGATAATGGACATCTGGAAAAACCTTTTCCAGTCACTATAGTATAACTCAGTCATTTTATTATCTATTTGTAACCTAATCTAGTCACCTGGTCGCTGCAATTACGAGAGAGAGAAGAAAACACTCAGTATGATGCTCTTGAAAGTTTATATTGGTTTTTAATTTATCTAAATAGGATGGCTCCCACTGTTTCTCGAATCCTTTCTCAAACCATAAAAGAAGAATTAGTCAGGATTGATCTCACCGTACAATTCTTGCTCAACCGTTTGGCTAGGCTAGTGTCGGTACTTCGAAGGAGGTTTTACGACGCTTTTGCGAAGTTCCTTAATTAAAAAATCTCTTTTCCCTGGAGGCGTAGCCCCGCTAACACTGTTCTAGACACCTACTTGGTTTATGGCATTGATCGTTAAGTGAAAAATCTCCCGAGGAGTAGCGGATACTCACAGTAGGATCGGGATCCAAATATCATTGTGTGATAATCCTGAAATAATCCTACCAACATTATCACACTCCAAATAGTATGCAGTACTAGCAAGTTTCAGTTTCTTTAGAAACTCCCGATATGGATTTTTGCCCCATGCTCTTATGACCTTGACGAAGGCTAACATATCATAAGTCACATGTCAAGTTCTACCCGTCATTGTCCAGGCTAATTTGAACCCAACCGTACATATCCTTGACGAAGGCCAAAATAGTAGCACGACTATCCCAAACCAACGCATCAATCTATGCTACAGATAAATATTCAGCAGCTACCAAACACTATGCATTGGCGAAGGTCAAAATAGATAGCTTGAATACTACTGAATATTCAACTGAAATGACGGAGGGCTACGAATGGTTTTGGCAAAACTGTGAACGTAGTGAACTAATTTAATCGAAGGAACCTGATAGCTTTTAAAAGGAGTGGTTTAAGCTCCGCATTTAAAAGTCTTCTGTTTTAAAATAACCGAGTGGTTTTAAAATTTGTTCCAACGGTTCAGCTTTGGTTTGTTTGCTTTGCATTAATATAATGCAGTCCCATCATTTACACCTATCATCACAGAAAAAGACGAAAATACCATGTCCACTTATGCCATCCGCATTCGCCATTGGGCTCCGTCATTACACGTTAGGTTACTTAACTAATGGCAGAGCGGGGGCTGGACTAGCGCGGATGCAAAACATAAGCAACGCTTACTAGATATCATATATAGATATATACATTCGTCTCACGCAATAATAGGCATTCCAGATCACAAATGAACATATTGGATATACTAGGAATTCCGCATTTCGTTTGAGCCTGTAACGAAAAACAGATTCCACAGTCGTGATGAATAACCAAACCCCACCCTAGACCCCTACGGGTGCGGCAAACTACCCGCCAAATATCCGTAGTGAAGAAACCTTTCTCAGCAAAGTGAGTAGGCCACTCGACACTTCAAAGTACCCGGTAGTTTGTGCACCCCACCATGGGTCTATCCTAGGAGCAAAAACAGTAAAAGAAATAATACAATGGTGGCTACAACCACATGTTTCCTCAATCAGAGCAAAGCTCTGTTTGAATTTCAAAAATTCCAAAAAAAAAATTGAAGCAACGCTTCAGATTACTTGCGCTGCACGCAACGCGCCACGTGTCAAAAGCTGACACGCCAGCGCTGCGCCCAAGGCAGCGCACCCAATCAGAGCAAGGCTCTATAAAAATAAAGGAAGCAACGCTTCAGATGCTTTACGCTCTGCGCTGCGCGACACGTGGCAGCGCAGTTGCGCTGCGCTCTGCGCTGTGCGACACGTGTCAAGCGCAGGTGGGCTTGCGCCAACTGTGCCAGCATTTAAACAGAAAAATTCTGGAAAGATCTTTCTAAACAATAAGATTCTCTTCTGTAAAACATGAGCCCTTGGATCAAAGATCCAATGGTAGGAAAAAATCCCTAAATCACTCAGAGAAAGATCTCTTTAACTGATTTAACAAATCAATTGGCAATATATAAAGGCCCCTAGACTCCAAGTCGAAAACACACAGAACTCCTCTAAAAAAATTTTGAGAAGAGCTCAGAGAAAGAAAAGGTAAAAACCTTTAAATAAAAGAAGAATTTCTTCTAAAAGAGATCAATGATATAAGAACAAGATCAAGATCTTGGATAAATAATAATAATAATAATAATAATAATAATAATAATAAAAAAAAAAAAGAAGAAGTAATTTACTTCTGTATAAAGGCATTGCCTTTTAATGAACCCCTGGTTCTCTGAAGACAAGAAAAACTTATTTTCTTTGATCTAAATTTGATCAAGAGATTAAACAGTGCCCTGCACTAGTAAAATTTGCACTGTTGCGCTCTTGGGTTGGCGCAAGCCACCAGAGAGCGCCACGTGCCAGCCCCAGAACAAACTGCGCCTTGCGCTTTACAAAATGAGCATTGCGCTCTTGGATTGGCGCAACTCACCACAGCGCGCCACGTGTCAGCAGCGCACTGCGCTTGCGCTCACTAGAGCGTGACACGTGTCACCATCACATGAGTTTGCGCCTTGCACTCCACAATTGGCGCAAAGCGCCTGACAGGCCACGTGGCGCACTGTCAGAATATTAAATGCAGCGCATTATTAAAGGGAAGAGACCAATTAAGAGGTCCAATAGACGAAAACAAATGCTCTGCAATATAAAAAAAGGGCAGAGCCCAAACAGAGGTCTGTTAGACCAAAACAAATGCTGTGCATTTAATTAAAAGCCCAATGCTATGCATTAATAAAGGGCAGAGCCCAAGCAAAGGCCTAATAGGCCAATGATAAATAAAATGTTGAACATTTTCAACTGGACTTAACCCAATCATGGCCATAAGTCTTCAAATTAACATTGACTGAGCACGACTGCTCTCTTAAATCAATTTACACCCGGTTCAAGGGTACATCTCCGAACTCCTCTGACATTTGTCATTGTAATCCTTCAACGTCGTCAGAGAGGTGACGGGTCCCGACAACCACATATCAATATGGACTTAAGCGTCCTTAAACCAACTCATGGACTTAAGCGTCCTTAAACCAACCTATGGACTTAAGCGTCCTTAAACCAACCTATGGACTTAAGCGTCCTTAAACCAAACTTATGGACTTAAGCGTTCTTAAACTCACGGACTTAAGCGTCCTTAAACCAACGGATCACTATGTCCCTAAAGTGGAACAATAGAGCCCTCAAATGCTCTTTTATCGGATCTAAACGATCTCGTTTAAGTTGATCTTAGCCTCAAATATGGCTAACGTATCCTCAAACCTTCAAACAGACTTTAGTCCCAAATTGGACTGTAGATCCCCCAATCAACTTCGGTTCAAGGGTACATCTCTGAACTCCTCTGACATCTGTCGTTGTAATCCTTTAACGTCGTCAGAGAGGTGATGGGTCCCAATGGCCATACATGCAATGGACCACTTCGTCCCTAAACTGAAATAATAGAGCCCCAAATGCTCTTTTGTCGGATCTAAACGATCCCGTTAAGTTGATCTTAGTCTCAAACTGGACTAACGTATCCTTAACAAACGTTTGAGTTGATCTTAGCCTCAAATATGGTTAAAGTATTCTCAAACCAAAACCCCAAACCCAAATCTAAGAAAATGCGGATTTGGACTAATCCACGTCCTACGGGCGACGACATAAATTAGTCTCCGTATACAATCCACGGGCAACTACAAACAAAACAAACACCCACGACACGAAGTGAAATTTTGGAGAAGGAGAAAGTTGTTACCGCGATGCGGTAGCGTAATTAACTGCAGGGGCTTGCGCCTGCAGGGAAAAGCGTCCCCACAATCAAAAACCTTTCGAACGAGGGGGAATCTGACGAAGTCTGCTACATCGGCCGCATCCGTCTAAACCTCTGATACACAGTGCCATAAATCAACTTGGCATCTTCGGAGAGGTGGACGGATAAAACCAAATAGCATCTGCCCCGAATCTCAGGCAAGACGCCCATGTCTTGGCCGCCATTCGGAGGGGAACACCACAACCCGGATGTGCCCCGCAAAAATAATATTACATCACTTTACAAATTTACATCGAATGAAAGAATGAAAACTCTCATGTCACATTCCCGGCTATTCATTCACGACGATCCAACAAGTTCATATACACAAACCAACATAACAACATCACAGATATGTGCAATCCTGACTAATCGACGTATAGCAATTAGTCGATGTTTCCAAACACATATACACATCACAAAGCTTCTAAAGTAACCACGATATTATAATTCTGTATGCAATTTGTAAACTTAACCAATTTTCCAAAACTTGAAAATCCAGTGAGCTAAAGTTCTAAAAACGATCGTTTTAAGCTATCCAGGAGTCGAAACGAACTCGAAACCCACCCGAATCTTAGCGGAGAATTAGAGCATGAAATTAACTTTGAATTAAGGGGCCTAGAAGGGGTACCCCACTACTGAGGCCACCACGAGTTGGCCAGGGGGTGAGGCAGACCCGAAACTGCCTAAGGTGGGGCAGTTTCGTGTCCCCACCGCCAAGACCACCTTGTGGTGGTCTTGGAGTGGTCCCAACCATTCGGTCCCCCCTGGGGTGTCCCCATGGTGCACACGCTTCACCCCATGGTTTCTCAGTTCAAACCATGAGCCCGCGGGGTGTGCAAACAACTCAAAACATCATTTTTGGGAACTGTTTTTATCGGCAGTTTTTGCGCGACAAAAACGGCTGATTTCTAAAGTCGCTACAAGCTATCTAAGGTTTATGAGAGGCTCTGATACCACTGTAAGTAGATGTCGCGCACCCCACGTGTTCGTGGGGAGGCGAAAATTGCAAAAAATGATTTTTATGGGCTTCACAACACCGACTAGAACAAAGGATCGAACATAAACTATAGCTAGCAAACTACTTGAGGTTTAACTACCCGGATGAATTTTATACCTCATAGTATCGTATCCTTTGGGTCTTCTTGCTGTCCTCCTCGTCAACGTAGGCTCCGAGAATCAAAACGGATCAAAGCTTCCTCGTCGGCTTCCTCGAGTCAAAGACGATCCACACGAGAGTCTATAGTCCGAGCTCCAACCTCAAATCTGAGGTAACTAGGGCAACTAGCTTGCTAAACTAGATGGCCTAAATGATGTAGAGAATGAAGATGAGTTAGTTTGTCTCTTGGAACCCTAGGTTTTTCAACTCATGAGACTTAAGGGTTGAGAGGAAGAAGAAGGAGATGGCTTGAGGAAAGAGAAAATATTTTTTATTATGATAATTGATATGGCTTTCTTAATATGACTACAAAAAGAAAAATATCTCACCCAAAATATCTAGTGCCACAAAATATCTCACAAAATATCTAAGTCAAATAGTCAAACCAAGTCAAATAGTCAAACCAAGTAGCCATGGCACAATTATCATTTATAACAAATAATTTCCTCCACAACATAATTGTTTTAATCAAGTCAATGGTCAAAACCATAATAGGGTGTCTCCTTCTAAAAAACAATTTTAAGTAATTACAAGAATGCCCCTCTCATCCGTATATATGTACCCGTATCCGTGTTTCGAGAAAGACGAATACAATGAGACAAAACCGATCCATCAATATAATACTAGGATCTAGCTTAAACCAAAGCCCACTAGTATTATCCGCCCGATCATCATACGTGCACAAGTACATGTAAGTGATCAAAGCCCTGCCGTAAAACCACGGCCACTACACCTTTTGCCCGTGCAGGGAAACTCTCTGTGTGGGACTCTAAAGACTCGATAGTACACTGGCAGTGGGTTTAACCACAAGCCACAAGTGGTACTAGCTGCACGCAACGGCTACCCAGGTATATGTCGATAAGAAAGCTGATGAGCAAACCCATCCGAACTCCTATTGAGCCTGAATGTGACAATTTCTGTACAGTCCGGTCTGTTCGTCTAAGAGTATCGCATATCGGGCCTAGGGGGAGGTAATCGTCAGACCCCTAATAGCACAATAAGTTATGTCGGTAACACTACCGTACAGTCCGGTCTCTTCGTCTGATATGTCGCATATCCAGTTTACGGGTGGTAAACGTCAGACCCCAGTAACCGATAAGTCGTGTCGATGTGAGGCTCATAACGGGTCGAGAAACTACTGATAACTCTTACCAGTAAATCTCCATATCAGCCCTGGCCAGGGACTTCCAGTTATAGCCAATCGAACACAACGCAACATCAACTCCCAATACCGGGAGAGACGAAACCCCTCTTATCGCTCATTGCCTCCATGTGATTCGGGACTGTACCCAGTCGAACACAACGTTTTGCATGCCCTCTTGGACGTGGTAAGGTGGAAATCAAAGCACAGTGGGAATCACACAAGACTCTATGACGATCTCGGGTCTACAGACTAACCTGTACCAGTGTTACCGGAGAACTGCTATCTGACGATAGGTATAATATCATCTAGGAGTTCTTGGCGAGTCCGTTCAGTGTACCCAGTCTCCACTGAGCACTCGTACACCATCTTTGATGTCAAAAACCGATGGATATGGGATCATCCATCGCCCATCATATGGGGCAAGATGTGTATAGGCTAGTCTTCTTTGGTGTATCGATGCCCTGTCTCGATACACCCTCGACTAGGAACAGTTATAGGATGTACTCGTTGACTACCTTGGCCCCACTAGTGTGATCTCATCATAATCCCAGTAGTCAAGTACATATCCTAAGGGCTTTATCAACATGTGAGAGTAAGTCAGTAAGCCAATACAAATCAACATGTTAAAACAAAGTGAAACCAGACATACTATCATATCGAGCAAGAAATTCCTCACTATATATATCCAAGTATCCACTATAATATACATCATATGTACAACAATGGCCTCTAAGGCATATATACAACTAACAAAGGATATGTTGCCCATAAAAAACAATTCAAGAGGATGAAGTGTGAAGCTCGTTGACAGTAAAAGAGTGTGACAAATGCGCATGAAGAAATGGCTGGCAACAGTCATATGGTTGATACCAGTTCGGAAAGGGATAAACCTCACATTCGGGAGCGAATCTGAGGATGAAATAACCTTCAGCCCTATCTTCAAGGACTCCACCTCCGAAAAAGAAGAGGAGGAGAAGAACTACGAGAACATTCAGCCGCGTAACTGCACCCTGCCTAAGAATAACCTCAGACCTACAAACAAAGGTTCGAGCAAAAGAGACAAAGGGAAAGAAAAAATCCTTGAGGAAATCACCCTTGATTATGGAGTTGTCAAAGAGCTCGCAGTCAGGGCCCCACCCAGGAAAAACATGGTAGATTACAATGTCCTAGTACATCTGAGAAAAATACCCTCATAGTTGAGCATATTGGATGCTCTCCTCTTATCCAAATAGACACAAGAGACTCTGATCAAGGCATTACAAGAGCCCGATCAGTTCCAAGCTTTTCTTGCAAAAGAGAAGATGAAGGACGCACTGGCAGAGGTTCACACAGCTGAAATTACATTCAGCGATGAAGATCTTCTCCTCGGTATGTGCGAATATAACCACCCGTTATACGTCACCGGGTACTGCCATGGCATCAAGATAGGGAAAATCTTTATCGACAACGAATCCTCCGTCAACCTTCTTAATGTGAAAGTGCTGAAGGAGATTTGCATGAACGTTCAACACTTGGCTCGGGACAAAATTACCATCTTTGTTGTTCCCCTCCGAATGGCGGCAGAGACGCGGTGTACGTCTTTCCTGAGATTCGGGACAGATGCTATTTGGTTTTATCCGTCCACCTCTCCGAAGATGCCAAGTTGATTTATGGCACCGTGTATCGGAGGTTTAGACGGATGCGGCCGATGTAGCAGACTTCGTCAGATTCCCCCTCGCATGAGGGGTTTTTGATTGTGGGGACGCTCTTCCGTGTAGGCGCAAGCCCCTGCAGTTAATTACGCTACCGCATCGCGGTAACAACTTTCTCCTTCTCCAGAATTTCACTTCGTGTCGTGGGTGTTTGTTTTGTTTGTGGTTGCCCGTGGATTGTATACGGAGACTAATTTATGTCATCGCCCGTAGGACGTGGATTAGTCCAAATCCGTATTTCCTTAGATTTGGGTTTGGGGTTTTGGTTTAAGGATACGTTAGCCATATTTGAGGCTAAGATCGACTCAAACGTTTGTTAAGGATACGTTAGTCCAGTTTGAGACTAAGATCAACTTAACGGAATCGTTTAGATCCGACAAAAGAGCATTTGGGCTCTATTGCTCCAGTATAAGGACATAGCGGTCTGTTGCATGCATGGCCGTCGGGACCCGTCACCTCTCTGACGTCGTTGAAGGATTACAACGATAGGTGTCAGAGGAGTTCAGAGATGTATCCTTGAACCAAATTCGATTGGTGGGGATCTATAGTCCAATTTGGGACTAAAGTCTGTATGAAGGTTTAAGGATACGTTAGCCATATTTGAGGCTAAGATCGACTTAAACGGGATCGTTTAGATCCGACAAAAGAGCATTTGGGGGCTCTACTGTTCCAGTTTAGGGACGTAGTGGTCCATGTTCCAGTTTAGGGACCTAGAGGTCCATGTTCCAGTTTAGGGACATAATGGTCCATTGCCAGTTTAGGGACATAGTGGTCCAATAAAATGTATGGCTGTCGGGACCCATCACCTCTCTGAAGACGTTGAAGGATTACAACGACAAATATCAGAGGAGTTCAGAGATGTACCCTTGAACCAAAGAGTTGGTTCAAAGAGCAGATGTGCTCAGTTCAAAATGATTTGAGGACTTATGACAAGTTTGGGCTAAGTCCAATTATGTTTGAAATATTGGCCCTTTGGACCATTAGACATTTGTCTGGGTTCAGCCCCTTATCATTCAGCAGTGCTAAACAGAGGTTTGGGGGATCTGACAACATTTTGTCTTTGATTTCCTCAATTTTAAGATTCATTTGGAGGAGGGACTTTTGCCTCTGGAAAATTAGCCAATTTGGCTGAAGGTAGTGTTAAACACTAGAGAACAACAGTGTTAAACACTGGAGATAGAACTCTCAAATTAGTGTTAAACACTAAAAGACAATCAGTGTTAAACACTGGAAATATAATCTTCAATTTAGTGTTAAACACTAGAAACAATCAGTGTTAAACACTGGAATATAATCCCCAAATTAGTGTTAAACACTAAAGACAGAGGGGTCACGTGTGGACACGTGAGAGCGCCCAAAAGTGGGACCAGATCCCTTTTCTTCGTTCTGCAATTAAGTGTTAAACACTTCTTCATCTTTTGAGCATCACGTGTTGACACGTGATGGAGATTTATGCACTGACTATTAAAGCACTCGCTAAGGGGTCACGTGGGGACACGTGAGAGCGCCCAAAGCTCATATTTCCTTTGCCTTTTCTTTCTATATTTTGTAGGTCACGTGGGAGTACGTGAGGCATTGCCTAAAAGCTTCTTTTTTTCAGGGGCCGCGTGGGGACACGTGACCGTAATTCTTTTGCATGCATGAAGATCTCTTTATCTTTAAGAATTAAATTCTCTGTAGGGTCAAACCCTAATTTTGTTTTGGAGGAATTAAATTCCTATTGTGAATGAATTAAATTCTTATTTAGGGTAAAACCCTAATTTCTTTTTAAAAGAATTAAATTCCCAGATATGTAAAAGAATTAAATTCTTGATTAGGGTTAAACCCTAGTTTCATTTTAGGAGGAATTAAATTCCTGTGAGTTTGGGAGAATTAAATTCTCATAGAGGGTTAAACCCTAGTTTTGTTTTAGGAGAATTAAATTCTCAAAACTCAATTCCCCTTCTAAGTTTAGGATCTGCATGGCAGGATCTCGACCCGATGAGAATTAAATTCTCAATTTATGGGGAGATGTGCTCTGTGCAGATCTTCAACCAGAAGAAGAACTAAGTTCTTTTTTGTATAAGAGTTAAACTCTTGGATTGAGAATTAAATTATCTGTTTAAAGTTTTGATTCCCTTTTTTTTCTCACCTAGGGTTTTCTTTGTTGAGAATTAAATTCTCCTCTCTCTGTTCTTCTCTCCAAAAAGTAGATCCCTTTTCTTCTCTTCTTGGCTCCTATTTATAGGAGAAAGAAAAGAATCAATTTGTTTAGTAAATATCTCATTGAAAGATTTGATTTGTTTTTCATATTTAATATGAGCCTTTAGATTATTCTGTGAATTTTATTCACCGTTGGATTTTAGATCCAAAGATATTCTGTTTGTTATTTTCGGTGAGATTTAGGGGAAATCTTTCCTTGTCTAAGATTTTTCCATAAATTGGTGATTTTTAATCACCCTTGGATTTTTAATCCAACGGTCCCCATAATCCTTTTTCATTTGGAAAGATTTAGAATCTTTTAGAATTTAATTCTATTAAACTGTAAGGCTTTCGAAGCCAGTCACGTGCTGACACGTGACCCTTGGTCACGTGTGAGCACGTGACCCCCAATTGAGTCCTTTTCTCAGCATTTATTTATGCTTCAGTTTTAACCATCACGTGTCAACACGTGACCATTGGTCACGTATGAGCACGTGATACCTCATTGAGGTATTTCCTTCAGCCATTTGTTTTTATTTCTGTTTTAACTATCACGTGTCAACACGTGACCATTGGTCACGTGTGAGCACGTGACCCCCAATTGGGTCCTTCTTCAGCCGTTTGTTTTTATTCATGTTTTGACTATCACGTGTCAACACGTGACCATTGGTCACGTGTGAGCACGTGACACCTCATTGAGGTAATTCCTGATTTTTTTAATCAAGGAACAGTGCATAGCATATTTGCTCATAACGTTTGATCCCGGATGAATTATGAAGCCCATAATATATCAAATCGAAGGTTTTTCGAGATGCTTTCGATACCATCAGAATTTAACAGTTCCTCCTTCGGGAGTTTATCAAAATACAGGCTGGAAGATACTGGTTCGCATTTCCTTAAGCGTATTGCTGCCATTTGATACCTTGGACTCTTTTGCGCAGAAATTTTTGGCAGGAACATCTGTGTTCGACTCACAGTCATCACGGATACTTGGGTCCGTAATTCTGACGTTACGCTTCAGGTTGCTCGTCACTGACATCAAATTTCACGTCATTGACGCTAAGAGTTGTTATAACGTTTTGCTCGGCAGGCCCTGGCTGCATGAGTACAACGTCATCCCTTATACACAACATCAGTGTATGAAGTATTTCAATGATGGTTTGGAATGAACCGTCACAGGGGAGTTGAATCCGTTCTCGGTAAATGAAGTCCGGAAATATGAAGACGCAAAGTATTTTCTACCAGACTTCGAAAAAACAGAAAGGTGTCATAAGCCAGAGGGTAAACAGAAGTCCGTCGCCACCATCCCAATCTTTGGGAGCGTTACCGAGGAAGATGAAGAAATAGTCTACTCGTGGCAACCCCAAGACAACACGCCCGGACCATCTATTCATATTTTGGTCTTTGGCAGTGACTCTGAGGACGAGGCCAACGCAGTGTTCTCCATCCACCCGTCAGTGCAAACCCTCGACGAAGCATATCAGAGTTTGCAAATCACAATGGCTCCGTCTCGGCATTACAAGGAACTTGATGTGCTCTATACATACAGTGTATAAGAACTACAGACTTTCTACGTCCCTCTTAAATGAAGAGATGAAAAGGTGATCCTCTTCTACCAATCTACGGAGACCAAAGTAGAAAATGAAGTCTAGCACGGTGCCGACTTTGCACTTGATAGGCTTCAACCAATCCGTCTTCCAAGTTACTACGGGGAAGGATTGAAAAGGCTGTTAAGATGCCAAGGTGTACCCCTTGAACAAACTGTTCGGCAAGCTTAATTCTACAAAAAGATTTGGGATATCCCTGGGACCCAGCGAAAGATGCCCAACGGGAAGATAAGGACAACTGGGCTCGGATACGTTTAGTCCAAGAAACGGAAGCAATTCCACAGCTGTCGCGTCATAAACAGTTTCAGCGAAGAGGAAAACACTCTTCCAAATGGCCCTGACGTTGAAACAGAGCAAAATCACGCTCTAAGAACGTTATGTCCGTCGCTTGAAGAACAAATAGACAAGCTAATAGAAGAGGCTTGTCAAATGAGCCGAGACAGTCATAGCCGCGAAATGGATATCTATAAAAAATCCAAGACGCAGTGCCTCAATCAGCAACCTGCGGAGAAAGAAGACTACAATGCCCTTTATCCCCAGCTCGCTGTATGTCCTCACAAAAAGGAAAAATCCCGAAATAAAGGCAAAAACGGGACAAAGAGCGCAAACAACGTTCACAAACAACAAGGCAGATCTAAGAAGCTAAGCTATCAAGAAAAACTTGATTGGAACCCGTCCTTTATAAAGAAGATGGGTTGGGAATACTCCTTCCCTCAAGAAAAGACAGGGAAAATATTCAACCTTGTCATGAAGCACCAAATGATGACGCTCCCGGAGTCTCGGCACCCTGAACAAATAAACGAGTTCCATCACCCGGATTATTGCACTTTCCACCGAGCCATGGGTCATCCCCTTGAAGGCTGCTTCAGCTTCAAAGACTGGGTCGAAGACCAGTATCAACAAGGAAGGTTCGCTTTATCTGACAGCTGGAAGGTAACCCCACCGCAAAAGCATAAGCCAAAGAGGACCTATACCGTGAGGATAGGACCAGCTCAACATCAAGGATGGAAGCGAACCCGTACCTGCCACGTGATAAAACTGTCAAAGGGGGAGGGCACGAGACTATAAATGACCCCTTCAAGTACTTCGCAAATGAAGATGAGGACGAGGTGATCTCAGAGTTTCCACTAGCACCAAAAGATCTGGAAGACGGGATACACACTACGACGGACAACCTAAGGAAAATCGACTTAGGGACGGAAAATGAGCCGAGGCCCACGTTCGTCAGTGAGCTGCTATCTTAAAAATAGGTAGCCATGTTAAAAGGCGTGCTCATGACATATAAAGACTGAACTATTCCGAAATGTCAGGTTTAGATCCAAAGGTGGCAGTACATATACTGGCCATATCGCTGGACATAAAGCCAGTCAAACAAGCGCTAAGAAGAATTCAACTCAAACTTGAGATAAGTATTAACGCTAAAGTCAAGAAACTAATCGACTCCAGATTCATCGAAGAAGTTCAATATCCCGACTGGATCGCTAACATCGTTCCGGTAATGAAGAAAAATGGGATGGTGCACATCTGCGTGGACTTTTGGGACCTCAACAAAGATTACCCGAAGGATGATTTTCCAGTACCTGTTACCGAACTGATGATCGATAACACGTCTACCCATAAGGACTTCTCCTTCATGGATGGATCTTCAGGATACAACCAAATAAAAATGCATCCAGAAGACCAAAAGCATACAGCCTTCCGGACTTCTTTAGGCATATTCTGCTATAAGGTGATGCCTTTCGGTTTAAAGAATGCCGGCGCTACCTACCAGAGGTCCATGATGAAGATCTTCGATGGCCTCATCTATGAGATTGTCGAATGCTACATCGACAACCTTGTGGAGCAAGTCTTATAGGGAACATTAGGAACATCTAAACATAGTGTTCCAATGTTATCGGAAGTATAATATGAAGATGAATCCTCTAAAATGCACGTTTGGGGTCTCCTCGGGAAAATTCCTAGGATTCATCATACGGCACCAGGGTATTGAAATCGATCCCTCAAAGATCAAGGCGATTACGGAAATACCTATGCCAAGGACCTTCAAACAGTTGCGATCCCATCAACGAAAGCTCGCATATATCCGGCGGTTCATAGCCAACCTCTTCAGAAAATTCCGTCCCTACAGTCATCTGATGAAGAAAGGAACCCCATTCGTTTGGGATCAAAAGTGCCAAAATGCTCTAGGCGAAATCAAGCAATACCTGCAAAATCCGCCGGTGTTTACCACTCCGGTTAAGGGAAAACCCCTTATCCTATATACAACATCCCTTGAGGATTCTCTAGACACGCTATGGGCATAAGAGAACGATCAGAGAAAGGAGAGAGCTTTGTACTATTTGAGTCGAGTTCTCCTGGGGGCAGAAAACAACTACTCCCCCATCAAAAAGCATTGCCTGGCACTGATCTTCATGATAACGAAGCTCAGACATTACGCCTTGGTACTTGAGGTCCATCTCATATCAAAGGTGGATCCTCTCAAATATCTGATGTCAAAGGCTAAATTAATAGGAAGGCTTGCCAAATAGGCCCTCCTCCTGATGGAGTTCTTGATAACGTATCGACCTCTCAAAGTAGTGAAAGGCTAGTCCATCGTCGACTTTCTCGCCGAGCATCCAATACCAGCCGAATCCTCCTTAAATTGCGAGTTGCCTGATGAACATGGGTTCGACACAATCGAATGATCATCGTGCAAAGCCACAGGATCCTCTCGCCAACAGAAATATCTTCGGAAGACTTAACAGTGCTATACAAAAGAAAAAAAACGACCGAAAATGTAGCCCTTCAAATAGAGGACGAAGAAAAGGTCAAAGATTGGAGGGAAGTCTTTATAGACTACTTCAAATCCCAACGAATGCCGAAAACGCGTCGTCTCGACATCAGCTCATGAAACGAGCTTTGTCTTTCACCTTCGTCAATGATACTCTATATAAGAGATCGTTCGACTGTCTGTGGCTAAGATGCCTAGGGCCAGAAGAAGCAAAGAAAGTCGTCTAAGAAACTCACGACAGACTCTGCGGTTCTCACCAAGCTGGGCCAAAAATGAAGTTGAAGATCAAAAGAATGGGTTATTAATAGCCCACAAAGATTTAGGACTGCCTTGAATATGTGAAGCAGTGTCACTCATGCCAAATTCATGAGAACTTCATCCGCCAACATCCAAACCCGCTATACCCAACAGTAGCTAGCTGGCCGTTCGAAATGTGGGGAACCGATATAATTAGCCCCATTGAACTAGTATCCTCCAAAGAACATCGGTTCATATTGGCAACGACTGGCTACTTTTCTAAGTAGGCAGAAACAGTACCACCGAGGGAGGTGAAGACGGAGAATATCCTCCATTTTTCAGGACACGTGTCATCTATCGATTCGGCACTCCATGACGAATTATCTCGGATAATGGGCCGCCTACAGGAGCCATAAAATCAGCCGCTTCGCAGAACAACATAAGATTGATTAGAATTACTCTTCAGTCTATAATTCTCGTGCCAACGGTCTGGCTGAGACTTTCCACAAGATCTTGACAAAGATTATAAAGAAAACGGTGTCCAGAAACAAAAGAGACTGGCATGAATGGCTGCATGAAGCTTTCTGGGCGTACCGAACAACGTTCAAAATAGCTATGAATACAACACCATACGCGTTGGTATTTGGCATGGAAGCAGTGCTCCCCTTAGAAATAGATCAACTTTCTCTACGAGTAGCGGTTCGAGATGACTTGACAGATGAAGAAAATGCTAATTTTAGGTTTGAGGAGCTTGATGCTCTCGACGAAACTCGTCTTATAGCATAGCAAAATCTGGAGGCTTATAAGGCAAGGATGACACGGTCATACGAAAGATTGACTAGACCGAGAACATTCCGCTAAGGCGAGCTCGTGCTAGTCGTCAAAAGACCGATGATCCCCAATCCTGCAAAACGGGGGAAATTCGAGCCGAAATATGAAGGCCCATATATCATTGACAAAGTCTACCAAGGTGGAGCCTACCTGCTCATGGATATGCATGGCAAAAGACCTTTCCGGCCAATAAACAGCCGATTCCTCAAAAAATACTACGCCTAACGAGTCATGACCTAGATCAATGATAGATGACGATGCTCATTGATTCGTAGTGATTCTGCGTGTTCAAGTTTAGTTAATTACCGCAATCAAGACGGTTTCGCTTGTAGCTAGCCGGTTGAGTACGGGTCGTCCGCAGGGAGATGGGAATCTTTTTCTATGTGCTTTAACGAGTTAAGTCCAGTTTTCCAGATTTTGTTGTGATTAATTAAGTGTTAAAATGATATGTAAAGAGAGCTTGTTAGGGTTAGGATTAGGTTAGTTTGAGTTAGGAGTCGCTCACTTCTTTCGTTGCCACTCTTAATATCGGTGTTACGGTAATCGGCAACAACGGGGATTAGCACGACTAGGAAGGAACTTGCGAGTATAAGCTAGGCTTTCCAACGCTAAGTTCTTTCTTTTGGTGCTTGTCCGTCCGTTCTTGGCCTTAGCCATAACCTCCGGTTAATTCAACCACAACCGGTCTCACTACGGAAACACCACTATCATGTAGGATAGGGTGCCGTAAGGAGCGGATTGTGGTTCAATTAACGGGAGTTAATTTTAAGATGTTGGGCAAGGAAAGAGTGAGAGAGATTTCCTTCTCTCAAACTTCCCTTATCCTACCCTAACAAGTATGAAACTACTCACACATCATAATGAAAAGAAAACAAAACAAAAGAGGAAGATAGAAAGAAGGAGATTAGAAGATAACAACTAGCTATTTGCGACCTCACCTTGGCAAGGATCAAGCGTAAGCATCATGGTTGTTTTAATGATAAAGGAAAAGAGAAAAGAAAAAAACAACAAGAAATAACAACAACTAAGTTAACAAATTAAAATTACAAGCAATTATAAAAGAACAAGACAAGCATGATAAGTAAACGGGTCTTCTTTATTCATCATTCTTCACTCACAAAAGCTCACTACAAGACTTTTAATGGAGAAGAGATGAGAAGAGGAAGAAGAAACAAGTATTCTAAACCTAGAAAAATACAAGATTATGCACCCTTGGCTTCACAAGGTTCTGGGGTATTTATAGGCTGGAAAATGAAAACCTAGGGCAACATTCAGAACTAAAATGAAAAGACCAAAATACCCACAAAAATTGGTCAGACAAGGAGGCAGTATGGCCGCGGAACCGCGGCCTAGACCCCCTATTGGCCGCGGTTCCGCGGCCCTATAGTGGAATTGGGGCATGGGTTTTCTTGTGCTTCCCTGGTCTGCTGTGTACTTTATTCCGGCATATGATTTTTCTCAGATTTGCTTCACGATTTTTCCAGAATTTCTGTTGAGCACTAGATGATTTGATGTGGATCTTTTTGTTATGATTTCCTCGAGCTCCGCGTAGATTTCTTGGATCTTGTGTTGCCATTGAGCCTTGTGCATGAAAATGACATTGATTTGCCATTTTGTCTCTTAAACTGGTGTGTGGCAACAGACGGATAAAGAGCGGAGATCCGTGTTTTATCTGTGGTTGGCAGGAACCCGGGTTTTGTTGTGTTTTTCCATGAATTTCACCGTTTAGAGCCGAGAACCTGTATCCTGCAATTGACTAGCACACACGGCTCAAGAGTACCTACCGATATGCAATGTGATAAAAATTGGGCGGTATGAAAATGTAAAAATCTGATATGAACAAATACCCCCAAACTTATCATTTGCTCGTCCCGAGCAAAGCCAATTTATTCACAAAAAATTTCCTAACCTCACATTCGCAGGGAACGCGATTGCACTGAGCATGTGCAACAAGCCGTTTAAACCTCTAGGTGTCCCTAGTAGAAGGAGTGTTGTCTCCTGAGGGTTTTCAGCGGATACTACCCACAAAATCCGGTCAAGTTGGTTTTGTAAAATAACTAAGATTCAAACCCTAAAATTTTGTTTTAGAAAATAACAATTCTATTATCCTAAGTCTAGACTATCGAACCTTTATTTTTCACACCTCGCTTCTTATTTAACTACAGCTTTTATATGTCTTCACGTGTAGTGCAAATAGTGCCGTTAAGTTCCAGAAAGGTCGAATAAAGTCCTCATAATAAAGCCTGGATAAGAATTTTGAAAGGATCACATAAGTTTTATAAAGAGTTAAGCATTTTTCAAGTTTCGTTTTCCAGTAAGGTTTCAACTTCAGAATTTCTATCTTCCTTAACAGGAAACTAGGTCTTATTTTTCACTCCACCTTTTTCTTGTTTTCATTTCATACACACCTCTGTGAACGTGCAATAGTCTTTATCATAGAATAAAACCTTCATATCTCCACTAAAATTTTTATAAAAGCCTGTCTTTTATCAAGATTATTCTCACACAAAGAACCGTTAGGAATTTTAACTCGGAGAGAACACTTGCTTGACTTTGTTTTAATCTGGACTTTCTAGGCTTCTTAGCGAGCTTTGGGCCAATGCACCCAAACCAGTTGGTTTTAGGGCATTAGGTGTAGAAAAACCCCAGCGGACTTAATTACTCAAGTTACCTAGGTCCAAAAACAAAAGACAGTTTGGCGTGAAAATCAAGATGATTCAATACGAACGGAGATATAACCGGCAGTTCAATTATATTTTTTTTTTTTGGATAAAAGACGTGTTTAGTGGGTTCGGTGTGTAATCATTCCAATCAAGTTTCAGATGGGTTATTTTTCAGACTTAGTTCCGATTAAGGCATCAATAACATTCCTTCATATTCACTCACTTCATAAACTATTCTTGATATTACTTATTTCCGAACAAACCTATTTGATCCTCAGAAATTCATTTATCTGTTTAAGAGTTTTTAAACATAAAAGACTTGTCATCTAATTTCCAAAAACTCACGACACGTGTAGTGTGATGTAAAGACGTATATCAGCTATAGTTATCTTCAAAGGAGCGTTATCTTTCAGGTTTTCAAAATCTAAACATAAAATTTAGTTATTCTTATTTTATCAAACAAAACCGTCGAAATGTTGAATCAGAGTCCTCCCACTAGCTAACTTGACAGAAAAGTTTTTATGTTTTTTAGAAAATTTTCAGATTTTTATGGATTTTATGGATTTAAATATGCAGATGCAAAATATACATATGAATGCGAAGGTAAGAAATGCGTACCGAGTGTACCCCCAAACTTAAACTGGACAGTGTCCTCACTGTCATTGCATGAAGAGATCATTTGAAGGGTCAAAATTGTCGGTTAGCGATACACAAATTTTTTTTTCGTTTTGTTTTTAAAGAAAAGAAAAAGAAAAAGAATGGAAAAGATTATCCACAAATATATACAAAATGGTACATACCCCCAAACTTATTTGGAACAGTGTCCTCTGTTCTTGGCTGGATAACCGAAGTTTGGTGGTAGGCAGAGGAAAATTATGCAGGGTAAACCGGCTCCTATAAGAACAGGAGCTCCTCTGTTGGTTCGGCGCTAAGGTAAGGTTTTAGTCGGTGTCCGTTCACTTTGAAAAATGAACCGTCCTTTGGATTCTCCAAATCCACAGCGCCCTGCGGATATACGTTCCGCACAAAATACGGCCCTTTCCAGCGAGATCTGAGCTTTCCTGGATGGAAGTGAAGTCGGGTGTCGTAAAGCAGTACCTGTTTATCGCCCAAAATGCGTGATGCTCTTTTTCGACAGGTAGGTGGCAGGCTTTTCCGTACACAAGCCGATAGGGAGACATGCCAAGGTCGGTCTTATAAGCGGTTCGAAATGCCTAAAGGGCATCAGTGAGTTTCAGCGACCAATCCTTACGGTTCTTGGAAACCGTCTTCTCCAGTATCTGCTTGATTTGCCGATTTGAAACTTCGGCCTGCCCGCAGGTTTGGGGGTGGTAGGGCGTGGATAGCTTATGATTAATGGAGTATTTCCGCATCAAGGCCTCGAAAGTTTTGTTGCAGAAATGACTTCCATTGTCTCTAATGATCGCTCGGGGGTGCCCAAACCGGGAGAAAATGTTTTCTTTAAGGAACCTAACGACAACCTTGTTGTCGTTAGTCCGGCTGGGCACAGCCTCGACCCATTTAGAGACGTAATCAACAGCGAGAAGGATGTACAAGTTCCCAAAAGAGCTGGGAAACGGCCCCATGAAATCTATCCCCCAAACATCGAAAATCTCCACAACCAAGATTGGTTGGAGCGGCATCTCGTTCCTCCGGGATATCCGGCCCGTGTGTTGGCACCTGGAGCAAGTCTTGCAATAGTCATGAACGTCTTTGAAGAGTTGTGGCCAGTAGAAACCACATTGCAAGATCTTCTCAGCTGTCTTTCTGGGGCCAAAATGCTCGCCACATGCTTGATCGTGGCAAAACGACAGCACACTCTTGAATTCCTCGTCAGGGACACACCGACGAATAATCTGGTCGGGACAGTACTTGAACAGATAGGGTTCGTCCCAGTAAAAGTGTTTTACTTGGGATAAGAAGCGAAGTCTGTCCTGACTTGACCATTCAGTCGGTAGTAATCCCGTGGCCAAATAGTTCACAATATCTGCGAACCAGGGTTCGCAAGATACTGTCAAGAGCTGTTCATCCGGGAAAACGTCGTTGATCGGAATTGGAAGCGAAGGCAAAGAAGGAAGTCGTGAGAGATGGTCGGCAACTACGTTTTCACATCCTCGTTTGTCCTTAATGACAAGGTCAAACTCTTGAAGCAAGAGGATCCAACGTATTAACCGAGATTTTGCATCTTTCTTCGCAAAAAGATGGAGCAGAGCAGAATGGTCTGTGTAGACAATGACTGGAGAGCCGTTGAGGTAGGGCCTGAATTTTTCTAAAGCAAATACAACAGCCAAGAATTCCTTCTCAGTTGTTGTATAATTGAGTTGGGCGTCGTTCAGGGTTCGGCTCGCATAATAGATTACGTGCGGCATCTTTTTGATGTGTTGTCCAAGGATAGCACCAATGGCAAAGTCGGATGCATCGCACATAATCTCAAATGGGTGCGTCCAGTCAGGTGAAGAAAGAACGGGAGCAGAAGTGAGTGAGCGTTTCAATGACTCGAATGCAGTCACACAGCTCGAGTTGAAGTCGAATGGCGTGTCCTTGGCCAGCAAAAGAGTCAAGGGCCTAGCAATCTTGCTAAAGTCCTTGATGAACCGTCTATAGAAACCGGCATGGCCAAGGAAGGCTCGGATATCTCGGACGCATCTGGGAGGAGGTAGATTGGAAATGACCTCAATCTTTACTTTGTCAACCTCTATGCCATTTTGCGAAATGATATGTCCTAAGACAATACCTTCGCGCACCATGAAGTGGCACTTCTCCCAATTCAAAGTGAGATTCTTGTCCTTACATCGAGTAAGGACATCGTCAAGATGCAGCAAACACTCGTTGAAGGAATCGCCGAAGATGGAGAAATCATCCATGAAAATCTCCAGAAATTTTTCCACCATGTCTGAGAAGATTCCCATCATACACCGCTGGAAGGTAGCGGGCGCATTGCATAACCCAAAGGGCATGCGACGATATGCAAACGTGCCGAAAGGACAAGTGAATGTGGTCTTGTCCTGGTCTTTTTCGGCGATGGGAATCTGATTATAGCCAGAGTAGCCATCAAGAAAGCAGTAGTACTCGTGTCCGGCCAATCGTTCAAGCATCTGGTCAATGAAAGGTAGCGGAAAGTGGTCTTTCCGCGTTGCGGCGTTGAGTTTTCTGTAATCGATGCATACTCGCCACCCAGTTTGGGTGCGAGTAGGGATTAACTCGTTCGCCTCGTTGGTTATGACCGTTATACCTGATTTCTTGGGGACAACGTGGATGGGGCTAACCCACTGGCTATCAGAGATAAGGTAAATGATACCACTATCTAGACATTTTACGAACTCCTTCTTCACAGCCTCTTTCATGACTGGATTGAGACGTCTTTGTGGATCCCGGGCTGGTTTGGCATCATCCATCAGATGAATGTGATGCTTAACGATCAGGGGACTAATCCCCTTGATGTCCGCCATGGACCAGCCAAAAGCTTGCCTGTTGCTGTGCAAGACCGCGAGAAGGGCTTTCTCTTGCTCTGGAGCTAGAGAAGCCGAGATGATGACAGGGAGGGTCTCGTTCTCACCTAAGTAAGCGTACTTAAGGTGAGACGGCAAAGGCTTGAGTTCGAGCGTCGGAGGTGAAACGATTGAAGGCAAGATTGGTGCAGAGGTCTCGAACTCAAAGGACTCCAGCAAAGGTTCAAAACGAGTGTAAGCGACCGAGTCGGATGGTTCAGGTAACTCATCCGGAAATTCGAAGGATTCAAACTCGGGTTGTGAGCGGCTAAGATCGTTCAAGAACGTGAAACACTCGTAGTCGTTGTCGGGCGCAGAAACAGCAGCAGGTTCGAGGAGGAACGCACTAGTGGCGTTAAGATTATCGTGATCAAACAGAAACTCCTCGAATTCACATTCTTCTGGGGTGATCTCCTGGATCGAGGAGACATCCAGTATATGAGCATTAGGTTCGGCGGGCTGATTCCCCAACCTAAAAATGTTGAGTTCAATCGTCATGTTTCCAAAAGAGAGGTTCATCGAACCATTATGACAATTGATCACAGCATTTGAGGTTGCAAGGAATGGGCGACCGAGTATCACCGGAATTTGATTCCGGGGGTTAGCTACAGGCTGTGTGTCTAATACAATGAATTCAACGGGGAATATGAAGTCCCCGACTTTGATTAACACATCCTCTAGCTCACCCCTAGGATGGGTGATCGATCGGTCGGCCATTTGGAGAGTGCAGTGTGTGGGTTTCAGCTCTCCGACGCCTAATTGCTCGTATACTGAGTACGGAAGCAGGTTAACACTGGCACCAAGATCTAATAGTGCGCCGTTGATGTTCTTATCCCCAATGGTAATTGAAATCGTAGGACAGCCAGGGTCCTTCCGTTTTTGTGGTAAAGATTGGGTAAGCGCATCACTCACAGCACTAGCCAAGAAAACTTTCTTGGGTACCTTAGACTTCCTCTTTTTCGTGCACAAGTCCTTTAAGATTTTCGCGTAGGACGGGACTTGTTGGACAGCATCTAAAAGAGGAATGTTAATGTTAACCTGCTTAAATAACTCCAGAATCTTCTCCATTTGAGGATTTTGTTTATTAGACCTCAACCGGTTTGGAAATGGAACATTTTTAAAATTGGTTGAGTCTAATGCTGGAGGAGGAGATTGTGGAGTTGGAACGGATCCCAGAACAGTTGTTTTCGTGGAGTGAGAAGTGGGTCCATTCAGAGCAGAAGAAGAAGAAGGAGAGCCTTGTGAAGAACGGAGAATAGGCTCAGAAGACGAAGAAGAAGAAGAAGAAGAAGAAGAAGAAGAAGCGGCCGGGGTGTCATCGTTGATTCGTGTGCCAATGTTGTTTTGCAGCATCCTTCCCGATCTCAGTGTGGTCACGGCACTCACATTATGGTTCTGTTGTTCAAGAGCAACATGTGCATTATGTGGGTGACCGGGATTTGGGAGTGGCTGGGACGGGAGCTTCCCCTTCTCTCGCTCGCTTAAGGCCGCATTCAGCTGTGCAATCTGGGCCTCGATGGTCTTGATGCTTTGCCCGTGAGCGGCAGTGTGTTGCACTAAGGACTGAATGGAAGACTGGATGTTGGCGGTGGATTGTGTCGATTGTTTAACGAACGCCTCCAGACTTCCTTCGAGCGAGGAAAACTTATCGTTGTTTGATGGAACAAAGTTGTTTGGTGGAAAAGAATTGTTGGGTGCAAAGTTGTTCGTCTGATTTTGGAAAGGTTGGGGTTGGAAAGGCTGCTGAAACTGCTGTTGAGTTTGTTGTTGCGCTTGTTGTTGCGGCGGAGGGGTCCTTTGGAAATTGTTGCCTTGGAATTGATTCTGATTCTGATTCCAGGCGAAATTGGGATGGTTCCTCCAACCGAGATTGTAGGTGGAAGAGTATGGATCATTCCTCGGTCTTTGCTGGAATGCAGCATTAACCTGATCCTGTCCTTGCGATGGCGGATTGTAAGGACACTCTTCGGTTAAGTGAGAAGGATCGGAACAATAAGCGCAGATGGTACGAAGGGGAAGAACAGGGGCAGGAGCAGGAGAAGAAAATTTGCTCTCTATTGCTTCAAGCTTTCTCGTTATTGCAGCCATTTCAGCTTTCATCGCAATAGAGACATCAAGTTGGTGAATTCCTACCCTAGACTGACCGGTAGAAGTGGAGGTAGAAGAAGAAGAAGTCGGTCTGGTGCTCTCCCATTGTAGCGTTTGCTCCGCAAGGTCGTCAAAGAATTGCCACGCTTCCTCGTCAGATTTCGATAGGAAGTGGCCCTGACAGATGGTTTCCAACAACTGCTTCGTTGCTGGGTTCAGGCCCTCGTATAAGGTTTGGCAAAGTTGCCATTTCTCTATACCGTGGTGAGGACACTGAACAAGAAGGTCTTTGTACCGGTCAAAGCACTTCTAGAAGGGTTCAGAAGGAAGCTGAGAGAATTGGTTGATTTCATTGCGAATCCTTGCGGTTTTATGATTCGGATAGAACTTTTTGAGAAACGCTTTAACAAACTCGTCCCAACTGGTTATGGAATGGGAAGCGGTGCTATACAGCCATTTTTCAGCAAGATCGCATAAAGTGAACGGAATGACCCGTAGACGTATAGCATCGTCCGACAGTTGGGTGGTTTTCATCATGGCACAGACGTTTTGAAATTTATTGATGAAGATATAGGCATCTTCAGATTCAAGCCCATGAAATCGTGGAAGCATGTTGATGAAGTGGGGCTTAATTTCAAAGTTGTCCCCATTGGCCGGTGGAAGAGAAAGGCAGGTGGGAAGTGCAGAACGGGTGGGATAGAAACGATCCTGGAGCGCGATTCGCTGCGGCGCTACAACAGGCGGTGGTGGTGGGTTATTGGTCTCCGTAGGAGATGGAGCCAATCCAGGGGTAGTCAAAGAGATGTTCGGATTAAATCCCGACATCGCGGAAGAAGAGGTTGGTGATGGTGAAGGTGAAGATATATGAACAGAATTCCGTTCAACGTTGGAGTTGGCCGGCAAAGGAAGGGGTGAAAGAGGAGTGGATGGAGTTTCGACGTCTGAGTCGATCGCGTAGTCGGTAGCGACTAACGTAACGCGGACTAGGCGGGCGCTAGTGTCCCGAGTCCAAGCGGACATACACTAAACGAGTTTAGTATAGTCAAAGCGGAGAAGGTGAGGGTAAGAAAACGTCAATGGAGAAAAACGATGGGTGGAGGGTGAAAAAATGGATTCGGCGACAAAGGGCAAGTTTTTATAAAAGTTTTTGATTTTTTCCTTTTTTTTAGAAAGATCTTTACAGAAATATGTACGGACTTACGGCTTTAAGCGATCACAAATAAGATATGCACAATCTTACCTAGATCTAGGGTCACCTAGGTCAACTAGACCTGCTCCTAACTGTTCCAGAGGGCTAGAAATAGGACCTCAAACCGCCTCTTCTCCGTCTAATGCGGCCAGATAAGTGCCAGGTAAGTGGGAGGTTGTCCAACGCTTTCGCGAAGTTCCTTAATTAAATAACCACTTGCCTTCGTCACAATTGCCTAGGCACCGCAAAAGTCAGATAGGATAAACGGCTGATGCCTGTAACTAGTCCTCTGTCCTATTGAGCGCGAAGTCCTTAGGGCTGAGTCTAGTATTTTTTAATTAACAATGGTCAATGCATATGCTTTTTGTGATTTTTGGGGTCCTGGGAAGGGTGATGAAATCCCCACCCAATCTGAATTGGTTTCAAGCCCCTTAAGTCCGTATTAATGAATGCAAAGCGATAACAAATCAACTGCAAACAATTTTTATTTTTAGCGCGGCGCAAAGAATCCTGCACAAAAACAGTTTATTGGAAGGGGGAAGAGAGTTTGCGCAAAGAATGCTGCAGAAAACACAATTTATTGGAGTCCAGAGGAGTGGGGAGGAAGCAAGAAAGACTTACAGAGATTTTGAGTCGACGAAGCCACCAAGTGGCCGCGGTTCCACGGCCTAAGCCTTCTTATGCCACGGTTCCGTGGCAGGAACTGGGAGTTGGGCTTCTGGATTTTTGGTGTGAGCTCCTCTGTTTGTCCTCTGCTTGTCTGGATTTTTTGAATTTTTTTTTTCTCACTGTACCTGCTCTAGATCTTGACAGTAGACCGTTTGTTCCGTTTTGATCCGTCGTGGTGTAGCCGCGAAATGTGGGTCTATCTTCCCACGTCTTTGGCTCTGAACTCGAACTCCGTATTATCCTGCACACTTGCACAAAAACTAATCAAAAACAACAAGATGAATTTTTTTACCAAGTATATTTTTTTTGTTTTTCGGTTATATTTATATTCACAAGTTAACCCGAAATTACACAAAGAAATAAACTACCGTCTCCCCGGCAATGGCGCCATTTGATTGGTAGCGATTCTGCGTGTTCAAGTTTAGTTAATTACCGCAATCAAGACGGTTTCGCTTGTAGCTAGCCGGTTGAGTACGGGTCGTCCGCAGGGAGATGGGAATCTTTTTCTATGTGCTTTAACGAGTTAAGTCCAGTTTTCCAGATTTTGTTGTGATTAATTAAGTATTAAAATGATATGTAAAGAGAGCTTGTTAGGGTTAGGATTAGGTTAGTTTGAGTTAGGAGTCGCTCACTTCTTTCGTTGCCACTCTTAATATCGGTGTTACGGTAATCGGCAACAACGGGGATTAGCACGACTAGGAAGGAACTTGCGAGTATAAGCTAGGCTTTCCAACGCTTAAGTTCTTCCTTTTGGTGCTTGTCCGTCCGTTCTTGGCTCTTAGCCATAACCTCCGGTTAATTCAACCACAACCGGTCTCACTACGGAAACACCACTATCATGTAGGATAGGGTGCCGTGAGGAAAGGATTGTGGTTCAATTAACGGGAGTTGATTTTAAGATGTTGGGCAAGGAAAGAGTGAGAGAGATTTCCTTCTCTCAAACTTCCCTTATCCTACCCTAACAAGTATGAAACTACTCACACATCATAATGAAAAGAAAACAAAACAAAAGAGGAAGATAGAAAGAAGGAGATTAGAAGATAACAACTAGCTATTTGCGACCTCACCTTGGCAAGGATCAAGCGTAAGAATCATGCTTGTTTTAATGATAAAGGAAAAGAGAAAAGAAAGAAACAACAAGAAATAACAACAACTAAGTTAACAAATTAAAATTACAAGCAATTATAAAAGAACAAGACAAGCATGATAAGTAAACGGATCTTCTTTATTCATCATTCTTCACTCACAAAAGCTCACTACAAGACTTTTAATGGAGAATAGATGAGAAGAGGAAGAAGAAACAAGTATTCTAAACCTAGAAAAATACAAGATTATGCACCCTTGGCTTCACAAGGTTCTGGGGTATTTATAGGCTGGAAAATGAAAACCTAGGGCAACATTCAGAACTAAAATGAAAAGACCAAAATACCCACAAAAATTGGTCAGACAAGGAGGCAGTATGGCCGCGGAACCACGGCCTAGACCCCCTATTGGCCGCGGTTCCTCGGCCCTATAGTGGAATTGGGGCATGGGTTTTCTTGTGCTTCCCTGGTCTGCTGTGTACTTTATTCCGGCATATGATTTTTCTCAGATTTGCTTCACGATTTTTCCAGAATTTCTGTTGAGCACTAGATGATTTGATGTGGATCTTTTTGTCATGATTTCCTCGAGCTCCGCGTAGATTTCTTGGATCTTGTGTTGCCATTGAGCCTTGTGCATGAAAATGACATTGATTTGCCATTTTGTCTCTTAAACTGGTGTGTGGCAACAGACGGATAAAGAGCGGAGATCCGTGTTTTATCTGTGGTTGGCAGGAACCCGGGTTTTGTTGTGTTTTTCCATGAATTTCACCGTTTAGAGCCGAGAACCTGTATCCTGCAATTGACTAGCACACACGGCTCAAGAGTACCTACCGATATGCAATGTGATAAAAATTGGGCGGTATGAAAATGCAAAAATCTGATATGAACACTCATGTCCGCTCGCTATCTTCCCGAGTCAAAAACTCTAAGAGTAGTATGCAAAGAAGGTCCGTCGCCTCAAACATGGCGATGACGGACCGAGATGTGCTTAAACTAATAATTCGCCTCAAACATGGCGATGACGGACCGAGATGTCCTTAAACTAAAAATTCGCCTCAGACATGATGGTAACGGACCGAGATGTCCCTAAACTAGAATCTTTCCTCAAATATGGCAATATAGGACCGAGAAGTCCTTAAACTAATTATCTGCCTCAAACATAGCAGTATGGACCGAGAAGTCCTTAAACTAACAACGGACCGAGATGTCCTTAAACTAAAAATTCGTCTCAAAAACGACGATACTGGACCGAAAAGTCCTTAAACTAATTAATTGCCTCAAACCTGGCAATACAAGACCGGGATGTCCCTAAAACAAAATTTCGCCTCGAACATGGCGATATAGGACCGAAACGTACCCAAACTAGTGCATCGCCCCAAATATGGCGATACATTCCCTTGGGATCTATATTGCAATCGATGTCTTAACAGGAAATATTGCAAATCGAGTCCCCCTTGCTATATAGCTAATCCAGTGATGAAACCACCCTCAAAACCCACCGGCAAACGGACGGGTCACTTACGACAAAGCTACTTTCGAGAGTTTCGTTGTCAAAAAGGTATGTCCACAAGAAAAATAGGCACGGATGAAAAGCCGAGAGGACGCCGTGAGTAAAAACAGCAGGACTACCGGCGAGTTTGTGAAAACTCGAAAGGGTGCTATCTCATTAAAAAAATGGTATGTCCACATTCAAAATGGACACGGATAAAAACTCGAAAAGGAGCCGTGAGTAAAAACAGCAGGACTGCCGGCGAGTTTGTGAAAACCCAGAAAGGACACAAACTTGTAAAATAAAAAATTTATATGCACTTGCAAAGTCTTCTCGATCTTGTAAGGAGAAAATACATGCGTGAGATCCTTATAACTCACAAAGGAGCAACACACTTATGAATCTTTATGATTTCTAAGGAGAAATTACACTTGCGAGATCCTCACGACTCGTAAGGAGAATTCCCCTTATAAGACCCTCACGGCTCATAAGATTCAAAAGTCTTAAGCTACACGGATCCGAACATGTTCTTAAGCCGTTATATCCTCTAAGTTGCCCTACAGGCGGTCCAATATTGACCCTTGCATACAATCCACGGGCACGAATAAACATTTTCCCACCAAGTTCCACCAATGGCGAGAAATGTCCCTATATGGTGAACGACACTTGTAAGTCTTCTCGACTTATAAGGAGAAAATATCACTTAGGAATCCCCATGATTCCTAAGGAGAAAATACACCTACGAGATCCTCATGACTTGTAAAGTCAAAAAGCCTTGGTCAACAGGATCCTAACCCTGTTTGCTAAGCCTCCTTTGTTAAAATCAATAAAGATAAATGATGATTCGCTCCTGTTCATATCCCAGTTGTAGTGATGCTGATGCCAGGGTTGGTATCAGATTCCAAACTCGCAAGAGAAACAACAGCGAGTAGCAAAAAATGCATATAAAAATAACCGAAATAATGGGGCAACTCGCAATAAAAATCAGCGAGTAAAAAAATATATATGCATATAAAAACAGCCGAAATGTTTGGGCAACTCGCAATAAAAAGCAGCAAGTAAATATATATATATATATATAATAGTTGAAATGATTGGGCACCGCGAAAAATACCGAAATGATTGGGCAATCACGACTTTCGCGATATGAAAAGCTGAAAAGATAGAGTATCACAGCAATAGAAAATAAAATCTCCTCTGCCCTGCAAGTATATCCATATTGACACTTCTATACAATTCATGGGAACAAATGAATGAAAGGGAACCATACTTTCCTACTAGGCTCCGTCAAAGGGAGAGCCAGATCTGGACGGCAATATCTACAGCCTAGAGATCAACTCGACGTTCTTCTCATTCCAACCGGGTGCGGATGCGACGTTAACAAAAGCTCCAAGGAGCCAAATCAAAAAGGAGTGATGGCAAAATCCTAACTCCAGCCCGACGTGCTTCTCATGCCAACTGAATGCAGATGCAACATCAACAAAAGAGCCAAGGGTCAAAGCAAAAATGGAGCCATGGAAAAATCATAGTTCTGAGTCTTGACAGTTCATATACAACTCAGAGACTATCTCGGCGCTCCTTCTCAGTGCAGACGCAACGTCAACAAAAGACCCAAGGGTCGAAACCAAAAAAATGGAGTAACGGCAAAATCCTAACTCCAAGTCTCGACGACGCATATACATCCTAGAGACCATCCCGACGTTCCCCCTCATTTCAGTAGGATGTGAATGCGGCTATCAAATGAAATTGGAGCAATGGCATATTCCTAGCTCCGGACTTCAACTGCAATACATACAGTATAGAAGTATTACAGATGTCTACCCTACTTCAGCGAAGAATCGGCACGGCATCGTCAAAACAAAAAATGAAGCAATGGCATATTCCTAGCTACGGGTCTTGAAGGAAACTCATATAAAGCCTAAAGACTATCGGAGATCATCCCACACCAGTGCGGAGTGGTTATGACTCATCGGGGCTCCAAACTGAGCCTAACCTCAAGTAAAAAGCGTCATGGCACATTCCTAACGTTTGCTCTTCCGACGGTAATATGACCTAAGGAAATTACTTGAAGACGTCTTGTCCAGCCCCCGAAGGGATCAGAGACACGACAGTCGCGGGGCTACTCAAACAACAGCTGAAGGACTGCATATCGAGGAATATATCAGCCAACGCGACGGTACCACGGACTAAAACCAAGTACCACAAAACTAACGGACCTCCGCCGTAAAGAATGGGGGTTATCTATATACAACGTTAGGACAAGTTTACCTGTAACCCAAGGTTGGTAAACTAAAAGGCTCCGAGATGAGGCAATAAGCTAGAGACTCCGAAATGAGTGAATAAACTAGAAACTCTGAAATGAGTACTTTAACTAGAAACTCTGAAACGAGTGAATAAAATAGAGACTCCAAGACGAGTGAATAAACTACAGACTCTAAAACGAGTAAGTAAACTAATGGGCGCTAAATCAAGACATCAAGAAATAGAAAAGGTGCAATTCATAGGCCTCAGGGTTTAGAACTGCAATTCTTAAGGATCGAGATTTGAGAAGACGCTTGTATCCGCTCGTTATCTTCTAAGATCAAAATTCTAGTAAAATTCATGTATGCCAGCTTGAAATCGACCAAATGCTATGCATCACTTCAGTCCAATGTTCACCTATATCTAGATGCATACATTAGAAACTTCTAAGGTTAAAATACAAAATATATGTACAGAAGCAAGATGCCCCTATGAATATGCACTGGAGATGAAACGTTCAATGGTCGTCATTATTTTTATTATCAGTATTTATTACACAGAAAAAAGATCGCCAAATATAGGATCAGAGATACAAGGATTTGTTGGGTTACACTAACGCCCCGGCCATCATCCGAGGCCGTTTGCGGAACAAATTTTTTTATAACGATTTATGTTGGCGCTAGAATAACCCGTTAACACCGGATCTACCATAAACCTAACTAGCAACCTTAAGGGTTTTATCTACTATGATAGAAATTTATACCAAAAGGCTCAAGTTCTTTGGGTCTTCACTCCTTTCCTTTAGCTCCTTAAAGAGTGTGCAGATCGCGGTTGATCGTCGGCCTCCTCGCGTCAAAGATGATCCACCCGAGAGTGTCTACTTTGAGCTCCTATCTTTAAATTGAGGTAACTAGGTTACTAAGTATGCTAATCTAAATAGTCTATATGATGTAGAGAGTGATGATGGATTGATTTGTCTCATTAACCCTAGGTTTCTCAACAAATGAGACTATTAGGATTTGAGGAAGAAGAAGAAAGCTTGGAGGAGATGAGAGTGTAGTGATAGCATAGAAATGAAAAATGACCAAGTCTTGTGAATTATCAAGCATCCAATAATTCACCAAAATATCTTGAAGCCACATTGTCTTAATAGTAAACCATGCGTCACTACACGAGTCACCAAGTAGCCATGCTTTATTTAATACAAATGAACACCTCATACATCCACCTCATTAATCATTTAATCAAAATGATAAAAACTAAAATGAGGTGTCTTCTTCTAGAAGCATCTTGGACAATTACAAGCATACCCCTCACCGTATATACATACCCGTATCCGTATTTCGAAAAATACGAATACAAAGAGATGAAAATAATCCAAGAATATAATACTAGGATCGGCATAAACCAAAGCCCACTAGTATTATCCATCTGAATTATGATCCGTGTATCTAGTACACGTATATGATCGAACCTTGCCGTAAAACCATGCGGTCTCTACATCGTTTCGCCTTAAGCAGGGAAACCCTCTATGTGGGACTCTAAAGACTCAACAGTACGCTGGCAGTGGGTTTAACCATAAGCACGTCAGCGATACTAGCTGCACGTAATGGCTACTCAGGTACCTGCCGAAAAGGATGGCCAATGAGCAAACTCGTCCGAACTCCTACTGAGCCTATCCATGATAATCTCCATACAGTCCGGTCTCTTCGTCTAAGTGTATCGCATACCGGGTCTAAGGGGTGGTAAACGTCAGACCCTAATAACCCGATAATTCATGCTGATGTGGCTCAGGACCAATCCGGGAAACTACTGATTAACCTATCAGTAAATCCTAACTGCCTTGGCCAAGGTTTTATGGTCCTGACCAATCGAACACAGTGCGATATCGACTCCCAATACTGGGAGAGACAAATCCCCAAAAATCGCTCATTGCCTCCATATGGCTCGGGACTGTACCCAACCAAAATTTGTTTGCATGACTCAGTAGAGCTGTGGTAGGGTAGTGATCAAAGCACAGTGGGAACTTGTAGGGTTACTAGGCACACTAACAAGGCTCTACAAGGCATCGACCATGCCAAAATTAAATTTTTATGTGCCGAACAACCCTAAGCTGGATCGTATACTAGAGATTAGGCGAAGAAACTAGCAAGTAAACAACTTTACTCTAAAGGGATACGAAATACAACCTTTGTAGATCGGTCCTTCACTTCTTTAGCTCCTTGATGAAGTCCCTTCGCTGCGATCGTGGCTCTCCCGGACCCCTGCATGGCTTCAAAGGTGAAAGGCGCGACCTTACTTGAAGTCTCTGAGGCCGAAGATGATCTACGTCGAGGGAATACGACTCAAGCTACTACTTCACTAATTTGAGAATTAGTGAAGCAAACACCCTATACTAAAGTGCTAATCTAGTAGAGGATGGAGAAATAGGAAGTGGGTTCTCTTTGGATTTTTATTTCTCACAAAGTTTCACTCTTTTTTCAAAACCCTAGCAAGCTTTTTCTCTTGCTCAATGAAGAAGAAGATGAACAAAAGAAAAGAATGAGGATAATGATCAGGTGAGTGTGCTAACCATGGTGAGTGAGTGTCATATACTAACCCTTGTAGAGCCATAACCATAGCTAAGTGTGTGATGGTTAGGTTAAAGTCCAAAGTAAAAACAAATCTAGTGGACTCTAGTCAATGCATCCACAAGCTTCCACAAGCTTCATGCATTTTCTAATTTTCCACTAATTTTGTAATTACTTTTAAACATTAAACCCAATCATAACAAATAGGATGGTGTATGTTTCATACACACATGAATGTTGTATCATCAACCATGATACAATATGATAACACATTTTAACATATATCATATATATGTTAAAGTAGTGTGCATGTGAGAAAAAACCCTAACTGAACAAGTGTTAGCAAGTGTAAATTAGTATATCTAATATACAATTATACACTTAATTATTAAATCAACACTTGACTTAATAATCCGGTCATATCACATATAACCGGCTAACATCCTAAAGTATCGCCTTATCGAATCAACACTTGATTCGATAACGCGGCTATATCCTATATATAACCGACCGATACAAAAAGTCGCGAGAATAGAATACGGTATCACATACACGCATTATTCTCAGTCCTGCACATATCACATATGCGCTCCTATTTCGTTTTGCCTGAGCCAGTAAAACCTCTATGTAGGACTCTAAAGACTCGTCAATACGCCGGCAGTAGGTGATGATCACATCAAGCACCCACAAGCCGTCAGCGGTACTAGCTGGACGTAACGGCTACCCGGGTATTGAGCGATCAGAAGATCAGCAAGCAAGCCCGCTCCAACTCCTGTAAAAGCCTGCCGGTAACACTTCCCGTACAGTCCGGTCTCCTCGTATGATATGTCGCATATCAAGTCTAGGGGTGGTAAACGTCAGACCCCAATAACCGATAAGTCGTGCCGATGTGAGGCTTATAACGGATAGAGAAACTACTGGTAACACTTACCAGTAAATCTCTGTATCAGCCATAGCCAGGGACTTCTCTGTTACGGCCAATCGAGCGCTGCGCAACATCAACCCCCAATACAGGGAGATACGAAACCCCTCCTATCGCTCATTGCCTCCATGTGACTCGGGACTGTACCCAAAAACCACCGTTTTGCACGCCCTCATGGACGTGGTAAGATGGAAATCAAAGCACAGTGGGAATCACACAAGACTCTATGACGATCTCGGGTCTACAGACTATCCTGCACAAGTGTCACCAGAGAACTGCCATCTGACGTGAGGTATAATACCATCTAGGAGTTCTCGGTGAGTCCGTCCAGTGTACCCAGTCTCCACTGAGCACCCGTATACCATCTCTGATGTCAAACAGCAATGGATATGGGATCATCCATCGCCCATCTCATGGGTCGAGATGCGTATACGCTAGTCTACACTGGTATATCGATGCCCCATCTCGATACACCCACGACTAGGGACCTTGAAGGATGTACTTATGGACTACAATTTCCCCACTAGTATGATCCGTATCATAGTCCAGGTAGTCAAGTACACATCCTAAGGGCTTTACCTACATGTAATGATATGATAGTATAAAGAGACAAGTATACATGTTAAAGTAAAGTGCAACCAGATAGCATACTATCATGTCGAGCAAGAAATTCCTCTCTATATATGTCCAAGCATCCAATATAATATACATCATCTGTACAATACTGGCCTCTAGGGCATACATACAACTAACAATCTCCCACTTGCACTAGGGCCAGCTGCTGTAGTATCGCATACCGAGCATCCCGAAGAGTCTCTCAAACTGTATCTGGGGAACGGACTTCGTGAGTAGATCCGCAGTGTTGTTCTTCGTGTCAACCCTCCTGACCTCAATCTCCCGGTGATCAACTATCTCCCGGATCAGGTGATACCGTCTCAGAATATGCCTGGATCGCTGATGGGACCTGGGTTCCTTGGCCAAAGCCACCGCTCCATTGTTATCGCAATACAAAGGTATTGGATGCTCAATGGATGGAACCACTCCAAGTTCAGTAATGAACTTCTTGATCCAGACAACCTCTTTGGCAGCATCGTTGGCAGCGATGTATTCAGCCTCTATCGTCGAGTCTGCCACGGTTTTCTGCTTGGAACTCTTCCAGCTAACCGCCCCTCCGTAAAGGGTAAAGACAAATCCCGACTGCGACTTAGAGTCGTCCTTATCACTCTGGAAGCTCGAATCGGTAAAGGGCTCCACTTGGAGTTCTCCGTTACCATAGACCAAGAGCATCTCTTTAGTCCTTCGTAAGTACTTGAGAATGCTCTTCACATCTGTCCAGTGACTCTCTCCAGGATCAGCTTGATACCTACTCACTACACTTAGTGAGTATACAACATCGGGTCTGGTACACAGCATCGCGTACATGATAGAGCCTACAGCCGAAGCATAGGGTATCCCTTGCATGCGAGCTCTCTCCAAATCAGTCTTGGGAGAGTTCTCTTTGGAGAGAGTTAGCCCTGAGATTGTGGGTAAAAACCCACGTTTGGACTCTTCCATACTAAACCTCTTTAGTATGGTGTCAATATACCTAGATTAGGACAATCCCAATATCCTTTTAGATCTATCTCTATAGATCATAATTCCCAATATGCAGGAGGCATCACCAAGATTTTTCATTGAGAATCTTTGTGATAAGAAGAGCTTGACCGATTGCAGCATAGGAATGTCATTTTCTATCAAGAGTATGTCATCCACGTACAATACGAGGAAGACAACCTTACTCTCTGCCACCTTCTTGTAGATACAAGGTTCAACTACGTTTTTGACGAAATCAAACTCTTTGATAACGACGTCAAAGCAGATGTTCCAACTCCGTGATGCTTGCTTTAATCCATAAATGGATTTAAGCAGCTTGCACACCTTCCCACTGCTCCCACTATCTACGAAGCCCTCTGGCTGAGTTATGTACACGCATTCTTCTAAATCACCGTTTAGAAAGGCGGTCTTAACATCCATTTACCAGATTTCGTAGTCATGATATGCAGCGATGGCAAGCATGATCCAGATGGATTTAAGCATAGCCACTGGAGAAAAGGTTTCGTCATAGTCCACACCTGTTCTTTGACGAAAACCTTTTGCAACAAGTGTAGCTTTGAAAGTCTCCACTTTCCCATCTACACCAAGTTTTTTCTTGAAGATCCACTTGCTCCCAATGGATTTTACCCCTTCAGGAGCAACTTCTAAAGTCCATACTTTGTTGGTGTACATGGATTCCATCTCGGACCGCATTGCATCTAGCCATTTCACTGAGTCCCCACTCGTGATGGCCTGCTCGAAGCTAGTTGGGTCATCATCAACCATGATGCAATCCTCGCTTCTACCGTCCATGAGAAAACCGTAGTATCTCTCGGGTGGGTGAGGAACCCTACTAGATCGGCGGAGTGGCTGGGGTTCATCGGGAACTACCGAATCCTCTGGTTCCACCAGATCTTCTGTTGTAGCTTTTGTAGCTGGAACCTCTTCCAGTTCTACCTCATGACCACTAATCTCTTTTGCAAGAAATTCCTTTTCTAAAAAGGTGGCATGCTGAGAAACAAACACCCTTTGTTCCTCAGTGTGGTAGAAGATATACCCTTGAGAATTCTTAGGATATCCTACAAATTTGCATAGAACAGACCGTGCCTCGAGTTTGTCCGGATTTTATCGTTTGACATAGGCTGGACAACCCCATATCTTTACATAGTTAAGACATGGTCTCTTCCCTTTCCATATCTCATATGGAGTGGTAGGCACAGATTTGGTGGGGGCCATATTCAATAGATGTATGGCTGTCTCTTGCGCATACCCCCAGAAGGAAATAGGTAACTCAGCTGTGCTCATCATAGAGCGCACCATATCTAATAGGGTGCGGTTCCTCCGTTCAGATACACCGTTGTGCTGTGGTGTATATGGAGGAGTTAGCTGTGAGAGAATCCCATTCTCTTTTAGGAAGTCCATGAATTCATTGCTCAAGTATTCACCTCCTCGATCAGATCGAAGGATTTTAATACTTTTCCCGGTTTGGTTCTCGACTTCTTGTTTATATTCTCTAAATTTCTCAAAAGCTTCAGACTTGTGTCTTATCAAGAACACATGTCCGTATCTTGAGAGATCGTCAGTGAATATAATGAAGTACGAAGAACCATCCCTGGCATGTGTAGACATAGGACCGCATACATCACTATGTATCAGTCCCAAGAGTTCGGTAGCTCTTTCTCTGTGTCCCGTAAATGGAGTTTTGGTCATTTTGCCTTTGAGACATGACTGGCAAGTGTCATAAGATGAAAATTCGAACGGTTTCAAGTATCCATCCTTATGCAACTTAGCTAGCCGTATCGCATTTATATGACCGAGTCTACAATGCCACAAGAAGGATTCGTTCAGTTCTGAATTCTTCCTCTTGTGTGTGTTTGTTATGCTCAGAACCGTTGATTGATTTAGAACATAAATGCCATTGCACAACGTGCCTGATCCAACCAACTTTTGGTTAAGGAAAATGTTCATGACATTATCCTGTAATACAAAATTATATCCCTCTTTACTCAACAAAGAAACCGATATAATGTTGCATATCAGGTTCGGCATGAAATAGCATTCGTTCAGAATCAATGTATTACCAGTTGGCAATACTAGGTGATATTCCCCGACGGTTTCAGCTGCAACAATTGCACCTATTTCGTTAACCCGGCTATATCACATATAACCGACCGATGATACAAATCGTGAGAATAGAATTCAGTATCACATACTGGTATTATTCTCGGTCCCGCACATATCTCATATGCGCTCCTATTTCGTTTCGCTTGAGCCAGGAAACCTCTGTGTAGAACTCTAAAGACTCGTCAATACGCCGGCAGCAGGTGATGATCATATCAAACACCCACAAGCCGCAAGCGGTCTGCTAAACGTAACGGCCACCCGGGTATTGAGCGATCAGAAGATCAACGAGCAAGCCCGATCACACTCCTGTGAATCCAACCAGTAACACTTACCGCACAGTCCGGTCTGTTTGTCTGATATGTCGCATATCTTGCCTAGGGGTGGTAAACATCAGACCCAAGTAGCTCGATAAGTCGTGTCGATATGAGGTCTATAACAGTTCGAGAAACTACTGATAACACTTACCAGTAAATCTCAGCAACCCTGGCCAGGGATTTCTGATTATAGCCAATCGAACACAGCGCAACATCAACTCCCTATACCGGGAGAGACGAATCCCCTCCTATCGCTCATTGCCTCCATGTGATTCGGGACTGTACCCAAAAACCACCGTTTTGCACGCCCTCTTAGACGTGGTAAGGTGGAAATCAAAGCACAGTGGGAATCACACAAGACTCTATGACGATCTCGGGTCTACAGACTAACCTGTACCAGTGTCACCAGAGAACTGCCATCTGACGTAAGGTATAATACCATCTGGGAGTTCTCGGCGAGTCCGTCCAGTGTACCCAGTCTCTACTGAGCACCCGTATATCATCTCTGATGTCAAACACCAATGGATATGGGATCATCCATCGCCCATCTGTATGGGTCGAGAAGGTATACGCTAGTCTACTCTGATATATCGATGCCCCGTCTCGATACACCCACGACTAGGGCCCATGAAGGATGTACTTATGGACTACCATGCCCCCACTAGTATGATCCGCATCATAGTCCAGGTAGTCAAGTACACATCCTAAGGGCTTTACCAATATGTAACAGAGAGACAATCAGTATACATGTTAAGATAAAGAGCAACCAGATAGCATACTATCATGTCGAGCAAGAAAGTCCTCCCTATATATGTCCCAGCATCCACTACAATATACATCTTATGTATAGTAATGGTCTCTAGGGCATACATATAACTAACAGACCATGCCAAAATTAAATTTTTATGTGCCGAACAACCCAAAACTAGATCGTATACTAGAGATTAGGCGAAGAAACTAGCAAGTAAACAACTTTACTTTAAAGGGATACGAAATACAACCTTTGTAGATCGGTCCTTCACTTCTTTAGCTCCTTGATGAAGTCCCTTCGCTGCGATCGTGGCTCTCCCGGACCCTTGCATGGCTTCACGAGGCGAAAGGCGCGACCTTGCTTGAAGTCTCCGAGGCCGAAGATGATCTACGTCGAGGGAATTCCGACTCAAGCTACTACTTCACTAATTTGAGAATTAGTGAAGCAAACACCCTATACTAAAGTGCTAATCTAGTAGAGGATGGAGAAATAGAAAGTGGGTTCTGTTTGGATTTTTATTTCTCACAAAGTTTCACTCTTTTTTCAAAACCCTAGCAAGCTTTTTCTCTTGCTCAATGAAGAAGAAGATGAACAAAAGAAAAGAATGATGATAATGATCAAGTGAGTGTGCTAACCATGGTGAGTGAGTATCATATACTAACCCTTGTAGAGCCATAACCATAGCTAAGTGTGTGATGGTTACGTTAAAGTCCAAAGTAAAAATAAATCTAGTGGACTTTAGTCAATGCATCCACAAGCTTCCACAAGCTTCATGCATTTTTTCTAATTTTCCACTAATTTTGTAATTACTTTTAAACATTAAACCCAATCATAACAAATAGGATGGTGTATGTCTCATACACACATGAATGTTGTATCATCAACCATGATACAATATGATAACACATTTTAACATATATCATATATATGTTAAAGTAGTGTGCATGTGAGAAAAAACCCTAAGTGAATAAGTGTTAGCAAGTGTAAATTAGTATATCTAATATACAATTATACACTTAATTATTAAATCAACACTTGACTTAATAATCCGGTCATATCACATATAACCGGCTAACATCCTAAAGTATCGCCTTATCGAATCAACACTTGATTCGATAACCTGGCTATATCTTATATATAACCGACCGATACAAAAAGTCGCGAGAATAGAATACGGTATCACATACACGCATTATTCTCGGTCCTGCACATATCACATATGCGCTCCTATTTCGTTTTGCCTGAGCCAGTAAAACCTATATGCAGGACTCTAAAGACTCGTCAATACGCCGGCAGTAGGTGATGATCACATCAAGCACCCACAAGCCGTCAGCGGTACTAGCTGGACGTAACGGCTACCCGGGTATCGAGCGATCAGAAGATCAGCAAGCAAGCCCACTCCAACTCCTGTAAAAGCCTGCCGGTAACACTTCCCGTACAGTCCGGTCTCCTCGTATGATATGTCGCATATCAAGTCTAGGGATGGTAAACGTTAGACCCCAATAACCGATAAGTCGTGCCGATGTGAGGCTCATAACGGGTCGAGAAACTACTGGTAACACTTACCAGTAAATCTCTGTATCAGCCCTGGCCAGGGACTTCCCTTTTACGGCCAATCGAGCACCGCGCAACATCATCCCCCAATACCGGGAGAGACGAAACCCCTCCTATCGCTCATTGCCTCCATGTGACTCGGGACTGTACCCAAAAACCACCGTTTTGCATGCCCTCATAGACGTGGTAAGGTGGAAATCAAAGAACAGTGGGAATCACACAAGACTCTATGACGATCTCGGGTCTACAGACTATCCTGCACAAGTGTCACCAGAGAACTGCCATCTGACGTGAGGTATAATACCATCTGGGAGTTCTCGGCGAGTCCTTCCAGTATACCCAGTCTCCACTGAGCACCCGTATACCATCTCTGATGTCAAACACCAATGGATATGGGATCATCCATCGCCCATCTCATGGGTCGAGATGCGTATACGCTAGTTTACACTGGTATATCGATGCCCCGTCTCGATACACCCACGACTAGGGACCTTGAAGGATGTACTTATGGACTACAATGTCCCCACTAGTATGATCCGCATCATAGTCCAGGTAGTCAAGTACACATCCTAAGGGCTTTACCAACATGTAATGATAAGACAGTATAAAGAGACAAGTATACATGTTAATGTAAAGTGCAACCAGATAGCATACTATCATGTCGAGCAAGAAAGTCCTCTCTATATATGTCCAAGCATCCAATATAATATACATCATCTGTACAATACTGGCCTCTAGGGCATACATACAACTAACAGAACTCACACGAGAAAAATGATGATCTCAGGTCCAAAGACTAACCTGTACACATGTCACCTGAGAACTTCCATCTGACGATAGGTATAGTACCATCTGGAAGTTCTCGATGAGTCCGTCCAGTGTACTCACACCCAGTAAGCACCTGTATACGATCTTAGGTGTATCAGACCAATGGCTGCGGGACCAACCATCGCCCCTCTTCGGGGACTAGAAACGTATACATTAGTCTACTCTGGAGTATCAATACCCAGTCTCGATACTCACACAACTAGGGACCATTTAAGGATGTGCTTATGGACTACCCAACTCCCACAAGTATGATTTCCATCACAACGCAGGTAGTCAAGTAAGATCCTACGGGCTTTATCAGCATGTAACTGCCATACGTAATAACGAGTATGGCATATGCACATGTTAAGATAAAGTCAAACCATACTAATATACTACTGTATCAAGTCTTTATCAATATGTGCAAGCTGGATAAGGCATCAATATAAAAAATACACATATCAAGATAAAGAAAACTTAAATAATATACTATATAACCGAGCAAGATTGACCTGTACATACATATCCCCAGCATCCATATGTATACATATACAATAATGGCATCTAGGGCATACATATCCAGCTCCTACTAGCACTAAGGCCTTATATTGGCATATCGAATACCCAACATCTACTCTAAGGCCAGCTGTTGGCGTACCGCATACTCAATATCTCAAAAAGTCGCTCGAACTGTACTTGAGGGAGGGCCATTGTAAATGGATCCACTGTGTCGTCTTTAGTATCCACTCTCCGGACCTCGATCTCCTGGCGATCTATGATCTCTCTGATTAGGTGATACTGCCTTAAGATGTGTCTGGATTTCTGATGGGACCGTGGTTCCTTCATTAAAGCTATAGCCCCATTGTTATCGCAATACAAAGGTATCGGATCAACAATGGACGGAACTACCTGAAGTTCAGTAATGAACTTCTTCATCCAAACCACTTCTTTTGCGGCATCGTGCACAACAAACTATTCAGCCTCCATCGTCGAGTCTGCGACGGTGTCTTATTTGGAGCTCCTCCAACACACCGCCCCTCCGTTGAGGGTAAACACAAAACCCGAAACAGACTTGCTATCATCCTTGTCACTCTGAAAGCTTGAATCGGTAAAGGACTCGACCTTGAGGTCTCAATTACTGTATACTAAGAACATCTCCTTAGTCCTTCTCAGGTATTTGAGAATGTTCTTCACAGCCGTCCAATGATTCTCACCCGGGTTTGACTGATGAGTCTCACCACGCCAAGCGTGTATGCTACATCTAGTCTGGTACATAGCATCACATACATTATAGATCCTACCGCTGAAGCGTAGGGTATAATGCTCATGCGAACCCTCTCTTCATCAGTCTTGGGAGACATCTCTTTGGAGAGGGTGATTCTGTGCAAAGCGGGTATGTTACCGTGTTTGGAATCTTCCATACTAAATCTCTTTAGTATGGTCTTTATGTACCTGGACTGCGAAAGTCCCAATAATCTCTTAGATCTATCTCTGTAGATCTTAATCCGCAGAATGTACGAGGCATCACCCAGGTCTTTCATGGAGAACCTTTGTGACAAGAACAGCTTGACCGATTGTACCATAGGAATATCATTTCCTATCTAAAGAATGTCGTCCACATACAAGACTAGAAATATGACAGTTCGTCCTACAATCTTCTTATATAAACAAGGCTCATTCTCGTTCTTGATGAAGTCAAATTCCTTGACTGTTTCATCAAAACAGATGTTCCAAATCCGCGATGCCTGTTTTAATCCATAAATGTATTTGAGCAACTTGCACACCTTCCCGCTGCTCCCACTGTCTACAAAACCTTCCGGCCGATCCATATAAACGCACTCTTCCGAACTTCCGTTTAGAAAAGTCGTTTTTACGTCCATCTGCAAGATCTCATAGTAATGGAAGGCAGCAATGACAAGTAGGATCCGAATGGATTTGAGTATAGCCACTGGAGAAAAGGTTTCATCATAGTCCACTCTTTGTCTTTGACAAAAACCTTTTGCAACGAGTCTAGCCTTATAGGTTTCCACCTGCCTATCTACACCAAATTTCCTTTTGTAGATCCATTTGCATCCAATGGGTTTTACCCCAGGTGGAGAAATATCCAAGGTCCATACTTTATTGGTGTACATGGACTCCATTTCAGATCGCATAGCATCCTGCCATTTATTAGAGTCCTTACTGATAATGGTCTGCCTGAAACTAGTAGGATTATCTTCTTTCAAGATGCAATCCTCTCGATCCCCGTCTATGACAAAACCGTAGTATCTCTCGGGCGGATGAGAAATCCTACTAGATTTGCGGAGTGGCTGAGACTCGTCCGGGGTTATTGATTCTTAAGGTTCCACCAAATCTTCAGTTTCAGTTTGTGATTCCTGAATTTCTTCCAGTTCTACCGTACTCCTACTTATTTTTTTTGCAAGAAATTGCCACTCTAAAAGGGTGGCGTGTTGAGCAATAAACACATTCTGTTCCTCGGTGTGATAGAACAGATATCCATAACCATTCTTCGGATATCCCACAAATTTACATAAAACTGACCGTGCCTCTAGTTTATCCGGATTATACTTTTTAACATAAGCCGGACAACCCCATATCTTAAATATTTTAAGATATGGCCGTTTACCATTCCATATCTCGAATGGTGTCTTAGGCACGGATTTGGACGGAACATCATTCAATAGATATGCTCTTGTCAAAAGCGCATGTCCCCAAAATGAAAGAGGTAACTCGGCATTACTCACCATGGAGCGAACCATATCCAATAGGGTATAATTCCTCCGCTCCGATACACCGTTGTGCTGTAATGTATACGGAGGAGTAAGCTGAGAGAGAATTCCATTCTCTTTTAGGTATTCAAGGAATTCCGTGCTTAAGTACTCCCCTCCTCTATCAGATCGGAGGATCTTGATACTTTTTCCAGTCTAGTTCTCTACTTCATTTCTGAATTCTTTGAATTTCTCAAAAGTTTCAGATTTGTGTTTCATAAGATATACATACCCGAATCTAGAGAGATCGTCTGTTAATGTGATGAAGTACGAGAACCCGCCCCTTGCATGTATAGACATCGGACCATATACATCATTGTGTATGAGTCCCAAGAGCTCTGCTACTCTTTCTCTGTGTCCAGTGAGCAGAGATTTGGTCATCTTTCCCTTGAGACATGACTGACAAGTTTCATAAGATGAAAATTAGAACGTATTCAAATATCCATCTTTATGCAACTTACTTAGAATTTTCTCTCCGATATGACCAAGTCTAAAATGCCACAAGTAGGATTCGTTCACTTCCGAACTTTTCCTCTTGCGTGTGTTTTGTATATTGAAAACTGTGTTTTGATTTAGAACATAAATACCATTACATAGTGCACCTTCTGCAACCAATACCTGATTAAGGGAAATGTTCATGATATTTCTATCAAGAACAAACTTATATCCATCTTTATCAAGTAAAGAAATTGATATGATGTTGCAAACCATGTAAGGTACATAGTAGCAATTGTTCAAAATCATAGTATTGCAATTTGGCAACACTAGGTGATATTCACCGATGGCGGCAGCATCAACTTGTGCTCCATGCCCTACTCTGAGGGACATATCATTAGGTCTAACTATCATACTTTTCTCAGTCCCTGCAATAAATTACAGATATGAGATCCTGATCCTGTATTTAGTACCCAAGAGGTAGGACTGACCGAAAAACAGTTCTCAATTACAAGAACACCTGAAAGAGACGCAATAGTATGCTTCTTCTTCGTTGGGGTCATTAAGGAATTCATGCAATCCTCTTTCCTCTGCTCATACTCATGACTGCTGTCATAAGTTAGAGCCAAACCGACGTTTCCCAGCCCCGAATAAGAATTCGGATCGGTTAAGCGATACATTTTATTATCTTGATTAGAGCGTGAAATGGTTTCTACCTGGATTAGTTTATCTAATCAGGATGGCTCCCACTGTTTTCTCGAATTCTCCATCAAACCTTAAAAGAAGAATTAGTTAGGATTAATCGCACGTTACAATACTTGCTTAACCTTTCGGCCAGGCTAGTGTCGGTAATTTGAGGGAGGTTTTCCAACCCTTTTGTGAAATTCCTTAATTATTGTTCACCACAGAAAACTGCATTTTAATACCACTCATTCATTATCTGTTTTGTTATATATCGGTACTATTAACCAATGTCTGTTCAGTAATTACAGATTACAAATATTCATGATACAACACTGAAAACACACTCAATATCACGGATATAACATTTAGGAGCCGACACTGCAAGCAGAACAGGAAAACTGACTGATATCCCAAGAGCTTTTGCAAATAAGCATGTGTGCATACAATTTTGGTCCAACACATACAATGTGTGCACATGATGGATTGGACCATGGTGGGGATGCCCTTGGCACAAATTGTGCATATATGGTGTGATGTGCATTGAATGGGCAATAAATGCATAAATATTTGATGTGATGTATGGCATCTTGTACCCTCCAAATCCCTGAGTACAACCCAGTCCTCTATTGAGAAATCTAGCAGCACTAGAGTGATATTGGGGAGCACACATGACAGCATAACAAATACGAGCCCATGTGCTCGGAATTGACCCGGCCACATGCCCCATAAAACCGGCGAGCTCGGCCCCGTTTGCTCCAAATGTCCCCATTTTTCTTCTGGTTAATTCTTAGTGTCACATCAGTTCATCTATATTGTTTGTTTATTCTGGAGTTGAGCATATAACTACCATAACAGATATTGAGCAAGGGACCATATGTATATACCCTATATTTCAATTCATAATTCTTTTGTTTAGCTTGAGGGTGAGTAGGCTTCATCATTGGTTTCTTCTTCTTCTTCCTTTTTAAGGTTTCTTTGGAAAGCTTCATTAAGGAGGTTGAACAAGTAACCAAAATCTTGTATCTCTTTTCTCAAGTGTTAATAATATTGTCGTTTCTTTTCTTTACTTGCTTTGTTTTTCTTTTATTCATCATGCTTTACTAATCTTTCTTTGGTTGTGGTATTGGTGAGGAAGTGAGATGAAAGGCTTTGCTTCCTCCTCCTCTTGTAATTGTTTAATGTGCTTAACATGATTATAACTTAAGGATTGTTTTATATATTGATGTGATATGGTATTTTGAAACCATGTTTACTTTGTAAGCTCTTCATATATCATATTCACTTCCCTTCCCTATTTAACAATGTTTAAGTTAGAATCAATTTGGTGTTAAATTTACTAAGTTTGGATACGGTATTTTGTGACCAAGTGCTTGACAAACCCTTGGTTTTCATATACCTTATACCATCACAAACCCTTAGCAAAGTTAACACCAAAAATATTTGCTCACTCACTACTTTGTGTTTTTATTATTGTGGTATACTTGCTAACCCCTGTGTTTGGTGTTGATACCCCAAGCTTGGACATACAAACGATAAGTGATCAAAACAAACTCGTTTCGTGCCTTGCGGAGAATATCGGAATTTGACGACTTGTGCCTCGCAACCGCTTTGTCAAGTCGTGCTTCATGCCGGGATCGAGGTAAGGGCGAACAACTCATGATCAAGGGAGCGTCGAGGGAATCGTCGCGATTCAACCTTCCGAACCAAAGCTACAACCATTTCTTACTTGCTTATTTTCTTGCTTTTCTTGTTTTCGTATTCTTTGATTTTTTGTGACAAAACCAACAATTCGTTAATTTGTTGAACCTTAAAAGACAAGACTTAATACACAATTCCCTGCGGATCGACCCGTGGTTACTGGATCGCTACAACGCACCGTACACTTGCGGTTATAAATAGTAAAACGAGAACGATCTCGCGTGCGCAATCCGTTTCCTTCATTTCCTATAATATCTATTTCAAAGCATACGCGTTTGCGCACGCGGGTGAATTCCCACAAGTTTTTGGCGCCATTGCCAGGAAGTTGGTAGTATTAGGTATTGTTATTTTTGGTTTTTACTAACTCACTAATTTCTAACTCATTTTTTTCAAAACTAACATAACAAACATTCTTCTTAATTTGTTCTCTGTCTTTCAGACCTGCAATCATCCTGAACTTATATTAAAAAATCAAGTTATACCATAAGAATATTGATCTAGCCTAGAGAACCCACACAAAATTCGAGCACAAACACTCGGAATCTGGCCAGCGACATCAAGGGTAAATCCGGCGAGCTCGGCCCATTTGGGGTGTTTTTGATTTTTTATTTTTGTGTGATCTCCAGTGCAGTGTTCGTATTATATTGGTATTGTTTGATTTTTATAATTTTGAGTATGCAAGAATTGGGGCATATATATCGCTTTTGACACTAAATATCGTATTTTCCGACATTTGCAGATTTTTACGGATTTACGACCAGCGATCGTGCGGAGCGAGGCTCAAATGCAATTTCAAGACGTTAGAGAAGTATAGTGCCAAAGATCCGGGTAGTTTTACCCGCGCAAGCTAACAATCAAAAACTCGGATCACTTCAAAGGGGTTTTCTTAAACCAAATCACATTGGTACGTATTTTCTTATACCTTCGCCCGAATCCGACGCATTCTAATATTTCTATCTTCTACAGGATTCTTAACACAATTTTGTTGCCAATTGAACAGATAACTAACCCGTATTTTTTGCAGCGCTTAACTTAAACTGAAAAAGAATTGCTTAAATTGCTTGATTTCTTAAATTCTTTTATTAATTGTGCATTTGCATCTTAATACAAAAATTAAGGGCTAAAAGACCAAACAAGATACGGTAAAGGATTTCATCATCTTTCTCCGTAGCCCACAAATCACAAAACTGCATTCATGCATACCCCCAGTAATTTAAAATCAACTAGACTTTGACTTTAAAGACTTCACGCTCATTAGGAGAAGTTAACTGTGTTTAGAACACTGCTTAACGGTATATCGTTCATGGGGTGTCTAGGCAAGTGTTCAAGAGAAAGAGTTATCTAATTAAGGAATTTCGCGAAAGCGTTGGAAAACCTCCCCTTCTCTCTTGCACTTACCTGGCTTCATGATCCGTATATCTTGAGCCCGTTTCTCGACACAGTTTTATTTCGACAATCAGGTTCTTGAGCAGGTCTAGTTGACTTAGAATACCATAAACCGCTAGGGGTGTGATATTCTTTATTTTTGTGATATTTGTGAATTCTTGTTAATATGGGTGATATACGATTTAATTCAATTTTTTACGATTCTTATTCTTTTGTTTATACTCAATCCCAATTCACTTGTTCAAATTGCCAAAATTCTTCCCACATTCATGACAATTGTCCTTTCTCAGGGGGTGACCCACCTTCCCAGATTTTTAATAATGGTCACCCACCTAACACTCTTGAATCCAGTCCCACTTCAACCATAGACCAACTAATTGAAAATTTAGAGAAAGGGGTCGACAGACTGACTGCTTTAGCATCACCACCATCACAACCCCTTCAACCTGAGACAATTGAACCATCATTAGGGAATGATCGTGAGATGGATGCTGGGTTGACCGCTTTAGAGAAGGGTATTGAAGTGATGACTGCGGTTGAGAATCAAACAGCTGCAATACTAACCCTGTTCATACAGCAGTCTGAGCAATTATTTCTTGCTCAGGCCCAATCTTTGGCTAGCATTGAGGAACAAGTGAAACATTTAGCTGAAAAGATTCTAGGGAGTGAACACAGTCAATCGGAACCAAATAGTGTCAATGTCTATCATCTAAGAAGTCACCTGAGTGAGATAAAAGATCAATTGAATTTTGATGATTTCATAGATGATGATACAATTGAATTGACTCAGTGTTATCAAGACACACAAGAAAATACTCTGACTGATTTGTGCATTCCAATTTTAGAGGAAGAATCTTGTGATTTTGTTGGGTATGGTTTGGATAGATTGTTTGAAGAGATCAATGATCAGGAACCCATAATTTTGTATCACCTAGTGATATAGTTTTGGAAAAAATGTTAGTGTGGAAACCTACTTTTTTGGATGACACATACTTACCCATTTGTGAATGTGATGAGAGAGAAATTGTATTGGGAGAGTCCGTGAGCTATAATGATACGAATAAGATTGTGAAAAATTATAGGGAGGAAGACAGCATTGAAAAATATTCTTTAATGTCGAGTTTTGAGGAAATTTTTGCGGATGAACTAGATATATTTGGTGAGTTTGAGTCAGGATCCATTTGGGAACATCCTAAGAACCTTTCTTTTGCCGAACTTTTTGTGGATGAACTCCGGTTCTTAAACGAACCTGACTTTGAAACTCCACATATACTTCTTGAAAATTCAATTCATTCGAACAATAATTCTTTTTCCTCTTCAAAACTTCGTCTTCACCTTCAGCGTCTTCCGATCCCTACTTTTACACGCCCATGCCCTTCACTAACATCTAACATATACCTTTTCTTTTTCTTTTTCTTTTGTATATACATATTCTTTTACCAGCCATTGCACTATATAGATAAAATCTTTAAAGGCTGTTACTAATTTCTGGACTAACCCAATCTTTTAACTTGTACATGCTGTAATTAGTCTTAGTTTTTTTCTTTTTCTTTAAATAAAATTCTCACCCTGGTGTCTAAGTCTAGCTACCGGAAACGGGGGCAACGATGAGAACATCGTAAAATTCAAGTTTGGGGGTGAGCACTACGTTTATTTTTGCTGCATCATGTGTATATTCTGCATTATATACATATTAAAAAACCCATAAAAATTAATTTTTTTTTTACAAAAACATAAAAACTTTATCGTCAAGTTAGCTAGTAGGGTAACTTAGATTGTTATTCCGAAAATTTAGTTGATATATTAGAAGTAACTAAATCCTAAGCTTAGGAATTGAAAACCCAAAAATATAACCCTCATTCTGTTTAACCTTGGTAATTATACGTCCTTACAGTTTTTTTTAGAAATAGGTAATCTTGAGTTCAGTTCTTTAGTTAAGTCTAGATGAAGGGAGAGTATTGAAGCTTTACTGAAAGATAAGTCTGAAAAATAGTTTCTATTCTTGAGTCCAAATTTAGAAAATATATACCCTACAAATTGCACATACACGCCCCTTGAAACTTAGGATAATAGAGGATACCTAGAAATACTCTTGCCTGAAAAGCTAGTATGAAAGAAAAAAACGGTATTTATAGCTAACCACCCTAAGAGCATCATTGAAAAATATATCCGGTCTTGAAAAGAAAAAGAAAAAGAAAAGAAAAAATAAACAAATAAAGTCAAGACCTGAAAACTGCTATTTACGCTTTAAGCTCATACATTCAGTAATCGGCTGTTAGTGCCTCAAGAAGTATTAATAATCGCATGAAAGATGTGTGAGCAAAACCGTCCATCCATTAATGAAAAGAAACAATATTAGGTATTAAGGCAACTTGAATTGAATTCTTAAGTGTAGGGGTGAAAATTTACACACACGTAGGGGTAAACAATCGATATTTGGACGAAATATAAGGTATGAAAAATAAGACTTATGTTTTCTGTAATGATAATAAAAATGCCTGATTGGAGACCGCACTTTAGAAGGAAATCTTAGGAGATACCGAGATCTTTCTAAACTGTAAAATCGTATAGGATCTGGGGTTGAATAAATATGAGGTGTGAAACATAAGGGTTGAATATTTCTAACTTAGGATGATAGAATTTCTAATTTAGATACTAAACTGTAGGAGTAGAATCGACGTTAACTTATGAAACTAGCTTGACAGGGTTTTGTGGGTGTAATCCGCTGAAAACCCTCAGGAGACAACACTCCTCCTACTAGGGGCACCTAGAGCTTTAACGGCTTGTTGTACATGCTCAGTGCAATTGCATTCCATGCGAAAGTGAGGCTAGGATCTTTTTTGTTTTCTTGGGACGAGCAAAATATAAGTTTGGGAGTATTTATTCACCACAGAAAACTGGATTTTAATACCACTCATTCATTATCTGTTTTGTTATATATCGGTACTATTAACCAGTGTCTGCTCAGAAATTACAGATTCCAGGTATTCATAATACAACACTGAAAACACACTCAATATCACGGATATAATATTTGGGAGCCGACACTGCAAGCAGAACAGGAAAACTGACCGATATCCCAAGAGCTTTTGCAAATAAGCATGTGTGCACACAATTTTGGTCCAACACATACAAGTGTGCACATGATGGCTTGGACCATGGTGGGGCTTCCCTTGGCACAAATTGTGCATATATGGTGTGATGTGCATTGAATGGGCAATAAATGCATAAAGATTTGATGTGATGTATGGCATCTTGTTCCCTCCAAATCCCTGAGTGCAACCCAGGCCTCTATTGAGAAATCTAGCAGCACTAGAGTGATATTGGGGAGCACACATGACAGCACAACAAATACGAGTCCATGTGCTTGGAATTGACCCGGCCACATGCCCCATAAAACCGGCAAGCTCGGCCCCGTTTGCTCCAAATGTCCCCATTTTTCTTCTGGTCATTTCTTAGGGTCACATCAGTCTATCTATATTGTTTGTTTATTCTGGAGTTGAGCCTATAAATACCAGAATAGATATTGAGCAAGGGACCATATGTATATACCCTATATTTCATTTCATAGTTCTTTTGTTTAGCTTGAGGGTGAGTGGGCTTCATCATTGGTTTCTTCTTCCTCTTCCCTCTTGAAGCTTTCTTTGGAAAGCTTCATTAAGGAGGTTGAACAAGTAACCAAAATCTTGTATCTCTTCTCTCAATTGTTAATAATATTGTTGTTTTTCTTTTCTTTACTTGCTTTGTTTTTCTTTTATTCATCATGCTTAACTAATCTTTCTTTGGTTATGGTATTGGTGAGGAAGTGAGATGAAAGGTTTTGCCTCCTCCTCCTCTTGTAATTGTTTAATGTGCTTAACATGATTATAACTTAAGGATTGTTTTATATATTGATGTGATATGGTATTTTGAAACCATGGTTACTTTGTAACCTCTTCATATACCATATTCACTTCCCTTCCCTATTTAACAATGTTTAAGTTAGAATCAATTTGGTGTTAAATTTGCTAAGTTTGGATACGGTATTTTGTGACCAAGTGCTTGATAAACCCTCGGTTTTCATATACCTTATACCATCACAAACCCTTAGCAAATTTAATACTAAAACTATTTGCTCACTCACTACTTTGTGTTTTTATTGTTGTGGTATGCTTGCTAACCCCTGTGTTTAGTGTTGATACCCCAAGCTCGGACATACAAACGGTAAGTGATCAAAACGAACTCATTTCGTGCCTTGCGGAGAATATCGGAATTTGACGACTTGTGCCTTGCAACCGCATTGACAAGTCGTGCTTCATGCTTAGATCGAGGTAAAGGCGAACAATTCATGATCAAGGGAGCGTCGAGGGAATCATCACGATTCAACCTTCCGAACCAAAGCTTCAACCATTTCTTACTTGCTTGTTTTCTTGCTTTTCTTGTTTTCGTATTCTTTGATTTTTGTGACAAAACCAACAATTCGTTAATTTGTTGAACCTTAAAAGACAAGACTTAATACACAATTCCCTGCGGATCGACCTATGCTTGCGGGCTCGCTACAACGCGCCGTGCACTTGCGGTTATAAATAGTAAAACGATAACGATCTCGCATGCGCAATCCGTTTCCTTCATTTCCTACAATCTCTATTTCAAAACATACGTGTTTGCACGCGCGGGTAAATTCCCAACAATTATATAAGCTCTTTTCTCTGGAGACGTAGCCCCGCTAACACCGTTCTAGACACGTACATGGATTATAGTATTGATTGTTAAGTGAAATAATCTCCCAAGTGTAATTCTACTCATCTGTGGGATCGAGATCCAACTATCATCGCATGATAACCTAGATGGAATCAACTCTAGTTACTACACTCCAGAAGGTATGCAACACTGGCAAGTTTCCTATATACTTGAAACCGCCAATGTGGTTTTTGCCCTTAACGCTTATGACCTTGACTAGGTCAACATATCATAAACCGCTAGTCAAGTTCAACCCGTCATTATCCTGGAATATTTTAGACCCACCAGTATATACCCTTGACTAGGTCAAAATGGTTATAAGGCTGTCCTAAATAATCGCAATACCTGCAACAAACGAGCACCACTCAGCTACCGAACATTACGTCTTGACTAGGTCAAAACGCGCAGCACGAATACTAAGTGACACTCGTAAGAAATGACGGAGAGCTACGGCTGGTTTTTTGGCCAAAAAAACCCCTTTAACGTAATGAACTTATATCGTTGAAAGAACCTGAGCAGTTTTGAAAAAGGAGCGGTTTAGGCTCCGCTTTTGAAAACTAGCGGTTTTGAAGAAAACCGAGCAATCTACAGTATAAGTTTTTGCTCAAGAGATCACTCCCTGCGAAGGAATCTCGACTGTATCCTCCTGGAATGAGGTGCTGGATATTCATGACCGAATACCACTATGCAAAGTGAAAGAATATAACTGTAATTTTTCGAAATTTGTTCCAACAACATCTTTTAGGTTTCTTTTCTTACATTAATCAAAATTAATGTGGTCCCATCAATTAAACCTATCACACCATAAAAGAACGAAAATACAATATACGTATATGCTATCCGCATTCGCCACGGGGCCCCGTCATGCACTATTAGGTAACTTAACTAACGGTAGAGCGAGGGCTGGACTAGCGCGGGTGCAAAACATATACAATATCTACTAGTATATATATAAATATATATAACATTCGTCCCATGCATGATATAAGCAACATCACAGAATCTCAGCAAGCAGCACATAATGGTGGATAATCTTGGAGCCTCGGGTTTCATTTAAGCTGCAAATGAGACCCGACGTTCTCTATCGTGTGGATAGCCCGTGCAATGAAAACCTGGACCCCTACGAGCGTGGCAAGTTATCCGCCAATCCCAGAAGTGAGGGAACCCCAATCAACAAAGAGAATGGGCCACCCAGCACTTCACAGAATCCGGTAACTTGGGCACCTCTCCGTAGGTTATACTATACCCCTTACGAGTGTGGCGAATAGCCTGTCAATTCTAGAGTGAAGCCCCCTCCGTCTCAACGCCATGAGATGCGGGCTTGTTGCCCTCTAGAACCTGGCTATTCGAGCACTCCTCTGTTAGGTAAATCTAGTACAGAAAAGAAAAATAATATGTACAATGGTGACATCGACCTCAACTCGGTCATGCCCCAATCAAATAATATACAACATGGCAGTAACAGCTGTCCACATGTCGGACGCTCGCCCCGCAATAACAAGTGTACAAATGAATCTTAACTGTACTACTGCCATTGCACCTCAAGCTATCCACCACGACAATCCAACTACAAACTCAGTACAAACACAGAACATCAACGTGAATGTCATGTTCGCAAACCTGTCTAATAGAATATATAGCAGTTAGACGGGTTATACCGCTCTAATGACATTCATGGTCGCAGATAGTAATGTATGCATTGAAACATTTAAAATTTCAATCAACAAAAAACTTTCCGTATTGGCCCCAAGTGCAATCCAGTACTCAAACAAATCTGGGCCAGAACTAAACATCCCAGGAATCACATTTCCAAATTGTAGAGCTACAGAAGAAAGTTTGTGCACAAAGGCCCCACTTCGACCGTGGAACCGCTGCAAACACGCATGTTCTGCCGCGGTTCCGCGGCCGTATTATGGGCTTGTGTGCCCAATTTTCTTCTGGCCTCCTAAAAAACCTGCACGAATTTTTAATACTCTAGAAATAATTTTTTGAATACTTCGAAAAATCGGCAGAAACTATAAAATTGAAATTGTGATTTCAGCAATATTTGTCGATCGATATTTTAAGCACGTCAAAACTAGATAGTTAAAGTTTTATGGGTTTGCTCTGATACCATGTTGGGTTACACTAACGTCCTAGCCATCATCTGTGGCCGTTTGCGGAACAAATTTTTTTATAATGATTTAAACCGGCGCTAGAATAACCCGTTAACACTGGATCTACCATAAACCTAACTAGCAAGCTTAAGGGTTCTATCTACTATGATAGAAATTTATACCTAAAGGCTCAAGTCCTTCTGGTCTTCATTCCTTTCCTTTAGCTCCTTGAAGTGTGTACGTATCGCGCTTGATCGTCGGCCTCCTCGCATCAAAGATGATCCACCAGAGAGTGTCTATTTTGAGCTCCTACCTCTAAACCGAGGTAACTAGGTTACTTAGTATGCTAATCTAAGTAGCCTAGATAATGTAGAGAGTGATGATGGATTGATTTGTCTCACTAACTCTAGATTTCTCAACGCATGAGACTATTAGGGTTTGAGGTAGAAGAGGAAAGCTTGGAGGAGATGAGAGTGTAGTGATAACATAGAAATGAAGAATGGCTAAGTCTTGTGAATTATCAAGCATCCAATAATTCACCAAAAGAAGCCACCTTGCCTCAATAGTAAACCATGAGTCACTATACGAGTTACCAAGTAACCATGATTCATTTAATACAAATGAACACCTCATACATCCACCTCATTAATCATTAAATCAAAATGATAAAAACTAAAATGTGGTGTCTTCTCCTAAAAGCATCTTGCACAATTACAAGAATACCCCTCACCGTATATACATACCCGTATCCCAAAAAATACGAATACAAAGAGACGAAAATAATCCAAGAATATAATACTAGGATCCGGCTAAAACCAAAACCCACTAGTATTATCCATCCGAATCATGATCCGTATATCTAGTACACATATATGATCGAACCGTACCGTAAAACTATACGGCCTCTACTTCGTTTCGCCCGAAGCAGGAAAACCCTATGTGTTAGACTCTAAAGACTCAATAGTATGCTGGCAGTGTGTTTAACTACAAGCACGTCAGCGGTACTAGCTGCACGTAACGGCTACCCAGATACCTGTCAAAAAGGAAGACCGACGAGAAAACTCGTCCGAACTCCTACTGAGCCTATCCGTAACAATCTCCGTACAATCCGGTCTCTTCATCTAAGAGTATCGCATACCGGGTCTAGGGGTGGTAATCGTCAGACCCTAATAACCCGATAATTCGTGCTGATGTGGCTCAGGACCAATCCGGGAAACTACTGATTAACCTATCATTAAATCCCAACTGCCTTGGCCAAGGTCTTATGGTCCTGACAAATCAAACACAGTGCAATATCGACTCCCAATACAGGAAGAGACGAATCCCCAACAATCGCTCACTACCTCCATATGGATCGGGACTGTACCCAACCAAAACCTGTTTGCACGACTCAGTAGAGCTGTAGTAGGGTAGTGATCAAAGCACGGTGGGAACTCACACGAGACAAATGATGATCTCAGGTCCGAAGACTAACCCGTACACATGTAATCTGAGAACTTCCATCTGACGATAGGTATAGTACCATCTGGAAGTTCTCGGTGAGTCTGTCCAGTGTACTCATACCTAGTGAGCACCTGTATACGATCTTAGGTGCATCAGACTAATGGCTGCGGGACCAACCATCACCCCTCGTCGGGGACTAGAAACGTATACACTAGTTTACTCTGGAGTATCAATGCCCAGTCTCGATACTCACGTGACTAGGAACCATTTAAGGATGTGCTTATAGACTACCCAGCTCCCACAAGTATGATCGCCATCACAACGCAGGTAGTCAAGCATGATCCTACAGGCTTTATCAGCATGTAACCGCCATTTGTAATAATGAGTATGACATATGCACATGTTAACATAAAGTCAAACCATAATAGTATACTACTGTATCAAGTCTTTATCAATATGTGCAAGCTGGATGAAGCAACAACAGAAACAAATCACATATTAAGATAAAGACAACTCAAATAATATACTATATAACAGAGCAAGATTGTCTTGTACATACATATCCCCAACATCCATATGTATACATATACAATAATGGCCTCTGAGGCATACATATCCAACAGGATTAACAAAAAAATATACAAGATTCTCTAATTCCCTCTCTGTCTTCTCCACCATGTCGAAGCGGCGATCTTTATGAGGAGTCGCTGTAACAACTCTATTTTTATTGTACAAAAATTTTAAAATTAATGTACAGAATGGAGTATTTACAAGCCTGGGTATACTTTAAATGTTGCTTTTATTTAAGAATAGCAAGAAACAACTTGTAGCTCATTGGTAAATCCTTGCACTGCTGTGACATAGCCCCTGTGTTTGAATTCCATTAGCCACATATATTTTTACTGATTTTTCTTTTAAACTTTTTGAAAGACCAAAAGTTTACACGTGCACTGCACGTAAAAATGAAAAGTCTGAGAAAATAAACATGTGCAAAATAATATTTATACAGACTTGGACACGTGGCTAAAATCCTACCGCTCATCTCACCAACATGGTCGGCGAGATGGAGTCTACGGCCGGCACCGCCGGGCCCTCCGTAGGGAATGCTCCCCATTTTCTGCACACCAGTCTTTTGGCCTACCCTCACTACCCCATAACTGTTTGATTTCTCTGTAAATTAACAAAGAGATTAAAATCACCCATTAATCCAAACTTTAATACATTTTAATTCTCTCTTCAATTCTCAAAATCCTAATTTTACCTTATAAATACAACCCCATATCCTAGACCTCTTTATTCTGAAATCTCTTGATAAAAATTCTCAAAAATTTCCAAGTCAAAGAAGAGTACAAGTGGAGTTAGCACTAGGTCAGGTTCTGGCGAAAATTCGAGACGTTTCCGGCGACTCCGCGACGCCACAACGACCTCAAACTCTTCCTCTCTCTTTTCTTAAACTAAACAACTTGTAAGTCCCACCTCTATACTTCTCTTTCTATTATAAAACTTCACCTTTTCATATCACATCGGTAAGTGGAGTTATACCGATCTTTAAATTCTATTCTACTTAGAATTGAAATTTTTCTTAAGAACCAATCATCCAAATCATCAAACCTTGCTTATTAATCATTAAACAATTTTTAGAAACAAGTTTCAATTTAAAACTTCATGTAAAACAACTTTTATTAAGCTCTTACGCTTAAATACCATGAAGTTACCTATGACATCTGTTGGGGTCAAAAATTACATCCCGGTTGACCAAGCCAAAGTCAAAGTTAACACCAAGCAAGCGGGCCCAAGCCCAGATCAAGTGGGCCCATGCCCAAGTCGAACCCCGCGACCGGCCTCCTCCATGCCAAAATAAAATCATGTAATAAATAATTTTGATATAATTTTTTATGCATGGATGTAAGAAAAAGGGCATAAAGCCAAATTTCTGTAAAGCCCATGGCTTATGTGTAAAAGAAATGAGCACATGAGACAAGGGATGGGTAAAATACCATTTTGTAAAGTCCAAGGGGCTATGTGTAATTTTGTAAGCCTATATAAGGCAACATGATAATAAAATGAAAAGGAATTTTTCCATTCTAAAAAAAACTAGAGTTTGTGTCTCCTTCTCCTTTCTCAAGGTTCTAAAACCTTCCCTCCTTTTTAAATTAAATCAAGAGTTTAACTCTTCCCTTTTCCAAAAAGAAATAGTTTTTTCACCACAAAACCCTTGAAGGGGAGCTCGGATCTTCAATCAGATGTCGAAAATGGGAGACTTTTAATTCTCACTCCCTTTTCTCTAAGATCCAGCCGATCAAGAGGAGGAAGAAGGAGACCCATCTCCAAAATCCAACTTTGGACAGATCCAAGGCTCAAAAAAATTCCAGGGCTAAAGAGAGAAGAGAGGGATCCCCTTTGATCACCTCTGAAGATCTTTAGGGAGTTAACTCCAAGATCCAAATCCTCAAAGGAGTTTAACTCCTATTCTAGATCATTTAAGAGTTTAACTCTAAATATAAATCTTTTGGAGTTTAACTCCACTCAAAATCCCTTGGGAGTTTAACTCCTAACCCAGAGACTAATCCCCTTTTTTCGCTGGTGTTCCCAGACGTCGCGTGCAGTGCACGTGACCCGCGAGCGCCAAGTGGTCGTGTGCAGGGCATGTGACCCGCGGTCCCCAGCGGTAGCGTGCATGGCACGTGACCCACGGACGATAAAGCACCCACATGCGCCTCACGCGATTCGAGGTCGCTCAGCGCCTAGCGGCCGCGTGCAAGGCACGCGGCACGTGGGCGCTAAGCGCCTACGTGCACCTCACGCACCCAGCGGTCGCGTGCTGCACACATGACCCAGTGGCGCCCATCAACCATATGCCAGGCACGTGACCCGTGGGCACCAACTGCTCACGCGCTTGGCACGTGACCCGCGGGCGCCAGTGCCCACGCGCCAGGCACGTGACCCGTGGGCGCCCAACGCCCACATGCCATGCACACGTCTTTAAGATGCTCCCCCATTTTTATATGCACCCCACACTAAATATACTTCCCCCGTTAGAAAAAACTCTGCGGGGCCCCCGTAAAAACTCTACGGCCCCCCCGATATATCCAAAAGCTTTTCAAAACACAATAATGCATATTGAGTTCGCATGACCTTTTTGACCCGTCAATCGGAGGTTCTCTCACTCCAAAGGTGAGGGGTAATTAACGGCGGCTTAGTCCGCGGCTGCCGGAGATTCGGATCCCCACAATCAATAAATCCCAGCCTACCCTAGGCAGAGGAAATCTGTAATGCGCTCAATAAGAGCACGTGTATTCCCATCTCAATGGGGTGACGAAAAACACCCTACAAATTCTGGCATGCCCCGTGGGATTTTATCTCTCCTCCCATATTTCGGGTTAAACGTTCATGCTAACTCAATCAATGTACATATCGATTGCCTGTACTGAACTAATGCTTCTTTGTGCAGGTTAACAAATTTCAAATTTCAATCTCCGGACGCAGCAAAATGTCTCCAAGGACAAGCTCGGCTCTCGACACAACTCCCATCTCCTACACGATGAAGATGGACGCCAGGACGGTCCTCCCGGCTAGTATCGGGCGACAATAGGAGGAGCCGCCGCTACCATTTGGTTATATTCTGTTCGTGCCAGCTAGCCTCATCCCGGCTTCTCAAGCTCTGGTGACAGGAAAACCGGTCTCGAAAGGCAAGATGCCAAATGTGGTGATCTCGAGGGCACCACTACCTAAACTCGAGTCGGTGTTTGAACGACTTTCCTTGGACCCAGCTGGGGACAAGGCCATCAACACCAACAATGCAACAAGGCATCTCGAGCAAGCTCCAGCGGCATACCTGACAACTGCTCAATTGGGTATCTTCTCTAAGCTCCCTGTTAATCTGCTCACGATGGCTTTCTGGAGGACGGATGCCCGCTAAGCCCTCAAAATCGAGAAGCTAAGATAGAAAAGGCTCAGATACAGAGCCAACAAAAGGGCTAGGGCCTCTGCTGATTTGAACATCGTAGGGTTCCAAGAACGAGGTTACCCAGCAACGACAGCTGAAACGGCTGCAAATCTCGCTAACTCTTTTGAACCACTGAACTTGGTTCAGAAGAATGCCATAACCGCGAGGGTCAAGACAGCTGCGATCAGGATAGGGCCGCCTAAAGACCCGGCCGGGCCAACCGTCTTCAGTCGCCTGTCCTTTCCCGAAAATCAGCCGCCAAAGATAAAAAGTTGGCTAGATATGTGGTCCACACTGTCTACATGGTCGGACATGAAGAAACAAACCCTCATATGCTTCACAACCATAGTGATGATATGGTTGACGCTACCCAGTATCGGCTCGGTCTAAATAATGAAGTGCCTGTTCAGGCCGATAAACCAAAGGAGCCCGTGGTTCTCGCCGGATCAAGCTCAAGCGGTAAAGAAGACCACCACGTCGTTAAACTAGGAACAGTCGACCTCTAAGTCGTTAAACCGAGGATGTAAAATGTGTAAATAAAAAATAAATAAATAAAATAAAATAAAATAAAAATAAAAAGCCGAAATGATGGGGCAACTCGCAATAAAAATCAGCGAGTAAAAATAAAGATGAAAATAAAGCCGAAATGATGGGGCAACTCGCAATAAAAATCAGCGAGTAAAATAAAAATGAAAATAAACAGCCGAAATGATGGGGCAAGCGCGAATGAATAGCCGAAATGATAGGGCAATCATGACCTTCGCGACAAGAAAAGCTAAAATGATAGAGCAATCACAGTAAAAAAAATGGCGAATGATGAGTCGCTCCTGGTACCATATTCCAATGGAGTGATGCAGACGCTGTCCAAAAGTCAAATCCCCAATGGCGAATGATAAGTCGCTCCTGGTACCATATTCCAGTGTAGCGATGCAGACGCCAATCAAAACTCAAATCTCCGAATATCCCAATGGCGAATGATGAGTCGCTCCTACTACCATATTCCAGTGCAGCGATGCAGACGCCGTCCAAAACTCAAATCCCCAATGGAATGATGAGTCTCTCCTAGTACCATATTCCAGTGCAGCGATGCAGACACCGTCCAAAACTCAAATCCCCAACGATGAATGGTGAGTCTCTCCTGGTACCTTATTCCAGTGCAGCGATGCAAACGCCAACCAAACTCTGAATGTCCCAACGGCGAATGATAAGTCGCTCCTGGTACCATATTCTAATGCAGCGATGCAAACGCCAACCAAAATCCAAATTCTCAAAGGGCGAATGATGAGTCGCTCCTGGTACCACATTCCAGTGCAGCGATGCAGACGCCAACCAAAATCCAATTTCCCAAAATTCTTCCAGCCATACGGTTGGTCCCCAAACTGGCTACCGTATACAATCCACGGGCTCAAATAATTCTCATCATACCCATGCCCCACTGTAATCACCAGTCCAGCGGCCGGTCTCCGCCCTCGGAATTATGCTCCATCTGGAAAGACCTACTCATTCGTCCTCACGATGCATGGGGAGAACAAAACTTGCGAGATACTTATAACTCGTAAGAAAATGCTTTTGTAGGATCCTTACGACTCACAAAGGAAAAACACACTTGGGGGTCCTTACGACTCCTAAGGAGAAAATGCACCTACAGGATCCTTACAACTCGTAGGGAAAAAATGCTTTTATAGGACCTTTACGGCCCATAAAATTGAAAATCCTTAGGTGATAGTGATCTAAACCTGTCTCCTAAGCCATCACTCCCCAATAGGAAAAGGCAAACGATGAGTTGCTCCTGGCATTATTCCAGTGCAGCAATGCAGATGCCGACCCAAAAACCAATTCCTAAATCTTCCCCAATAGGCAAAGGAAAATGATGAGTTGCTCCTGGCTTTATTACTGTGCAGCAATGCAGATGCCGACCTAAAAACCAATTCCCAAATCCTCCCGGGACAAATGATGAGTTGCTCCTGGCATTATTCCTGTGCAGCGATGCAGATGCCAACCAAAATTTCAAATCCCTGGATGTCCCAACGGCGAATGATGAGTCTCTCCTGGTACCATATTCCAGTGTAGCGATGCAAATGCTAACCAAATCTCAAATCCCCGAATATCCCAATGGAGAATGATGAGTCGCTCCTGGTACTATATTCCAGTGCAGCGATGCAGACGTCGTCCAAAACTCAAATCCCCAACGGCGAATAATGAGTCGCTCCTGGTACCATATTCCAATGCAGCGATACAGACGCCAACCAAAACCCAATTTCCTAAAATTCTTCCAGACCTACGGTTAGTACCCAAATTGACTACCGTATACAATCAATGGGCTCCAATAATTCTCATCACACTTATGCCCTACTGCAATCACCAGTCCAGTGGCCGGTCTCCGCCCTTGGAATTATGCTCCATTTGGGAAGACCCACTCATGCATCCTCACGATGCATGAGGAGAACAAAACTTGCGAGATCCTTATGACTCATAAGAAAATGCCTTCGTGGGATCCTTACAACTCACAATGGAAAAACACACTTGGGAGTTCTCACGACTCCTAAGGAGAAAATGCACCTACGGGATCCTTACGACTCGTAGTGAGAAAATGCTTTTATGGGACCTTTATGGCCCATAAAATTGAAAAGCCTTAGGTGATAGAGATCTAAACCTGTCTCCTAAGTCATCGCTTCCCAATAGGCAAGGGCAAATGATGAGTTGCTCCTGGCATTATTCCAGTGCAGCAATGCAGATGCCAACCCAAAAACTAATTCCCAAATCCTCCCGGGGTAAATGATGAGTTGCTCCTGGCATTATTCCAGTGCAGCAATGCAGATGCCGACCAAAACCAAAATCCCCTGATCCTCTCATGGCAATGATGATTCGCTTCTAGTACCATATTCCAGTGTAGCGATGCTGATGTCAACCCAAATCACCTCAAATCAGCAAGCCAAATCCAGCGCCGTCCGTCCAAGTCGTAAAAGGGAAGCAACGACCTCCTTGTCGGAATTATGCTCCGCCTCGGAATCAGGTCAACCAGTGACCTCCCCGTCAGAATTATGATCCATCGCGGAATCAAGTCAACCAACCAGCTCTGTGTCGGAATCATGCTTCGTCTCAGAGTGTACCCCATGTCGAAATCATGCTTCGCCTCGGTGTATCTGCCTTCCCTGTCGGAATTATGCTTCTGCTCGGAATCAACCAGTGACCTCCCCGTTGGAATTATGCTCCATCGCGGGATCAAGTCAACCAGCAAGCTCTGCGTCGGAATCATACTTCATCTCAAAGTGTACCCCGTGTCGAAATCATGCCTCGCCTCAATGTATCTGCCTTCCCTACCGGAATTATGCTTCTGCTTAGAATCAACCAGTGACCTCCCCGTTGGAATTATGCTACATCGTGGGATCAAGTCAACCAGTAAGCTCTGCGTCGGAATCATGCTTCGTCTCAGAGTATACCCCATGTCGAAATCATGCTTCGTCTCAGTGTATCTTCCTTCCCTGTCAGAATTATGCTTCGACTCGGAATCAACCAACGGCACTTCGTGCCGTCAACCGTCCATATCGTAAAAAGGGCAGTGCTAGCTTCCCATAAAGCGGGAACCAAATCACTCCGTGCCGGGGAAACGTCTACTACGGACACTTCGTCTTGGAGACGCGTAAAGCGTCGACCGTCCATGTCGTAAAAAGGGCAGTGTCAGCTTCCCACAAAGCGGGAACCAAATCACTCCGTGCCGGGAAAACTTCTACAACGGACACTCCGTCTCGGAGACGCATCAAGCGTCGGCCGTCTATGTCGTAAAAATGGAAGCGCCAGCTTCCCACAAAACGGGAACAGAATCACTCCGTGCCGGGGAAACGTCTACTACGGACACTTCGTCTCGGAGAAGCATAAACCGTCGACCGTCCATGTCGTAAAAAAGGCAGTGCCAGCTTCCCACAAAGCGGGAACCAAATCACTCTGTGCTGGGGAAACGTCTACCACGGACACTCCATCTCGGAGATGCGTCAAGCGTCGACCGTCCATGTCGTAAAAAGGGCAGTGTCAGCTTCCCACAAAGCGGAAACCAAATCAATCCGTGACGGGGAAACGTCTACCACGAACACTCCATCCCGAAGATGCGTCAAGCATCGACCGTCCATGTCGTAAAAAGGGCAGTGCCAGCTTACCACAAAGCGGAAACCGAATCACTCCATGCCAGGAAAACGTCTAACTCGGACACTCCGTCTCGGAGACGCATCAAGCGTCGACCGTCCATGTCGTAAAAAGGGCAGTACCAGCTTCCGACAAAGCGGGAATTAAATCAAGTCGCCTCCACGTGAAAGAACATCCATCAATTTCATGCACATGACCCATATGTGCGGTGTGCATTTATTGATGGGGGGCACTTTGTTGGGGTCAAAAATTACACCGCGGTTGACCAAGCCAAAGTCAAAGTCAACCCCAAGCAAGCAGGCCCAAGCCAAGATCAAGTGGGCCCATGCCCAAGTCGAGCCCCGCGGCCGGCCTCCCCTATGCCAAAATGAAATTATGTAATAAATAATTTTGATGTAATTTTTTATGCATGAATATAAGAAAATGGGCATAAAGCCAAATTTCTGTAAAGCCCATAGTTTATGTGCAAAAGAAATGAGCACATGAGACATGAGATGGGCAAAATGCCATTTTGTAAAATGCAAGGGGCTATGTGTAATTTTGTAAGCCTATATAATGAAAATGATAATAAAATGAAAAGGACTTTTTCCTTTCTAAAAACACTAGGGTTTGTGTATCCTTCTCCTTTCTCAAGGTTCTAAAACCTTCCCTCCCTTTTTAAATTAAATCAAGAGTTTAACTCTTTCCTTTTCCAAAAAGAAATAGTTTTTTCACCACAAAACCTTTGAAGGGTGGCTCGGATCTTCAATAAGATCTCGAAAAGGGGAGACTTTTAAGTCTCACCCCCTTTTCTCCAAGATCCAGCCGGTCAAGAGGAGGAAGAAAGAGACCTATCTCCAAAAATCCAACTTTGGACAGATCCAAGGCTCAAAAGAAGCTCCAGGGCTAAAGAGAGAAGAGAAAGGTCCCTTTTGATCACTTTTGAAGATCTTTGGGGAGTTCAACGCCAAGACCCAAATTCTCAAAGGAGTTTAACTCCTATTCCAGATCATTTAGGAGTTTAACTCCAAATCTAAATCTTTTGGAGTTTAACTCCACTCAAAATCCTTTGGGAGTTTAACTCCTAACCCAGGGACTAAGCCCATTTTCCGCCTGTGTTCCCAGCGGTCGCGTGCCGTGCACGTGACCCGCGGTCACATGCATGGCACATGACCCGCGGGCGATAAAGCGCCCACGTGCGCTTCACGCGACTCGAGGGCGCTCAGCGCCCAGCGGTCGCGTACAAGGTACGTGGCCCACGGGCGCTAAGCACCCACGTGCGCCTCACGCTACCAGTGGGCGCTCAGCGCCCGGCGGCGCGTGCAGCGCACGGGACCCGCCGGCGCCCAGCGCCCATATGCCAGGTACGTGACCCGTGGGCCCCAAGCACACAAGCGCTAAGCACGTGACCGGCGGGCGCCAATGCCCACGCGCCAGGCACGTGACCCGCGGGACCCCCGTAAAAACTCTGCGCCTCCCCGATATCTCCAAAACACAACAATGCACATTGAGTTCTTATGACCTGTTTGACCTGTCAATCGGAGGTTCTCTCGCTCCAAACTCAAGGGGTAATTAACGACAGTTTAGTCTACGGTTGCTGGAGATTCGGATCCCCACAATCATTAAACCCCAGCCTACCCTTGGCATGGGGAATCTGTAATGCGCCCGACAAGCGCACGCGTATTCCCATCTTAATAGGGTGACGAAAAACACCCTACAAAATCGTTTAATCATTCTTTCTTATATCACCTTTAGAAAAATCTTACGAGATAATGACATACCTTTCACAAACACGCATCTTGACATAGCACGATTCTCTTGAACAATAATTTTGTGGCAAATACGACTTTTACATCAAAATACCATAAACTATTAAAAACCGTATTCTTTGAATTGCGTTATTTAAATTTCTTGCGATTGTGTCTCTACAACCCACTTTTGGGGAATCCGATTCAGTTTGTGCAGGCTATTGCACATCCATCGGACTAGTAGGGCAAGATGCAGACCTCCTCACGGAGCATATGATTTCGATGGAATTTTTAATGCAATATTTAAGAAAAACGTGATTTTCTATTTAATAAATAAATTTTTATTTTTAATAATTATATATAAATATTATCAAACCATCTATTTTAAATATATAATAAGTTCCATGTTTTTCTAAACAAAGGAAAAGAATTATAAGTTTCATGAAAATACTATCAAGAATTCATTCAAGTCAATTTTACACTAAAATACCTTGAATTATTCAAAATATATATATATATATATATATATATATATATATATATATTCACTAATATACCACATTCTATAAAATTCACATCATGACAACTCTAAAGAATATAAATAAATACATGAGGATTATTTTGGAAGTATATGTAAAATATTTTTCATAAAACCCTTACAAGTTATATTAAATTACAATAAGGACCCTAATAAATATAGGTTTAAGCATGACCAATTCTCTTGAGCCTCAGAGAACCGGAGAAAATGGGTGCTGATTGATAGAGATTTTAAGATCAAAAATATTTTACCGCAATCAGAAACGACGTCGCTTTGCAGCTAGCCGGTGAATACGGGTCGGTCCACAGAGATGTGTAATTTTCCTAAGTTTTCTTACGAGCTAATTCCAATGGTTGTTTGGTCTTTTAATTGAATCTAAAAACTAAGTTATACGATGATCAAGAAACTTTCTAGGATTAGGTCTAAGATGAGTTTGATAAGATTAATATTCGCACCTCTTTCAATGCCCTCAATTAAATCTTTTTAGAAGTTATAACAATTATAAGTAAAGGGGATTAGGATGATTGGGAAGAAACGAAGTTTCTTCCTCTAGATCCTTGTCCGTCCTTTCCTACTAATTGCTCTAACCTTCATGGAAGTCATGCATGTCCGGTCTTTTATACTACGGTTTCACCGTTACCTCGTGGGTAGGGTGCCGTAGGGAGCGGATCATGCATGCGTGCATGAAGTTCTAGTTATTACAAAGTATTGGGCTTGAAAGAGATGAGAGATATTCATCTCTCAATCCCTCCCTTATTCCTAACCCTAACAAGCGAGGAAATTATTCGCTCATTAGGGGATCTATTAAAAACAACATTTTAAGATTACTTACCTACTGCAGTTTAAGAGATACTACACTAGATTAAACTAGGGCAAAGGAAGGATTTATCTAAGGCAAGAATTAAATTAGAATACTACTGCAGAAAATAAAAGATAACTTACAAGAATGATGCTCTTAATCTTCCAAAGAATCTGAATTTTATTTATTGAAAAGAGGCATCCTTAATACAATCTTTAGAATACATTTTATAGGGAAATAGGGAAATTAGGGTTACAGGACTCGCACATGTGCGATTACAAAAATACCCCCTAAAATCCCAACCAACGCACCGACAGGAAAATTCTGCACCGACACGTGCAGCAGATGGCCGCGGAACCGCGGTCCCAGCCTGGGTTTGGCCGCGGTTCCGCGGCCAAACCATGGAGTTGTGTCTGGAAACTTTTGGGTTTGCTTCTATGCTGCTTGGGCTTTTTATTTCTTTATTTCTTTTCTCCTTTTGGCTTCTGGTCCTTCTCCAGATCTTCAGTGAAAACTTGTATTGGTCTTTTAACCGTTCACTTTGACATTTTGGACCTTGCGTTGCCTTGTACCTCTGTGAACTGTTATTCGTCTAGGCTTGACTAGGATCCTTCTACTTGTTGGTCAAAAGTCGCTCTTTTGTATCAACTTTTGTCTTTTTCACTGTTTTCGCTCCAAGAACCTGTATCCTGCAATATGTAGCAGACATGCGTCAAAAGCACCTGTTTATTTATAAAACGAATAAGAATGGGGAATATAATAATGCAATATTATGGTATGAACAGGTGCTTGCCTATTTAAGGTAGAAAACTAAAATGGGGTTATCAATGGTAATTGGCTTGGAAAAAGTCACAAATCCTGCCGTTCATGTGCAGCAATTACCGATAACTCCTAAACCTAATTCTGGACCCGAATCTGTTTAAGTGTCTAACTCAATCTGAGTCTCGATCTAATCTGAATACAATCCAAATATGAATCCAACTATAACTCTAATTCAATATGAATCCAATATATCAAACATGAACACTTGAACATGAATACCGAACAATACATGTAACATGTCATGACTTGACCAAACCATGGATGTATGTTGAACTTGACTACATGGCTATCTGTTTATATCCTGATCCGTTTACATGAACAATTTATACCATGGTCTTGGTAAGTCTTATATCTACAAACAATACAATATACATTACGGGGTTTTTAACGGGGTAGATTAGTACGGAATGTATTAAAAGTGGAATGAGACGGTCACAATAATACAACTAACCTGAATATCCATGTCGTTGTCCCGTAGGTTTAACGGGGCCTTGTACTCCATATGGCTTAGTCCACGGAGCAAGTTGGACTCCTCTTGTATACACTGATACATTCTGTACCAAGCTACAAATAATAATATAACAAAAATAGATAAATTATCAGATATATTCCTTTTACTTGATATATCTCTCTTTTAGGACTTACCGAGTGATTGTTCGCTGACAAAATTCCTATTTCTTCTTTCTTTGGAATGTTGTCAGGAAGACCCGACTCTCAGGAGATCGAGCCCAGTCAGGAAGATTTGGAGCAGTTTGCAGAGAAGCCAGAATTCTAGTTCTTACTTGTACTTACTTTTCTTTTCTGTTCATATGCCATTGTTTAGGCATCACTTTCCATTATTGTATTTTACTTTCCAATTGTATGTAAAGAATGAATATAAATAAAAGTTGTTGTTTCATTACATCTCTTATCATGCTTGTGCTTTACTTTCATATTGCTTATTTATGCTTAACATGTTTACTTCTGAGTAAATACGCCGCGGCCTTGCTACGTCTACTTCCCTATATATTGGGAAGCGGGGCGTGATAGTCACCCCCCATCGGTCAGTGTCGTGCTCATCAGCGAAGGCAGACATGATGGCCCGCTGAGCCCGTATCTGGCTTAGCAGCCGAACCGAACAATCCCTCAGAGGCTGGGTAATTAAATGAGCCTCATGGAATAACTCGATCTTGTCTTCCACCGCGTCGAGCATCGCCAGAGTTACCTCCGCTGGATGAGGAGGAATGTCAACATGTACAGATGAGAAGACCGTCCGAAACCAAATGGAGCCGATAGGAAGAGGAGAGCCCCTATGATCCAGAAGGTCGTACATCACCTTGTCACACTGGTCATCAATGAGAATGGGATCCACTAAACGCACAGCAAAATGAGGGACGATTCCCTCGATAGATCCTCCCACGGTTTCCGGCGAGCATGCAGACGATTGCAGGCCATAACTCTTGGATTGTTAGAAAATGGATACTTTTTTTTAAATGGTTCTCTCCTTGTGAAAGAAGGGGAGGACAGAGCTTCAGGTTATAAAGAGGAGCATTCATGTCTGGGCACAGAAAATGTTGTGCATGGTGGAGCTATTTCCAAGTCCTGACAAAAAGGGCATGGGAAGAGAAAATGTTGACTCATGGGAATCAGAGCAAGAAGGTGAAATGATCCCCTCAACAGCGTCTCATATGCATGACATGTAGGCACTAGCGCCGATTCTTTGCAGGTTTAAGAAACTATAGCAGCGCCTCACGTGCATAACGTGTGAGCGCTGGCGCTAGTTCAGGATTAAAATCCTCAACAGCGCCTCACGCGCATAATACGTGGGAGTCGGCAACAGTTTTTATATATGTATAACGGCACTTCACGTGAGGCACATATGAGCACTGGCATAAAGAGAAAGGGGAATTTTGTCATTCCTACTTCGAAGAACTTTATACATTGGTTATAAAAAAATGTTTATAACGACAAGACGCTGAATTCCGGACATGGATTTATGAACTTAGAAACAAGTTTGAGAAAAGTGCTTCTGGCTTCTTTAGCCATTTTCTTATGCATTTTCTCACGAATGCAAGCGTCCGGATTCTTGCTAATGTCGTCCGTCCACTGGTACATGGATATTATCGCCTTCTGTTGGAAGACGCGATGAAAACATCAAGAAGATCATATCTCCGGTTCTTTGAGATCAGGTTCATCAGATATACTGAATGCACCTTGTCTTCAGTGTCATCAAGCGCCTCGAGCGGTATAGCCTCGTCAAGCTCAGGGATTGGTTCCCGAATCGACCCGACGATAATTTTCAAAAGAGCAGAACGGCGGGGGAGTAATCAACCGTTGTTGTCGTCAAAGCGATGCCTCACCTCGGCACATTGGGCGTCAGTGAATTCATGACCTTAACAACGGCCTTGGATGTGAATATCTTCATAAGAGATAATCTCTTCAAGATCATAAAGACGAGATTCCATAGTATTGTTGGGGTAAAAATTTACATCCCGAGTGACCAAGGCAAAATCAAAGTCAACCCCAAGCCAAGTGGGCCCAAGCCCAGGTCAAGTAGACCAATGCCTGGGTCGAGCCCGAACATAGAGCGACCGGCCTCCCCCCACGCCAAGATAAAAATTTTGTAATAAATAATTTTGGTGTATTACTTTTATTCTATTTTATGAATGAATGTAAGAAAAATGGGCAAAAAGCCAATTTTTTTGTAAAGCCCATGGCTTATGTGCAAAAAGAAATGTCATATGAGCCATGGGATGGGCAAAATGCCATTTTTTGTAGAGCCCAAGGGGCTATATGTAAAGTGCATAGCCTATAAAGGTAAGGATAATGAAAATATCCCAACAACTTTTTCTCTCTCCAAAAAAGGAATCCAGATCAGAGATCTTTCTCCTTCCTCAAGGTTCTAAAACCTTCTCCTTTCTTTTGAATTAAATCAAGAGTTTTACTCTTCCTTTTAAAAAACAAAATAGTTTTTCACCACAAAACCCATAAAGGGGAACTCAGATCTTCCATCAGATCTCAGAAAGGAAAGATTTTTAAAATCTCATACTTCTTGATCGTCAAGATCCGGCCAACAAAGGAAGAAGAAGGAGACCCATCTCTAGAAACCCCACTTTGGGGAAGATCCAGGGCTCAAGAGGAGAAGCCCCTTCATCAGCTTCAAAACATCCTAGGAGTTTAACTCCTCATATATATATATACACACACACACACAAAATAATAAGTGTGCCTTTCTGGGAGTATAACTCATATTGCAGGGACCAAGTCTCTCTTGCGCCCAAAGCGCTAGAGCCCGAGCGCCTGACACGTGGGACGCGCTAGCGCTCTTGCGCTTAAAGTGCTACCGCCCAAAGCGCTACCGCCCGAGCGCCCACATGCCGGACACGTGGGGCGCTAGCGCTCTTGCACTGAAAGCGCTAGCGCCCGAGCGCCTGACACGTGGGGCGCTAGCGCCCAAAGCGCTAGCGCCCGAGCGCCTGAGCGCCCACGTGCTTGACACGTGGGGCGCTAAGGCTCAAAGTGCTAGCGCTCTTGCGCTCAAGGTGCTAGCGTCCAAAGTGCTAGCGCTCGATGTAGGGTTACTAGGCACTCTAACAAGGGTTAAGAAAGCATCAACCATGCCCGATTAAAATTTTAGCCGTGCCTAACAACCCTAAACAAAATCTTTGCTAGAAAATTAGGGTTTCACAAGCAAGTAAATAGCATCTATGACTAAGTGAATACGAAATACAACCTTTGTAGATCGGTCCTTCACTTCATTAGCTCCTTGTTGAATTCCCTTCGCTGCGATCGTGGTTCTCCCGGACTCTTGCATGGCTTCACGAGGCTAAAGGAGCGTCCTTGCTTGAAGTCTTCGAGGCCGAAAATGATCTACGTCGAGGGGATGCCAACTCAAGCTTCTACTTCACTAACTAGAGAATTAGTAAAGCAAACACCATAAACTAAAGTGCTAGTCTAGTAGAGGATGGGGAAATAGGAAGTGGGTTCACTTTAGAATTTGGTTTCTCATAATGTTTTTCACTTTGGATCAAACCCTAGAGAGCTTTTTAGCTCAAGGAAGAAGATGAAGAAAATAAAAATGAGAAGAGATAATGATCAAGTGAGAAAGCTAACCATGGTGAGTGAGTATCATATACTAACTCATGTAGAGACATAACCATGGCTAATCCTTATGGTTGGGTTAACAAATATTCATAGTAAAAACAAACTTAGTGGAATTAGTCCATGCATCCACAAGCTTCCACAAGCTTCATGCATTTTTCTAATCCTCCACTAATTTTTGTAATTACTTTAAATATTAAAACCCAACATAATAAATAGCATGGTGTAAGTCTCATACACCCATGAATGATGTATCATCAACCATGATACAAAAAGAAAACACTTTTTAATATATATAAATATATATTAATGCTGTGCACATGTGTGACAAATCCATAAGTGAATATATGTTAGTTAATGTAAATTAGTATATCTAATATACAATTATACACTAAATTATTAAATCAACACTTGACTTAATAATCCGGTCATATCACATATAACCGACTAAAATCCAATGTATCCACTTATCGAATCAACACTTGATTCGATAACCCGGCTATATCGCATATAACCTCGCGATACAAAAAGTCACGAGAACAGAATACGGTATCACATACACACATCATTCTCGGTCCCGCACATATCACATATGCGCTCCTATTTCGTTTTGCCTGAGCCAGTAAAACCTCTGTCTAGGACTCTAAAGACTCGTCAATACGCCGGCAGTAGGTGATGATCACATCAAGCACCCACAAGCCGTCAGCGGTACTAGCTGGACGTAACGGCCACCCGGGTATTGAGCGATCAGAAGATCAGCAAGCAAGCCCGCTCCAACTCCTGTAAAAGCCTGCCGGTAACACTTCCCGTATAGTCCGGTCTCCTCGTCCGATATGTCGCATATCAAGTCTAGGGGTGGTAAACGTCAGACCCCAATAACCGATAAGTCGTGTCGATGTGAGGCTCATAACGGATCGAGAAACTACTGGTAACACTTACCAGTAAATCTCTAAATCAGCCCTGGCCAGGGACTTCCCTGTTACGGCCAATCGAGCACAGCGCAACATCAACCCCCAATACCGGGAGACACGAAACTCCTCCTATCGCTCATTGCCTCCATGTGACTCGGGACTGTACCCAAAAACCACCCTTTTACACGCCCTCTTGGACGTGGTAAGGTGGAAATCAAAGCACAGTGGGAATCACACAAGACTGTATGACGCTCTCGGGTCTACAGACTAACCTGCACAAGTGTCACCAGAGAACTGCCATTTGACGTGAGGTATAATACCATCTGGGAGTTCTCGGTGAGTCCGTACAGTGTACCCAGTCTCCACCGAGCACCCGTATATCATCTCTGATGTCAAACACCAATGGATATGGGATCATCCATCGCCCATCAATATGGGTCGAGAGGCTATACGCTAGTCTACTCTGGTATATCGATGCCCCGTCTCGATACACCCACGACTAGGGACCTTTAAGGATGTACTTATGGACTACCATGTCCCCACTAGTATGATCTGCATCATAGTCCAGGTAGTCAAGTACACATCCTAAGGGCTTTACCAACATGTAACTATAAGACAGTATCAAGAGACAAGTATACATGTTAAGATAAAGAGAAACCAGATAGAATACTATCATGTCGAGCAAGAAAGTCCTCTCTATATATGTCCAAGCATCTAATATAATATACATCATTTGTACAATACTGGCCTCTAGGGCATACATACAACTAACAATCTCCCACTTGCACTAGGGCCAGCTGCTGTAGTATCGCAAACCAAGCATCCCGAAGAGTCTCTCAAACTGTATCTAGGGAATGGCCTTCGTGAGTGGATCCGCAGTGTTGTTCTTCGTGTCAACCCTCCTGACCTCGATCTCCCGGCGATCAACTATCTCCCGGATCAGGTGATACCGCCTCAGAATATACCTGGATCGCTGATGGGACCTGGGTTCCTTGGCCAAAGCCACCGCTCCATTGTTATCACAATACAAAGGTATTGGATGCTCAATGGATGGAACCACTCCAAGTTCAGTAATGAACTTCTTGATCCAGACAGCCTCTTTGGCAGCATCGTTGGCAGCGATGTATTCAGCCTCCATCGTCGAGTCTGCCACGGTTTCCTGCTTGGAACTCTTCCAGCTAACCGCCCCTCCGTAAAGGGTAAAGACAAATCCCGAGTGCGACTTAGAGTCGTCCTTATCACTCTGGAAGCTCGAATCGGTAAAGAACTCCACTTGGAGTTCTCCGTTACCATACACCAAGAGCATATCTTTAGTCCTTCGTAAGTACTTGAGAATGCTCTTCACAGCTGTCCAGTGACTCTCTCCAGGATCAGCTTGATACCTACTCACTACACTTAGTGAGTGTGCTACATTGGGTCTGGTACATAGCATTGCGTACATGATAGAGCCTACAGCCGAAGCATAGGGTATCCCTTGCATGCGAGCTCTCTCCAAATCAGTCTTGGGAGACATCTCTTTGGAGAGAGTGAGTCCAGAGATCATGGGTAAGTTCCCACGTTTGGATTCTTCCATACTAACCCTCTTTAGTATGGTGTCAATGTACCTAGATTGGGACAATCCCAGTATCCATTTGGATCTATCTCTATAGATCATACTTCCTAGTATGCAGGAGGCATCACCTAGATCTTTCATTGAGAATCTTTGTGATAAGAAGAGCTTAACCGATTGCAGCATAGGAATGTCATTTCCTATCAAGAGTATGTCGTCCACGTACAATACGAGGAAGACAACCTTACTCTCTGCCACCTTCTTGTAGATACAAGGTTCATCTATGTTTTTGACGAAATCAAACTCTTTGATAACGACGTCAAAGCAGATGTTCCAACTCCGCGATGCTTGCTTTAATCCATAAATGTATTTAAGCAGCTTGCACACCTTCCCTCTGCTCCCACTATCTACGAAGCCCTCTGGCTGAGTCATGTACACGCACTCTTCTAAATCACCGTTTAGAAAGGCGGTCTTAACATCCATTTGCCAGATTTCGTAGTCATAATATGCAGCGATGGCAAGCATGATCTGGATGGATTTAAGCATAGCCACTGGAGAAAAGGTTTCGTCATAGTTCACACCTGGTCTTTGACGAAAACCCTTTGCAACAAGTCTAGCTTTGAAAGTCTCAACTTTCCCATCTACACCAAGTTTTTTCTTGAAGATCCACTTGCTCCCAATGGGTTTTACCCCTTCAGGAGCATCTTCCAAAGTCCATACTTTGTTGGTGTACATGGATTCCATCTCGGACCGCATTGCATCCAGCCATTTCACTGAGTTCCTACTCGTGATGGCCTGCTCGAAGCTAGTTGGGTCATCATCAACCATGATGCAATCCTCGCTCCCACCATCCATGAGAAAACCGTAGTATCTCTCAGGTGGGTGAGGAACCCTACTAGATCGGCGGAGAGGCTGAGGTTCGTTGGGAACTACCGAATCCTCCGGTTCCACTAAATATTCAGTTTGAGTTTGTGTAGTCGGAATTTCTTCCAGTTCTACCTCGTCGCCACTAATTTCTTTTGTAAGAAATTCCTTTTCTAAAAGGTGGCATGTCGAGAAAAAAACACTTTTTGTTTCTCAGTTTGGTAGAAAAGATATCCATGTGAATGTTTGGGATATCCCACAAACTTGCATAGAACTGACCGTGCCTCGAGTTTGTCCGGATTTTGCCTTTTGACATTGGCCGGACAACCCCATATCTTAACTCGTTTAAGACATGGTCTCTTCCCACTCCATATCTCATATGGTGTGGTAGGTACAGATTTAGATGGAACTTGATTCAATAGGTATGTTGCTGTCTCCAGCGCATACCCCCAGAACGAAATAGGTAACTCAGCTGTGCTCATCATAGAGCGCACCATATCTAATAGGGTGCGGTTCCTCCGTTCCGATACACTGTTGTGTTGTGGTGTATATGGAGGAGTTAGCTGAGAGAGAATCCCATTCTCTTTTAGGAAGTCCAGGAATTCATTGCTCAAGTATTCACCTCCTCGATCAGATCGAAGGATTTTAATACTTTTCCCGGTTTGGTTCTCGACTTCTTGTTTATATTCTCTAAATTTCTCAAAAGCTTCTGATTTGTGTTTCATCAGGAACACATACCCGAATCTAGAGAGATCGTCAGTGAATGTAATGAAGTACACAGAACCATTCCTGGCATGTGTAGACATGGGGCCGCATACATCACTATGTACCAGTCCCAAGAGTTCCGTAACTCTTTGTCCGTGTCCCGTAAACGGAGTTTTGGTCATCTTGCCTTTGAGACATGATTGGAAAGTGTCATAAGATGAAAATTCAAACGGATTCAAATATCCATCCTTATTCAACTTAGCTAGTCGTGTCACATTGATATGACCCAGTCTACAATGCCATAAGAAGGATTCGTTCATTTCTGAACTCTTCCTCTTGTGTGTTTGTTATGCTCAGAACTGTTGATTGATTTAGAACATAAATGCCATTGCACATCGTGCCTGATCCAACCAACTTTTGGTTCAGAAAAATGTTAATAACATTATCCTGTAATACAAAATTATATCCTTCTTTACTCAACAAAGAAACCGATATAATGGTGCATATCAGGTTCGACATGTAATAGCATTCGTTCAGAATCAATGTATTACCAGTTGGCAATACAAGGTGATATTCCCCGACGGTTTTAGCTGCAACAATTGCACCATTTCCAACCCTTATGTCTTTATCACCTTCTCCAAGTTCTCTACCTTTCCTAAGCCCATGTAACTGATTACATAACCCGGTATCTAATACCCAGGACGTAGAGGAAATGGAGAAACAGTTCTCTGTAACGAACACACCCGAAGAAAATGCATCAACATGTATTTTCTTCATTCGGGTGGCATGGGAATCCTGGTATTCCCCTATATCCTGTTCAGTCTTATAACTTTTATAAGAAAAAACGGAACCAACGTTCCCCCGCACAGTATAACATGAAGGTTCGGTCAATACATCCATATTATTATCTTTATTAAGGTATGATATGGTCGCTACCTGGAGAGAGAGATAAGAAAACACTTTAGCGTATACTCTTGCAAGATCAGATTGGTTATTATTTTATCTAATCAGGATGGCTCCCACTGTTTTTATCAAATCTTCCTTCAAACCCTAAAAGGAAAGACTAGCCGGGATTAATTACACCCTACAACTTCGCCAATCTTTCAGCCAGGCCAGTGTCGGTACTTTGAGGGAGGTTCCCCGTGCTTTCGCACATACCTAATTAAAGTAAACCTCGTTTTCCCAGAGGCGTAACCCCGTTGACACCTTTCTAAACACCTACTTGATCGGCTAATTGTCCTGTGTAAAACTCTCCCAGGAGTAACAATTACTCGCAGTGGGTATCGGGATCCAACTATCACATAGAAGGTATGCAATCTCATTGCAAATTTCAACACTTGAAATTCCCGATAATATTTTGCCCCTAACCCCTATGACCTTGACAAAGGCCAACAAATCATAGGATGCTAGTCAAGTTCAACCCGTCATTTCTTGATTGAATAAAACCCACCCGCACGACCCTTGACAAAGGCCAACAAGGTCGTACGACTTCCCCAAAACAATCTGCATCATATGCATAAGCAGATAAGCACCATTCAGCTACCGTACACTACGCCTTGACAAAGGCCAACAAACGCAGCACGGAAACTAAATAGTTCTTATCTGAAATGACGGAGGGTTACGACAGGTTTTTCTGAAAACCTATTGCGTAATGAACTTGATATCGTCGTAGAATCGAGTGAATTTTGAAATGGAGTGATTTTGAGGCTTTCATTAGTTTTGCTAAAGAGGTCACTCCCGGTGAAGGGGTCTCGGCTCTTTCCTCATCGAATAAGGTGCAGGACATATCATATATATCACTATGCAAAACAAAACTCCAAAAGCAATCAAAAACAAACCGAGTGTTGTAGCATCTGCCAATTTTTCTAAAGAGGTCACTCCCGGTGAAGGGATCTCGGCCTTTCCTCATCGAATAAAGTGCAGGATATATTATATATATCACTATGCAAAGCAAAAAACTGTAGCTACCCTTTTTGAAAATTTGATTCTACAACATCTTTTATGTTTCTTTTCTTTCATTAATCATATTAATGAAGTCCCATCATTTAAATCACCTAAACATCACAGATAAATACGACGTACACTTATGCCATCCGCATTCGCCTCGATGTCCCCTCGTGCACCGTTAAGTTAGGTAACTAACGGCAGAGCGGGGCAGGGCTAGCGCGGGTGTAAAACATAAGTAACGTCTATATAATATATCATATATACTATATACAGTATTTATCACAACATATCAAATGATCACATCATAGATATTACAGCAGAAGAAACATATGAAACATTGGATATACTAGGATGTCCGTGTTTTATTTTGAGCCTCTATAAAACACGGATTCCACGGTCGCGATGAATAGCCAAACCCACACCCCTAGACCCCTACAAGAGCGTCAAGCAACCCTACCAATTCTAGAGTTAGGAGACCCGGACTCGACTCCTCGAGTTGGTCTCCCACTGGACTCTAGAACCCGGTTACTTGTGCTCTCCTCCTTGGGTCTATCCTAGTGCGGAAAAGTAAATAATATACAAATGGTGACATCAACCTCATCCCGGAAGTGCCCCAATAAAAGAATATTACATACATTTAATTTTACATGAATGAAAATAAAAACCCTCATCTCACATAAAACCCCGGCTATTCAAAACGCGACGATCCAATATAACATATCCAGCAACACATAACATCACATGTCATCAACGTAAGTAAATATGCGTATCCCAATTGTCGTTGACATATAGCAACGAAACCGGCGATATCACATATTACACTTACGGTCGCAGAAAAGAAAGTGTAAAACTACAACATTTGGAATCCACAATCTCTTTAGACATCGTAAATCCGAAATATCACATACTTCGCATTTCATGCCTAACTATATGAATTCCACATATTGTATCACATTCCAGATAAATAGACATCATTAAACTTTCCGATCGAATAATCAAATACCCAAGATTTCCTAAATAGCTCAACACTTGAGGGGAGTTTAAAAACATCTATCACATGCCACAGTACCAATGGTCCAGCCGTAGAAGGGTCAAGCCAACGCCTCACATGTGGCAACGCCGTACTCCCCCAAACCCTAAGGTTCAAAAGGCAGTTCAAGACGGTCACATAATCGAGTTAAGGTTTGTTGTCTTCTAGAGGGTCCATTGCGTAACTTGCACGATTTAGACGTTCTTAAACCACGGAAAAATCCAACACTTGGAAATTTTCCGGGTCGGGAAAAAGTGAGTTGTTGATATCTGTTCGAACTTTTTAATACTTTCTAAATTATCCGGAAAAACAAGAACAAAACTAAATTTTCCGATCGAATCAACGAATACAAAATAATCCCCAGAACACTCAACACTTGAGTCAGATTAAAATTACCCCGAAAATATTAACAACGGATACAAGTATTACTGTGCAAACCACATAGAAAGTTCTTACTGTACAGCCGCGGATCCGCGGCCCAAGCAGGGTACGACCGTTGTTCCGCGGCGTTACGTACGGATTACGTCATCAAATTCCACCATAATGCTTAAAATTACCTGCTGAATTTTTTAGGTATTTTTAATTCTGAAAAATCACAGTTTTTGAAAAAAGTCCAGAGAGGGGGTCATTTTGACGTTTCGGGGTTCGTTCGGAGTTTTAACTTCGTATACACGTCGCCTAATGCTCTAGCTAGGTTCTAATACCACTGTAGGGTTACTAGGCACTCTAAAAAGGGTTAAGAAAGCATCAACCATACCCGATTAAAATTTTAGCCGTGCCTAACAACCCTAAACAAGATCTTTGCTAGAAAATTAGGGTTTCACATGCAAGTAAATAGCATCTATGACTAAGTGAATACGAAATACAACCTTTGTAGATCGGTCCTTCACTTTATTAGCTCCTTGTTGAAGTCCCTTCGCTGCGATCGTAGTTCTCCCGGACTCTTGCATGGCTTCACGAGGCTAAAGGAGCGTCCTTGCTTGAAGTCTTCGAGGCCGAAAATGATCTACGTCGAGGGGATGCCAACTCAAGCTTCTACTTCACTAACTAGAGAATTAGTGAAGCAAACACCCTAAACTAAAGTGCTAGTCTAGTAGAGGATGGAGAAATAGGAAGTGGGTTCACTTTAGAATTTGGTTTCTCACAATGTTTCTCACTTTGGATCAAACCCTAGAGAGCTTTTTAGCTCAAGGAAGAAGATGAAGAAAATAAAAATGAGAAGAGATAATGATCAAGTGAGAAATCTAACCATGGTGAGTGAGTATCATATAATAACTCATGTAGAGACATAACCATGGCTAATCCTTATGGTTGAGTTAACAAATATCCATAGTAAAAACAAACTTAGTGGAATTAGTCAATGCATCCACAAGCTTCCACAAGCTTCATGCATTTTTCTAATCCTCCACTAATTTTTGTAATTACTTTAAATATTAAAACCCAACATAATAAATAGCATGGTGTAAGTCTCATACACCCATGAATGATGTATCATCAACCATGATACAAAAAGAAAACACTTTTTAATATATATCACATATATATTAAAGTTGTGCACGTGTGAGAAAAATCCATAAGTGAATATATGTTAGTTAATATAAATTAGTATATCTAATATACAATTATACACTAAATTATTAAATCAACACTTGACTTAATAATCCGGTCATATCACATATAACCGACTAACATCCAATGTATCCACTTATCGAATCAACACTTGATTCGATAACCCGGCTATATCACATATAACCTCGCGATACAAAAAGTCGCGAGAATAGAATACGGTATCACATTCACGCATCATTCTCGGTCCCGCACATATCATATATGCGCTCCTATTTCATTTTGCCTGAGCCAGTAAAACCTCTGTGTAGGACTCTGAAGACTCGTCAATACGCCGGCAGTAGGTGATGATCACATCAAGCACCCACAAGCCGTCAGCGGTACTAGCTGGACGTAACGGCCACCCGGGTATTGAGCGAACAGAATATCAGCAAGCAAGCTCGCTCCAACTCCTGTAAAATCCTGCCGGTAACACTTCCCGTACAGTCCGGTCTCCTCGTCCGATATGTTGCATATCAAGTCTAGGGGTGGTAAACGTCAGACCCCAATAACCGATAAGTCATGCCGATGTGAGGCTCATAATGGATCGAGAAACTACTGGTAACACTTACCAGTAAATCTCTAAATCAGCCCTGTCCAGGGACTTCCCTGTTACGGCCAATCGAGCACAGCGCAACATCAACCCCCAATACCGGGAGAGACGAAACCCCTCCTATCGCTCATTGCCTCCATGTGACTCGGGACTGTACCCAAAAACCACCCTTTTGCACGCCCTCTTGGACGTGGTAAGGAGGAAATCAAAGCACAGTGGGAATCACACAAGGCTGTATGACGATCACGGGTCTACAGACTAACCTGCACAAGTGTCATCAGAGAACTGCCATCTAACGTGAGGTATAATACTATCTGGGAGTTCTCGGCGAGTCCGTCCAGTGTACCCAGTCTCCACTGAGCACACGTATATCATCTCTGATGTCAAACACCAATGGATATGGGATCATCCATCGCCCATCAATATGGGTCGAGAAGCTATACGCTAGTCTACTCTGGTATATCGATGCCCCGTCTCGATACACCCACGACTTGGGACCTTGAAGGATGTACTTATGGACTACCATGTCCCCACTAGTATGATCCGCATCATAGTCCAGGTAGTCAAGTACACATCCTAAGGGCTTTACCAACATGTAACTATAAGACAGTATCAAGAGACAAGTATACATGTTAAGATAAAGAGCAACCAGATAGCATACTATCATGTCGAGCAAGAAAGTCCTCTCTATATATGTCCAAGCATCCAATATAATATACATCATTTGTACAATACTGGCCTCTAGGGCATACATACAACTAACACCCGAGTGCTTTCTCCCACGTAAAAACTCTGCGGGGCCCCCGAGATATCCCAAACCCCTTCAAAACACAACACTGCACATTGAGTTGGCATAACCAGTTTAACCCGTCAATCGCAGGTTCTCTCGCTCCAAATGCGAGGTGTAATTAACGGCAGCTTAGTCCGCGGCTGCCGGAGATTCGGATCCCCACAATCAATAAACCCCAGCCTAACCTAGGCAGGGGGAATCTGTAATGCGCCTGACAAGTGCGTGCGTATTCCCATCTCAATGGGGTGATGAAAAACACCCTACAGATTCTGGCACGCCCGATGGGACCAATCTCTCTTCCCATATCTTGGGTGAAGCGTTCATGCGAACTCATTTAACATATATGCCGATGTTTGTACTGAAATAATGTTTTTTTTATGCAGCAATCAACTTTCAACGACGATGTTTTCTAAGACGACTTCAGCTTCCAACACGACCCCGATTCCGTATGTGGTCAAGATCAACGCTCGTGTGGTTCTCCCCGCAAGCCTCGGTCGACAATGGGAGGAACTGCCCAGCCAGTTTGGTTCCGTCGTGATCTACCCTGCTGGAAGCGCTCATCTGGCAGAAATCCTGGAAAAACAGGTGGCCAAGCCAGTCTCATGGGGCAAGAGGCCGAATGTTGTGATCGCTAAGGCACCACAACCGAAACTTAAGACGGTGTCTGAACGACTCTCTTGCGCTCCAGGCGGGGGAAAGACTTCCGATACAGAGGGCAACATCAAACGTTGCGGACAAGCCTAGGCGATGCCTCCAACAAATGCACGATCGGGCATCTTCTCTGGCCTCTCTATCAATCGGTTTACGGCGTCTTCCCGAAGAGCCGGGGCCTGCCAAGAGCTCAAATCAAAAAATTTAAGGCAGAAGCGGTTCAGGTATCGAGCCAACAAGAGGGCCAGGACTCCGGCCAGGTGGAATCGTTTGAGATTCCAAGAGCGGAGTCATTTTGCGGCGATAGCTGAATCGGCCGTAAAAATCAGCAATTCCTTCGAACCACTGAAGTGGGTTCAGAAAAATGCCATGACCGCCAGAATCAAGAAGACAACGGTTCGAACGTTGCTACAAAGAGACGTGTCCCGGCCCCAGCAGAAAAAGTATGACACGGTCTCTTCAAGAGTTTATCAGGCGCTCTGTGCCGCGCGAAAACAGCGGGGCAAATCCAGAAAAGAAGTGTCAGCACCATTCAAGAATCCGGCCAGGCCAGCTGCCTTCAATCGCTGCCCGCTACCGAAACAGGGGGGGTCAAGACAACGATTTATGAAATCAGCCGCCGATAATAAAAAGACGGCTGGATATATTATCCATATGGTCTATATGGAAGGCGGGCGCCCCGGCGACAACCTTCGCAGCAAAAGCAAGGAGGGGGCCACCACATCCCAAGCCCAATCTGGCTTGAATGTGGTTTCCGCTTCCCAAGAACAGCCGCCTCCGCTGGATGATGAAAACCCTCTCGATGAGGACGATAGGAAGAAAGAACCCTCGGTCCATGCAGAGTCAAGCTTGGACAGCGAGGAAGAGCCGACTTTCCACCCAAGGACCGCGGAGCAGGAGCTACTTCAAGAGCTTCGAAAACAGCTCAAGAGCAAAGATAAAGAGATGGCCAAGCTCTATTCAAAAATTGACGACCTAACGAACATTGTGATGCAGCTTACGGCTCAAATCGCTCGAGCGCATCCCAATCAAGCACAAGTCACTACTCATGAGCCAAATGATGACAATTCGAAGCGGCCGATACCTGTCCCTCTGGGTCCAAGGTTCATCGAGCCACATGAAAGCCGGCCACATTCCGCTTCTGGGGACGCCTTGGCCCCAGATAAAACCATCCCACTAACACAAGACCAGATAATGGATTTGGTCACCAACAAGGTTAAAATATTGGTAACCGAAGCTGAAGCTCAGAAAGAAATCGGCAGTAGTGGGCGGCCATATCCCGCACAGTATGATCTGATCGAGTTCCCGAACGGCTACGTCATTCCTAAGTTCGGAAGATTTGACGGAACGTGAAATGCAAATCAGCACGTCGCCCACTTTAAAGCATCGTGCGGAAATACAGGGGGCAATGATGCGCTCCTTCTTCATCAGTTTGTCAACAGCCTGACCAGTGTCGCTTTTGACTGGTACGCGAGTATACCAGACGGGTCCGTCATTACCTTTGCCCAAATGGAGTATCTGTTTCGGCAAAGGTTCATGAGTGTCAGTGATAAAATTTCCATTGCCGACCTTGTGAGGACCAAGCCGGGGAAGAATGAAAGCAACACCGACTTTATCGCCCGATGGCGTAATCTCACGGTCAAGTGCGAACCGCCGCTGGAGCAGAACCAGTCCGTCAGCCTTCTCATTGGGAACCTCAGCAATTGGATGGCCCCATTCTTGTGTACAGCATGCCTCAAGACATTTCAGGAGCTAACCAAGAAAGTCCAAATGCTGGAACGCTCTAAGCAAGAGTCCCCGCCGGACTCTCAGAAAGACAAGACTTGGAAAAGCAAACGGGACGACAACCGTAGAAGCGGGAGTTCCAGCAGTACCAATGTCTTCAATGCTTCCGACAATGAAGAAAAGTGAAGAGCGAGCAAATCTAAAACCAACCGGTCTCCAAAGCCAGTGCTAGAAGGAGAAGGGCCTTCCCTATAGGAGAAAAAGAACAAGGTTTACTCTTTCAGGAGGAACAAGGACCGAAAGATATTTAAAGACGCCTTGAACAACGGTCTACAATTGCCAAAGTCGAAAAGACCTCAAGAAGCAAAAATGACCGACAATCCCCTGTATTGCCCGTACCACCGAGTAGTGAGCCATGTGATCGAGGATTGCTATATCTTCAAAGACTGGGTCGAGAAGCAGTATAAGGCTGGAGAGATCGAGCTGTCCAAAAGCATGTTGGTGAACAATCAAGTTGCAACCGCCAACTTTATACAGACAGAAGCTGAAGCCTTCTAGGAGCAGACAGCCGAACCCGCTGCCCTGAGCAATGAAATGGACTAACCGCAGCCTTCTTAGAATAAGCACATATCTAATAAGACAAAGAAGATGCTAAAGCTGCTTCAGAAAGAGCTCAGGACGGAATGGGAAGGACAGAAGAAGCCTACCAGTCCAGCTGCCAATGCGGCTCCATCAGGCTCAAAATCCAAGAAGCTCAAGAAGATGAAAAGTGCAGCTCGGCACGAAAAAGAGTCTGCAGGAAGATCTACCATTCAAAAATATATCGATTCCCTCAAAGACTGTGAACAAAAGGAAAGAACTCTGATTCAATTGAAGGAGTTCCTCCCTGTACGAGCGGCTGAAATTATGGAGGAGTTAGAAGAAGACTCCAATGAAGAGATCCCGGTAGTGACCTGATACGCCATCCATCTTAGCAGCGACTCTGAGGAGGAGCTCTGTTTTCCCGAAGAGGACGAGGAGCTCGCCACAAAAGCCAACCAAATCCAGCTCAGAAGCGGCACGGATTTACCGCCAAAACAGGGCAACGCCCCAAAAGGGAAGGAAAAACAAGTCGCTAATGAAGAAGATGGCAGGGAACTTGCTCATGAAGATTCGAGTCCTTCCCTAGTAGACTATAATGTCTTGGCTCACCTCCGAAAGCTTCCGTCTCTCCTTAGCATCTACGATGCCTTGGTTCTATCTCAAGAGCATAGAGATGTTCTCATTCATGCTCTACAAAACCCTGAGCGGTATCAGGCTCACTTTGCGGAAATTAATATGAAAGAAGCTCAGTACACTTTGTAAGCCGCCGCAGTCACGTTTAAGGATGAAGACTTGCTACTAGGAACAGCTGAGCATAATCGGCCGCTTTACGTGACCGGGTACAGCGACGGAGATCGGATTAATCGCATATTGATTGATCCGGGGTCCTCAGTGAACATCATGAACTTGCGGACACTGAAGAGTTTGTCAATGGACGTCCGAAACCTGTCAAGGGAAAGGATTGTCATTCAAGGCTTCAATCAAAACTGCCAGCAAGTTCTGGGGTCTATAACTTTGCCAATCAAATTTGGGGATCTGCAAACTGAAGCTAAGATATACGTGATCGACGCTGACACATCTTATAAAATTCTCTTGGGATGGCCGTGGCTCCACGATTACGGCATCCTTCCGTCAACTCTCCATCAATGCAAGAAATATACTAGAAATGGCGAAGAAAGACGCATTGACGGAGACATCCAACCGTTCGGTGTGCATGAAGTCCGATATGAAGATTCTCGGTACTATATGAACCACCAAAATGCTAAGCCACAATTGACTGAGGATAGAGTGGCTCCAAGACTCAAAAGCAAATCTGAGCCGGCTGTCACTTTCAAAGCTAAAACGCCTAAGAGCGCCCGCGTTTCGGTAGCGACACTGATGAGTCTGATGCTGGAAGTTCGTCCTTCCGTAAAACTCGCCCTCGTTTCGGTAGCGATATGGACGAATCTGTTACTGAATCCCCATCTAGCAGCAAAGTTCACCCTCATCTTGGCAGCGACACTGAAGAGTCTGAGGAAGAGGACCTGCCGTGCAACAGTTGTACAGATCAAACCCCTATGCAACAAACAAAATTACGAGAGACCATCGAAATTGCAGAAGGGTCCCTAGCCATCATAAGGGTGCCGGAACGGATGTGTAAAGAGCTCGATGCATTGTCAGTCTCTACCCTCGACCAGCTGAAAACTTTCTACGTTCCCGGAAGAAAAAGTGGACAGAAGGGCATCCTGTTTTACGGTTGTGCACCCGGACGATTTGTCTGTCGCGTGTCTTCCATATGGGAGAGGCATAAGAGCCGTCCTCAATCCCAGATACTATGCACCCGAGATGCGGGAATATTTCAAAAAGTTCAGATGCCGGTTATATCAAACGGAGTCCGAAGCAAAGTTTTATGAAGGGCTATGGCATCCTCCCCAGGTCCGAGCTCTCATCGATGGACGAATTTCAGATAAACGAGGCATAGGCTTTATTCAACCTGATTCCAAAGCATGCTACATGATCCATGTTGGTGAAACTAACGAAAGATCAAATGATGATGATGAGATAGCCGAGCCAGAAGAAGCTCCTCAAGAGCTCGAAGATGGCGGGCAAGCAACCTTTGACGAGATAACCGAGATTGAATTAGGAATGCCCAAAATCCAAGGCCGACCAACATCAGCTCACTCTTGTCAGAGGAAATGAAAGAGCAGATAATTGCCCTGCTGCATGAGTTTGTCGATTGCTTCGTGTGGACGTACAAAGAAATGCCTGGCCTCTCCTCTGAAGTGGTCGTGCACAAGCTGGCTATATCTCCTAATGCTAAGCCAGTCAAACAAGCTCCTCGAAGAATGAGAAGGGAGCTAGAAGAAAAGGTTATCGAGAAAACTAAGAAACTTATCGATGCTGGCTTCATCAGAGAAGAGAAATATGCGGATTGGATCGCATGCGTAGTTCCAGTGAAGAAGAAAAATAGGCAGATCCGAGTTTGTGTCGATTTCAGGGACCTTAACAAGGCATGTCCTAAAGACGACTTCCCGCTACCGGTCATGGAAATGATGGTCGATGACATCTCAAATTACGAACTGTTCACCTTTATGGATCGTCTGGATATAATCAGATCAAGATGTCGCCTGAGGATGAGAAACATACAGTATTTCGAACCCCGATCGGAATATACTGCTACAAAGTGATGTCGTTCGGACTGAAGAATGCAGGTGCTACATATCAGAGGGCAATGACCAATATCTTTGATGACCTAATCCATAAGGTCGTCGAATGTTATGTTGATGATCTGGTCGTCAAGACTAAAGCCAAGGCCGATCACATCCAACATCTTAGAACCGTTCTCACCAGACTGAGGGAATACGATCTGAAGATAAATCCCTTGAATTGCGCTTTTGGCGTGTCATCGGGAAAATTCCTGTGCTTTATAGTCCGACATCAGGGGATCGAAGTTGACCCATCCAAGATAAAAGCCATCATGGAAATGCCCCCTCCGAAGGATCTGACACAGCTGAGATCTTTTCAAGGGAAGCTTGCTTATATACGAAGGTTTATCTCAAATTTATCGGGGAGATGTAGGCCCTTCTCAAAGCTCATGAAGAAAGGAGCTCTTTTTGTCTGGGATGCCGAATGTCAAGAAGCGTTCAAAAGCATTAAACAGTACTTCTTGCGCCCTCCAGTGCTGGCCGCTCCCATTCTAGATAAACCGCTGATTCTCTACACTGCCGCGCTAGATGAGTCACTCGGTGCACTCCTTGCCCAGAACAACGAAGAGGGAAAAGGAAGTGCCCTCTACTACCTCAGTCGAACTCTAGTTGGGGCGGAACACAACTATTCCCCGATCGAAAAGCAATGCCTGGCCCTGATATTTGCTGTGAAGAAGCTAAGGCACTATCTGCTCGATCATCGGGTTATGCTGATCTCCAAGGTCGACCCGCTCAAACACTTGATGACCAAAGCAAGCCTAGCCGGCAGAATGGCAAGATGGGCTGTCATGCTGCTTGAGTTTGACATAATACTCCTCAGAAAGCAGTAAAAGGGCAAGCTCTCGCAGACTTCCTTGCTGCTCATCCCGTATAAGAAGGGTCACCGCTTGATTGCGAGCTACCTGACGAAGATGAGCCATGTTGGGAGCTCTACTTCGATGGAGCCTCATCGATAAGGACCTCCAGTAAATCAAGCGTCCCGGAGATAAAAGCAGGGATAAGATTGGTGTTCATCACGCCATCAATGGGAACCCTACGACGTTCTTTTGCTTTCACCGAGCCACACACAAACAATGAGGCCGAGTATGAAGCTCTGATAGCTGGTTTGGAGCTCGCCATAGAAATGGAAATCCTCCGGCTACGAGTTACGGTGATTCCTAGCTTGTCGTCAACTAAGTAAGCGGCGACTATAAGATATACAAACCCGAGTTAGCTCGGTATAGAAGCCGAGTGGTGGAACTCATGAAACAGTTCACTCACATTGAACTAATGAGAGTGCCTAGAGCGTCGAATGGAAAGGCTGACGTACTCGCTCGCTTAGCCAAGGAGCTGGCTGATCCTGACATGGACGAAATTATGATCATGGTCAGGAGCCGGAAAATTCTACCCCCAGTCTCTCTACGAGAATAGGAAAGCGCGGAACAGAAGAGCAGTCCTGCCGAAGAAGCTTCGATCATCCAAGACGAGCCCGATTGGAGAGAACCCTTCATAGAGTACCTCCGATACGACAAGCTGCCCGAAGGAAAATCTGCAAGGATTCAACTGAAGAAGAGAGCTCTCCAATAAATGTTTGTAAATGACACGCTATACCGCAGGTCATATGACCAACTCTGACTCAGGTGTCTGTCATCGGCCAAAGCCCAAAAGGTCATGAAAAAAGTTCACTCGGGCGTTTGCGGTGCTCATCAATCTGGCCTCAAGATGTGACTTCAAATTAAACGGTTTGGGTATTACTGGCCCACCATGATATGGGATTGCGGAGAGCATTCAAAGAAATGTTATATCTGCCAAATTCACGGTGATTTCATTCACAAGCACCCCAATCCGTTGCATCCTACGGTGGCGTCGTGGCCCTTCGAAGTCTGGGGAACCGTATAGTTGGCCCTATTGATCCTCCATCATCTAGAGGCCACCGGTTCATACTGGCCGCAACAGATTACTTCTCCAGATGGGCTGAAGCTGTCCCGCTAAAAGAAGTCAAGACAGAAGATATTCTGACATTCTTCCAGCATAATATTCTATACCGCTTCGGTACACCAAGAAGAATCATTTCTGACAATGGGCCTTCTTTCAAGAGCTTCAAAGTTGCAAGGTTCGCTACTCAACATAAGATAGACTGGAGATATTCCTCCATCTATAATCCAAGAGCCAATGGGCTAGCCAAAGCCTTCAATAAGACTCTATGCAAGCTCCTGAGGAAAAATGCTTCAGCCAACAAGAGAGACTGGAATCTCAAACTTCACGAGGCATTGTGGGCATATCGTACCACGCACCGTACTCCAACTCAGTCCACTCCTGTTCAGTTGATAAAACTACCCATTTAATATGACATTTTTCCTACTATTTCTATATAATAAAAGATGTTTATTATAATATATGGTACATATGAGGGTTTATCTATAAAAATACTATTTTCATGTGTTTATTTATTATAATTAACATTTGGTAGGAAAAAGTAAGCATATAATATCCATGTAACATTTGGCCCATTTAAATATGCTTACCTTACTAAATACCTTTGACCAATTCTTAATGGTTAAGTTAATATCTCAATAAAAAATACTCTACTAATATTATTTGTTGAGTTATTGTGCAGAATTTTCAGGGCTGAAATCAAGGAAATAAAGGTTGGCAAAACAAACCTGCCTAATTAAGAAAGTAAACTAAAGAAATCAATTCTGGCAGTGACGTAGACAAGATTTTCAGTTTCCAGAGATTCAAAAGATCACCACGTGTCATCAAGATAAAGCTCCAGAAAAACAAATCAAGTGATCTCTCTATAAGGCCGCGGTTCCGCCGCGTATTGGACAAGTTGGGAGTTGGGATTTTGCTGTTGGGATCTTAACCACTGGTTTCCAAATTAGGAAACTAGGGTTCTGGCTCTGGGACTATAAATAAGGACCGAGAGCCTCTTGGAAAAATTATCAAGCTGAAGAGATCACGAAGTCCATGACAGGCTCACGCATCCAGGCTGATCATCAACGGTTCATCTACCTACTTAGAAGAGATCGAGAAGCAAACTAGTATTTTGTAATCATTTTCTAAGGGAACAAAGTGTAAATGAATTTTGTTGATTAATAAAGGTAGTTGTTTTTTTATTCTATCTCTTTGTAGTTTTAATATGATTTCCCTCTCCATCTCTTCTTCTCCCAACATGCGCGAGTAATTCTTCGCTTGTTAGGGTTCATGGGATTAGGGTAGGTTAATGGATGATGAAGATCCTTAAACTCTTTTTACGTCCTATAAAGTTTATAAACTTTACCAAAAGAATAGTTAACATCCTAATCGGGCGCGCTACCAATTCATTGCTAGTCTCGACCGTGATTAGAGATTATATTAACAATTGTTTTGGTAAAGGCTAGATATGAACGGAGTTCTGTGTCGAGATAAGGGTTAAGAGTGGAAACCCTTTTCCCTCCAGAAACCCTAATCTACATGCTTCACCGTCGTTCTAGTTTTAAATCTATTAAAGGATAAAAATAAAAATCTTTAATTAATCATCCATAACTACTAAATCCCAATGAACTCTACAAGCCCCCTTCTAATATAAAACCTACATCCGTAATTAATCTAGATCTATATTCTACATCCGTGTTTAACGTAGATCTAGAAACTATTTCCACTATTCATTATTCTTCCTCTTTTCCTAATCAACACGCCTAAACTAAGATTAAAAGATTCAACGTTTCCCAGAGGACGACCCGTACTCATATCGGTCTAGCTACACGCGATACCGTTATTGATTGCGGTTAACTACTATAAATAAAATCGGATCAATCAAATGGCGCCGTTGCTGGGGATACGTGCAAAATTTTTATTCTTACTATTTGTGTTGAATTCTTATTCGATCTATATCATAATTAAAAAAAAACTGCAAATTGTATATTGAACAAATTGTGTGTGAATTTTGCATGGAGATCTGGAGTCACAGACTTGAGGAAACTGAAAGACAGAGACATTCATCGAGATCCAGAGGAGTACAGAAGGCCCCTGTGCAAAAATTCATCAACTGTTCCTTCTTCCTTGCGGCTGAACCGCGGCACAAGAGCCATATACGCGGCGGACGCGCGACGGGATTGAGGAGTTAGGAGTCGTAACTTCTCTGGTAAGTTTCTCAACTTTTTCTCTCTCCTCTGAAATCCAATAAAATATCTTTTCTGCAGGATTCTTTGCAAAAATTTTGCCGCTCAAAAATCTTTTTGCAAAGGTTTGTAATCGGTTTGTTAATTCATATTTTAATACGGATTTTTAAGGGGTAAGACCAAAATTCAGATTAGGTAGGGATTTTATCACCCTTCCTAAGCCACACAAATCACAAACCGAGCATCTGCATCAACCCTACATTAATTTAAAAAATATCTAGATAAGACTCTAAGGACTGTCGCGCTCATTAAGGACAAAGGAAGGTCGTGAGTAATTTATCGCTTATCCACATTACTTTTGTGGTGCCTAGGCAAGTGTGTCTAAGGCAAGTGGTTACTTAATTAGGCCCGCTATTTTCGGTGATTCGTATAGCGGATACCTTCTACTTACCTGGCACTTACCTAGCCACTAGAGTAGTAAAGAGGTGGTAGAGGATTGATCCTACGGCTTGTCCTTTGGAAGTCTAGGAGCGGTCTAGAGACTTGATCTAGGTAACCTTAGTTCCAGGGTTGTTTGTGCATTTTTGTGTGATTTGTCTAAGTCCGACACACTTTCCAAAACAGAACATTTTTAAAAGTACACACGTTGCCACTTGCGCTAAACCCGCTTAGTGCATGCTTGGTTGGACACGGGATTCTAGTGCCCGTCTTGTCCGCGTTCCTGCTATCGACTCCGAAGTAGGTGCTTCTTCATCTTCTTTTCCCCCACCTCCCACCACATCGACCGAGATGGACAGTACTCCATCAAATTATAATACCACACTGCCACCGCCCGTAAGTGAGCAGAATCCTCCTCGCATCTCTCTCCAAGAGAGATGCTATCCTGTCAGTGGTCCACTTCCCACTTGCTTATCTATTCCACCAGCCAACGGGGATAATTTGAAATTAAACCCCACTACATCAATCTGTTGCTCAAATTTCACGGGCTTGAATCTGAAGACGCGTACGTTTTCATCACTAAATTCGAAAATGTATGCGCAATGATGGGTACTTCACAACTGACTGTGGATGCTATGCGCTTGCGTCTTCTCCCATTCACTCTGTGCAACTTTCCAGAAAAGTGGCTTTATAATACTGCGGCACACTCTATCACTAATTGGGATGAATTTGTAATAACATTTCTTAAGAAGTTTTACCCAAACCATAAGACCGCCCGTGTTAGGAGCGAGATCAACCAGTTTACCCAGCTTCCCAATGAACCATTTTGGAAGTGCTTTGAATGTTTCAAGGATTACTGTCCAATGTCCTCATCATGGAATAAATAGATGGGATTTTTGCCGAATTATATATGAGGGCATTAATCCAGTGACAAAGCAGATGCTTGAAATAAATTGTCAATGCAATTTCATGTCTAAAGATGATGGTGAAGCTTGGAAATATCTGGAAGACCTCGCTGAAAACACTTTGCAGTGGGAAAGTGTAAGACCACCTTCATCTAGGGGAGGTATTCATCAGCTCGATATTTCCATCGCAGTAAAAACCGAAATGGCAGCGATGCAAAAGAAACTAGACGCTATTGAGAACAAATTCTCATCAGTCTCCCTAAATCGGGTAACGCTTCCCAAGACAGTGTGTGGTTGCTGTTCAGATCCTTCACACTTGACGGAAGAATGTCCTATGAATGCACCGTTTCAAGGTCACGAGCAAACTAATGTTGCTTTTCAGCAGCGACCTAGAAACGATCCTTATTCTTCCACATACAATCAGGGATGGAGGAATCATCCTAATTTTTCTTGGAACCAAAACCAACCCCAAAATCAAAACCAGTTCCAAAGCAATTATCAAAGACCTCCTCCACAGAAACAGCAACCACAACCATAAAGTCAGCACCCCTTTCAGTTACAAAATTTTCAAAATCCGGCCAACACTTTTACACCGCAATTGGCCGGTACTGATAACTCTTCACTCGCACAAACTTTGGATTTGTTTATGAACCATACCATTCAAATGTCGGCTGATATGAAGTCTTCTATTGATACCATAAAGAAAGACTCTGCCTCCCATGGTGAGAGTATTAAATCAATAGAAAACCAAATTGCACAGTTGAACGCCGCAATGAGTGCGAGAGAGAAAGGGAAACTCCCATCTCAACCCCTACCGAATCCTGGCCACTCACAAAATCATAACGTGAGTGTCGTTACTACGTTGAGATCGGGAAAAGTGCTAAATAACCGAGTGGGTGAGCAATTTGATGATGTTAGTGATACCAATGATACCCCGACTTCTACTTCTTCCCCTAACTCGTCTAGTCTCCCACCTTCATCCAAGCCTATTCTTCGTTTTCCCCAAGGCTCGAACACTTCGCCCAATCTATCTAAGACGATTCCCACTCCAATTTTTGGATCGAATCCATCCCCACAATCTTCTCCACAAATGTTGGACCCAAAACTTATTGATCAAGCTCCATTTCCAAACAGATTAAGGGCCAGCAGACCAAACCCACAAATGGAGAAGATTGTGGAAATGTTTAAGCAAGTTAACGTAAATATTCCTCTCCTAGATGCTATTCAACATGCCCCATCTTATGCAAGAATCCTTAAAGACTTGTGCACTATGAAGAGAAAAACTCAAGTGCCTAAAAAAGTTTTCATGACGAGTAATGTTAGCACAGCTTTTATCCAGCAAATACCAAGAAACGTAAGGACCCTGGCTGTCCTACCATGTCTATTTCTATTGGGGGTAAAAATATTAATCGTGCTCTACTCGACCTTGGCACTAGCGTTAACTTTCTTCTTTATTCAGTATACGAGCAGTTAGGGATTGGAGAGTTGAAACTCGCCCATTGTACTCTCCAGATGGCAGACCGATCAATCACCAAACCGAGGGGTGAACTAGAGGATGTGTTAATTAAAGTCTGGGAATTCATATTTCCCGTGGAATTTATTGTTTTAGATACACAGCCTGTGGTAAACCCACGCAATCAAATCTCGGTGATACTCGGTCGACCCTTCCTAGCAACTTCCAACGCTGTAATTAATTGTCGTAATGGTTCTATGAACTTATCCTTCGGGAAGATGATAATTGAGCTTAATATTTACAAGCTAGGAAGTCAACCATCTGAACCTTCTGCTCATTTGCTTAATGTTTGTTCCATCCACGAGATAGCTCCCGAAAGCTGCATGGATGATGAATTTTGCTTTGATGATCTCGACAACACTAGTGAGACATCGTTTGATCTTGCACAACTTCATAGTGAGGATATATTAAATGAGTCCGTCCCTGAGTTGGAATCCGTTGACTCGTCGCAAAAGTCAGTAGCACTTTCCGATTCAATATCCTATGCAAGTTTTGAACCTCTTAGGGAGTCCGAATATCATTCCCTTACCCCACCTTCTATTGTATCTCTGCCAATACTTGATCTCAAACCGCTACCTTCTCATCTTAAATATGCATATTTAGGTGAGAATGAGACTTTGCCAGTGATTATATCCGCTTCTCTAGCCTAAGATCAAGAGAACGCACTTTTGGCAGTATTGAGATCAAATCGGCAAGCATTTGGTTCGACAATGGCTGACATCAAAGGGATTAGTCCCTTAATTGTTGAATATTATATACATCTGATGGATGAAGCCAAACCAACCCGAGACCCACAAAGAAGGTTAAATCTCGTTATGAAGGAGGCGGTAAAGAAAGAAATCATCAAGTGCCTTGATAGTGGTATAATTTACCCTATATCTGATAGCCAATAGGTAAGTCCAATTCACGTAGTCCCTAAAAAGTCTGGCATCACGGTCATAACTAATGAGGCTAATGAGTTAATCCAAACACACACCCAAACTGGGTGGCGCGTATGTATTGATTACAGAAAACTCAATGCCGCTACGAGGAAAGATCACTTCTCTCTACCTTTCATTGACCAGATGTTAGAACGATTAGTTGGACACGAATACTATTTTTTCTTGGACGGATACTCTGCTATAACCAGGTCTCGGTGTATGATGGGGATATTCTCAGACATGCTTGAGAATTTTCTGGAAATTTTTATGGACGATTTCTCCATTTTTGGGGACTCCTTTGAGGACTGCCTTCGTAATCTTGACGCAGTTCTTACCCGCTGTAAGGATAAGAACTTAATTTTGAATTGGCAAAAATGCCATTTTATAGTCCAAGAAGGTATTGTCCTTGGACATATAATTTCACGAAAAGGCATTGAGGTTGACAGAGCTAAGAGTGATGTCATCCATAACCTCCCTCGTCACAAATGCGTCAAAGATATACGATCCTTCCTTGGTCATGCAGGATTTTATAGGAGATTTATTAAGGACTTTAGCAAAATTGCTAGACCCTTAACCTTTCTATTGGCCAAGGATACTACATTTCACTTCGATTCGGATTGTCAGGCTGCTTTTGAATCGCTTAAAGGATCGCTCACTACAGCCCCTGTTCTAACATCTCCGGATTGGAACCACCCGTTCGAGCTTAAGTGTGATGCAACAGATTTTGCTATTGGTGCGGTGATCAGTCGAAAATACTGTATTTTTGACACGTCAATTTCCCTATCATTTGCACTCATCTAGAAGTGTTCGGTATTCATATTGCACATATTAGCAAAACAGCTGTAAAATACCAGATTACATGTGTTATACTCTAAAACCGACATTTATGAGGGAAATTGACTGTTTATCATGGCATCGCATCATTCTTGTGTAGTGCAACACTTGTTTCGAAGTCTGTGCAGGAAATTTCAGGAACCGAGCCAAAATTGTCAAATTGCTGATAAAAAATACGCCAACTCAAAGATCTTTGATCTGGCATTGATACAGAAGGAATTGTAAAATTCAACATATCAGAACAATATCCAAAAGCTAGCAGAAAGCCACAGTGGAAAAGTGAAGCACAGATCCTACTATTGGGCCGCGGATCCGCGGCCTAAGCAGGCTTGTGCCGCGGATCCGCGGCGGCCTTGCCACGTCAGCTCCCCTGCTTTGCTTCAGAATCTCTCTCTCAGTGTGTACACCTCATCAATACATGTCAAATTCCAGATTACCCTCGAAGCGTCTGCCAGATCAGCAAAGATCATTAAGCAAGCTAATCTTGATTAAGCTCCTAACAAACTATTTCTAGAAGCTCCCTCCTAACTAACTACTTCTAGAAGCCTCTCCCTATAACAAACTTTTGGAGGGAAATTCAAATTTTGAATCCTAGATCTAGGGTTTTGGATGGTCTATAAAAGAGAGCCTAGATCTAGGGTTAATGGCTAATCTTTAATCAATCTTTAGTTCTTCATCTCCCTCATTTCCATCTACAAGTTGAGTGACACATCTTGTAGCCCTAATTCTAAATCCAAGCCAAATTCAAGATCCCGAGTACCATTCAAGCGAGAAGCCTTCAACATTTTAGGAGCGGAGCCGATCTTCAATCGAACAAGTGATCCAAGCCGATCCGCGACTCAAGGAGACGAGCGAAACCAAATCGACGATCAAGTTCTTCCTCTTGTAGTTCTTGAGCGATTGTAACGGAATTGTTGATATAAATAAAAGGTGAAATTCTTTAATCTTGCTTTCTTTAAATTCTTGCATCATGATTCGATCTCAATTTGTGATTGTGGTTCTTGTTGTGATGTTTGAGTAAAACTCCGCTCGTAAAGGAGTCGAGACGATCAATAGAATGATGATGTAACAAATCTTAAAACGATTCTTAAGTCCTACCAGTTTTGTAAACCCTAGAAAATTGAAGAATCGACGACCTAGTTTCGTTGCGATACTTTCTTGATTGTGATCGCTCGAAATTAGGGATCCACGATCGATTCTTGAATTTACTGGAGGCTAGAATGTGAATGATATCGACGAAGGAATAAGGGATAAATGATGAAACCCTAGTTTCACAAGAAATCCCTAATTCGTTGATCATCATCGATCTAGTATCAATTCATCGATGGATAAGAATACGAAATCATTAGATCTCATCACATCTATAGATCCGATCGATTCCTACGAGCCTCACTTCGATTCTTGATATTTGGATTGGAAATCATCAATTGACACTTCTTGATTTTAATGTTTTCTTGTTATTAAATCTAGATTTTTCTAATTCTTGAAATTCAATTTACAAATCATGAATTGTTTCTTTTCTTTTCTTTAAAGTTTCGACTCATCTAAATCGAAACACGAACGATTATACTTTCCCTGTGGACGATCCACACTTACTAACGCGCTACATTCGACACCGTTATTGATTGCGGTCAAAATATTTTTGGTTGTGATTTCTATACAATTTTCTCAACATACACAATCCGAAATCGTTTCAATCAAATGGCGCCGTTGCCGGGGATCATTTGATAAACACAACGAGAAATTCATTCAATCAAATGGCGCCGTTGCCGGGGAATTATGCGCTAATTGTTCGTATTTTGAAATTTGAGTTGAAAAGTTTATTCCATCTATATTTTTAGATCAAAATTCGAGCAAACTCTAAACATGTTGTTGTGATTTGTTGCGAGGAAATCTGGAACTTTTGGAGCTGTGGAATTTTTTTTCAGATCATTCTAGAGAGCTGATGGAGTGAACAGAAGCTCACTGGAAAATTTTGTTGCAGTGATCTCTTGATGTGACCGCGCTTCCATGGAATTAGCAAGCATATGCGGCGGATCCGCCACGTGTCTACTTCATCTCTGTACCAAAACTTTTCTGTAAACTCCTAACTTTCTTATCTCTTCCTCTATCTGCTCCAATTAACAATTTTCTGCAGGTTTCTTTGCAAATAAATCGCAGCGCCGCAAAAAGCAATAAAATTGTGCGTGTTTTTGATTCTTGGTTGTTTGCATATTAATACGGAAATTAAGGGGCATGGCCAAATCCAGATTAGGTGGGGAGTTCATTACCCTTCCTAAGCCCCAAAAATCACAAACTTGCATCCGCATTTACCCTCATTAACTAAAAAATATCTAGAGATGACTCTAAGGACCGTCGCGCTCACTTAGGACAGAAGAAGGCCATGGGTAATTCATTGCTTATCCGCGTTTCTTTTGTGGTGTCTAAGGCAAGTGTGTCGAAGGCTAGTGGTTACTTAATTAGGCCCACTACTTACGTAGTGGAGAACCTCCCACTTATCTGGCACTTACCTGGCTACAGGAGAGACAAAGAGGCAGTGGAGGATTTATCCTGCGACTTGTCTTTTGGCAGTTAGGAGCGGTCTAGAGCTTTGACCTAGGTGACCACTAGATTTTAGGGTTTTGCTTGTTGCATTTGTTGTGATCGCATCATTTTTTCAAAAATCCGTATATTTTCAAAACAAACACCGCATTCATCATTTCCCCTAATTATAATTCACGCTGCCACTTGTACTAACCCTTTTTAGTGCAAGGTAGGCTGGACACGGGATTCTAGTGCCCGTTTAGTCCGCGTTCCTCCCATCGACCCTAAAGTCGGTATTTCTACATTTACCTCTTCTTTACCCACCACCACACCCACATCGATGGATCCATCTCCATCGAACTTCTTTACCACTACTCTGCCGCCGTCCGTTGGTGCGCAGAATCCACCCCGCATCTCTCTCCAGGAGAGGTGCTATCCTATTCGAGGTCCCCTTTCCACCTGTCTTTCCATTCCACCAGCCAACGGGGAAAATTTTGAAATTAAACCCCAATACATCAACCTTCTACCAAAATTTCACGGTCTCGAGTCTGAATACGCATATGCCTTTATCACCAAATTTGAAAATGTATGCGCAATGATGGGTACCTCACAGCTTTCTATGGATGCTATGCGTCTACGTCTTCTCCCATTTACCTTGTGCAATATAGACGAGAAGTGGCTGTATAACACTACCGCACATTCCATTTCAAATTGGGAAGAATTCATCAAAGCATTCCTTAAGAAATTCTACCCACATCATAAAACAGCTCGAGTCCGTAGCGAAATAAATCAATTCACCCAGCTTCCAAATGAACCATTTTCAAAATGTCTTGAACGCTTCAAGGATCTGTTAGTCCAATGTCCACATCACGGAATCCCTAGATGGGAACTGTGCAGAATCATTTATAAGGGCATTAATCCTAACATAAGACAGACTCTTGAATCCATGTGTCAAGGCAACTTCATGACCAAGATGATGGGGAAGCCTGGACATTCCTAGAAGATTTCGCTGAAAAGTCTTTACAGTGGGAAGGTGTGAGTCAATCTTCTAGGGATGGCAATGATATTTCCATAGGAGTTAGAGCTGAAATTTCAGCTTTAAACAAGAAATTCGACAATATGGAAAACAAATTTTTAGCCGCCGCCCTAAGTCAAATGTCACTCTCCAAAACTGTATGTGGATGTTGTTCTGATCCTTCTCATTTGACGGAAGAATGTCCACGAAATTCTCCGTTTCAAGGTCATGAGCATACCAATGCCGCATTTCAAAGACCTAGAAACGATCCATATTCTTCCACATATAATCAGGGTTGGAGGAATCACCCAAATTTTGCTTGGAACCAATCACAATCTCAAAACACGGTTCCATTCCAACACAATTTCCAAAGGGTCCCTCCACCACAACAGCAACCACCACTTCAATTGAGTCAGCACCCCTTCTAATCACAAAACTTCTAAAATTCGGCCAACACTTTTGCACCACATGAAAACTCTTTGCAATTGACCGGTACAGATAATACTGCTGCACTAGCACAAACCTTGGATACTTTCATGAAACAATCCATCCAAGGGACGACAAGTTTGCAATCTTCCGTTGAGAATGTGATGAAGATCATTGTCTCTCAAAATGAGAATATCAAATCGATGGAAGCACAAATTGCACAACAAAAAGCCGAAATGGGTGCAAGAGAGAAAGGGAAACTTCCAGCTCAACCTTTACCCAATCCTGGCTATTCACATCATGTGGATGCAATCACCACGTTGAGATCTGGAAGAGTGCTTGACAATCACGTTGGGGAAGAGATTGATGACACGGAAAAATCTATCGATGATACCCCGACTGAGATCTTTCCTTCCACTTCTACTTCTAATTCTAACCCTAGTTCTTCTACCCCACCATTTTCTCATGAGCCTATTCTCCGTTTCCCACAAGGCTCGCCACCTCAGCCCACCTCTTCTAGTTCTCCACAGACGATCCCCACTTCTATTCTGGGATCGGGTCCACACACACTTCCTTCTCCTATGATGGACCCAGCGCTTATTGCTAAAGCACCTTATCCTAATCGGTTAAGGGCTAATAAATCGAGTCCACATATGGAGAAGATTATGGACATGTTTAAGTAAGTTAACATCAACATCCCTCTCCTAGATGCCATCCAACAAGTTCCGTCCTATGCTAAAACTCTTAAGAACTTGTGCACTAGAAAGAGGAAGACTCAAGTGCCCAAGAAGATATTCATGGCAAAGACTGTAAACACGGCTTTCCCCCAACAAGTACCACGGAAACGTAAGGACTCTGGCTGTCCTACTATTTATATTTCTATTGGGGAAAAACACATCAACCGTGCTCTACTAGACCTTGGCGCTAGTGTTAACTTGCTTCCATATTCGGTTTACGAGCAGTTAGGTATCGGAGTGCTAAAGCCCTCGAGCATAACTCTCCAGATGGCTGACCGATCAAGCACTAAACCTAGGGGTGAACTGGAGGATGTGTTAATAAAAATCGGCGAATTTGTATTCCCTGTGGATTTTATTGTAATTGATACACAGCCTGTAGCGAGCCCACGGAATCAAATTCCAGTGATTTTAGGTCGCCCCTTTTTGGCCACTTCCAATGCTATCATCAACTGTCGTAATGGTTCTATGACCCTATCCTTCGGGAATAGGTCAATTGAACTGAACATTTAAAAGTTGGGAAGTGTACCCTCCGAACCTACTGCTCAGGTCTGTTCTGTCGACTTAATGGATGTCGACAGCAGCGAATTTGATGATCCTCATGATACTGATCTTGACTCTTTTTATACGTTGTTGTTTGACCCAACTATGTATCATACACATACGGACTCTTCCACCGAGATGTCCGGGTCAACAACTAACACTGATTATGAACCGTTTTTAGAGTCTGAAGATCACCCCGCACTTTGTGATGACATTATTCATCGGGGTATTGATGGAACTTTTGAGGAGATCTTCGCTGATGAACTCGCATTTTTGAATGACACGGGTGTTGAGATGAATCTACATCAAATCAATGAAATTGAACCTCCACCCCTTCTTCTGAACTGTAAAAAAAATGCGAGTAATCCATCACATTCACTGCATCGTCTCTCCAAAACGAGACGCACACACATTCTATTCCACCACTTAACCTTTCCCTACTTCTTCTTCCACCAACCAGAGCACTGCATTGATAAAAATTTTGAATGGTTGGTGTTAACCTTCGGTCTTTGCAAAGCTTGGCATCGACCAATGATTTTTAACCCCCTCATGTGATTTTCAAAAGATTAACATTGTATAACTCAAGTTTGGGGGGGGCACTTTTTCTGGCTCTTGAAAAGAAAATTTTTACAAAATGATGAGCCAAAAATAAGGTTGGGGGAGGGTCTTCACTTAAATATTTTGCCCCCATTAATAAATTTCCTCCCAAGCTTACAGGTTTTTCGAGATTTAGCAAATGGCAAAAGTGAGGACACTGTTGAAAACAAGTTTGGGAGAGGTTTGTGCTTATTTTTGCATCATTTGCATCATACTTTGCATAAGCACAAAACATTTTGAAAACCTATAAAAAAATTTTAAAAAAAATTCAAAACTATAAAAACATTTTTGTACATAAATAAGATAATAAAAGATTAGATAGTGAAAAATTACATCCATGAGATTAGAAAAATTTAATAAAACCAAGAAAATTAGAAGTTTTCTTATACAAACTAGTAATAAGTAGTTGTGTGCCGTTGTCCCAAGGATTAGTAAGATAAAGGAAGTCACTAATCTGAGGATAAAAATAAGTCTGAAAAATAGTTCGTATTCTGGAAGCCAAACATTTTGAACGTTGATACCCTGCTATTCGCACTTACACACGTCTTGAAACTCGGGATAGTAGAGGATACCTTGAAATGCTCTTGTCTAAAAGCCGATGTATGAAGAAAATAAAAAAAAATGAATAAAATATAAAATGATGAAAAAAATGGACAGTGGTTTTGTTATTGCCAAGGCAGCAATAAAAAAATATAGCGAGGGTGCCTCTTCACCTAGTGCCATAAGGCCAACAAGTCTGGGAGTCGCTGCTAAGCCTTAGGTGGTGCAAGACGAGGAAAAACACCTAATAAGCAAGCACATGAGTAATCGGTCGGTTAGTACCTCAAGAAGAATTAACGGTCGCATGAAAGTGTATGAGCAAATTCATCTAAATATTCATTAATTTAAAAGTACTGAGGTGGATGGACAAGAGTATGATAGCATGAATTGAATTCTCCGGGTGTAGGGTTGTACATTATACACACGTAGGGTTATATGATCGATATTTGGAAGAAAGATAGGAATGAAAAATAAGACGATGTTTTATTGAGGGAGGACGTGATTTCTGACATTTTTTCATGACTATTAAGATAGGGCTCATAACAACCGAAAAGTTAGCTTAGTTGGAAACCCTAACTTTCAAGGCTTTTCTTTTACAATTCTTGTCTTTAAATGTAATATTCATGATCTTTCTTTTATTATTTGATTTTGTGGGTGCAATCCGCTGAAAACCCTCAGGAGACAACACTCCTCCTACTAGGGACACCTAGAGGTTTAAAGGCTTGTTGCACGTGCTCAGTGCAATCGTGTTGCCTACGAAAGTGTGCTAGATAGTTTTTCTCTTTCTTTATTTTCTCCTTCTCTTTTTAACAAAAAAGTTCGTTCGAGACGAACGAAAATAAGTTTGGGGGAATTTGATCAGTCGAAAATACTGCATTTTTGACACGTCAATTTCCCTATCATTTGCACTCATCTAGAAGTGTTCGGTATTCATATTGCACATATTAGCAAAATAGCTGTAAAATACCAGATTACATGTGTTATACTCTAAAACCGACATTTATGAGGGAAATTGACTGTTTATCATGGCATCTCATCATTCTTGTGTAGCGCAACACTTGTTTCGAAGTCTGTGCAGGAAATTTCAGGAACCGAGCCAAAATTGTCAAATTGCTGATAAAAAATACGCCAACTCAAAGATCTTTGATCTGGCATTGATATAGAAGGAATTGTAAAATTCAACATATCAGAACAATATCCAAAAGCTAGCAGAAAGCCACAGTGGAAAAGTGAAGCACAGATCCGACTATTAGGCCGCGGATCCGCAGCCTAAGCAGGCTTGTGCCGCTGATCCACGGCGGCCTTGCCACGTCAGCTCCCCTGCTTTGCTTCAGAATCTCTCTCTCAGTGTGTACACCTCATCAATACATGTCAAATTCCAGATTACCCTCGAAGCTTCTGCCAGATTAGCAAAGATCATTAAGTAAGCTAATCTTGATTAAGCTCCTAACAAACTATTTCTAGAAGCTCCCTCCTAACTAACTACTTCTAGAAGCCTCTCCCTATAACAAACTTTTGAAGGGAAATTCAAATTTTGAATCCTAGATCTAGGGTTTTGGATGGTCTATAAAAGAGAGCCTAGATCTAGGGTTTATGGCTAATCTTTAATCAATCTTTAGTTCTTCATCTCCCTCATTTCCATCTACAAGTTGAGTGACACATCTTGTAGCCCTAATTCTAAATCCAAGCCAAATTCAAGATCCCGAGTACCATTCAAGCGAGAAGCCTTCAACCTTTTAGGAGCGGAGCCGATCTTCAATCGAACAAGTGATCTAAGCCGAACCGCGACTCAAGGAGACGAGCGAAGCCAAATCGACGATCGAGTTCTTCCTCTTGTAGTTCTTGAGCGATTGTAACGGAATTGTTGATATAAATAAAAGGTGAAATTCTTTAATCTTGCTTTCTTTAAATTCTTGCATCATGATTCGATCTCAATTTGTGATTGTGGTTCTTGATGGTACTAATCCACTTTATTAATTATTACCATAACACCTCATAGATCTTAAATAGGGCATAGAAAGCAGTGAGGAATATTGACTTTCCAATCTTAACCTAAACCTAACCCTAGCAAGGTTTTAATCCTAGTTTAGATCAACTTAGTTTTTAGATTTAATCAATCCGACACCAATCGGAATTAACTCGTTAGAACAATTAGAAAATACACAACATCCTTGTGGACCGACCCGTACTCACCGGCTAGCTATCAAGCGACGCCGTTCTTGATTGCGGTTATAAAATATTCTTTGATCAATCAAATGGCGACGTTGCCGGAGATGGCGTGTTATTTTCTTTTTGTAATTTTGGGTTAATATAAAATTGAAAAAATCATAAAAAATGAAAAATAAAAAAAATTAAAAAAAATTCATCTTGTTATTTTGTGAAGGGTATACTTTCGTTTGAATTTTGCAGGGCCGACGAACGAATTCAGATTTGGAAAAATCCAGAGATCAAAACAGCAAACCACATATCTGAACAAACAGAGGAGGACCGTAACAGTGCAACAGAAAAGATTGAAGGCTCGATCCTTCTTCATGAACGCGGAAACGCCGCCGCAAACCACCTCGCGCCGCGGAACCGCCGCGGGTTGCTGACGTCAGCAACCCGAAATCCCACTGTAAGTCTCCTCTCTCCTTCTCTGCTACCCCTGATATCTTCTCTGTAAATTTGCCTGCAGGATTCTTTGCCCTATAAAATTTCTCCCCCTTCCGATAATTGATCTTGTGCAGGATTCTTTGCGCCACGCTAAAAAAAAATTTTGTTTGCAAGTGATTGTGTTACTATTTTGCATATTTAAATTGACATTAAGGGGCTTGAACACCAATCCAGATTGGGTGGGGATTTCATTATCCTTCCCAGGACCCTAAAAATCACATAAAGCATATTGCATTGACCATTCAAGTTAATTAAAAAAGATTAGACTCAGCCCTAAGGACTTCGCGCTCAATAGGACAAAGGAATAGTTGTAGGCATCGACCGTTGATCCTAACCTGACTTTGTGGTGCCTAGGCTATACAGGTAGTGAAAGGTAACTTTAAAAGGCCTGTCTCACGGTGATTCGTGAGCGGATCCCTCCTTTATCTATTTGTACTTACCTGGCCATAATTGGCGGTGAAGAGGCGGTTTGAGGTCCTACTTCTTGCCCTTTGGAACAGTTAGGAGCTGTCTAGCTGATCTAGTTGACCCTAGATCTAAGCCTGATTGTGCATTTGTGGTTGAACGTGTGTCTAAGCCTTTTATTGAAAATCTTTTTGCAAAAAGCTCCATAAAAAAAAAAAGAAAAGAAAAGAAGAAAACACAAAAAGAAAAAAAAATTTACAAAAACTTGCAACTTGTCGCTAAGAAATCCGTGCACCTCACTTCCACCCACATTCTTTTTCTTCTCCTTTCTTACATCATGGGTACCCCACCTCCCAAAACTCTTGCCGAACTTTGGTACCCTGAACCAAACTTTGCTTCCTACGCGAATTGTTTTGGTCGAATTACGGACGACCCCTCCATGCCCAAAATTTCTTTGAAAGATCGAATAGAAGAGTCTAGGAGAAACAGTTGGACTCCGCAATCTACTGTGTATCAACCGTGTCAACCTTCACCACCATCTTACATTGATACTCCTTTTTCGAGTCATGTTGTAACTCCGAAACCCATGTCTATCACTGAACATATTGACAATCCCGTAACCAATCTTTCACTCCTTTCAACACTTCTAGTTCTTGGGATCAACAAGTCCATTCACCTTTTTATCCAAATGTTGATCCTACTCCTATCCAACCATTCAATTCCTATCAGTCCTGCCCGACTTTCACCCCATCCCTAGATATTGATTCTACACAACCATTTGGGAGTTTCACGTATCCAAACAATTTTGAATCTTTTACTGAAACCCCTTCACAACCCATGTCTAGTATGGAACAGTCGTTGGAAGCGTACATTGCAGCAACAAACCGACAGATATGGAATTTGGATGCGTCTATTTCCGCCCTTATGCAACCTATTGACCCGGTAGCTAGTTTCCAACCAGCTCCAAAAATTCCAATGTATGATGAGGCGGTTGGACAGATTGAGAATTTGAGTGGAGAGGGAGAGCTGTGCACCCTTCCAAATCAAACTTACCCATCACCAATTGAATCCCACAACTCCGGTTTTCAAACAAGTGTCCCAAATGATTCACCAGTTAAAGATAAAACGTGTAATGAGTTGTGCGACTTTGTAGTGTTTGATTTACCTGATTGTGAAGAGTCCCTTTCGAGTGAAACCATCACCAATCCCTTCAAACTTTACACCTCCAATCTAGAACTTGAATTGATAAATATCCATGCTTTTGATGAGGTGTCCAAAAAAATTGATTTTCACTTGATTGAGGATACTGACGCCGGGAATATTTTGGATGATGAACCCGTAGATTTGACTGAAATTTTATCTCCAATTCATCATCCCGAGTCATTAAATATTTCTCCCGAACTTCATATGCGTCTTGATTTTGATGATAATTGCATGGATGAGATAACTATTGAGGAGAGTATTGAGGATAGTATTGAGGATGAACCATTTTTGTTTGATGAGTCCGATTTTCCAATTCATCCTCGTGAACCTTTAACTGTTATACTTCCTAAATCACCCTCCCTCCTTTCCATCGTTCCGACCACGCAAGAGATCACGCTTGAGGACTGTGAGCTTGAAAAAATTTTGTTTGATCACAGCAGTTTGGACGCCACTAGTGCGTTCCTCTTTGAATCTGACACAGTTCTCACAGACGATAATGATTACGAGTGTTTAACTTTTTCGGACGATTTTGAAAACTCACCGCCCGAGTTTGAGTCCTTTGAATTTTCAGATGAGTTAGTTGAACCATCAGACTCGGTTGCTTACAGTCATTTCGAACCATTGATGGAATTCTTCAAGTTCGAGACAGATTACTTAGGTGAGAATAAGACTATCTCTAAATCACTCCCTTTCTTCCTTCCTATCGTTTCGACCACGCAAGAATCCATCGCGCTTCCATTTTCAATGGATGGTTTACCAAGTTCAACGTACCCATATTTTCTCGTGAATCTTGAGGGATTTGACTCCATTTCTCGACGGGTTGATAGATTAGCACAATCGCTTTTAACACATCGGTCATCACAATTTGCGCTAATTTATTCACTCAATTTACACGCTCAAGTTCGTGCTACACTTCTTTCTCTTTTCCTCCATTCTCCTCCTCCACCGAGACCGTATACCACTTCTATCTCCACACGGTCTCGTGGGTTTATCATTTCTTTTCTCTACACTCCATTCTTTCACCAACACTACCATTATCACGATAAATTTTTTGAATGGTTGGTGCTAACCTTTGGCCTGTGTAAGGCCTTGTATAGTTTGATTTTTCTCCTCCCTAACTCTGAACTTTAAACGCTTAAAACAGTGGAAACACTGTTTCACTTAAGTTTGGGGGGGACTTTTTTGTACATATATTTTGTTTTTCTTTTAACAATAAAAAAATAAATAAATAATAAATAAATAAACAGGGGAGCGCCGACAATTTTGACCCTCTTGGTGTAGCATGACAGTGAGGACACTGTCAAGTTTAAGTTTGGGGGTGTGCTCGGTAAGCTTTCTTCCTTCGCATTTATATGTACATTTTTGCATTTGTATATTTATTTTAAAACCCATAAAAATTGAAAATTTTCAAAAAATTATAAAAATTGAAAAGTTCAATTTTAGCTATATTTGACTTGAGTTTGACAAATAGGTTAACTAGCTAGGAACAACTAGACCTTAGACTTAGTAAATTAAAAACCCTAAAAATAACCTTTCTTAAAATTTAACGGTAGAAAGTATATGTCTCTGTAGTTTATTTAGAAATAGGAAAATTTTGAGTTCACTTTTTGGGCTAAGTCGAAACAAGGGAAAAGTATTGATATTTTTATTAAAGTATAAGTTTGAAAAATAATTCCTAAGCTTAAGTCTAGATTTTGAAAATATATACCCTACAAATTGCACAAACACGAACCTTGAAACTTGGAATAGTAGAAGAGACCTTGAAATGCTCTTGTCTAAAGTCCTTAGTATAAAGGGAAATAAAATAAAAATGGAAGTGTGAATAAAGAGATAAAAAAATGAACACTGGTTTTTGTAATTACTTAAGGCTGCATAAATAGAAAAAATATTTAGCGAGGGTGCTTTATCACCTAGTGTCTTAGACCAACTGGTTTGGGAGTCACTTCTATAAGCCTTAGGTATTACAAGACTAGGAATTACGCCTTAATGTGCAAATACATTTTGTAATAGGTCGTTGGTACCTCAAGAAGTATTAGCGATCGCATGAAGAATGTGTGAGCAATTTCATCTAAAAATTCACCAATTGAAAAGTACTTTGGACGATGAACAAGAGTATAATAGCTTGAATTGAATTTCCAAGTGTAGGGGTGATCTATACACACACGTAGGGGTATGTGATTGGGGTTTATATAAGAGATATGAGTGAAGAATATGACTTATATCTTTAATAGAGATGATAAAAATTCCTAAGTTGAGATAGAACTCTAGAAGGAAAACTTAAAAGATGTCGAAAGCTAAGTAAGTCTACAGAACATATATAATCTTAAGTTGAATGATAAGGAAGCGTGAAGAATACGGGTGGATGATTTATGAGTCGAAGATAATAGAATTCCTTGTTGGAAAACCTAATTGGAGAATAAAAGTCAATAGGCCAAATTGATAGGATTTTGTGGGTAGTACCCGCTGAAAACCCTCAGGACACAACACTCCTCCTACCAGGGACACCTAGAGGTTTAACGGCTTATTGCACGAGCTCAGTGCAATCGCGTTTCCCTGCGAAAGTGAGGTTAGGTCTTTTTCGAGAATAAACTAGTTTTGCTCGAGGACGAGCAAAAGATAAGTTTGGGGGTATTTGTTCATACCATAATTTTGCATTATTATATTCCCCATTCTTATTCATTTTATAAATAAACAGGTGCTTTTGACCCATGTCTGCTACATAGTTGCAGGTTACAGGTTCTTGGAACAAAAACAGTGAAATTGATGAAAAGACGATGCAAAAGTGAGACTACGACCAACAAATGGAAAGATCTTGATCATGCCTACAATTTGAAGACTAAACGAAGATCAATGGACAAGTTCACAAAGTACAAAGGCAGCACAAGGTTCAAGACTTCGATACGAAGCAAACGGTAAAGTCCACGACATTATTCACTGTGGAAATCTGGAAGAGAACTAGAAGACATTCTGAAGAACCAACTGAAGAAACAAGTAGGAAAATGCAACAGAAAGATAACCAGAAAATTGCAGCCAACAAACCATCAACATGGTCGCGGAACCGCGGCCAAACAGGGGTCTTGGTTGCGGTTCCGCGGCCATAGGAAGTGCGTGTCTGTAGAAAAATTCCGTGGCGCGTGCGAGGCGCATGTCGGTGGTGTCGGTGCGTCGATGCAGTAAATAGGGTTTTCTTATGGTAAAATTGTAAATGCAGACATGAATCAATTGTAGCCCTAAGGTTTCTATGATCTATAAATAGAAACCATAAACCTCTTTTTGAGGTATGCCTCTTCTTATGCCTTATTTCATTTCATCAAAATTCAGATCTGTAAATTTCTGCAATGTATGAAGAGAGCATCAAATAAAGTAAGTAGTTTTTTTATTTCCCTGCCCTACGTATTTTCTTTCCTGCCCTAGTATAGATCTTTATTATCTGCCCTAATTAGATCTTTCATTATCTGCCATAGTTAGATAGTTAGAAAATGTTTTTCAATTCCCTAATGAGTGAGTAGTCTCCTCACTTGTTAGGGTTAGATTTAGGGAAGGTTTGAGAGATGAAGATCTCTCACCCCTTTCTTGCCCATCACACCTTTTTATAGGACTCCATGCATACATGCACACACCGCTCCCTACGGCACCCTATCCCACGAGATAGCGGTGATACCGTAGTATAAACGACCGGTTGTATATGTTTTCCATGGAGGTTAGGGTAAGAATTAAGAAAGGAAGGACAAGAACCTAGAGGAAGAAACATCGTTTCTTCCCGATGGTACTAATCCACTTTATTAATTATTACCATAACACCTCATAGATCTTAAATAGGGCATAGAAAGCAGTGAGGAATATTGACTTTCCAATCTTAACCTAAACCTAACCCTAGCAAGGTTTTAATCCTAGTTTAGATCAACTTAGTTTTTAGATTTAATCAATCCGACACCAATCAGAATTAACTCGTTAGAACAATTAGAAAATACACAACATCCCTGTGGACCGACCCGTACTTACCGGCTAGCTACCAAGCGACGCCGTTCTTGATTGCGGTTATAAAATATTCTTTGATCAATCAGAAGGCATGCCACCTTCCTGTCGAGCACGAACATAAAGCAATGTGGGCTATTAAAGAGCTTAACTTCGATTTTGATCAAGCGAGCAGCTATCGGAAGCTGCAATTGAATGAGCCAAGCGAACTCAGCGATGAAGCTTACGATAATGCGGTGATAGTAAAGAACCGGACTAAAGTGTTCCACGATAAAAACCTTTTTAGAAAAACTTTCACATCGGGGAAACAATTCCTTCTTTACGATTCCCGTCTCCATCTTCATCCGGGCAAGCTTAAATTTCGTTGGAAATGACCTTTTGTGGTGCGGTATGTACACCCGCACGGAGCAGTAGAAGTTGAAAATTTGAAAAACGGTTCAATTTTTAAAATAAATGGGCATAGATTAAAACCGTATTTCTGTGCTGACCCAGCGGAGGAGCTCCTGATTTTACAGGAGCGATTTATCATAACTGAATTTCCTCCGCCTCACCTCTATATTTCGGCAACATTTTCTCGTTTTAAGAATGGAGGTGAGTGAAAATAGACTTAACTGAATATCTGTGTGTGCCAAAGAACAAGTTTGGGGATAGTTTTCATTTAACTATTATTTTACCCCTTTTGTCTCTCCCCAAGTATACAGGTCCAAGTTCTCAAAAGACAACATCAGTGAGGACACTGCTGAAAACTGGTTTGGTGGGAGGTTTGTATTCACTAAATTATCTTTGACACTGGGCATTCAAATTTTTTTATAACAAAAGAGTAGAAAGTGAAAAATTATATTTAAAAGATAGGAATAGTTTAAGAAAAACAAGAAAGTTAGATGTTTTCTTAAATGAAACTAGTAATAAGTAGTTATGAGCTGTTGTCCTAAGGGTTAGTAAGATAAAGGAAATTACTAATCTGAGGATAAAAATAAGCCTGAAAAATAGTTTCTATTCTGAAAGCCAAACATTTGAACGTTGATACCCTACTATACGCACTTACACACATCTTGAAACTCGGGATAGTAGAGGATACCTTGAAATGCTTTTGTCTAAAAACCAAAGTATGAAGAAAATAGAAGTGGAGAATAAAAGATAAAATGGTGAAAAGAAAAATGAACACTGGTTTTGTTATCACCGAGGCAGCAATAAAAAAATATATAGCGAGGGTGCTTTATCACCTAGTGCCTTAGACCAACGGGTTTGGGAGCCACTGCTAAGCCTTAGGTGTTGCAAGACGAGAAAAAACACCTAATCAGCAAGCACATGAGTAACCGGTCGGTTAGTACCTCAAGAAGTATTAACGGTCGCATGAAAAATGTGTGAGGATATTCCATATAAATATCGATTAAAAAGTACTAAGGTAGATGGACAAGAGTATGATTGCTTGAATTGAATTCTCCGAGTGTAGGGATGTCCAGTTCACACACGTAGGGGTATATGATCAATGTTTGGAGGAAAGATAGGGAGCAAAATTAAAAAGGCGATGTTTTATTGAAAGATGATGTGATTTCTAACATTTTCTCACGACCATTAAGATAGGGCTCATAGCAACTGAAAAACTGGTGTAGTTGAAAACTCTTTTTTTCAAGTTCTTTCTTTTATAGTTCTTATTTTTATATGTAACTTTCACCATCTCTCTTTTATTATAGGATTTTGTGGGTGTAATCCGCTGAAAACCCTCAGGAGACAATACTCCTCCTACTAGGGACACCTAGAGGTTTAACGGCTTGTTGCACGTGCTCAGTGCAATCGTGTTGCCTATGAAAGTGTGCTTAGCTTTCTCCTTTCTTTTTCTCCTTCTCTTGAATAAACTAGTTTGCTCCGGACGATCAAAGATAAGTTTGGGGGTATTTGTTCAGTTGATAAAACTGCACATTTAATATGACATTTTTCCTACTATTTCTATATAATAAAAGGTGTTTATTATAATATATGATACATATGAGGGTTTATCTGTAAAAATACTATTTTCATGTGTTTATATATTATAATTAACATTTGGTAGGAAAAAGTAAGCATATAATATCCATGTAACATTTGGCCCATTTAAATATGCTTACCTTAATAAATACCTTTAACCAATTCTTAATGGTTAATTTAATATCACAATAAAACAAACTCTACTAATATTATTTGTTGAGTTATTGTGCAGAATTTTCAGGGCTGAAATCAAGGAAATCAAAGTTGGCAAAACAAACATGCCTAATTAAGAAAGTAAACTAAAGAAATCGATTCTGGCAGTGACGCAGAAAAGATTTTCAGTTTCCAGAGATTCAATAGATCACCACGTGTCATCAAGATAAAGCTCCAAAAAAACAAATCAAGTGATCTCCCTATAAGGTCCGGAACCGCGGCCAAACCCACCTATTGGCCGCGGTTCCACCGCGTATTGGACGAGTTGGGAGTTAGGATTTTGCTGTTAGGATCTTAACCACTGGTTTCCAAATTATGAAACTAGGGTTCTGGCTTTGGGACTACAAATAAGAACTGAGAGCCTCTTAGAAAAATTATCAAGCTGAAGAAATCACGCAGTCTACGATAGGATCACGCATCCAGGCTGATCATCAACGGTTTATCTACCTCCTTAGAAGCGATCGAGAAGCAAACTAGCATTTTGTAATCATTTTCTAAGGGAACAAAGTGTAAATGAATTTTGTTGATTAATAAAGGTAGTTGTTTTCTTATTCTATCTTTTTGTAGTTTTAATATGATTTCCCTCTCCATCTCTTCTTCTCCCAACATGCGCGAGTAATTCTTCGCTTGTTAGGGTTCACGGGATTATGGTAGGTTAATGGATGATGAATATCCTTAAACTCTTTTTACGTCCTATAAAGTTTATAAACTTTACCAAAAGAATAGTTAACATCCTAATCGAGCGCGCTACCAATTCATTGCTAGTCTCGACCGCGATTAGAGATTAGATTAACAATTGTTTTGGTAAAGGCTAGATATGAACGGAGTTCCTTGTCGAGATAAGGGTTAAGAGTGGGAACCATTTTCCCTTCAGAAACCCTAATCTACATGCATCACTGTCGTTCTAGTTTTAAATCTATTAAAGGATAAAAAGAGTAATCTTTAATTAACCATCCATAACTACTAAATCCCAATGAACCCTACAAGCCTCCTTCTAATATAAAACCTACATCCGTAATTAATATAGATCTATATTCTACATCCGTGTTTAACGTAGATCTAGAAACTATTTCCACTATTCATTATTCTTCCTCTTTTCCTAATCAACACGCCTAAAGTAAGATTAAAAGATTCAACGTTTCCCAGAGGACGACCTGTACTCATCTCGGTCTAGCTACACGTGACACCGTTATTGATTGCGGTTAACTACTATAAATAAAATCAGATTAATCAACTCCCTACTCATTGCTCTTCGGAGTGGAGGCGGTCTTCCCCCTCGAAGTCGAAGTTCCAAGCTTAAAAATGGTCGTTCAGCATGAGTTGACGGAGGAGGAAAATGTGCTGCTTCGACTTGAAGAACTCGATGCCCTCGAAGAAAAGATGCTCGTTGTGTAGCAAAATCTGGAGCTATACCGATCCTAAATGTCACGGGCCTATGACAAGATAACCCGTCTCCGCGCTTTCAAGAAAGGTGAATTGGTGTTGGTCCTCAAAAGACCGATCATCCCCAATCGACATGCCAAGGAAAAATTCGAGCCAAACTGGGAAGGACCATACGTCATCGAGAAAGTGTTTGACGGAGGATCCTACTAACTAATAAATGCCGAGGGAGAAAGGCCCATACCACCCATCAATGGTCGATATCTCAAGAAATACTACACGTGAATGCTCCAAGTCGCAAGCGAATTGAGCACACCAGCCCTACGGTCTGGATCATACATCCTGCAAAACCGTATACAATCCACGGGCATAAACGGCCTCTATCTCTCCCAAATCTTGCCGGTGAGACTACTTTTAAAGTCCCACCAGCGGCCAAAAAAAACGATATGTCCACAAGCAAAACGAGCACGAATGAAAACCCGAAAGGGCTCCGTGAGTAAAAACAGCAGGACTACCGGCGAGTTTGTGAAAACCCGAAAGGGCGCAAACTCGTGAAAAGAGATGAAATACACTCGTAAAGTCCTCTCGACCTTGTGAGGAGAAAATCCCTGCGTGAGATCCTTACGACTCACAAAGGAGCAACACACTTAAGAATCCTCACGATTCCTAAGGAGAACATACACCTGCGAGATCCTCTCGACTCGTAGGGAGAAAATGCTTTTATGATACCTTTACGGCTCATAAAATTGAAAAGTCTTACGTGACAGGGATCTAAACCTGTCTCCTAAGCCACCGCTCCCCAACAGGAATTGGCAAATGATGAGTCGCTCCTGGCGTTACGCTTCAGTGTTAGCGGTGCTGATGCCGACCCAAAAACCAAATCCCAAGTCCTCCCGGGACAAATGATGAGTTGCTCCTGGCATTATTCCAGTGCAGCAATGCTGATGCCAAACAAGATCCAAATTCCAAGTCCCCAAATGGCGAATGATGAGTCGCTCCTGATATTATATTCCAATGCAGCGATGCAGACGCTAACCAAAATCCAATTTCTCAAAACTCTCCCACCCTACGGTTAGTCCCCAAATTGACTACCGTATACAATCCACGGGCTCAAATAATTCTCATCATACCCTTATCCCACCGCAATCACCAGTCCAGCGCCGGTCTTCGCCCTTGGGCTTATGCTCCATTTTGGAAAACCCACTCATGTGTCATCACGATACATGAGGAGAACCAACTTACGGGATCCTTACGACTTGTAAGAAAACATCTTCGTGGGGTCCTTACGACTCATAAAGGAAAAACACACTTGGGAGTCCTCATGACTCATAAGGAGAAAGTGCACCTACGAGATCCTTTCGACTCGTAGGGAGAAAATACTTTTATGAGACCCTTACGGCTCATAAAATTGAAAAGCCTTAGGTGATAGGGACCTAAACCTGTCTCCTAAGTCACCGCTTCCTAACAGGAAAGGGCAAATGATGAAAGGGCAGCAACGGCCTCCTCGTCGGAATAATGCTCCATCTCGGAATCAGGTCAACCAGACACTCCATCTCGAAGACACGTCAAGCATCGACCGTCCATGTCGTAAAAAGGGCAGTGCAAGGTTCCCAAAAAGTGGGAACCGAATCAAGTCGCCTCCACGTGAAAGAAGATCCATCAATTTCATGCACACGATCCACATATGCTGTGTGCATTTATTGATGGGGTAAAAATTTACACCTCGGTTGACCAAGTAAAAATCAAAGTCAACCCCATGCTAAGTGGGCCAAGGCCCAGGTCAAGTGGGCCAATGCCCGGGTCGAACCCGAACATGGAGCGACCGGCCTCCCCCCACGCCAAGATAAAAATTTTGTAATAAATAATTTTGGTGTATTACTTTTATTCTATTTTATGAATGAATGTAAGAAAAATGGGTATAAAGCCAAATTTTTTGTAAAGCCCATGGCTTATGTGCAAAAAGAAATGGCACATGAGCCATGGGATGGGAAAATTGCCATTTTTTGTAGAGCCCAAGGGGCTATATGTAAAGTGCATAGCCTATAAAGGCAAGGATAATGAAAATATCACAACAACTTTTTCTCTCTCCAAAAAAGGAATCCAGATCTGAGATCTTTCTCCTTCCTCAAGATTCTAAAACCTTCTCCTTTCTTTTGAATTAAATCAAGAGTTTTACTCTTCTTTTTAAAAAACAAAATAGTTTTTCACCAAAAAACCCACAAAGGGGAACTCAGATCTTCTATCATATCTCAGAAAGGAGAGATTTTTAAAATCTCGTATTTCTTGATCTTCAAGATCCGGCCAACAAAGGAAGAAGAAGGAGACTCATCTCCAGAAACCCCACTTTGGGGAAGATCCAGGGCTCAAGAGGAGAAGCCCCTTCATCAGCTTCAAAACATCCTAGGAGTTTAACTCCTCACACACACACACACACACACACACAAAATAATAAGTGTGCCTTTCTGGGAGTATAACTCATATTGCAGGGACCAAGTCCCTCTTGCGCTCAAAGTGCTAGTGTCTGAGCGCCGGACACGCGTGGCGCTAGCGCTCTTACGCCCAAAGAGCTAGCTCCCGAGCGCCCACGTGCCTAACACGTGGGGCGCTAGCGCTCAAAGAGCTAGCGCCCAAAGAGCTAGCGCCCAAAGCCCTAGCGCCCGAGCGCCTGACACGTGAGGCGCTAGCGCTCAAAGCGCTTGCGCCCGAGCATCCACGTGCCTGACACGTGGGGCGCTAGCGCCCAAAGCGCTAGCACCCGAGCGCTTTCTCCCACGCATCCTTTGGATGCCATTTCCCTTTACACACACACACACACCCGTAAAAACTCTGCGGGGCCCCCGAGATATCCCAAACCCCTTCAAAACACAACACTGCACATTGAGTTCGCATAACCAGTTTAACCTATCAATCGGAGGTTCTCTCGCTCCAAATGCGAGGGGTAATTAACGGCAGCTTAGTCCGTGGCAGCCAGAGATTTGGATCCATACAATCAATAAACCCCAGCCTAAACCAGACAGGGGGAATCTGTAATGCACCTGACAAGCGCGTGCGTATTTCCATCTCAATGGGGTGACGAAAAACACCCTACAAGTATCTGCAAAGAAAAACCAGTAAGGGGTTTAGCGATCGAAATATCAAAATTATTACAAAATTACAATGGTTCTAATGCCCCATTAGTAATAAGGAAGGCACTCATTGTAAGAATGCAAAAGGATTCTCAAGTACTGAAAAATCTCATTGAACTGTGGAGTTAAACTCTCTCGAAAAATGTGTTATACAACAGATTTCAAATCTGCAAAAAGAACCCCAAAAAAGAAAATAAGAAGGGGAATAAAATTCCCAAATGAATTTCTTAAAAAGAAATTTTCTCAGAGCTAAGCTCTGTAGATAAACCCGGAATTAAATTTCTCTAATAATAAGATAAAATCCCAGAAATCCGCTCGGGAAATGGAATTAAATTCCAAACAACCTTCAAAGATCAAAGTCACTAACAGGGTAAAACCCTAAGATCTCCAAGACCCATGGTCTACCCAAATAAAGTTCGTTTTTTAGATCTTTAAGAAAGAGAAGAGCAAAGCTCTGTTAATGGGTTAAAAACCCAAAACAAGAAGAGGTTCTTTTAAGAGGTTCTTTAGGAGTTAAATCATGGTCATGATTCTTACTAAATTTTGACAGAGTTTGACTCTGATAAAGTTTTGAAACAGAGATCTAAGCCCTGAAAAGAGAATTAAATTCTCAATGAAGAAGAAGACTCAAGAGGATGATGAAACGCCAGTCATCTCAAGGGCCAAAGGCCCTATTTATAGGACATGATGGGATGGTTAAACTCTCCAGGAGATCGAACGGTGGAAAAGGTGACACCGTTGCAGCCACTTGTAAGCCACGTGAGAGCAATGGTGGGGGGCATTTGTTTTCCCAATATATTCAGCCTAATAAAAGAGCAAAGCTTTGTTGAATTCAATGAGAAAGTGCCTCACATGCTCTCCACAAGGGCGCAAGTGCCAGAGCCAATTTTATAGGATTAAGTCCTATGGTGGTGCCTCACGTGCTCCTCACGTGGACACCAATGTGCAAAGCACAGAAGAGTTCATAAGAGTTAAACTCTTAGATAGTGCCGCACGTGCTCCTCATACGGGCGCCAATGTGCAAAGCAGAGAAGGGTTCATTATATAAGAGCTAAACTCTTAAATGGCACCGCACGTACTCCTCATGCGGGCGCCAATGTGCAAAGCACATAAATGCCCATTATAAGAGTTAAATTCTAAAGTGGAGCCTACGTGCATAACACGTGAACGCCGGCGACCAGGTGGAATTAAAATTCTACAATACTCTCTGTTAAACAGAGCCGTTGGATCAAAGATCCAACGGAAACGATAAATCATCAAAATACATAATTAAATTCTGTTGGGAGAAAACATTTCCCAAATCTTTCTGAAATAAGAAAGGTACTCTCGGTTGGATCAAAAATCCAATTGTAGAATAAAATTCTATTATGGAATTTATTCTCTCAATCTTTCTAAATAAAAAAAAATTGCTCTCTGTAAAACAGAGAACCGTTGGATTAAAATCCCAATGGTGATTAAAAATCTCCGTTTACAGAATAAATTCTGTATAGGAAAAATATTTCCCTAATCTCGTTAAAAACCCAAAATCATATTCTGTAAAAACAGAAGTCTTTGGATCAAAAATCCAATAGTGGGTAAAAATTCCCATAATCAATTTTGAGACCAATTAAATCAATTGGAATCTCTCAATGAGACATTTTCTCAAAACTAATCAACAATTTGCCTTACCTATATAAAGGACCTGAGACTTTAAGTCCCATACGCACCATAGAGACAGAGACAGAGACAGATACCTAGATAAAGAGAGAGAACAACACATAGAGACGGAGAGAGGAAAACATAAAGAAAAGATGATCCAATTCTCAAAGAAGAAGAGCTCCATTTTCGAAACCCTAGGTAAAGAAAATATCGAGATCAAAATATCTTCTTTACCTAACATATCTAAGGGTTGAACTCTTCTAAAAGAACTTAGTTTTTTCTCTGGATCTAAGATCCACAAGACAAGTCCCCGAGAATTTGAGAATTTAATTCTCATCGGGAAGATCTTGTTCTTGAGAATCAAAGGTTCATGGAAGAACAAATTTAAAAGAAAAAGAATATGGAGTCCATAATACTATAGGAACTCAGTTCCTTCGAATTAAGAACTTAGTTCTTAAAAGAACATGATCTCAGATCCTCAAAATAGTGATCTTGGTGATCGTTAATGGTCAAAATACCATTAACAGAGATTTAAGTTCTCTAAAAAAATATCAACAGAGATTAAATCTCCATATAGAAGAAACTGGCGCCTCACGTCCTTCCCACATGGGCGTCCCTCTTTAACAGCGCCCACCGCCTCACGTACTCCTCACAGGGACGCCACATAAAAAGTGCTTAGCACTTCACATACAGCCAAAACGGCTGATTGCTTATCACTGATTAGGCAGTGCAGCGGCGCCTCATGTGCTCCTCACGTGGGTGCCATCAAAAAAGAAAAGAAGAGAGAAAAGTGCCCAGCACTCTATAAAAAGCCAAAGTGGCAGAGTGCACTTTATTAACGACATCCAGGTGTATTCCAAGAATCGGAAAGAACACGCCGATCATTTACGGATTGTCAACTACATCCTGGGGATCCAGATATATCGTGATAGATCTAAAAGGATGTTGGGACTTTCACAGTCCAGGTACATTGACAACATACTGAAACGATTCAGTATGGAAGATTCCAAGCGCGGTAATCTACCGGCTTGTCACGGAATCACCCTCTCCAAAGAGATGTCTCCCAAGACTGATTTGGAAAGGGCTCGCATATCATCAATACCCTATGCATCTGCGGTAGGCTCTATCATGTATGCGATGTTGTGTACCAGACCAGATGTAGCATACGCATTGAGCGTTGTAAGCCGGTATCAGTCGGACCCAGGGAAGAAACACTGGATAGCAGTAAAGAACATTCTCAAGTACCTGAGAAGGACTAAGGAGATGTTCTTGGTGTATGGCGGAAAAGACCTCCAGATCGAGGCCTTTGCTGACTCCAGCTCCAGAGTGACAAGGATGACTCCAAGTCCATGTCGGGTTATGTCTTTACCCTCAATGGAGGGGCGGTTTGCTGGAAGAGCTCCAAGCAGGAAACCGTTGCTGACTCAACTATGGAAGCGGAGTACATAGCTGCTTGCGATGCCGCAAAGGAAGCTGTCTGGTTGAAGAAGTTCCTCACGGAGCTTCAGGTGGTTCCTACCAGTGTTTATCCAATACCGCTGTATTGTGACAACAACGGCGCTATAGCTTTAGCGAAGGAACCTAGGTCCCAGCAGAAGTCCAGGCACATTTTGAGGCGGTACCACCTGATCAGGGAGATCGTAGATCGCCGGAAGATCGAGGTGAAGAGAGTAATTACGAAAGATAACACTGCTGATCCACTCACGAAAGCCTTACCCCAGACTCAGTTCGAGCGGCTGATCGAGATGATAGGTCTTCGATACGCCAGTACATGGCCTTAGTGCAAGTGGGAGATTGTTAGTGTATATGCCCTAGAGGCCATTACTGTATCATACTAGTTTGTATATTACTTAATGGAAGCTTGGGATATTCACCTTGTATAGAGAATCTTGCTCAATATAGTAGTATGCTACTTGATTTGTTTCTGCTTTAATGTGTACATGTGTTTATTTTAGTATATCACCTATACACATTAGTGGAGCCCTTAGGATCTTTGCTTGATTACCAGCGTTGTGATGGCAGTCACACTAGTGGGGGCTGGGTAATCCACAAGCACATCCTTATGCAGGTCCCTAGTCGTAGGACTATCGAGACAGGGCATCGATACTCCGGAGTAGACTAGCGTATGCGCTTCTCATCCCAGTGTGGGAGACGGTCTGTCCCACAGCCGTCAGTACGTCGTACTTGAGATAGTATGCGGGTGCTCGTTAGGTTAGAGTACACTGGACAGGACTCGTCGGGAACTGAAGGTTGGTACTATACCTATCATCAGTTCTCAGTTCCCAGGTGACATGAGTACAGCTTAGTCCGCTGACTTGACACTGCCACTTCGCATCGAGTGTGTTCCCACTGTACTTAGATTACTACCCTACCACGGCTCAAAGGAGTCGTGCAAACAGGTAGTAGTTGGGTGCAGTCCCGAAGCACTTGGAGGCAGTGACGGTTAGACAGGATTCGTCTCTCCCGGTATTGGGGGTTGATATCGCGCTGTGTCTAGGAGAGCCATTATACAAAGTCCCTGGCCAGGGCAAGAGAGATATACTGGTAGGTTTCCAGTGTTATTTCAGTGTGTTCTGGGCTACACTCCGACACGACTTATACCGCTATTAGGGGACTGACGTTTACCACCCGCCTAGGCCCGCCATGCGATGTTCTCAGACGAACAGACCGGACTGTACGCAGATTGTCACATTCAGGCTCAGTAGAAGTTCAGATGGGTTTCACCTCGTCCGTCTTCTTGTCGGCATCTACCTGGGGACCGTTACGAACAGCAAGTGCCGCTTGCGGTCTGTGGTTAAACCCACTGCCAGCGTAGTGTCGAGTCTTTAGAGTCCCACACAGAAAGCTATTTGCCTTTAGGCAAAAGAGTAGATGTCGCATGGTTTTGCGACAGGTCGCATGGTTTGCGACAGGGTTCGGTCACATCCGTGCACTTGTGCACGTTTAGTGTCCGGGCAGTTAACACTAGCGGGCTTTGGTTTAAGCCAGATCCTAGTGTACATTTTGGGATTGGTTTTATCTCATTTGTATTCGTGTTCCTTGGAACGCGGATGCGGGTGTGTATGCACAGTTGAAAGAGAGACAGAGGCAGAGGATTCTCGTTGGGGTTGTTGACTGTTGACTATTGACTTTTGCTAAACCCTAATGAGAATTAAAAATATGATTAATGATAATATTAATTAAGTATTATTGTGTCATGGTTGAGATGAAGGGTTGACTTTGTTGACTTGTTGACTTTGTTGACCGGTTGACTAGGTTGGACTAGTTGACCACCATCATTACAATGGCTATCATTTCATGGCAAAGACTTCTGCTTGCTTGTTTCTTTTTGCAAAATGAGTGCATGAAATGATATGGCCATTTTGACTTGAACCATCACATAATACTCAATTACTATTATGAGTTATCATGATTTTGGATTATGAGAGCTTGGATGGCAAAAGACTTGCTCATTCTCTCATTTATTTTCTCTCTCGTGCTTGAGCTCTCCCTCTTCTTCTTGCTCTCTCTCTAGTTCATGGTTCACTTGTCTCATGTGTTGAGAAGTAAGAACCATTGAGATAAAACCCAACACACTCCTCTACTCATCCTAGTTCACAAGGTTTAGCAAACCAAGTGTTCTAATTTCTTCTAGTTTGAAGTGAATCCAATGGTAGAAGCTTTCAGATGGATCCATCTTCGGCGTAAGGAGACGACGAGGTGAGGCCGATCCGACCACCGCAAGGAGTTGAAGATGAAGGAGATCAAGTTAAGGTATAACCACCTAACCGAGTAGGTAAAACTCTTGTTAGGATTGTTAGATAGTTGTTTAACAAAGATCCGTATTTTGAGTCCATGTTACCACCTCTAGAAAAATCGTTTTTCATCATTTCCGCAAGCCTGTAAGTACCGGGAGAGGTAATGTGGACTTACAGTGGTATCAGAGCCAGGTTAAACACTATCTAACATGTTAGCAAAGTAACTAGAAGTTCGATCGGAGAAAAAGTCACGAAACATGCCCGAAAAATCAAGTTTCTGCCGATTCTGTTTTCTGTATAAAAAATAATAAATCTTACACTAAAAATCGGCTCAGGCTTTTTAGAACACACTGTAGAAAAATGGTCCCACGACTCGGTCAAAGCGCCGCGGAACCGCAGCAGGAGTATGCTCCCGCCGCGGAACCGTGGCCGAGTTGACTCGGCCGTGGGTGATTTTTCATGCAGTGTGTTCAGTGGGGTGTTTTGGGATTTTTACAATATGTTTTTTCTGCCCAGATTTTCCAGAAAGCAAAATTTGTTTTTGGGGCTTAAAAATCCGTATTTTGATCGAACTTCTAAACACTTAAGCTAACGGGTTATATCTGTGATGTGATATATGTATTGAACGTCCGCTAATCGCTATACGTCGATTAGTGGGGGTTATACATATCTATGATCTGTAATGTTGATGGTATGTGTATATGAATTCATTGGATTGTCGCGGATGGATAGCCGGGGGGTTGTGAGATGAGAGTTTTCTTTTTTCTTTCAATTCATGTAATTTGTTATTGATGTAATATTGTTTATATGGACGCACAACCGGGATGGGGTTGTAGCTGTCATTGTATAATTTTTTTTACTGTTTTTGCTCCTAGGATAGACCCAAGGTGGGGTGCACAAACTACCGGGTATCTCAAAGTGCCGAGTGGCCTACTCACGGTGTTGAGGGAGGTTGCTTCGCTTCGGTTTCTTTGCGGGTAGTTTGCCGCACCCATAGGGGTCTAGGGTGGGGTCTTGGCTATTCATCGCGACCGTGTAATCCGCTCTTCATTACAGGCTCGTACGGATTGCGGATTCCTAGTATATCCAATGTGTTCATCTGTGATCTGGAATGGCTATCATTGCATGTGACGAATGTGTATATCTATATATGATATCTATTTAGGAGTTGCTTATGATTTGCATCCGCGCTAGTCCAGCCCCCGCTCTGTCGTTAGTTAAGTAACCTAACGGGTAATGACGGGGCCACATGGCGAATGCGGATGGCATAAGCGTACGTCATATTTTCTTTATTTTCTGCAATGGTAGGATTAAATGATGGGACACATTCAAATTAATGCAAGAAAATAAACCAAGTAAAAGTCGTTGGAACAATTTCAAAACCCACTCGGTTTCTTTTCAAAAAAATAACTTTTAAACGCGGAGCTTAAGCCACTCCTTTTTAAAAGCTATCAAAGTTCCTTCGATTATATCAAGATCACTACGTTCACGGTTTCGCCAAAACCATTCGTAGCCCTCCGTCGTTTCATATGAATATTCAACAGTATTCAAGCTGTGTTTGTTGGCCTTAGTCAAGGCACAGTGTTTGGTAGCTGGTGGATATTCATATGTTGCATAGATAGATGCGTTGGTTTGGGACAGTTGTATTACTTTGTTGGCCATAGTCAAGGGTATATACAGGTGGGTTCAAATCAACCTGGACAACGACGGGTAGAACTTGACATGTGACTTATGATTTGTTGGCCTTAGTCAAGGTCATAAGAGCATGGGGCAAAAATCCACATCGGGAGTTTCAAAAGAACTGAAACTTGCTAGCGCTGCATACCATTTGGAGTGTGATGATTCTGGTAGGATTCCTTCAGTTTTGTCCCGCAATGATATTTGCATCCCGATCCTACTGTGAGTATATGCTACTCTTCGGGAAATTTCTCACTTAACGATCAATGCTATAAACCAAGTAGGTGTCTAGAAAGGTGTTAGCGGGGCTACGCCCCCAAGAAAAAGAGGTTATTTAATTAAGGAACTTCGCGAAAGCGTTGGAAAACCTCCCTCGAAGTACCGACACTAGCCTGGCTGAACGGTTATGTAAGTATTGTACGGTGAGATTGATCCTGACTAATTCTTTCTTTTTGGTTTGAGGAGGGATTCGAGAGACAGTGGGAGCCATCATGTTTAGATAAATTAAAAACCAATCTAAACTTGCAAGAGCATCATGCTGAGTGTTTTCTTCTCTCTCTCTCTTAATTGCAGCGACCCAGTGACCACACATAGGTTACATCTAGATAATAAAATGACTGAACCTGACTGTTATGATTGGCAAAGGTCTGTCCAGATGTCCATTACCCATGACAAGATGGGACACCTCTTAACTAATCAAACCCCTGCCGTCTCAGGACCTGTTTCCCCTGTCGCGGACATTGACATCCGTATGACATCGGAAAAAGACTGTGTGAAAGCTAAGTGCCTCGTGTTAGCCTCAGTTGATGGTGCAAACCAGAGGCAGCACGAGAAGATGGACTCAGTTTCTATCTTCCTCCATAACAAAGATTTATATGGAGAGCAATCTCGTATCGCAAGATATGAGATCTCGAACGAATTACTTTAACCGAGGTTGGCTGCCGGGTCATCTGTAGAGGGCAACGTCCTTACAGAGACCAGCTATTTTGAGCTCACGGACCTGATGACCACGTTGGAGAACGGGTCAAATACTGACTTGATTCTACAGTCCCTACCCTCTGCTTATACCCTGAAGGAAACCAGGGAAGATGAAGGAAAGGGAAAGGCAAAAGTTTCGGGACTGGATGTAGTAAAAGAGGGACGTTCCTATTGTTACGGGAATGAACATTGGCAGAAGGATTGCAGGGCTAGCAAAGCCAGTAGCCAGAATTCGAAGCATGTTGTGGCTTCGGCTTCGGGTGTGTTTGTAATAGCGAACTGTATGTCAGTTAACCCTACTTCCTGGGTATTGGATACCGGATCAGGATCTCACATCTATAATTCATTACAGGCTCTGAGAAACCGTAGGGTTATCAGGAAAGGTGATATGACTCTCAGGGTTGCTAACGGAATGAGCATGGATGCTGAATCCGTAGGGGAATATCATCTTGGACTGACAACTGGGAAGATATTGGCTCTGCATAACTGTTTGTATGTACCAGGTGCGACTTGTAATATCATATTTGTATCCTTACTTTCTAAGGAAGTATATGATTTTACTTTTGTAAGCGATGTGGTCCACATCCACCTAAATCAAGTAATGATTGGGTCAGGTACATTAAATAACGGGATATACGTATTGAATCAAGCTCAGATTTTCAGTGTCCAGAACACACTTAAAAGAAAGTCTCCGGAAACAAATCAGGATTTCTTATAGCATTGTAGACTGGGTCACATTAATGAGACACGATTAACTAAGTTACATAAAGAGGGATACTTGAATCCGTTCGAGTATCAGTCTTATGCCACTTGTGAATCTTTTCTCATGGGAAAGATGACAAAGACTCCGTTCACTGGACACGGAGTAAGAGCGAGCGAGCTCTTGGGACTCATACACAGTGATGTATGTGGTCCAATGTCTACACATGCGCGAAGTGGTTATTCATACTTCATTACTTTCACAGATGATTTCTCTAGGTATGGACATGTCTTCTTAATGAAGCACAAATCCGAGGCCTTTGAGAAATTTCGGTAATACAAGAATGAAGTTTAAAAACAAACAAGCAAAAGTATAAAGACACCGAGATCTGATCGAGGTGGTGAATACTTGAGTGCCGAGTTTCTTGACTACTTAAAAGAGAATGGAATTCTCTCTCAGCGTACTCCTCCATACACACCACAACACAATGGTGTATCTGAAAGACGGAATCGAACCCTATTGGATATGGTTCGTTCCATGATGAGTAAGGCTGAGTTACTGCGATCTTTCTGGGGTTATGCACTAGAAACAGCTGCATATCTCTTGAACCAAGTTCCTACTAAGACAGTGCCTACCACACCATATCAAATGTGGAGTGGGAAGAAACCCTGTCTTAAACCCTTTAAGACATGGGGATGTCCAGCTTTTGTCAAAAAGCAGCATGCGGACAAGCTCGAGACACGCTCAGTACAGTGCAAGTTTGTGGGATACCCAAAGAACTCCAAGGGGTATCTTTTCTATTACGCAGAGGAGCAAAAAGTCTTTGTTTCTCGTCATGCCCGCTTCTTGGAAACTGAGTTTTTAGAAAATCAGATAAGTGGGAGCGCAATAGAACTGGAAAAAATTCCAGAACCATAAGCTATTACTGAAACCTTAGTAGAACCAGAAGGTTCAGGGGAACCGGACATTCCTGCGCCGCTCCGCAGGAGTAGTAGGCAGTCTCATCCGCCCAAGAGATACTACGGTTTTCTCATAGACGGGGATAAAGAGGATTGCTTCATTGATCATGATTAGCCTACAAGCTTCCAGCAAGCCATTCAGAGCGGTGACTCAGTAAAATGGCTAGATGCAATGCGGACCGAGATGGAGTCCATGTACACCAACAAAGTTTGGACTTTGGACTTTGCTCCAGAAGGGGTAAAACCCGTAGGCTGCAAATGGATCTTCAGAAAGAAGATTGGTGTAGATGGGCAGGTCGAAACCTATAAAGCTAGGCTTGTTGCAAAGGGTTTTCGTCAAAGACCTGGTTTGGACTATGACAAGACCTTTTCTCCGGTAGCTATGCTCAAATCCATTCGGATCCTTCTTGCCATTGCTGCCTTCCATGATTATGAGATCTGGCAGATGGACGTAAAGACGGCTTTCCTAAATGGAAATTTGGAAGAGTGCGTCTATATGGATCAGCCAGAGGGATTCAATCAGAGTGGGAGCAGCGGTAAAGTGTGCAAGTTGCTCAAGTGCATCTATGGACTGAAGCAGGCATCGCGGAGTTGGAACATCTGCTTTGATAATACTGTCAAAGAATTCGACTTTGTCAAAAACCCAGATGAACCATGCATTTACAGTAAGATTGTAGGGAGAAATGTGGTATTCCTCGTCTTGTACGTCGATGACATTCTCCTAATAGGAAATGATATTCCTATGTTACAGTCAGTCAAAGGATTCTTGTCACAGAGGTTCTCCATGAAGGACCTGGGCGATGCCAACTACATTCTGGGGATCCAGATCTATCGTGATAGATCTAAAAGGATGTTGGGACTTTCACAGTCCAGGTACATCGACACCATACTGAAACGATTCAGTATGGAAGATTCCAAGCGCGGTAATCTACCGGCTTGTCACGGAATCACCCTCTCCAAAGAGATGTCTCCCAAGACTGATTTGGAAAGGGCTCGCATGTCATCAATACCCTACGCATCTGCGGTAGGCTCTATCATGTATGCGATGTTGTGTTCCCGACCAGATGTAGCATACGCATTGAGCGTTGTAATCCGGTATCAGTCGGACCCAGGGGAGAAACACTGGATAGCAGTAAAGAACATTCTCAAGTACCTGAGAAGGACTAAGAAGATGTTCTTGGTTTATGGCGGAAAAGACCTCCAGATCGAGGCCTTTGCTGACTCCAGCTTCCAGAGTGACAAGGATGACTCCAAGTCCATGTCGGGTTATGTCTTTACCTCAATGGAGGGACGGTTTGCTGGAAGAGCTCCAAGCAGGAAACCGTTGCTGACTCAACTATGGAAGCGGAGTACATAGCTGCTTGCGATGCCGCAAAGGAAGCTGTCTAGATGAAGAAGTTCCTCACGGAGCTTCAGGTGGTTCCTACCAGTGTTGATCCAATACCACTGTATTGTGACAACAACGGCGCAATAGCTTTAGCGAAGGAACCCAGGTCCCATCAGAAGTCCAGGCACATTTTGAGGCGGTACCACCTGATCAGGGAGATCGTAGATCGCGGGGAGATCGAGGTGAAGAGAGTAAATACGGAAGATAACACTGATGATCCACTCACGAAGGCCTTACCCCAGACTCAGTTCGAGCGGCTGATCGAGATGATAGGTCTTCGATACGCCAGTACATGGCCTTAGTGCAAGTGGGAGATTGTTAGTGTATATGCCCTAGAGGCCATTACTGTATCATACTAGTTTGTATATTACTTAATGGAAGCTTGGGATATTCACCTTGTATAGACAATCTTGCTCAATATAGTAGTATGCTACTTGGTTTGTTTCTGCTTTAATGTGTACAAGTGTTTATTTTAGTATATCACCTATACACATTAGTGGAGACCTTAAGATCTTTGCTTGATTACCAGCGTTGTGATGGCAGTCACACTAGTGAGGGCTGGGTAATCCATAAGCACATCCTTATGCAGGTCCCTAGTCGTAGGACTATCGAGACAGGGCATCGATACTCCGGAGTAGACTAGCGTATGCGCTTCTCATCCCAGTGTGGAAGACGGTCTGTCCCACAGTCGTCAGTACGTCATACTTGAGATAGTATGCGGGTGCTCGTTAGGTTACGAGTATACTGGACAGGACTCGTTGGGAACTGATGGTTGGTACTATACCTATCGTCAGTTATCAGTTCCCAGGTGACATGAGTACAGCTTAGTCTGCTGACTTGACACTGTCACTTCGCATCGAGTGTATTCCCACTGTACTTAGATTACTACCCTACCACGGCTCAAAGGAGTCGTGCAAACAGGTAGTAGTTGGGTGCAGTCCCGAAGCACTTGGAGGCAGCGACGGTTAGACAGGATTCGTCTCTCCCAGTATTGGGGGTTGATATCGTGCTGTGTCTAGGAGAGCCATTACACAAAGTCCCTGGCTAGGGCAAGCGAGATATACTGGTAGGTTTCCAGTGTTATCTCAGGGTATTCTGTACTACACTCCGACACGAATTGTACCGCTATTAGAGGACTGACATTTACCACCCTCTAGGCCCGCCATGCGATGTTCTCAGACGAACAGACCGGACTGTACGCAGATTGTCACATTCAGGCTCAGTAGGAGTTTAGATGGGTTTCACCTCGTCCGTCTTCTTGTCGGCATCTACCTGGGGACCGTTACGCACAGCTAGTGCCGCTTGCGGTCTGTGGTTAAACCCACTGCCAGCGTAGTGTCGAGTATTTAGAGTCCCAAACAGAAAGCTATTCGCCTTTAGGCAAAAGAGTAGAGGTCGCATGGTTTTGCGACAGGGTTCGGTCACATCCGTGCACTTGTGCACGTTTAGTGTCCGGGCAGTTAACACTAGCGGGCTTTGGTTTAAGCCAGATCCTAGTGTACGTTTTGGGATTGGTTTTATCTCGTTTGTATTCGTGTTCCTCGGAACGCGGATGCGGGTGTGTATGCACAGTTGACAGAGAGGCAGAGGCAGATGATTCTCGTTGGGGTTGTTGACTGTTGACTATTCACTTTTGCTAAACCCTAATGAGAATAACAAATATGATTAATGATAATATTAATTATGTATTATTGTGTCATGGTTGAGATGAAGGGTTGACTTTGTTGACCGGTTGACTAGGTTGGACTAGTTGACCACCATCATTACAATGGCTATCATTTCTGTTGGAGATAGTGCCCTCAGAGTCAATTATTGGATCACAGGCACGTGATTGCAATGATTGAGGGAGGACCTGTCCCGGTAGGACAATCTTACTCGAGATGATAGTATGCTATCTGGTTTATCTTTATCATCGTGTACTGCTTTAGGTGACCTGGCATGTCGCTATTACACGTTGATAGAGCCCCTAGGATTCTTGCTTGACTGCCGGCAGTATGATGGCGATCATATACGTGGGAGCTTGTAGTCTATAAGCACATCCTTAAAAGGTCCCTAGTCGTAGGAGTTTCGAGACAGGGCATCGATTCTCCAGAGTAGACTAGTGTATACAGTCGAGACCCCGACGAGGGGCGGTGGCCGGTCTCACAAGCCACTGGTGTCAGTTGGTTCACCTAAGATGTATACAGGTGCTCATTGGGTTATGAGTACACCGGACAGGACTCGCAGGGAACCTGCCAGTTGGGATTATACCTGATGTCAGATGGTAGTTCCCTGGTGACATGTGTACAGGTTAGTTCATCGACCTGAGGATCGTCATTTGTCTCGTGTGAGTTCCCACTGTGCTTTGATTACTACCCTACCACGGCTCAAAGGAGTCGTGCAAACAGGTTTTAGTTGGGTACAGTCCCGAGCCACATGGAGGCAGTGAGCGGATCTGCAGGGGTTCGTCTCTCCCGGTATTGGGGGTGAGGTCGCGCTGTGTCTAGGAGAGCCATTACGCAAAGCTCTCGGCCGAGGCAGGAGATTTACTGGTAGGTATTCCAGTAGTATCTCAGGGCGTTCTGGGCTACACTTCGACACGACTTGTACCGCTCTTGGGGGTCTGACTTTTACCAACCCCCTAGGCCCGACATGCGATGCTCATAGACGAACGGACCGGACTGTACGGATATTGTCACTGACAGGCTCAGTAAGGTGTCAGGATGAGTTCGCTCATCGACGTCCCTTTTGGTCAATAGCTGGTGGCCCGTCACGTATTGGCTTATACCTATGACGTGCTAGTGGTTAAATCCACAGCCATAGTATTGACGAGTCTTTAGAGTCCACCACACTTTCAGTTACTCAAGCTTTCGGGCGAAACGCTGTAGAGGCCGTATGGAGATATGGCAGGGTCCGATCAGATACGTGTGGTATTGCACGGATCAGGATCGGACAGTTTGTACTAGTAGCCGTATAGCTATATGGCAGGGTTCGATCTGATACGTGCGGTATTGCACGGATCAAGATCGGACGGATTTTACTAGCCGGCTTTGGTTTAAGCCGGTACTAGTTTAGTACAGTGTAGATTTTGTCTCATTGCATTTGTATCCGGTCAGAATACAGATGCGGGTGTGTATGCACAGTATTGGGGTTTTCCTGTAATTTATTACGGGACCAGTTTTCTGGAGTTGCCAGTTTGTATTCCGTTCCGGCCGGTTTTCCTTTGTTCTTTCCCTGCCGGACTTTTATGATGGAGGGGGTAATTTGCAGTTTTGCAAATTACATTTGTGGAGGGTTTATTTGTAAGATGAGAGCATCTTTTTATTCCATTCTTTTCCTTCATCATTTCATGCTTTATTGTGAAAAGATTGGATTTGAGGTTGATGTAAGTTTGATGATGATTATGTCTTGATGTGGTCACCACTTCCTTTACCCTACACTCACCTCCCTTCATGCTTCATATTCCCTCCTCCACCATTCTCATTTTGATGATAAGTTTTTTCATAAGTGAGAAGGAAAGAAAAAGAAAGAGAGAAGAAGAATAAGAGAGCTTCATAGTTTTTTTCTTGATCTCATTTACTTGCTAGAAAAATGCAAGCACCATTTTTCTAATCCTTGTTTCCTCCATCATCCTCAATGGCAACTACATAACCCCAAAGAGACAAGCATCTTCTACACTATATTCTACAGCATATCTTGAGCATGTCGAGTTGCCGGCTTCATGACCGAGTTGCCTCGGTATTGAGGCGGGAGCCCGTAAAAAACGCAGGCGATGTGGTGCCCTTTCCGGCGAGGAGGCGACGATATGGAGACTACACTTTCCGCGGGAGATCGGGACGATGACGAGAAGACCGGAGGACTCGGATCACTCGGTATACTTCTCACCCTATCTCTTGATTGCTAGCATTAGGTTAATGGTTACGATCCGGGTTTTCTTTGTCCGCGGTAGCGCCGGTTTCCGAGTAAGGAAAATTTTTGATTCCGCATTTTGGCCTCGAGTACGAGGCCGGGGCGCTGCCGTGGCGCAACATGGTATCAGAGCAACGCCATTAACCTTACCTAGCTTGTTCTAATGTGTTTTGCATTTCCGATCGACCAAAATTCCTAAAACCGCGTTTTTACTTGGATCAGTTTTCTGTTGAATTTTTCCTTGCTCAAAAAATTTTTCAGGTTGTAGAAAACTGATGTACATGAAATTCTAAGACTTCTGACAAATTTCGACAGTGTCAGTCAAACAGTGGAGCGCGGAACCGCGGCCAAACCCCTCCTTGGGCCGCGGTTCCGCCGCACTCTACTGTGCTCACTGAGTCCAAATTTTCCAGTAGTCTTGTGGGCTTATTTCAGGGGTTTTGGGATATTAAATTTGGGCCCATTTTTCCTGTAACTGTTGCAGTTTTTCTTGGGGCCCACTTGTTAATTGTTTGATCGATCGGATATTTTTTAAACACATTATTTCACAGTATTTACATTATATCTGCGACCGTGAATGTTACTTGATCGGTAAATCCGGTCTAACTGCTATAGCCCGGTTAGATGGATTTGCGAACGTGATTTTCACGTTGATGTTCTATGTTTATGCTGTGTTGTTGCGGATCGGTCGTGGGGTTAGCCTGGATGCAATGCTAGTACAGTTTTGTTGTATTATGTACATTTGATATTGCGGGGCGAGCGTCCGACATGTGGACTGCCGTCACTGCCTGATTGTATTATTCTTTTGGGGCACGACCTGGTTGCGGTCGATGCACCCGGTGTATGTATATTTTACTTTCTGTACTAGGATTACCCCGCGGAGGAGTGCACGGATGGCCGGGTTCTAGAGGGCAACAAGCCCGCATCTCATGGCATTGGGACGGAGGGGGCTTCACTCTGGGATTGGCGGGCTATTCGCCGCACTCGTAGGGGGTACAGGTTGACCCAGGAGGGGTGCCCAATTTGCCGGATTCCGTGGAGTGCCGGGTGGTCCATTCACGGAGCTGAAGGGGGCTGCCTCGCTTCAGGTTTTGGCGGGTAACTTGCCGCGCCCGTAGGGGTCTAGGATTTCATTGCACAGGCTATCCACACGACCAGGGGAACATCGGGTTTCAGCAGCGGCTCTGTGAAACCCGGGGCTTCCAGATATCTGTATTGTTCTGTGATGTTGTACATTTCTGTGATGTTGCATTTCTTATCACGCCTTGAGCGAAATATAATATATTGGTATATATATTAGTAGATGTTGTATATGTTTTACATCCGCGCTAGTCCAGTCCCCGCTCTGCCGTTAGTTAGCTAACCTAACGGGTGATGACGGGACCCAGTGGCGAATGCGGATGGCATATACGTACGTCAGTATATTTTCGTTCTTTGTGGTGTGATTAATTGATGGGACTGCGTTGATTCGGATCAATGCAAGATAAACAAACCTATTCTGATGTTGTTGGAACATTTTTCTAAAAGCTGTTATTGCAAGGACGTTCACTTTTGTTTTGCATCGTGGTATTCATTTGGAATATCCTGCTCCTCAGTCGACGAGGCAAGGGCCGAGATCCCTTCACCGGGAGTGACCCCTTGGACAGAAGTTTGCGTCAGGACAATAACCTCACTATAGCCGATTACTTTTGCTTTGCATCGTGGTATTCAGTTGGAATATCCTGCACCTCATTCTACGGGGAAAGAGCCGAGATCCCTTCACCGGGAGTGACCTCTTTAGTAAAGGTTTTCGTCACTATATTTTTATAAAAGGCTATGCAGTTCCTTCAACGATATCAAGTTCATTACGTTAAAGGTTTTTCGCCAAAAACCATTCGTGCCCTCCGTCATTTCCTACAGGTATTATTTAGTATTCGTGCTGCGTTTGTTGACCTAGTCAAGACGTAGTGTTCGGTAGCTGAGTGGTACTCGTTTGTTGCATAAGTGGGATTGGTTAGGACAGTCGTGCGGCCTTGTTGACCTAGTCAAGGGCACGTACGGATGGGTTTAATGCAATCCAGAATAATGACGGGTTGAACTTGACTGGCGGTTTATGGTTTGTTGACCTAGTCAAGGTCATAAACCGCTTGGGGTAGAAATCACATCGGGAGTTTCAAAAGAACTGAAACTTGCCAGGCATGCGCATACCTTCTGGAGTGTGGTGACTTGAGTGGATTCCGTCAAGTTATCATGCGATGATAGTTGGATCCCGATTCCCACTGATGAGTTGGTTTACTCCTCGGGTGATCCCGACTAATTCTTCTTTCAGGTTTGGAGGAGAATTTGAGGTACAGTGGGAGGTTTCCAGATTAGACAAAGTGATAACCATTCTGATCTAGGTTAGAGTGCACGCTGAGTGTTTCTTTTCTCTCTCTCTTTGGCAGCGACCATTGACCCGACCCTGGACTATGACTCAGTGACCAAGTTGACCGAACCTTCTTAACACTGGCTTTTGGATTGTCAGAGTTGCAAACCTCATTGCCACTCCTACTTTTACCCTTTTCTCCAGGACACCCCGCATTACTGCGAACGTCCACTTCCATTGGACAAAACCATCGTATGGTTATATACGAACTCGAAGGACTTCGAGGATGGTTTCTGGTTCTAGAGAAAACGGATAGGACTATTCAGTTTTCTTTTCTTTTCACCTTCTCTCAGGTTGCGAGTACTCCTTGGTTTAGGAGTAGTACACCTATTACGCAAATTGGATAGTCTTCTTCCAAACCATAGGCTGGTGCCGACCGGTAGGGAATGAAGAAAACCAGTTAGCCTAAACGGTGTACAGAAGGTATTAAGTTCAGACAAAGAGAGGGATTAGTAGGAGGGTAAAGTAAATTGCGACTGATATTCACGACCAAACCAAGTATTTCTTCGCCAATCCTAAATCACCTTTGTATTTCTCCAGGACACTCCGTATCACTACGAAGATCCCATTTTATTGGATAATCCATCGTATGGTTATATACGAACTCGAAAGGAACTTGTTCCAGTTCGGGGATGGATCCTGGTTCAGGAGAAATAGGAATAAAGTACATTCAGGTGTCTTTTATCTTCACCTTCTCTCGCATTGCGAGTGCTCCTAGGATTAGGACAGTACACCCTTTATGCTTTTTGGATAGTCTTCTTCCAAACCATAGGCTGGTGCCGAACGGTAGGGAAGGAAGAAAACCATTTGGCTTAAAGGGGTGTACAGAAGGTAATGACTAAAGACATATAAAGGGATTTGGAGAGGTGGCAAAGAATTATATGGTTATAGTTGTGAATCTGGATGATGGAAGAGGCATTACTAGGAATACCAGGATACCCCAACGAAACATTTCAATGTTTCAGTTTCACTGTGTACTGTTAATGGAAAACTGATTTCCCGATTAGACACTTACTCCAGGGTATGTATTTACGAGGTATGATTCTCACATTTGTATGGTTTTACAAGATGATGAGTGGGAGTAAGTTATTGGGAATTGGGTGATCATCCTCATTATATCGGGATTCGTTGTAATCGGTGATATTTGAGGAAGTCACCTGGGTTGTTTGCCGGTCGGCAAATATTTTGTTTTGAATATCCGCTGTTGTGCACCAATTTCAAATTGATATATCTGTACGTCTATTTTTATAGAGTGAGATATACCTTTTGAAGTTATGTCGATGACATTTACCTATATCAGTGGATGGTTAGGTAAGGAGCATTAAACAGCGGTGTAATTCTTCTTAACCATAAGTACAGTTTTCAACCTACGACACACAGTGAATGAGTTATCAGACTCAAGGGACTTATACAGAGTATTGTATGTTGTCCAGGGTCCATCAGGACGGGGGGGTAGGTCCTCGTACTATATTCTGTTTACTTTTAACTTCTCTAGTTCTTAGACATGTGTTTCGTGGAAACACAGAGTCCGAATTTTGAGAAGTTATAGGTATTTGAATAAAGTAGAGAACCAGGTATAGCAAGTATCGGGATTCTTCAAAGTGATCGAAGATGTAGATACTTGTGTATGGTATTCAGTTGATAGTAATGATAAAGAGAAATTGCTTCTCTTTCAGGTTACTCATAATTGGAAGCATTCCTAAGTTGAGTGACGCTGATCGGCCTTTTTCCATTTAGTTGACATGCACTGGAGACAGCAGCATGATTTGAATCTGGTTAAATTAAATCAGTGCCTCTGGTTCTATATTGGATATAGAACAGTTCATATCTTAACATTGTTAAGGTACGGGGAGTTGTCCGGCTTATGATTAAAACCAGACACTGGACAACTCAAGGCACGTTTCTGTAATGGCTGTTTGTGGGTTGACCCAGGCTATGACGAGGGTTGACTTTCTACCATCTGGATGAACAATAGCAATATTGTTCTAGACTCGCCACAGTTTTTATTAAAAATGGATTTTTTCAGAAAAAGTAGTGGGAGTATGGTAGAACTGGAAGTGATTCCAGAACCGCAAACGATTACTGAAGATTTGATAAGCAACCTAAAGATTCAATCTGGTTTGACATTCCATTGGCCACTCCGCAGATACGGTGGGTAACTTCAGGCACCCGAGAGGTACTCCGGTAGCCTCAAGGACGGTGACAGGGAAGTTCTTGTTTACCCACACTTGCCATTTGCTGTTGTTCCAGGCTGCGAGATCCGGCAGGAGGATGAGTATAGGGTCGTTCTAAACTAGCTTTGGAAGTGCACGTCTATATGACTCTGGCAGAGGGTTGTCGTAGTCAGTGGGAGCAGCGGAAGCATTGGTGGACATCAGGCTTATGTCTATTTATAGACTAAAGCAGATGTAGCGGAGATAGATCATCTATTTCTGATGTGACAGTCATAGGTTTGACGTCATCAGAATAGGGGGTGGATCTGTTGAGAAGGTAGTAGGAAGTGATATTCCTATACTACGATCGGTTATACTTTGGTCGTCACACAGTGTTTTCTCCACATAGGATTTGGAGATTATGTCAGACATACTGGTTACTAGATCTATGGTTTTAGATCTAGATATTGGTTGGTTTCCCAATCTGGGTACCTTGACAGCATTCTATGAGTATTTAGAATGGACGACTCCTGACACGGTAGTGTACCTGCAGTTGATGGAGTCACCCTCTCTAAAGGTGTCTTATAGACTAAAGGGGAGAGGGATACTCATGATTGGCAGAACACTTGCTTAGGCAATTGAGTCAATCATGAGATGTCAAGTACCACACCAAATGTTGTTCTTGCACTAGATGCAATAAGTTGACATTGATCCAATCCTGGAGAAACAGTCGGAAGCAGTTTTAGAACATAAGTGGATGTTCTAGGGATATGATAACGACAACCTCATTTGGGAGACAGTTATCATTCCAGGCTTCCAAGGTGACATGGACGACAAGGAGGTTGTCAGTGTTATAGTTTTCCCTTCTGACGAGGGGCAGTATTTTGGACAGGTGGTCCAAGGCAATACTGAGGGAGGCATGGCGCAGGATACTGATTAAGTTCGGTTGACGATACAGTCTAAGAAGTTTGGATTAGGAGTTCATTTATGAGCTAGGTTCCATCAGACATCCAGACGTTCTAAGACAGGTATTCCTCATTTCGGGAGATGGCTTTCTCCGCGAACTTGAGATTTAGAGAGACATAGAAAGAAACTTCACAGCGGATCCACTCACTGAGGCTATTCCTCGAACGCAATAGTTTCGCAAACGAGCTTTGTGAGACTGACTAGTAGAGGAGTTGGGTGTTCGGTATCACACGGGCTGTGAGTATGCGGCATCACAATAATTAGCCTTGAGTGCAAGTGGGAGATTGTGGGAGATAGTGCCCTCAGAGTCAATTATTGGATCACAGGCACGTGATTGCAATGATTGAGGGAGGACCTGTCCCGGTAGGAAAATCTTACTCGAGATGATAGTATGCTATCTGGTTTATCTTTATCATCGTGTACTGCTTTAGGTGATCTGGCATGTCGCTATTACACGTTGATAGAGCCCCTAGGATTCTTGCTTGACTGCCGGCAGTATGATGGCGATCATATACGTGGGAGCTGGTAGTCTATAAGCACATCCTTAAAAGGTCCCTAGTCGTAGGAGTTTCGAGACAGGGCATCGATTCTCCAGAGTAGACTAGTGTATACAGTCGAGACCCCGACGAGGGGCGGTGGCCGGTCTCACAAGCCACTGGTGTCAGTTGGTTCACCTAAGATGTATACAGGTGCTCATTGGGTTATGAGTACACCGGACAGGACTCGCCGGGAACCTGCCAGTTGGGATTATGCTTGATGTCAGATGGCAGTTCCCTGGTGACATGTGTACAGGTTAGTTCATCGACCTGAGGATCGTCATTTGTCTCGTGTGAGTTCCCACTGTGCTTTGATTACTACCCTACCACGGCTCAAAGGAGTCGTGCAAACAGGTTTTAGTTGGGTACAGTCCCGAGCCACATGGAGGCAGTGAGCGGATCTGCAGGGGTTCGTCTCTCCCGGTATTGGGGGTGAGGTCGCGCTGTGTCTAGGAGAGCCATTACGCAAAGCCGTCGGCCGAGGCAGGAGATTTACTGGTAGGTATTCCAGTAGTATCTCAGGGCGTTCTGGGCTACACTCCGACACGACTTGTACCGCTCTTGGGGGTCTGACTTTTACCAACCCCCTAGGCCCGACATGCGATGCTCATAGACGAACGGACCGGACTGTACGGATATTGTCACTGACAGGCTCAATAGGGTGTCAGGATGAGTTCGCTCATCGACGTCCCTTTTGGTCAATAGCTGGTGGCCCGTCACGTATTGGCTTATACCTCTGACGTGCTAGTGGTTAAATCCACAGCCATAGTATTGACGAGTCTTTAGAGTCCACCACACTTTCAGTTACTCAAGCTTTCGGGCGAAACGCTGTAGAGGCCGTATGGAGATATGGCAGGGTCCGATCAGATACGTGCGGTATTGTATGGATCAGGATCGGACAGTTTGTACTAGTAGCCGTATAGCTATATGGCAGGGTTCGATCTGATACGTGCGGTATTGCACGGATCAGGATCGGACGGATTTTACTAGCCGGCTTTTGTTTAAGCCGGTACTAGTTTAGTACAGTGTAGATTTTGTCTCATTGCATTTGTATCCGGTCAGAATACAGATGCGGGTGTGTATGCAAAGTATTGGGGTTTTCCTGTAATTTATTACGGGACCAGTTTTCTGGAGGGACCAGTTTTCTGGAGTTGCCAGTTTGTATTCCGTTCCGGCCGGTTTTCCTTTGTTCTTTCCCTGCCGGACTTTTATGATGGAGGGGGTAATTTGCAGTTTTGCAAATTACATTTGTGGAGGGTTTATTTGTAAGATGAGAGCATCTTTTTATTCCATTCTTTTCCTTCATCATTTCATGCTTTATTGTGAAAAGATTGGATTTGAGGTTGATGTAAGTTTGATGATGATTATGTCTTGATGTGGTCACCACTTCCTTTACCCTACACTCACCTCCCTTCATGCTTCATATTCCCTCCTCCACCATTCTCATTTTGATGATAAGTTTTTTCATAAGTGAGAAGGAAAGAAAAAGAAAGAGAGAAGAAGAAGAAGAGAGCTTCATAGTTTCTTTCTTGATCTCATTTACTTGCTAGAAAAATGCAAGCACCATTTTTCTAATCCTTGTTTCCTCCATCGTCCTCAATGGCAACTACATAACCCCAAAGAGACAAGCATCTTCTACACTATATTCTACAGCATATCTTGAGCATGTCGAGTTGCCGGCTTCATGCCCGAGTTGCCTCGGTATTGAGGCGGGAGCCCGTAAAAGACGCAGGCGATGTGGTGCCCTTTCCGGCGAGGAGGCGACGATATGGAGACTACACTTTCCGCGGGAGATCGGGACGATGACGAGAAGACCGGAGGACTCGGATCACTCGGTATACTTCTCACCCTATCTCTTGATTGCTAGCATTAGGTTAATGGTTACGATCCGGGTTTTCTTTGTCCGCGGTAGCGCCGGTTTCCGAGTAAGGAAAATTTTTGATTCCGCATTTTGGCCTCGAGTACGAGGCCGGGGCGCTGCCGTGGCGCAACAATTTCATGGCAAAGACTTTTGCTTGCTTGTTTCTTTTTGCAAAATGAGTGCATGAAATGATATGGCCATTTTGACTTGAACCATCACATAATACTCAATTACTATTATGAGTTATCATGATTTTGGATTATGAGAGCTTGGATGGCAAAAGACTTGCTCATTCTCTCATTTCTTTTCTCTCTCGTGCTTGAGCTCTCCCTCTTCCTCTTGCTCTCTCTCTAGTTCATGGTTCACTTGTCTCATGTGTTGAGAAGCAAGAACCATTGAGATAAAACCCAACACACTCCTCTACTCATCCTAGTTCACAAGGTTTAGCAAACCAAGTGTTCTAGTTTCTTCTAGTTTGAAGTGAAGCCAAAGGTAGAAGCTCGGTGCAAGGAGACGACGAGGTGAGGCCGATCCGACCACCGCAAGGAGTTGAAGACGAAGGAAATCAAGTTAAGGTATAACCACCTAACCGAGTAGGTAAAACTCTTGTCAGGATTATTAGATAGTTGTTTAATAAAGATCCGTATTTTGAGTCCATGTTACCACCTCTAGAAAAATCGTTTTTCATCATTTCCGCAAGCCCGTAAGTACCGGGAGAGGTAACGTGGACTTACAGAAAGAAGCTCACCGCTCTCCTTATCTTTTCACCCCGGTGGTGCTGGGTTGCCTAGCACGGCAGCAAGGTTTCGGGAGGCATCGTCAATGCCAATTTCAAAAATTTGTCGTCCTTCCTAACCCTAACCCTAGAATCTTAACTAGAAAATCTGAAGAAAACATATATTAACAACTTTACATCTAAGTGAATGGGAATACAACCTTTGTAGACCGATCATTCACTTCTAATGCTCCGTGTAGCAGTCCATTCGCTCCAAGTAGTGAACTCCCGGACTGTAGAGAGGGTTCATATGAAAAAATTAACAAGCTTGCTCAATGTCTTCGAGGCCGAAGATGATCTACGTCGAGGTGACTCAAGCTCTTGCTATCTCTTCACTAATGATGAAATTAGTGAAGCAAACACCCTAAACTAAGTGGCTAATAGTATAGGATGATGAAGTAGGAAGTGGGCTCTCTTTAGATTTCTTTTTCTCACAATATTTTCTCACTTAGAAAAATCTAGAAAGCTTTTTCTCTCATGAAGAAGAAGATGAAGAAGTGAATATGTAACGTTTTAGAAATCGTTTTGCGAATTTTCCGTTTTTAGGGTAAAATAGTCTGTATTTTCCATTTTAACCCGATTGTGATCAAACTTCAATATAGACTTGCTGGCACCTAGTTTAGCCAGAATAAAGCTGGTGCGCGAACTTTGGAGGTCAATGGGAAGTTTTGGTTCACATAGAATTTTTTCGTAATAAAATATTATTTTAATGCTTTATTTGTGCACTTAATTAGTGGTAATTACATTTTTGGTTTGGGTTAATTGCTTCTTATGTGGATCTATGCTAAGTCAATCACTAGATTAGCACTAATCCATCTTTGAAAAATATCCATCCAAAATATCTAGATATTTGTTGTTTTAATGGAAAATTTTAACTAGAAAAGAAATTGTTTTAAGAGGTGGTTTTTTGCAAAAATGCTTTTGTTGTGAGTGTAGAATATTTTGATGGGAGGGTTTTTTTTTTGTGGTAACCCGGGGCTCCAGTAGCCATCATGTTTCTAGAATGGTATGAGGTGTTTATGTGACTCATTTTTTTGCTTTAATGTCTTTTGTCCACTTAAAGATATTAGTTGTGATATTTGTGTGGAGATTTGGATATGGTCACCATTTGACTTGCTTGTGCTCACCCCCCCATCATTTCCAGTGAGCAATTTCAGCCCCCTCCCCCTTTCACAAGTGGCCGAGCTATTTTTTTGGTAAGGAATTTTGTTCATGGAAATTTCTTTGCTCACTTCATTACTCCAAAAAGGAAATTTCTTAAACCTTCGCCCGATTCATTGGGTGCCTTGAGGCAAAGTATTCTACATTCTCTCTACTTCAATCTTAGACTTGTGGGCGAGAAAACTTGAGTTTCAAATCAAATCTGGAGGTATAAAACCCTAACCCTAATCTCTTATTGTTTAAATACTTTAATTAGCTTATTAATTGTTAAAATTAAGCTATTTAATTTCATGTTTAAAATTCTAGATATGATTTTTGGATAATTAATTAGGGTTTTGATTAGTGAATAGGTTAATTGTTAGTTTTATAACAAAATGAAAACTTAATCAAGTTGCTAATTTGTTAAATGATATTTTTCTAATCGGCTAGTTAAGCTAATTAACAAACTAAACTTTTGCTAATCCTAATTAGTGAAATCTAAAATTTTAGTAAAGGTTTAAATGATTTAACCTTGCTATTTTGAGATGTTTGTAAATTCTAGTTTTGATAAAACTTGTAGTTTGGTGCTAAAATGATATAAGCTGCTTGCTAGGTTTCGGTGAATTTTAGGCGTGGGTTTCTTTTGACGCTGCGACGCTATTTATATTAGATTACATATTTATTATAGTGTTGTGAATACGCGATCGGTACGATCAGGGTCTAGGCTTGGTAGTTGTGTCGCTTTGTGTTCCTAGTTAGGGTCGTACCGATGTCGTTCGTGTCTTTATGTAGTTTTTGCTCTTGAGTTCGTTTCGTAATGTCGCTAAGCACGTTGGCCACTAAAACGAACACTCGAGAGTATGTTTGGAGTTGGTGCGTCAGTTAAACGTAGTTGGTACGTATTTTTGGTCGATTTCTTATATACGCTTGCTTTATTGTTATATGTGTTCAGGATCGCAGGCGGGGACTTCAGACGCTGCGAAGAGGGGAAAGCAGGCAGTTGGCTTTACTTAGCCATAAGCGTTGGTGGGTAGATTTAACATCTACAGGGGAATCTCCCGCATGGCGTTATGCGTCTGGGCTAGAGATGTTATGAATTGTCGCATATTTTATTTCATATATAGAGTTGCGCATACACCTTATTGCTTAGATATTTGTTGTGCTTAGACTTGTACTTTTAGGACACTGCACTATTATTGACGGCTCATATTGCACGAGCACTGATTGTATGCCACACACACCGTCAATAATTGCCATGACATGCACAACACACATACCTATATGATATTGTTTGGTTAGGGACATGGAGACATTGATTTATATTCCTTTATACATATGACATATAGCATACCTGTATACCTACATGCTTACACATATGCCTTGACATTCTTACATGCTAGTTACATGTATACCTATAGGGTATTGTACCATTAGAGATAGGTACATACACAAATAATAATATAGCAACATGTATACCTTGCATACATACTTCACTTATACCTGGAGGGTATATTACATCATTATTGATAGGTAGATACATATACCTTGCTATACCTTCATATTTACACACATATCTGGTTGTAGCTACATGTCTACCTTTATTTTATGTTATATAGACTTGGAGAAATTAGGAACCGCATATATATATATATATATATATATATATATATATATATATATATATATATATATATATATATATTAACTTGTTGCAGTTAAATAGCGGCTTTTCCTTTATATGCTTACCTTGCAGTTTTATGTTGCATATATTATATTCATGGATTTTCGCATTGAGATATGGATTTTTCATGATATTTTCTGGATTTGAGGACCGTGGTAGTTTCATGAAATTATGCATTATTTAAAAAACCCGGTTTCTCTTGATATGATATTTCAGCAACCACCATGAGTTTTATCGGTTCTAATATATATACCCCATGCGAGGAGCGTCGTGGGCCGTGTGAGGGTACATGGTGGGGCCCGGTATGGTTCCCCTAGGCAAGATGATCGACGGTCCATGCCAATTGAGCCTGGAAGGTGGGCAAGTACCTACCGGTGACAGTACCAATGACTCGGCGGTTATCGTGGGGATACCGACGGGAGTCATGTACGTATGGATACGTCGAGAAGCGAGATCAGAGCTAGGCACTCGAGCTTTCGGTATAGCGTATGATACGTACCTATCAGGGGGGCCAGTCGTGGCGACAGCACCTGATAGATCAGTATTTTGAGTCGATTCTTGACACTTGGTATTTATGATATTTTACTCCTAAGTATATATAACAGTGGAATGGGACGCTGTTATATATATATATATATATATATATATATATATATATATATATATTAGTGGAATGGGACGCAAATATATATGTATACATATAAATTCATATACTTCATCTTAATTATTCATGCAAATATACTTAGGATATATGAGATTTACTTGATATTGGATTTAGGATATAGGAGATTCATTTGAGATTGGATACAAGATATATATGAGATTGCTGATTTTGTACATTCCGGATATATGAGATTTACTTGATATTGTACATTCAGGGTTTGTGAGACTTACATGATATGAGAGCCAATTTGGGGGATTGATTTGAGGAATTAAGATTTGGATTGTCTTGATGGACTTTGGTCCTACCACGATGTCAGGATTCCGTGGAAATGACATGTTTCATTCCATATTCCACATTTATTATTTATGCACTGCTTCATGTATTAGTAGTACTTGATAGAGTACCTTCCATGACTGTTGCATTTACATACTTTATTTTATATGCATTGCTTTATATATTGGTTGTACCTACTAGAGTACCTTTCATGGCTGTTGCATATATACATTGGCATATCATTGTTTCATATATTATTTGTACCCAATGGGGTACATTACATGACAGTTGCATACATATTGTCATATTATTGCTTCATGTATTAGTGATACCTGCTAGTGTACATTTCATGACTATTGCACACATATGACTTTTATTGCTATTAGCTTGCCTATGTTAGATTCGCGATGTACGTGCATGCTTGCGATTACCTGCATATGTTATTTACTATTCACAAGTTGGCAACTCACCTCCGTTGTGCCATATTGTTTTGCAGGTTGTTCCCCATTGTAGTCGAGGCAGGCTATTCATTTATCACATCATCTTTTGCAGCGGATACCGCTTCCGCTCACAGTGTGCAGTTTTACTTAGGTGGGTTTTGCGGTTATCCAAAGTTGTTTATTGTATATTCGTTGTATCCATGTACTCTCCATTTACCATTATCTTGTATGACTTAGAGACTTGATGTGAGGACGATATTATATTATTTTGTGACTTGGAGGTCTTTTATGCAATTTTACTTATATCGACTTTTATTTCTTCGCTACGACGTCGTATATCTATTGTGGTGGTTGTTTTCCACCGTTGGGAGTGGATTTGCTCCCGTTAGGGATGCTTTACTTATATTTATGTTGTACCCATTTTTGGGGTTGGTTTTTTCAAAGGAGGTGCTGCCAAAATTTTAAAGAAAGAAAAGTTTGACTTTAAAGAATTTGGGTTGAGATTTCAAACATTTTGATAATACTATTATCACTTTCTTACTACTTTTGATGGTTTAGATTGCTGGGTTTTCGGCTTACTTAAATTGCGTTACGCCTGTAGACGTTGCATAGTTTAAGGGCCGTCACGTGCCAATTTCGGGCCGTGACAGAATATGAGAGAATGAACTCATGGTAAGAATAGCAACCATGGGTGAGTTAGTGTCATACACTAACTCATGTAGAGAATAAACCATGGGTTACAATAATGGTTAGGTTAATAAATATCTACAAGTAAAACAAAACTAGTGGACTAAGTCAAAGATGCTACAAGCTTCACCAAGCTTCCAAGCATGTGACTAATTTCCTACTAATTTTGATTAACTTTAAATAAATAAAACCATACATTATCATAAGCTTGGTGTGAGTCTCATACACCCATGTCACATGTGGCATCATGCATGACACAAAATAATGTACATTAATATATATCACATATATACTATATGCACACAAGTGAGAAAAGAAATCTTAAGTGTGCTAATATTAGTTAATATATCAAATATATAATTATACATTAAATTATTAAATCAACACTTGATTTAATAATCCGGCTATATCACATACAACCGACTAATATCAAATGTAACAATCTATCGAATCAACACTTGATCCGATAACCCGGCTATATCACATATAACCGACCAATATCACATATCGCGAAAATAGAATGTGGTATCACATACGTGCATTAATCTCAGTCCCGCACATATCACATATATGCTTTTACTTCATTTCGCATGAACCAGGAAACCTCTGTGTAGGACTCTAAAGACTCGTCAATACGTCGGCAATAGGTGATGATCATATCAAACACCTATAAACCGTAAGCGGTCTTCTAAACATAACGGTCACCCGGGTATTGAACGATCAGAAAATCAACAAGCAAGCCTGCTCATACTCCTGCAAATCTAATCAGTAACACTACCGTACAGTCCGGTCTCTTCGTTCGATATGTCGCATATCTCGTCTGGGGGTGGTAAACGTTAGACCCCAATAGCTTGATAAGTCATGCCGATGTGAGGCTCGTAACGGGTAGAGAAACTACTGATATCACTTACCAGTAAATCTCATAAACATCCCTGGCCAGGGACTTTCCTGTTATAGCCAATCGAGCACAGCGCAACATCAACCCCCAATACCGGGAGAGACGAAATCCCCTCCTAGCACTCATTGCCTTTATGTGATTCTGGACTGTACCCAAAAACCACCGTTTTGCATGTTCACTTGAACGTGGTAAGGTGGAAATCAAAGCACAGTGGGAATCACACAAGACTCTATGACGATCTCGGGTCGACAGACTAACCTGTACCAGTGTCACCAGAGAAATGCCATCTGACGTGAGGTATAATACCATCTAGGAGTTCTCGGCGAGTCCGTCCAGTGTACCCAGTCTCCACTGAGCACCTGTATATCATCTCTGATGTCAAACACCAATGGATATGGGATCATCTATCGCCCATCTACATGGGTCGAGAAGGTATACGCTAGTCTACTCTGGTATATCGATACCCCGTCTCGATACATCCACGACTAGGGACATTAAAGGATGTACTCACGGACTACCTTTGTCCCACTAGTATGATCCGCATCATAATCCAGGTATTCAATGACATATCCTAAGGGCTTTATTAACATGTAACTGAGAGACAATCAATGTACATGTTAAGATAAAGAGTAACCAGATAGCATACTATCATGTCGAGCAAGAAAGTCCTCCCTATGTATGTCCAAGCATCCACTATAATATACATCATATGTATAATAGTGTCCTCTAGGGCATACATATAACTAACAGGTGGTACAAAAATGTACAAGAATCTACGGCAATACTATTGGTGGAATGGAATGAAGCGTAAAATAACCAGAAACGTAGCCAAGTGTTTAGTGTGTCAGCAAGTAAAGGCTGAACATCACAGAACTTCCGGTCTACTTCAACCGTTGCCAATTCCAGAATGAAAATGGCAGCACATTACCATGGACTTCATGACTGCCCTTCCTCACAGCATGAAGGGTAAGACGCAGTTTGGGTTATTGTGGATCGACTAACCAAGTCGGCTCACTTTATTCCCTTTCGAGTTGGCTAATCTACTGAGATGTTAGTAAAGAAGTACATGGAGGTAAGCATGGATCTAAATTAAGATTTAACCTCAAATGTACTATATTTGATACCAATGAACTCATGCAGGAGATTGTGAGATTACATGGAGTACAATTTTGCATCGTCTCCGGTCGTGATATCAGATTCTGATCACAGTTTTGGCAGAGTCTGTAAGCTAGCCTGGGAATGAGTCTGAACTTCAGCACGGCTTACCATCCACAAACGGACGGACAGTCCGAGCGAACAATTCTGATTCTGGAGGACATCCTAAGAGCTTGTATGTTAGACTTTGGAGGTTCGTGAGAAGATCACCTACACCTTATGGAGTTTTCATACAACAACAGCTATCAGGCGAGTATTGGAATGGCACCATTTGCAGCACTCTACGGAAGGAAGTGTCGTCCACCAATAAGTTGGGACGACATCAGAGATTGTGAACTCCTTGGACCATAGATGATCGTAGCAACTGTGGACGTAGTTCGAACGATCAGGGAAAGAATGCGCATAGCCCAAGACCAACAAAAACATTGGGCTGATGCAAAGCGGCGACATCGGGAGTTCCAACCTAGAGCCCCCCTGAACCCCAGCCCGATATTCGTGTAGCGGGACCCCCGTAAACTCTGTGAGGCCCCTGATATACCTAAGACCCCTTAAAACACAACACACGCATACTGCACATTGAGTTCGTATGACCAGTTTGACCTGTCAATCGGAGGTTCCTTCGCTCCAAAGGCAAGGAGTAATTAACGACAGCTTAGTTCATGGCTGCCGGAGATTCGGATCCCCACAATCAATAAACCCCTGCCTACCCTAGACAGATGGAATCTGTAGTACGCTTGACAAGCGACGCGTATTCCCAAATCAATGGGGTGATGAAAAACATCCTACAGATTCTGGCACGCCCGGTGGGACCTTTTCTCTCCTCCCATATTTCGGGTTAAACGTTCATACTGTTGGATATATGTATGCCCTAGAGGGCATTATTTTTATAGTGGATGCTTGGACATTTATATATAGTGGAATTTCTTGCTCGACATGATAGTATGCTATATGATTGTTCTTTATCTTAGCATGTTCACTTTATTATGTTTACTGTTCATTTGATACGTGTTGATAAAGCCCTTAGGATATCAGCTTGACTACCATGACTATGATGCAAATCATACTAGTGATGTATGTGTAGTCTATAAGCATATCCTTAACTTTTCCTAGTCGAGGGAGTATCGAGACAGGACATCGATATTCCAGAGTAGACTAGTGTATACGTTTCTTGACCCAATATAGGGGCGATGGATGATCTCATATCCATTGGTGTTTGTCATCAAAGATTGTATACAGGTGCTCATTAGAGACTGAGTACACTGAACGGACTCGCCGAGAACTCATATATGGTATTATACATATCGTCGAATAGCAGTTCTCTGGTGACACTTGTAGAGGTTAGTCTGTAGACCCGAGATCGTCATAGTGCCTTGTGTGTTTCTTACCGTGCTTTGATTTCCACCCTACCACGACTCTACTGAGTCATGCAAACAGGTGGCTTTTGGGAACAGTCCCGAGACACATGGAGGCAGTGAGCGATAGGAAGGGTTTCGTCTCTCCCGGTATTGGGAGTTGATATTGTATTATGCGCGATTGGCTATAACTGAAAGTCCCTGACCAAGGCTTGTAGGGTTCCTAGGCACTCTAGTGAGGTCTCACAAGGCATCGAACATGCCAAATTAAAAAATTCTAGGTGCCGAGAGACCCGACTACGGATCGTTTGCTAGATGTCTAGGCGAATTAGAAACTAGTTAACACTTAACTACGAGTTTAACGGAAATACAACCTTTGTAGATCCGGTGCTCCACCTCCACGGCTCCGCAACGAAGTCGTCTCCGCTGTCCAAATCAAAATCCGGGCTCTAGTGTCGCTTCGTCGGAGAAATGGCAAGCTAGGTCGTCGATGTCCATGCCGAAGATGATCTACGTCGAGGCATCGCTAAATCAAGCTCCGACTTCACCAAGTCAAGAAACTTGTGAAGAAAACACACTCTACTACTTGGCAAGAGGTAGAGGATGAAGAAATAGGAAGTGGGTAGACTTTAGATTTGGATTTCTCACTCTTTATCATCAATCACCATTGATGACCTAAGGTTTTCTTCATGTTTTGAAGTGAAGAAGAAGATGAAGTAGAATATGATAAGTATTATGATAAGTTTTTTTAAAGAATAAAGAAAAATCCATTCTTATCATAATTCTCACCATGGTTAGGTGTAGAGAATTAACTTGAGTTAATAGAATTGGTTAGGGTTAAGCATGAGACAAAATGGTGACTAAGTCAAAAGTTCATGAAGCTTCATGAAAGAAAACAAAAGAAAGCCACCATTCTATTTTATGCAATTTATTTTCCAAAAATAAAAACAAATGAATAAATGAATAATCAAATTAAAACCCTAACCATTTCTTTAACCAAGGTTTAATTCTTTACACAAACCCTAATTTGCATGCATCATCAAATATGATACAAACAAGTGCACAAAATCATATCGCATATGCAATGCGCACATCCGAGCGAGAAAATCCATTTAAAGTGAACCGATACTAGTTAATGCAAAGTAATATATCAAATATATAATTATGCATTAAATCATTAAATCAACACTTGATTTAACGATCCGGTCATGACGCACATAACCGACTGGTATCATTAGTAACATCTTATCGAATCAACACTTGATCCGATAACCCGGCTATATCGCATATAACCGATCAATGTCACATCGCGAGAATCGAATACAGTATCACATACTCGTATTATTCTCGGTCCCGCACATATCTCATATGTGCTCCTATTTCGTTTCGCTTGAGCCAGGAAACCTCTGTGTAGGACTCTAAAGACTCGTCAATACGCCGGCAGCAGGTGATGATCATATCAAACACCCACAAGCCGCAAGCGGTCTGCTAAACGTAACGGCCACCCGGGTATTGAGCGATCAGAAGATCGACGAGCAAGCCCGCTCACACTCCTGTGAATCCAACCAGTAACACTACCGTACAGTCCGGTCTGATCGTCTGATATGTCGCATATCTCACCTAGGGGTGGTAAACGTCAGACCCCAATAGTTCGATAAGTCGTGTCGATACGAGGTCTATAACTGTTCGAGAAACTACTGGTAACACTTACCAGTAAATCTCAGCAACCCTGGCCAGGGATTTCCTGTTATAGCCAATCGAACACAGCGCAACATCAACTCCCTATACCGGGAGAGACGAATCCCCTCCTATCGCTCATTGCCTCCATGTGACTCGGGACTGTACCCAAAAACCACCGTTTTGCACGCCCTCTTGGACGTGGTAAGATGGAAATCAAAGCACAGTGGGAACCACACAAGACTCTATGACGATCTCGGGTCAACAGACTACTCTGTACCAGTGTCACTAGAGAACTGCCATCTGACGTGAGGTATAATACCATCTGGGAGTTCTCGGCGAGTCCGTCCAGTGTACCCAGTCTCTACTGAGCACCCGTATATCATCTCTGATGTCAAACACCAATGGATATGGGATCATCCATCGCCCATCTGTATGGGTCGAGAAGGTACACGCTAGTCTACTCTGGTATATCGATGCCCCGTCTCGATATACCCATGACTAGGGACTTTGAAGGATGTACTTATGGACTACCATGTCCCCACTAGTATGATCCGCATCATAGTTCAGGTAGTCAAGTACACATCCTAAGGGCTTTACCAACATGTAACAGAGAGACAATCAACGTATACGTTAAGGTAAAGAATAACCAGATAGCATACTATCATGTCGAGCAAGAAAGTCCTTCCTATATATGTCCCAGCATCCACTACAATATACATCCTATGTACAGTAATGGCCTCTAGGGCATACATATAACTAACAATCTTCCACTTGCACTAGGGCCATCTGTAGCAGTGGTCGAAGTATCTCATACTCAACCATCCCATAAAAGTCTCTCTCTGGGAATAGGCCTTCGTGAGTGGATCCTCCATGTTATCCTCTGAGTCTACTCTCCAAACCTCGATCATCCTGGAGATCAACTATCTCCATGATCAAGTGATACTGCCTTAGAATATGTCTGGATCACTGATGGGACCTGCGTTCCTTGGCATAAGCCACAACTCCATTGTCTCACAATGGTCGGAACGTAGTTCATCTCATGAACTAATATACACCCAAACATCCTCTTTGGTAGCATCTTAAGTAGCGATGTATCCTGCCTTTATCGTCTAGTATGTCACGGTATCTAGCTTGGAACTCTTCCAACATACCGTCCCTTTACTGAGGGTAAAGACACTGCCTGCGACTGACATTCAGTCGTCTTTATCACCCTGGAACCCTTCCAGCGATTCTCCCCAGGATCTATTGATATCATCTCACTACAACTAGTGAGAATTCTAACATCCATTTAGATCTATCTCATAGATCCAAAACCCAGGATTTAGTAGGTATCACTTTGATCCTACACGGAGAATCTTTGTGATAAACGGAGATTGATCGATCGTAGCATAGGAAACTCCTTCCCTATCAAGAGTATGTCATCCACGTACTCTACGAGGATCACCACCATACTCCCTACTACCCTTTTGTTTATACAAGGTTCATCTACCATTTTGATGATGTCAACTTCTTTGACAAACACATCAAAATAGACGTTCCAACTCCGCGATGCCTGCTTTATCAGATAAAACATCTTGCACACGTTTCCGCTGCTCCCACTATTTACGAAGCCCTCTGGCTGTGTACTTATAGACTCACTCTTCTAAAACATCATTTAGAAAAGCAGTCATGACACCCAACCACCAGATATCGTAGTCATGGTATGTAGCCGTGGCAAGTAGGATCTGGATGGACTTAAGCATAAGTATTGGAAAAGGTTTCATCATTATCCACGCCTGGTTGATGACGAAAACCTTTAACAAGTCTAGCTTTGAAAGTCTCAACTTTTCCATATACACCAAGTAATCTTCTCAAGATATACTTGCTCCTGATGGGGATTTAACCCTTCAGATATAGCAACCAAAGTCCATACTTTGTTGGTGTATAAGGATTCCATCTCAGATCGATAAACATCCAGCCATTCTTACAGAGTCTCACTCCTGATGGCCAGCTCGAAACTAGTTGGGTCATCATCTCATGATGCAATCCTCGCTCCCACTGTCATAGAGAAACCGAAGTATCTCTCAGGTGGGTGAGGAACCCTACTAGATCGGCGGAGAGGCTGAGGTTCGTTGGTTACTATTGAATCCTTTGGTTCTACCAAATCATCGGCTGTAAATTGTATAGCTGGAACCTTTCCAGTTGTACATTACAGACCTTGCCTTGAGCTTGTCCGGATTTTGCTTTTAAACATAGCCCGGACAACCCCAAATCTTAACTAACTTAAGACATGGGCTCTTCCCATTCCATATCACATATGAAGCGGTAGGCAACTGATTTGATTGAAACCCTATTCAATAGGTATGCAACTTCATAAGTGCATAACTCCCAAAAGGAAATAGGTAACTCAGTAGTACTCATCATAGAGCACACCATATCAAATAGGGTGTATCTGCTCCGCCCCGACATACCATCGTGCAATGGTGTATATGGAGGAGTAATGCTGAGAGAGAATCTCATTCTCCTTTAGAATAGTCCAGGATTTCCGTGCTCAAGTATTCTCCTCCATGATCACATCAAAGGACATAATACTTATACCCGTATTTTGGTTCTCTACTTCTAACTTATATTCTGTGAATATCTCAAAAGGTTCGGACTTGTGTTTCAACAGGAACATAGGTCTGAATCTCGAAAGATCATCAGAGAACGTAATGAAGTATAAAGAACCAGTCCTGGTATGTGTAGACAGGGGACCTACATACATCAACATGTATCATCCCAAGAGTTCACTAACTCTTTCTCTGTTTCCAATAAACAGGGCTATGGTCATCTTATCTATGTGACATGACTGGTGAGTTTCATAAGATGTAAATTCAAACTAATTTAAATATGCATCTTTATGTAACTCCATCTAGTCGGGTCGCATTGATATGACCTAGTCTACAATACCTTAAGAAGAATTCGTTCATTTCTGAACTCTTCCTCTTGTGTGTGTTCTATATACTAAGAACTGTAGTTTGATTTAGAACATCAATGCTTTTAGATAACGTGCCTGAACCGATCAACTTTTGATATAGGAAATGTTCAAAACATTATCCAACAATACAAAATTATATCCTTTCTTTACTAATAAAGAAACTGATATGATTTTGTATATCAGGTTCGGTATCTAATAGCATTCGTTCAGAATCAATGTATCGGTAATACAGGGTGACAGTGACCGACAGACTTGGCTGCAACACTTGCCCCGTTTTCTGCCTCATGAAACTTATCACCCGTTCTCAGTTTTTCTACCCTTTTGTAGCCCTATGTAACAGATTACATATCTGGGATCCTGATCCGGTATCATATACCAAGGATGCGGAGGATACTGAGAAACAGTTCTGTATAATGAACACACCCGAAGATGATGCATCAGCATGCACTCTCTTCGTTTGGGCGGCACGGGAAATCTGGTATTCCCCAATTTCCTGCTCTGTCTTATAACAATTATAAGTTGGAGCGGGATCAACGTTCCCCAGCTCAGTATAACAAGCGGGTTCGGTCAATAATCCGTTTTATTATCTTGATTAAGGCGTGATATGGTCGCTACCAGGAGAGAGAGCGAAGAAAACACTCAGCGTGCGCTCTTGCAAGAATAGATTGGTTTTTATTTTATCTAATCAGGATGGCTCCCACTGCTTTTTATCAAATCTTCCTTCAAACCCTAAAAGGAAAGACTAGCCGGGATTAATTACACACTACAAGTTCGCCAATCTTTCAGCCAGGCCAGTGTCGGTACTTTGAGGGAGGTCCCCCGTGCTTTCGCACGAACCTAATTAATGTAAACCTCGTTTTCCCAGAGGCGTAACCTCGTTAACACCTTTCTAGACACCTACTTGATCGGCTAATTGTAATGTATAAAACTCTCCCAGGAGTAACTCTTACTCGCAGCGGGTATCGGGATCCAACTATCTCATAGAAGGTATGCAATCTCATTGCAAATTTCAACACTTGAAATTCCCGATAATATTCTGCCCCTAGCTCGCTATGACCTTGACGCATGCCAAACAACCCATAGTCTGCTAGTCAAGTTCAACCCGTCATTTCCTGATTGAATTAAACCCACCCGCACGACCCTTGACGCATGCCAAACAACGCCGTACGAATACCCTAATCCAATCGCATCGTATGCTAGCAGATAAGCACTAGTTAGCTACCGTACACTACGCCTTGACGCATGCCAAACAACCGCAGCACGAATACGAACTAGTACTTATCTGAAATGACGGAGGGCTACGACAGGTTTTTCTGAAAACCTATTGCATAATGAACTCGATATCGTTGTAGAATCAAATGATTTTTAAAATGGAGAGCTTTTGAGGCTTTTCTAGTTTTTCTAAAGGAGTCACTCCCGGTGAAAGGATCGTCGGTCCTTTCCTCGTCGAATGAGGTGCGGGATATATCATATATATCACTGTGCAAAGCAAGAACTCTTAAAAGCAATCAAAAGACAAACTGAATGTGTAGCATCTGCCAGTTATTGCTAAAGGAGTCACTCCCGGTGAAGGGATCTCGGTCCTTTCCTTATCGAATAAGGTGCAGGATATATCACATATACCGCTGTGCAAAGCAAGAACTGTAGCTACCTTTTTTTATTTTGAAATTCGATTCTACAACATCTTAGGTTTCTTTTATTTCATTAATCATATTAATGAAGTCCCATCATTTAAGTACCTAAACATCACAGATAAATACGACGTACACTTATGCCATCCGCATTCGCCTCGATGTCCCCTCGTGCACCGTTAGGTTAGGTAACTAACGGCAGAGCGGGGCAGGGCTAGCGCGGGTGTAAAACATAAGTAACGTCTATATAATATATCATATATACTATATACTGTATCTATCACAGAGCATCACATGATCACATCACAGATATCGCAGCAGAAGAATCATATGAAATATTGGATATACTAGGACGTCTGTATTTTCAATATGAGCCAGTATAAAACACGGATTCCACGGTCGTGATGAATAGCCAAACCCACACCCCTAGACCCCTACGAGAGCGGCAAGCAACCCTACCAATTCTGGAGTTAGCAGACCCGGACTCGACTCCTCTAGTTGGTCTCCCACTGGACTCCAGAACCCGGTTACTTGTGCCCTCCTCTTTGGGTCTATCCTAGTGTGGAAAAGTAAGTAATATATATCAACGGTGACAACTTCCGCTACCTGGAAGTGCCCCAATAAAAAGAATATTACATACAAGTTTTTACATGAATGAAAATGAAAAACACTTATCTCATATAAAAACCCCCGGCTATTCAAACACGACGATCCAATATAACATATCCAGCAACACATAACATCACATGTCATCAACGTAAGTAAACATGCGCATCCCAATTGTCGTTGACATATAGCAACGAAACCGGCGATATCACATATTACACTTACGGTCACAGAAAAGAAAGTGTAAAACTACAACAGTTGGAATCCGCAATCTACATAGACATCGCATGCCTAATCAAATGAAATACTTAGATATCGCATGCCTAACAATTATAAACCCCGCATTTTAGTCTCAAAATCGAAAACTCTTTTCAATATCAAGTCGGGCAATTCAACAAGATTCCCGACATCCTGATCGAATACTCGTCGCAAACTTTAGTAGGCGGCCGCACCCCCGATACCGTCGACGAAGTGCACCAAGGCGGAACACCGCTGCCGCGAGCACCCGAACGGATGCTTTCGGCGACGGGGTTCTCCTACAGTCACTTGGTCGGGGTTATGGGGTGAGGCTGTCTATTAAGTTTACCCGGCGAGTATCCGCGTACGCTACGTGATTGCTACGGACTTTTGATCACATCAAAATTCCGTGGCAACCGATCAAGTGAGACTAAACTGCTATGTTTATAACATTCATTTAGTTATCACATAACTTCTTGTGAATTCCAATTATTGTATCCCATTCCAGATAAACAGAAAATGTTAAACTTTTCGATCGAACAATCGAACACCCAAGTTTTCCCGATACAGATCAACACATGAAATAAGTCTAACAACATTCAGTTCGTGCCTCAGTACCAACGGTCCAGCCGTAGAAGGGTCAAGCCAACGCCTCACATGTGGCACGCCGTACTGCCCCAAACCCGAAGGTTCAAAGGGCAGTTCAAGACGGTCACATAATCGAGTTAAGGTTTGTTGTCTTCTAGAGGGTCCATTGCGTTACTTGCACTACTTAGAACGTCGTTAAACTACGGAAAAATCCAACACTTGGAAATTTCCCGACAGGGGAAAAATTGGGTATTTATATCCGGTCGAACTTTTTAACATATTCTAAAAAATATCCGGAAAGCCAAATAGACAAAATTTGATACCCCGATCGAAACACCGAATCCCCAAAACAATTCCAGAAAAATCAACTCTGGAAAATATTTTAAAAATTCCCAGAAAACTCAGCATAATTTATCAGGAATTACTGTGCAAACAATGAGGGCTGACGTCACCTTATAGCCGCGGAACAGCCGCAGAAGCTAGGCTTCTGCCGCGGTTCCGCCGCAATAAACACTGTTCATCCAAAAAAATTTGCATGGTAATTCTTATTTTTCCCTGCTGAATTTTTTAGCAATTTTTAATATGGAAAAATCCACGTTTTACAAAACCGGACAGAGAGCATGTTTGGAATTGGGTTTCGGGTTCGTTCGGACTTCAAATTGCGTCTAGACTTCGCCTAAGGCTCTAGCTAGGCTCTGATACCACTGTAGGTTTCCTAGGCACTCTAGTGAGGTCTCACAAGGCATCGAACATGCCAAATTAAAAAATTCTAGGTGCCGAGAGACCCGACTACGGATCGTTTGCTAGATGTCTAGGCGAATTAGAAACTAGTTAACACTTAACTACGAGTTTAACGGAAATACAACCTTTGTAGATCCGGTGCTCCACCTCCACGGCTCCGCAACGAAGTCGTCTCCGCTGTCCAAATCAAAATCCGGGCTCTAGTGTCGCTTCGTCGGAGAAATGGCAAGCTAGGTCGTCGATGTCCATGCCGAAGATGATCTACATCGAGGCATCGCTAAATCAAGCTCCGACTTCACCAAGTCAAGAAACTTGTGAAGAAAACACACTCTACTACTTGGCAAGAGGTAGAGGATGAAGAAATAGGAAGTGGGTAGACTTTAGATTTGGATTTCTCACTCTTTATCATCAATCACCATTGATGACCTAAGGTTTTCTTCATGTGTTGAAGTGAAGAAGAAGATGAAGTAGAATATGATAAGTATTATGATAAGTTTTTTTAAAGAATAAATAAAAATCCATTCTTATCATAATTCTCACCATGGTTAGGTGTAGAGAATTAACTTGAGTTAATAGAATTGGTTAGGGTTAAGCATGAGACAAAATGGTGACTAAGTCAAAAGTTCATGAAGCTTCATGAAAGAAAACAAAAGAAAGCCACCATTCTATTTTATGCAATTTATTTTCCAAAAATAAAAACAAATGAATAAAAGAATAATCAAATTAAAACCCTAACCATTTCTTTAACCAAGGTTTAATTCTTTACACAAACCCTAATTTGCATGCATCATCAAATATGATACAAACAAGTGCACAAAATCATATCGCATATGCAATGCGCACATCCGAGCGAGAAAATCCATTTAAAGTGAACCGATACTAGTTAATGCAAATTAATATATCAAATATAAAATTATGCATTAAATCATTAAATCAACACTTGATTTAACGATCCGGTCATGACGCACATAACCGACTGGTATCATTAGTAACATCTTATCGAATCAACACTTGATCCGATAACCCGGCTATATCTCATATAACCGATCAATGTCACATCGCGAGAATCGAATACAGTATCACATACTCGTATTATTCTCGGTCCCGCACATATCTCATATGTGCTCCTATTTCGTTTCGCTTGAGCCAGGAAACCTCTGTGTAGGACTCTAAAGACTCGTCAATACGCCGGCAGCAGGTGATGATCATATCAAACACCCACAAGCCGCAAGCGGTCTGCTAAACGTAACGGCCACCCGGGTATTGAGCGATCAGAAGATCGACGAGCAAGCCCGCTCACACTCCTGTGAATCCAACCAGTAACACTACCGTACAGTCCGGTCTGATCGTCTGATATGTCGCATATCTCGCCTAGGGGTGGTAAACGTCAGACCCCAATAGCTCGATAAGTCGTGTCGATACGAGGTCTATAACTGTTCGAGAAACTACTGGTAACACTTACCAGTAAATCTCAACAACCCTGGCCAGGGATTTCCTGTTATAGCCAATCGAACACAGCGCAACATCAACTCCCTATACCGGGAGAGACGAATCCCCTCCTATCGCTCATTGCCTCCATGTGACTCGGGACTGTACCCAAAAACCACCGTTTTGCACGCCCTCTTGGACGTGGTAAGATGGAAATCAAAGCACAGTGGGAACCACACAAGACTCTATGACGATCTCGGGTCAACAGACTACTCTGTACCAGTGTCACCAGAGAACTGCCATCTGACGTGAGGTATAATACCATCTGGGAGTTCTCGGCGAGTCCGTCCAGTGTACCCAGTCTCTACTGAGCACCCGTATATCATCTCTGATGTCAAACACCAATGGATATGGGATCATCCATCGCCCATCTGTATGGGTCGAGAAGGTACACGCTAGTCTACTCTGGTATATCGATGCCCCGTCTCGATATACCCACGACTAGGGACTTTGAAGGATGTACTTATGGACTACCATGTCCCCACTAGTATGATCCGCATCATAGTCCAGGTAGTCAAGTACACATCCTAAGGGCTTTACCAACATGTAACAGAGAGACAATCAACGTACACGTTAAGGTAAAGAGTAACCAGATAGCATACTATCATGTCGAGCAAGAAAGTCCTTCCTATATATGTCCCAGCATCCACTACAATATACATCCTATGTACAGTAATGGCCTCTAGGGCATACATATAACTAACAAGGCTGATGAGATTTACTAATAAGTGATATCAGTAGTTTCTCTACCTGTTATAGGCCATACACCGGCATGACTTATTAAGTTATTAGGGCTTGACGATTCCATCCCCAGACTCAATATGCAACATATCAGATGAAGAGACCGAACTGTACGTTAAGTGTTTCTTGTTAGCTCTTCGGGAGTTTGAACAAGTTCGCTTGTTGTTCTTCTATTCGTATAATACCTGTGTAGTCGTTACGTCCAGCTAGTACCGCTGACGGTTTGTGAGTATCCAATATGATCGTTACCTACCGCTAGCGTATTGATGAGTCTTAAGAGTCCCACAATAGGGGTTTTCGAGCTCAAAAGAAACGAAGTAGGGAGCATATGGAGATATGTGCTGGAGGTTGATTAAATGCGAGTATGTGATACCGTATTTTAATCTAGCGGTTTTGATTAGTCGGATTATATGTGATATGACCGGTTTATTAAATCAAGTGTTGATTTAATAAAATGACTAATTGCTCATTTATATTTCTTTTCTTTATGTATGCACATATGTATAAATATGTGTGTGTGTGTGTGTCTTTTGTCGCCTCATTTCGGTCCTTTGTCGCCATTTTGGAGGCGAATATTAGTTTAGGGACATCTCGGTCCTTTGTCGCCATTTTGGAGGCGAATATTAGTTTAGGGACGTTTCGTTCCTTTGTCGCCATTTTGGAGGCGAATATAGTTTAGGGATGTTTCGGTCCTTTGTCGTCATTTTGGAGTCGAATATTAGTTTAAGAACGTTTTAGTCCTTTGTCGCCATTTTGGAGGTGAATATTAGTTTAGAGACGTTTCGGTCCTTTTTCGCCATTTTGGAGGCAAATATTAGTTTAAAGATATTTCGGTCCTTTACCAGTTTAAGGACGTGGTGGTCCATTGTGTTCATCTTGAGCGCACGTGTATTTGTTACGTGACTGAGTGAACAAGGGTGATATGGAATGTGCACAATTTGGGGCACGATCTGATTTGAGATATGCACGTCAATTTGGAAGTGCACCAAAGAGTTGTTGATTGTCAGGACCCGCCACCTGTCTGAAGACATTGAGGAATTATAACAACATATATCAGAGGTGTAAAGAGATGTAACCTTAAACCAAATCCCGTATTTGAGAGAAAAGATGGAGCCGTTGTAGACATAAGAAATGTTAGTCATGTTTGAGACTAAAATTATCTTGGGTGATATAAGATGAATAGCATTTGGGATATCATCAATGGGAGACCACTAGTCAATTTTGAGACTAAGATCGGTTTGGGAAAACATGAGCAAAGAGGTCTAATCTCAGAAAACTTAGCCAATTTTGTAACGTCTTCAAAATAATAAAATATGATTTTTGGGAAATTTTATAATTTAATATTATTTTAATGAATATTTTAATATTCTGGGATAATTAAATACAAATAAATGGGGGAAAATTATGGAAAATTCTAAAATAAGGTATTTTAAGGAATTATGCCATTTTAAAGTTTTTAAGATTAGTTATATGCTAATTTAGTGTTAATCGCGATTAAAAATCGCTAATTGGATTTTTAGCACTTTTGAGCAAAAATGTGCACATATCATTTTCCACACTTATTACACTTGTGTTACATTTCTTTTGCCATGGTTTTCTTTTGGGTTCACTATTCAAGTGAGAAGTGTTAGAAAAGAAAAGAAAAGGAAAAAGGGTAGGTAATGAGTGAGAGAGAGAGACCAAGTCAACCCCACCTTTTTGAGCCATCCTTCATCATTTTCCCTTTCTCATTCTCTCTCCTCTCTTTCCTCTTGCTTCTGCTCTCTCTTTCCCTCTCTCTCCCTCTTCATAAAATCCTAGATCCACAATGAAAACCAAGCCAAAACCTCATTCCCCCTTCACAAAAAATGTTCCCGAGCTCACTAGCTTCACATTAAACCTAGCAAGATTAGATTTGGAGGACTTTGAGCAACTCAAGAATTTTCTTGAGTTGCCAAAGGAGGTAATTTCTGCACCTATAGAGTAGTATTTCAATTCCTTGTGTATCTATACTAGTTTCATATCGATATTGTGATGTTTGTGGATACTGGAGAATTCAAGTTAGGGATTAGGGTAAAACTGAAACTTAAGATGAAATTGAGGATCGTGGTGACCTTAGAATCCCTTGTGTGATGCTAAATTTGACCCAAACCTGAACTTGAAAACAAAATACGGAATTACGGAACCGGTATCGGAAAAACTGGAAATCTGGGACTGTTTTGTGTAATCTGCTATCACCCCGAGACCCCAAAAATGAAACTGAGTTGACAGTGAGATGTGCAGGCACCAGAGAACCATCACCCCAAACCTTAGCCCCCAACTCCAAACTGAGGCCGCCAATTCTCCCATTCTGGCCGCAATTTGCGGCCAGAGCAGGAGGGAAATGCCTCGTTTTGCGTGCATGCCCCCATTTCCTCTAGTATTGACCCTGGGCACTTCTAGTTTTGACTGATTCCATCTAGGGTGAAATCTGGGTTGATTTTCCTATGTTGGTGTATGATTTACGACTTGATTTAGCATGGATTTTAGTGTTTTGTGATTCATTCCTGTCGGGTGGCGTTTGGACGTCAACGACAAGTGGATTTTGATTGTGTTTACATGCGAGTCGATAGGTTTTTACCTATGCGGGTAGCGTGTGCTATTTTGGTTCCCGATGTGATTTTCATGTGCTTTAGCGTTGTGATATACTTGTAGGTACCCCGCATGATGTTGAGGCAAAGGAGGTGAAGATAGCGACATCGGCTTTGGCACACGAGAAGCAAGGTGAGTAGATTTATATCTACGGGGAGAAGTCGGGTGGATGGCGTATAGCACCCCCGCAGTCCGTGGTGATGTATACGAATACGTATACACACATATATTTATTATGTGTTGTTTAGGGTTATTGATGGCAATAATGATATTTTGATGATAAGAATATATTGGTTTAGTATAGTGCGAACCCTAGAGTAGTGGTTGCACTCACACATACATTTACACACATACTTGCATTCATTCTTTCATTTATTAGAGTGCATATGATGGTGCGTATATCTACACATGGGTATGGGACTATGTGTTTATATACGAGATTTGAGGATGATACGTGGTTTGAGATGATACTTGATGTGAGGCCGTGAGATCGACGATGTGACATAGCTTGTCTTCGAGGTGCGATATGATAGTTTTAGCGGGCCTTTGGACATGTGCTTTACCCGCATTCATATTTTTATAGATGGTATCGATTTGTACTAGACTTAGAGTAGTACCCCAGATTATGCGATCTGATGATAGTGATACCTGATATGTGATGAGGTAGTATGATATTGACCCCTACCCAGCTATTGGGATGCCGTACGACGATCTACCGTACGAGCCGATATTGATGATAGATCCGCACTCATGACTCGAAGATATCTTACGATATGTTATTGAGGCGGGATCACCGACTATCATATCTATATATATTGACTCAGATTAGGTGGTTTCTTACCCCTCCTGTCTAGATTACTTAGTAGACATTAGACTGGACCGAGTCATACCTATTTCAAACAAACGAATCGGGGATATTTTAAAGATCAGCAAAAAGGGTCATACGGATATTTTCAAATGATGTATCTTTTCTTAAAACACCGTAGCCCTTGTTTTTCCAAAAGCCCTGATTCATCTTATTTCAAATGGCACCCCTGCATGACTTGTACAGATTGGTGTAGATTCTTTACTTTTGCGTTGATTATTCGATTTCGGACATTCATGCTGTTTGCATTGCATCGCTTATATTGTTGATATATTTCAGTCATGCTGCTAGGACACCAACACCATTATCGATGATGCGTATGTTCCACGTACACTGTTGCCGGCTCACACACTTCATCATCGATAATTGCCATGTCACTACACTGTAGTACTGTTGCATTCAGGATATGACCCTTGCATGACATATTGATATGCTTACCTTTCTGCTATATGTCGCATACATGCTGCTTTCTGATTATACCCATTGAGATTTGATGTTTCTATGATATCAACTTTGTCATGACCCGAAAGAGCACGTGACTGGCCCTTGAACCCTATGAAGCCTATAGGACTCCATCTAATCCAAGTAAGCCAAAAGCCCAGAAATCTAAAGCCATTTAAAAAGTAAATAAGGAAAACTGGTTTTTAGATTTCTGGGCTTTTGGCTTACTTGGATCAGATGGAGTCCTATAGGCTTCATAGGGTTCAAGGGCCAGTCACGTGCTCTTTCGGGTCGTGACAGTTGGTATCAGAGCGCTAGGTTGACCTTGGTTTGAGTCTGAGTTTGACTATGTGGAGCCTAGGGCGTTATTTATATACGGAACTTAGGCTTGACCTTACGGAACTTAGACTTAGTCGAGGGGGTGTTAGACCCGAACTTTCGTCATGTAGGATGACCCTTGATTGATGGAATAGGTGACTAAAGTAGAGTGACGTACCGTGGGTATGTTCCGCGGCATACTTACGACATGCCACTCCGCTTAAGAAACCTTAGGTTGTACATTTCCTTGCATTGTGTCATATTTCTTCCTATGATCTATCTTCATCGATACTGGTTGTGGTTTTGCTGCCGCGATTGCACGGGCAGAGTGAGCTACGGTTCGAGTTGTCAGCATGAGCTCGTCGCGGACGAGGACTGACCGGGGCGTGATTCCAGAGACGTACGGTTGCATTGAGGCTTCGTATTTTGTGTTTCCGCACTATGGGCGTTTGACAGATCGCTGTTGTGAGATTTCTAGGATGTACCGGACGGTACCAGAGGATTGAGCCACTGATAGAGGCCAGCCAGGATGTGATGACCATTGATGTATCGCTTATTCATGATGGTTGAGGTGCTGCTTAGCGTACCGACGAATGAGCCAGTTGTTGCTGCGAGTGATGAGATATCGCCCAGATGATGGGAGCTACTGCAGCATGAGTATATTCTTAGAGATGTGATAGTGAGTCGCTAGTCACCGAGGATTAATGACTAGGACATGTGGTTCGTTCGCTTACCCCGATGCGAGGTCATCAGGTAGATTGATTCCAGCTAGAGGCGACTTCACGCAGATTCGTTGAGAGTCGATTGAGACAATCGAATGTCAGGAACCCACTTTCCAAGTTTAAAGTATACGGAAAGACATGCAGGTGATTCTATGGACCCTCTAGAAGAATGAAACCCTAACTCGACTTAATGACCGTGTGAAAGCCTTTGAACCTTAGGGTTTGCGGCAGTTCCTCGACGCCATTAGTGAGGCTTGGGTTTGCCTTTCTACGGCTGGACCACCGACGCTGTGGCATGTACTCGATACTATTAAAATGTACCCGAGATGTTGATCTCTTGGGGGATTATGAGGTTCTGACGAGTCGATCGGATGGTTCGACATCTTTCGGATATTGTGATGGGACACTGCTTGGAAGACTCCAGATACGAGCATAGCCGTCGGAGCGCAGTCCGTGTAGCCACGATGAGATGAGTCCGAATCAGTCGATATTGGAGCAAGGTGGAGTAAAGAGTTCGCACGAGATTTCGACGAGTTGACGTTCCACTCCGCTGACATCAGAGATGTGACATGCACGTTGAGGACGTGTTCGGCTAGATATCTTCTACGGAGTGATGAAGATACCGAGTTCGTGATTTCGAGTCCGTGTTAGAGACTTCGGATGGACCGTAGCCGAGGACATTGCAGTGCGCAGATAAAGACGCGACGTCGAATGGTCGATGATACAGACAAGCGGGACGAGAAGTTCGTGCGAGAGGCAGGAGAGCTGTCACTACACCCCGTTAAGATTAAAGGTCGGACATGCATACAGAGGTGCAGAGATGCGACCAGCTTTTGAGGAGATGTTGTACTAAGGGTGCAGATGTTTAGAAAGCGAGGAAAGATTACGCCAGAGTACCAGCCTCCTTACAGTTTGGCTTAGGCAAGATCAGAAGAGACCTTGAGTAGGATTCCTTCCAGTACACTGCTGCAATAAGAGTTGCACCCAGGAGTAGATGCGTGATGTGCATTCAGAGGACCCGAGGTCGGCGCCAGAGATGTGTTGCTTTACGAGCAGTCGTGAGGATTGACCGAGAGATTTCCAAAGAAGTGCCAGAACGGAATCGTTCCTGTCAGCACACCTGACCGGGCCGATGAGCCGATGGATTGCGAGATTGGTAATCTACAGGAAAGATCAGGAACCAGAGGCAGAGGACGCCAGCCGCGAGCAAGAGGCAAGTAGATATCTTGCGCTACTAGCATTGGATGCACCGGCACCTTCTCGACTTCGAGGGAGGATATACCGACGACAGTGTTCATGATTTGTGATTTTGTGATTCGACTATCACGTATCCGTCACTTTAGATTTCTGTATTTTGGCGTCCTGTTTTCATGATTTAGTTTTGATGGCTGAGTTTCATGATATTTGATTTTGTGCACCATGGTTGCACCTACTGGGTATTTATACCTTGTACATAGTTATTACTCTTGAGCTGTTGATTGCGATTTCATGCCTATTCTATGCTGGTGATTTGATTTACGCTTCCAGCAGAGTTTCATGTACTTTTAGTGTTTTGATTTTGCACTCGGTATAGCTTATATGTGCTTGTAGTGCATCGATATGTGTTTTGTGCCCGCAGCTGCACACGTTTATGATTTTCTTCATATCTGGATACACTTGGTGTTGCTGCTTACGTATTTGAGTTATTGCTTGGTATTTGTGCATGGGATGCACCAGTTCTATACTTCGTGCATTTGTCGCACCAGTTTTATGTTTCTTGCGTTTATCGCATCAGATTTATATTTCGTGCCTTTGTTGCACCGGATTTATATTTTGTGCATTACGATTGCACCTGACTTCGATTTGATGCCTTTCGGTATGTCGATTTTGATTGTGATATTGATGTGGATTCTTGCACTCCGTGCTTTTGACTGGACTTACGCATATTCGACGTTGCTATTAGATTTTGTGATTCCGTGCATATTGAGTGCGCAGGGTCTAGATTTTCATTCGTGCATGATGGATGCACCGATTTGGATCTTCGCGCATGTTGGGCGCATGTTTTGAGATACGATTTTGGTGCACACCCGATGCACTAAATCGAGATTCTTCGTGCATGTCAGATGCACTGGATTTTTGGCTGTCAGGCACACACGTTGCCTATGACAGATGCTTCGTGCACACCCGTTGCACCTAGATGTTGTTTTGTGCACCTGTATGGCACATATATGGATTTTGATTTCCGTGCGCACCAGACGCACAGGGTGGTGTTATGTGCATTGTTGGTATTTATTCCTTTTGGAGTAGTACATTTTTATGATGTTGGATATTTGCTTTCATACTGAGCAGGACTAGTCAGTGGGCAGTACCTGGATATATTTTGCATGCATCGATAGTTATCGAAGGGATTTCCGAAAAGCGAGCTATAGTCTCAGTATATACCTACGTGTCCGATATGACACGAAACGTTTTAAAAACAAGGAAACCCTTCTAAACTGTTTTCAAAACGGCGGAACGTACCTATTAAACAAAGGATATATATACACATATATAGTTATTTTCTTATGAGAAACGTCCGCCACTGTGCAGTGTTACGTGCATCGCACAGCTACTTAAAAAGATTTGGCATACATTTGCATCAGCTATTTACATGTATAGATTGGATGTCTACATGTATAGTCTGATCCATAACATATTGGTTTTGTATTGGATTTGACATTTGTGTCTTTACCTTGACTCCGATGATTGCGAGATACTTGACGGAGTTTCGATTTTGAGTTATCTGCTCAGTACTCATGCGCAGGCATTGCGCTGTGACGTTTTATGTGTTGATGATTTTGGAGCCCCGATAACTTAGAAATTGTATTGCAATATTTTAGTATTTGGGGGTTTTAAACTTAAATTCGGGGACCGAATTTTTTTAAGGGGGGTAGATTGTAACGTCTTCAAAATAATAAAATATGATTTTTGGGAAATTTTATAATTTAATATTATTTTAATGAATATTTTAATATTCTGAGATAATTAAATACAAATAAATGGGGGAAAATTATGGAAAATTCTAAAATAAGGTATTTTAAGGAATTATGCCATTTTAAAGTTTTTAAGATTAGTTATATGCTAATTTAGTGTTAATCGCGATTAAAAATCGCTAATTGGATTTTTAGCACTTTTGAGCAAAAATGTGCACATATCATTTTCCACACTTGTTACACTTGTGTTACATTTCTTTTGCCATGGTTTTCTTTTGGGTTCACTATTCAAGTGAGAAGTGTTAGAAAAGAAAAGAAAAGGAAAAAGGGTAGGTAATGAGTGAGAGAGAGAGAGACCAAGTCAACCCCACATTTTTGAGCCATCCTTCATCATTTTCCCTTTCTCATTCTCTCTCCTCTCTTTCCTCTTGCTGCTGCTCTCTCTTTCCCTCTCTCTCCCTCTTCATAAAATCCTAGATCCACAATGAAAACCAAGCCAAAACCTCATTCCCCCTTCACAAAAAATGTTCCCGAGCTCACTAGCTTGACATTGAACCTAGCAAGATTAGATTTGGAGGACTTTGAGCAACTCAAGAATTTTCTTGAGTTGCCAAAGGAGGTAATTTCTGCACCTATAGAGTAGTATTTCAATTCCTTGTGTATCTATACTAGTTTCATATCGATATTGTGATGCTTGTGGATATTGGAGAATTCAAGTTAGGGTTTAGGGTAAAACTGAAACTTAAGAAGAAATTGAGGATCGTGGTGACCTTAGAATCCCTTGTGTGATGCTAAATTTGACCCAAACCTAAACTTGAAAACAAAATACTGAATTACGGAACAGATATCGGAAAAACTGGAAATCTGGGACTTTTTTTGTAATCTGCTATCACCCCGAGACCCCAAAAATGAAACTGAGTTGACAGTGAGATGTGCAGGCACCAGAGAACCATCACCCCAAACCCTAGCCCCCAACTCCAAACTGAGGCCGCCAATTCTCCCATTCTGGCCGCAATTTGCGGCCAGAGCAGGAGGGAAATGCCTCGTTTTGCGTGCATGCCCCCATTTCCTCTAGTATTGACCCTGGGTACTTCTAGTTTTGACTGATTCCATCTAGGGTGAAATCTGGGTTGATTTTCCTATGTTGGTGTATGATTACGACTTGATTTAGCATGGATTTTAGTGTTTTGTGATTCATTCCTGTCGGGTGGCGTTTGGACGTCAACGACAAGTGGATTTTGATTGTGTTTACATGCGAGTCGATAGGTTTTTAACTATGCGGGTAGCGTGTGCTATTTTGGTTTCCGATGTGATTTTCATGTGCTTTAGCGTTGTGATATACTTGTAGGTATCCCGCGTGATGTTGAGGCAAAGGAGGTGAAGATAGCGACATCGGCTTTGGCACACGAGAAGCAAGGTGAGTAGATTTATATCTACGGGGAGAAGTCGGGTGGATGGCGTATAGCACCCCCGCAGTCCGTGGTGATGTATACGAATACGTATACACACATATATTTATTATGTGTTGTTTAGGGTTATTGATGGTAATAATGATATTTTGATGATAAGAATATATTGGTTTAGTATAGTGCGAACCCTAGAGTAGTGGTTGCACTCACACATACATTTACACACATACTTGCATTCATTTTTTCATTTATTAGAGTGCCTATGATGGTGCGTATATCTACACATGGGTATGGGACTATGTGTTTATATACGAGATTTGAGGATGATACGTGGTTTGAGATGATACTTGATGTGAGGCCGTGAGATCGGCGATGTGACATAGCTTGTCTTCGAGGTGCGATATGATAGTTGTAGCGGGCCTTTGGACATGTGCTTTACCCGCATTCATATTTTTATAGATGGTATCGATTTGTACTAGACTTAGAGGTAGTACCCCAGATTATGCAATCTGATGATAGTGATACCTGATATGTGATGAGGTAGTGTGATATTGACCCCTACCCAGCTATTGGGATGCCGTACGACGATCTACCGTACGAGCTGATATTGATGATAGATCCGCACTCATGACTCGAGGATATCTTACGATATGTTATTGAGGCGGGATCACCGACTATCATATCTATATATATTAACTCAGATTAGGTGGTTTCTTACCCCTCCTGTCTAGATTACTTAGTAGACATTAGACTGGACCGAGTCATACCTATTTCAAACTAACGAATCGGGGATATTTTAAAGATCAGCAAAAAGGGTCATACGGATATTTTCAAATGATGTATCTTTTCTTAAAACACCGTAGCCCTTGTTTTTCCAAAAGCCCTGATTCGTCTTATTTCAAATGGCACCCCTGCATGACTTGTACAGATTAGTGTAGATTCTTTACTTTTGCGTTGATTATTCGATTCCGCACATTCATGCTGTTTGCATTGCATCGCTTATATTGTTGATATATTTCAGTCATGCTGCTAGGACACTAGCACCATTATCGATGATGCGTATATTCCACGTACACTGTTGCCGGCTCACACACTTCATCATCGATAATTGCCATGTCACTACACTGTAATACTGTTGCATTCAGGATATGACCCTTGCATGTCATATTGATATGCTTACCTTTCTGCTATATGTCGCATACATGCTGCTTTCTGATTATACGCATTGAGATATGCTGTTTCCATGATATTTCTGGTTTTTGGGAACCGTGGGTGTTTTCAAAGAGGATATGTATTTGTTTTGAAAACCCGGTTACCCTTGATATGATATTTCAGTGCGTCCACCATGTGTTTTCTCGGTGCTGAGAGCGACATGTGTAACCCGAATCGAGGAGTGGACGAGCCGATTGCGGGTACATGGTGGACCCGGTATGGTTCCCCTCGGCAAGATGATCGATGAGCTTTGCCGATTGAGTCTGGAGGCGGGCGAGTACCTACCGGTGATTTTGTTGGACCTGGCGGTTATCCGGAGGATACCGACCGGAGTCGATAGTTGGATATGGCGTACTGCCGGGGCCGAGGGCCGATACCGCAGACAGAGCCTGTGGGCCGATCCGGACTGACGGAGCCCAATATATGAGGATTTACGTGCCGATGCTGGGCACAGTTTTCATGATGTTTTCGAGTGCCGATGCTGGGCACTCCGGTTCCATGATTTTGACGTGTCGCGAGGGACACAGGTGGATTATATCCTCATATTTCCATGCATATGCTGATGATATTTACATGCATGATGGTTATTGTCATTGGGTGACGAGTGGACGGGATCCACGTGCGTGCAGATTTGTTTACATTGATTGTACCTCATATTCATGATATGCTATTACCTGAGGCACCGGCACGAGCACTTGTCATTACACTCATGTAGAGGTTACATTGCCAGTTTAGCATGCTTCAGCTTTATTCATATTGAGGTTTATTTATATCTGATCGTATTGACCTAGGATGGGTCATGCATTCGATCTCTGCTTGTAGATATTTTCTATTCACGAGTTGGCAACTCACCCCCGTTGTGCCCCAGTTCTTGCAGGTTGCCGTACAGATTCCATAGCGGCATTTCTGGCACACCGCTTCCTTATGGGTGACTTGCTTGGATAGGTGGGTTCTTTTGTATCAGATCCGCCATTGTTCATGTATCATTTATTGTATCTAGAATTTCCATCAACCAAAACTTGTATATTGTTTCAGACTTAGAAAACAGTGTTGCATTATTTCGACCTTAGAGTCGCGCTTGTAGTATTGCGGTTTTCTGGCTGTTTTGAGTTTCTTTTGAGTTTGATCCTCGCCCTTTGGCGTTGTATATTATTATTGCTTGCCTGGTTGTGACCGTCGATTGACGAAGAGCTAGCTCCCGCTTGGGGATGCCTTTTATCATGTTATATATATTATTCTTGTTGTACCCCGTTCGGGGCCAGTTTTTACAAAGGAAACTCTGCCGAAATTTTCAGGAAAAGTTACACATTTTTAAAATACATATTCGGCTTAGTTATTTAAAAACTTGGATTTTTGAAACACGATTTCTTTACTTCTAAAAACCAGTTTTCCTTATTTACTTTTTAAATGGTTTTAGATTTCTGGGCTTTTGGCTTACTTGGATCAGATGGAGTCCTATAGGCTTCATAGGGTTCAAGGGCCAGTCACGTGCTCTTTCGGGTCGTGACAAATTTGGGCTGAGATTGGGTTTCCATAATTACCCAACAATGCTAAGCACTTGGCCGTTGTGCCTGTATATGAAGTGCTAAGCACTTTGTATGGCGCCCACGTGAGGAGCACATGAGGCGCTGGGCACTGGGAGCTGCCTAGTGAGTGCTAAGCACTCTTCCATTCTGTGGCGCCCATGTGAGGGACACGTGAGGCGCTAGGCGCCGCTCATTGAGTGCTAAGCACTCTTTTCTTCTGTGGTGCCCATGTGAGGGGCACGTGAGGAACTGGGCGCTGCCCTTTGGGTTTTATATCCTTTTTATATAAGTGCTAAGCACTTGGTTCTTGTGGCGCTCACGTGTGAAAACACGTGAGGCGCCCCAAATATGGGCGCTGCCCTTTGGTTTTATTGCCTCTCCCTTTTACAGAAGTGCTAAGCACTTGATTGGGGGTCGCGTGCAAAACATGTGACTGCCTTAAGAAGTGCTCATTGCTCCTCTTTTAAGCACTCGTGTAGGAAACACGTGAGGCAGTCTCAGCCGTTTCTTTTTGTTCATTAGAAACACTCACGTGGAAAACACATGAGGTCTCGTTATAGTGTTAAACACTAACGAATCACCAGGCTGTTTTTCTGTGCTCTTAGAGATTTTGATATCTTATTAATGACATTTCTAGTCATTAGGATTTGGTGTTTGGAAAGTCTCAGATTATTATTTTCGTCTAAAGGATGAGGAATCAAGTTCTCCTCTTATTCTTTGCAAGAATTAAATTCTTAGGTTAAATCTTAGTTTTCAGAGAAATTAAATTCTCATATATTTTTTTATAAGAGTTAAACTCTTTGAACTCAATTCTTTTGCTTAGGTTTTATATCTGCATGACAGAATCTTCCCGATGAGAATTAAATTCTCAACTTGTGGGGAGATCTACTTCTGCAGATCTCAACCAGAGAAAGAACTAAATTCTTATATGAAGGGTTAAACCCTTAGAGAGATGAAGGAGAGATAAAATGATCTCTGTGTTTTCTCTTTACCTAGGGTTTCAAGGAAATGAGTCTTTTCTTTGAGAATTAAATTCTTTGTTCTTTTTTGAAGCCTCTCTCTCTCTCTCTCTCTCTGTCTGTGTTTTTGTTTCCCTTTTGTGTTGTTTCTCCCTTCCTTTTCCCCCCTTTTGAGACTTGAAGTCTCAGGTTCTTTATATGGTGGAGAGAAGTTTGTTAATTAGTTTTAAAGAAATCTCTCATTAAGAGATCCTAATTGACTTAGGGGATTTTACCCACCGTTGGATTTTTGATCCAAGGTCTTTTGTTTTTACAGAAGATATTGTTCTTGTTTTTAACAAAATTGGGGATATTCTCCCATATACAGAATTTATTCTGAAAAACGGTGATTTTTAAACACCGTTGGATTTTTAATCCACCAGTTCTCTGTTTTACAGAGAGCAATCTTTCTTGTTTAGAATGATTGAGAGAATCGAATTTTATTCTATGATCCAATTCGGAGGATGTTTTCTCCCATGCAAAATTTAATTCTGTATCTTTGATGTTTTATCATCTCCGTTGGATCCTTGATCCAACGGCTCTGTTTAATAGAGAGTAGAATTTAATTCTACCTGAGCGCCGGCACTCACGTGTTGTGCACGTGAGGCGCCATTTAAGAATTTAATTCTCCTATACATAGTCACTCTCGTGCTTTGCACACCAGCGCTCACGTGTGTTCCACGTGAGGCGCCACCATAGGATTTAATCCTAATAGAAGCTGGCGCTGGCGCTCACGTAGGAAACGCGTGTGGCGCTCAAGGATTTAATCCTATCTGAAGTGGTACCTACATGCTTTGCATATAGGTGCACGTGTTAAACACGTGGAGGTTTCCCTTTATTTTTATTTTTATAAGGGGACAGCAAGTTTTGAGCCAAAAGTTTTGGCGGGAACAAATGCCCCCCACTACTTTGCCCACGTAGGTATGCACGTGGGTGAAGTAGTGCAATGTTATGCTTGACCATAGAATTGATGGCTTAGGAGATAAGTTTAGGATACTTGTAGCCTAAGACTTTTCATCTTCATGAGCCGTAAGGATCTCAAGAATGTTTTTTCTCCCTATGAATCGTGAGGATCTCATAGGTGCGAAATTGTGAGGATTCCAAAGTGTTCATCGCCTCCGTGAGTCGAAAGGATCTCATTCGGATATTTTTCCCTTACGAGTCGTGAGGACTCACAAGTGGTTTCTCCTCCTTATTGGTATGCGACTTTGGAGAATGCGGCCCGTGGATAGTTTACAAAAGTCATTTTGGACCTACTTGCAGGGCAGCGATGATTTAGGAAACAAGTTTTAGATCTGTCGCTTAAGGCTTTTCAACTTTATGCGCCGTGAGGGTCTCATAAAGACTTTTCTCCCTATGAGTCATGAGGATATCATAGGTGTCTTTTCGTCTTAGAAGTCGTGAGGACTCCTAAGTGCGTTTTTTCTTGAGAGTCGTTAGGATCTCACAGGAGAATTTTCTCCTTACGAGTCGAGAGGACTCGAAAGTGGTTTTTCCTCCTCGTTGGTATGCGTCTTTAGAAAATGTGGCCCGTGGATAGTATAAAAGAGTCAGTTTGGACTTGCTTGAAGGGCCACAATGCTTAGGAAACAAGTTGATATCCCCGTTGCCTAAGGCTTTTCACCTTCATGAGCCGTGAGGTTTTCATGAAGATGTTTTTCTCTACGAGTCGAGGAGAGTCGAGAAGTTCTCGCAGTTATATCCTAACGTGAAATATAGATAACCCCTTCTCTTTACGACAGAGGTCCGTTAAGTTTTGTGGTACTAGGGTTTTAGTCTGTGGTACCGTCGCGTTGGATGATGCATTCCCCGATATGCAGACTTTACGCTGCTGTTCGAGTAGGACCGCGACTGTCGTGTCCCCGATCCCTTCGGAGGCTGAACACGACGTCTTCAAGTAATCTTCTTAAGATGTTTAACCGTCGGAAGAGCAAGCGTTAGGAATTTTGCCTTGTCGCTTTTTACTTGAGGTTAGGCTCAGTTTAGGAGCCCCGAATGAGTCATAACCACTCCGAACTGGTGTGGGATGATCTTCGATACTTTTTCCGGTTTTATTTGAGTTGTCGACAAGAACCTGAAGCTAGAAATTTTGCCTTCGCTTCGATTTGATTCGGCTATTTGGAGCCTTTTTTAACATTGTGATCAGTCGAAAATACTGCATTTTTAACACATCAATTTCCCTACCATTTGCACTCATCTAGAGGTGTTCGGTTTGAATATTTGACATATTAGCAAAACAGTCGTAAGATACCAGATTACCTATGTTGTATAGTAAAAACGGCATTTTAAGGGAAATTGAGTGTTTATCATGGCATCGCATCATCCTTGTATAGCGCAACACTTGTTTCGAGAATCTGTGCAGGAAATTCCAGGAGAAAAGCCAAATCAGTTAAAAGTGCTGTTAAAAATACGCCAAATCAAAGACTTGAGATCTGGCAGTGATCAAGGACTAATTATAAGATTCAGCATATCAGAAAATGACCCCAAAGTCAGCAGAAGAGTTACCAGAAAGTTTCAGACATTGAAGGAATCAAAGTGCCGCGGATCCGCGGCCCAATACCTACTCCCGCGGCGGATCCGCGGTGGGCCTGCCACGTCATCTCCTCTGCTCAGCTTCAGACTGCTTCTTTCAGGGCCCAGATTCATTAAATATACTCCAAACTCCAGAAATCTGTAGAGTCTTCTGCCAGATCAGCAAGCTCCTTAATCAAGCTAATCATGTTCAAGCTTCCAAAGCAAGCTACTTAACAAACTAAGCCTAGAAGCTTCTCCCTAACCTCCAAGCTTACAAATGAAGCTAAGCCTAACTAACTACCTCTAGAAGCTTCTACCTAACTACCTAGCTTACAAAGGAAGCTAACCTAAACCTAGCTTCTAAAGGAAGCCAAAGCTAGAGAAGGCTATAAAAGGAACCCTAATGCTTCACTTCTAAGGTTGTTCGGTTGATTCCTACAACCATCCCCAATACAAGTTGAGTGACATGACTTGTAAAACATAATCCCCAATTCAAAATCCAAAGCCAAAATCAAGAACTTCGAGTACCAAATCAAGCATGAAGCCTTCGATCCTTTAGAAAGCGACGCCGGACTTCATCGGAGCAAGTGATCCAAGGAGATCCGCGACTCAAGGAGACGAGCGAAGCCGAAATCAACGATCAAGTTCTTTCCTCTTGTAGATCGAGTGAATTGTAACTAAATTGTTGATAAATAAAGGAGAAATTTCTATATCTTGCTTTCTTTACAATCTTACAGCATGATTCGATCTCAATTCTTGATTGTGTGTCTTGTTATGATGTTTGAGTAAAACTCCGCTCGTAAAGGAGTCGAGACGATCAATGGATGATGATGATTAGATTCTTGTATAATTCTTAAGTACTACGAGTTTGTAAACCCTAGCAAATTGAAGAATCGACGACCTAGTTTCGATGTGATGCTTTCTTTATTGTGTTCGCTCGAAATTAGGGATCCACGATTGATTCTTGAATTTACTAGAGGCTAGAATGTGAATGATATCGACGAAAGGACAAGGGATAGAAGATGAAACTTTAGTTTCCGCAAGAAATCCTTAATTCTAGTTGATCATCATCGATCTAGTATCAATTCATCGATGGATAAGAATATGTAATCGATAAATATCATCACATCTATAGATCCGATCGATTCCTACGTACCTCACTTCGATTCTTGATTCTTAGATTGGATATCATCACTTCTTGATTCTTGAATTTTTAATGTTTTTCTTGATTTTAGATTTAGATCTAGATAATTCTTGAACTTCATTTTACAAATCTTGAATTGAATTGAATTGAATTGTTTTCCTCTTTTCTTTAATCTTCAATTCATCTAATTCGAAATACGAACGGATCTCACTTTCCCTGTGGACAATTCGCACTCGCTAACGCGCTACAATCGACACCATTATTGATTGCGGTCAAAATATTTTTGGTTGTGATTTCTATACATTTTCTTATATACACACCGAGAAGTCGAATAAATCAAATGGCGCCGTTGCCGGGGATAGTGCGCTAATTCGTTCGTTTTTGAAATTTGAGTTGAAAAATTTATTCTATCAAAATTTTTAGATCAAAATTCGCGCAAACGCTAAACGATTCGTTGTGATTTGTTGCGAGAAAATCTGGAATCTGTGGAGCAAGTGGAAAAATATTCAGAGCATTCCAAAGAGCTCAGGAGGTGAACAGGAACAATACCAAAAATTTCCGTGCAGAGAACTCATTGGTCCGCGGCGGATCCGTGGCACTAGTCGTCTATTGCGGCGGAAGCGCGGCTCTCCTGTAGCTACAGTGCACAAAAATTGCTCAGTAACTTCTTGACTTTCTTATCTCTCTCTCTGTCTACTCCAATAACAAATTTGCTGCAGGTTTCTTTGCAAATAATCCGCACCGCCGCAAAAAGCAAAAATTGTGCGTGTTTTGATCTTGGTTGTTTGCATATTAATACGGAATTTAAGGGGCACGGCCAAATCCAGATTAGGTAGGGAGTTCATTACCCTTCCTAAGCCCCGAAAATCACAAACTTGCATCCACATTACCCTCATTAACTAAAAAATATCTAGACATGACTCTAAGGACCGTCGCGCTCACTTAGGACAGAAGAAGGCCGTGGGTAATTCATTGCTTATCCGCGTTTCTTTTGTGGTGTCTAAGGCAAGTGGTTACTTAATTAAGCCCACTACTTACGTAGTGGACAACCTCCCACTTACCTGGCCATAGGAGAAACAAAGAGGCAGTGGAGGATTGATCCTGCGACTTGTCTTTTGGCAGTTAGGAGCGGTCTAGAGACTTGACCTAGGTGACCATTAGACTTAGGGTTGCTTGTTGCATTTGTTGTGATTTGCATCATTTTATTTAAAAAAAAATCCTTATATTTTTCAAAACAAACATCAATCACATTCATTTCCCCTAATTATATTAACGCTGCCACTTGTACTAAACCTTTTAGTGCAAGATAGGCTGGACATGGGATTCTAGTGACCGTTTTGTCCGCGTTTTCCCCGATCGACCCCAAAGTCGGTATTTCTACATTTACCTCTTCTTTACCCACCACCACACCCACTTCGATTGACGATTCTCCATCGAACTTCTTTACCACTAATCTGCCGCCGTCCGCTGGTGCGCAGAATCCACCCCGCATCTCTCTCCAAGAGAGGTGCTATCCTATGCGAGGTCCTCTTTCGACCTGCTTATCCATTCCACCAGCCAACGGGGACAATTTTCAGATTAAACCCCAATACATCAACCTTCTACCCAAATATCATGGTCTCGAGTCTGCAGATGCATATGTCTTTATCACCAAATTTGAAAATGTATGCGCAATGATGGGTACCTCACAGCTTTCTGTGGATGCTATGTGTCTTCGTCTTCTCCCATTTACCTTGTACGATATAGCTGAGAAGTGGCTGTATAACACAACCGCACATTCCATTTCAAACTGGGAAGAATTCGTAAAAGTATTCCTAAAGAAATTCTACCCAAATCATAAGACAGCTCGAGTCCGTAGCGAAATCAATCAATTCACCCAGCTTCCAAATGAAACATTCTCAAAATGTCTTGAACGCTTTAAGGATCCGTTAGTTCAATGTCCACATCACGGAATCCCCAGATGGGATCTGTGCCGAATCATTTATGAAGGCATTAATCCTAACACAAAACAGACCCTTGAATTAATGTGTCAAGGAAACTTCATGACCAAAGATGATGGGGAAGCCTGGAAATTCCTAGAAGATTTCGCTGAAAAATCTTTACAGTGGAAGGATGTGAGTCAAACGTCTAGGGGCGACAATAACCAATCGGAAGTTTCCATAGGAGTTAGAGCTGACATTTCAGCTATGCAAAAGAAACTCGAGACTATGGAAAACAAATTTTTAGCCGCCGCCCTAAATCAAATGTCACTCTCCAAAACTGTATGTGGGTGTTGTTCTGATCCTTCTCATTTGACGGAAGAATGTCCAATGAATTCTCCGTTTCAAGGTCACGAGCATACAAATGCTACTTTTCAAAGACCTAGGAACGATCCATTTTCTTCCACATATAATCAGGGGTGGAGGAATCAACCTAACTTTGCTTGGAACCAATCACAAACTCAAAACACGGTTCCAAATCAAAACAATTTCCAAAGGGTACCTCCACCACAACAGCAACCACTTCAATTGAGTCAGCACCCCTACCAATCACAAAACTTCCAAAATCCGGCCAACACTTTTGCACCACATGAAATCTCTTTGCAATTGACCGGTACAGATAATACCTCTGCACTAGCACAAACCTTGGATACTTTCATGAAACAATCCATCCAAGGGACACCAAAAATCCAATCTTCCTTCGATAGTGTGATGAAGATCATTGTCTCTCAAAATGAGAATATTAAATCGATGGAAGAACAAATTGCACAATTAAAATCCGAAATGAGTGCAAGAGAGAAAGGGAAACTTCGAGCTCAACCTTTGCCCAATCCTGGCTATTCACATCATGTGAATGCAATCACGTTAAGATCTGGAAGAGTGCTTGACAATCACGTTGGGGAAGAGATTGATGACACTGAAAAATCTATCGATGATACCCCGGCTGAGACCTTTCCTTCCACTTCTGCTTCTAATTCTAACCCCAGTTCGTCTACCCCACCATTTTTCGAGCCTATTCTCCGTTTCCCACAAGGCTCGACACCTCAGCCCATCTCTTCTAGTCCATCGAGAACGATCCCCACTCCTATTCTTAGATCGTTTCCACCCACACGATCTTCTCCAGTGTTGGACCTCGACCTTATTGCCCAAGCTCCTTACCCGAATCGGTTAAGGGGAAACAGACCAAGTCCACAAATGGAGAAGATCACTGAAATCTTGAAACAGGTTAACATCAACATCCCTCTTCTAGATGCTATCCAACAAGTCCCCGCTTATGCGAAAAATCTTAAGGACTTGTGCACTAGGAAGAGGAAGACTCAAGTGCCCAAGAAGATATTCATGGAAAAAACAGTAGACACGGCCTTCCCCCAACAATTACCGAGGAAACGTAAGGATCCTGGATATCCTACGATTTCCATTTCTATTGGGGAGAAACACATCAACCGTGCTCTACTCGACCTTGGCGCAAGTGTTAACCTGCTTCCTTTCTCAGTCTATGAGCAGTTAGGGATCGGAGTGTTAAAGCCCTCGAGCATAACTCTCCAGATGGCTGACCAATCAAGCACCAAACCTAGGGGTGAACTGGAGGATGTGTTAATAAAAATCGGGGAATTTGTATTCCCTGTGGACTTTATTGTAATTGATACACAGCCTGTAGCGAACCCATGAAATCAAATTCCGGTGATTTTAGGTCGCCCCCTTTTGGCCACTTCCAATGCTATCATCAACTGTCGTAACGGTTCTATGACCCTATCCTTCGGGAATAGGTCAATAGAACTGAACATTTACAAGTTGGGAAGTGTACCCTCCGAACCTACTGCTCAGGTCTGTTCTGTCGACTTAATGGATGTCGGCAGCAGCGAATTTGACGATCCTCATGATACTGATCTTGACTCTTTTCATATGTTGTTGTTTGATCCTACTTTGTATCATATACATACGGACTCTTCCACCGTGTTGTCCGGGTCAACAACTAACACTCATTATGAATTGTTTTTAGAGTCTGAAGATCACCTCGCACTTTGTGATGACATTATTCTTCGGGGTATTGATGAGACTTTTGAGGAGATCTTCGCTGATGAACTCGCATTTTTGAAAAACACGGGTGTTGAGATGAATCATCTCCCAATCAATGAAATTGAACCTCCACCCCTTCTTCTGAACTGTAAAAAGAATGCGAGTAATCAATCACATTCACTGCATCGTCTTTCCAAAACGAGACGCAAACACATTCTATTCCACCACTTACCCTTTCCCCACTTCTTCTTCCACCAACCTGAGCACTACATTGATAAAATTTTCGAATGGTTGGTGTTAACTTTCGGTCTTTGCAAAGCTTGGCATCGACCACTGATTCTTTTTACCCCCTCTTATGATTTTCAAAAGATTAACATTGTTTAACTCAAGTTTGGGGAGGTATAATCTGGTTCTTGATAAGAAATTTTTTACAAAATTATGAGCCTAAAATAAGTTTGGGGGAGGATTTTCACCTATATATTTTGCCCCTATTTAATAAATTTCCTCCCAAGCTCACAGGTTTTTGAGATTTAGCGCATGGCAACAGTGAGGACACTGTTGAAAACAAGTTTGGGGGAGGTTTGTGCTTATTTACGCATCATTTGCATCCTACTTTGCATAAGCACAAAACATTTTGAAAAAAAAACCTATAAAATTTTTTTAAAAAATTCGAAAAATAAAAAATTTTGTACATAAATAAGATAATAAAAGATTAGATAGTGAAAAATTACATCCAAAAGATTAGAAAAATTTAAGAAAACCAAGAAAATTAGAAGTTTTCTTATACGAACTAGTAATAAGTAGTTATGAGCCATTGTCCCAAGGGTTAGTAAGATGAAGGAAGTCACTAATCTGAGGATAAAAATAAGTCCGAAAAATAGTTCCTATTCTGGAAGCCAAACATTTTGAACGTTGATACCCTGCTATACGCACTTACACACGTCTTGAAGCTCGGGATAGTAGAGGATACCTTGAAATGCTCTTTTATAAAACCAAAGTATGAAGGAAATAAAAAAATGAATAAAATATAAAGTGGTGAGAAAAATGAACACTGGTTTTGTTATCGCCAAGGCAGCAATAAAAAAATATAGTGAGGATGTCTTTTCACCTAGTGCCTTAGACCAACTGGTCTGGGAGTCACTGCTAAGCCTTAAGTGGTGCAAGATGAGGAAAAACACCTAATAAGAAAGCACATGAGTAATCGGTTGGTTAGTACCTCAAGAAGTATTAATGGTCACATGAAAGTGTGTGAGAAAATCTAAATATTCATCAAATTAAAAAGTACTGAGGTAGATGGACAAGAGTATGATAGCTTAAATTGAATTCTCTGGGTGTAGGGATGTATATTACACACACGTAGGGTTATATGATCGATGTTTGGAAGAAAGATAGGAATGAAGAATAAATACGATGTTTTATTGAGGGATGATGTGATTTCTAACATATTTTCATGACTATTAAGATAGGGCTCATGACAACTGAAAAGCTAGCATAGTTGGAAATTCTAATTTTCAAATTCCTTCTTTTACAATTCTTGTCTTTATATGTAATATTCACGGTCTTCCTTTTATTATTGGATTTTGTGGGTGCAATCCGCTGAAAACCCTCAGGAGACAACACTCCTCTTACTAGGGACACCTAGAGGTTTAAAGGCTTGTTGCACGTGCTCAGTGCAATCGTGTTGACTACGAAAGTGTGCTAGTTAGTTTTTCTCTTTCTTTATTTTCTCATTCTCTTTTTAATAAAACAGTTCGCTCGAGACGAACGAAAATAAGTTTGGGGGAATTTGATCAGTCGAAAATGCTGCATTTTTAACACATCAATTTCTCTACCATTTGCACTCATCTAGAGGTGTTCGGTTTGAATATTGACATATTAGCAAAACAGTCGTAAAATACCAAATTACCTATGCTGTATACTAAAACCGGCATTTTAAGGGAAATTGAGTGTTTATCATGGCATCGCATCATCCTTGTATAGCGCAACACTTGTTTCGAGAATCTGTGCAGGAAATTCCAGGAGAAAAGCCAAATCAGTTAAAAGTGCTGTTAAAAATACGCCAACTCAAAGACTTGAGATCTGGCAGTGATCAAGGACTAATTATAAGATTCAGCATATCAGAAAATGACCCTAAAATCAGCAGAAGAGTTACCGGAAAGTTTCATACAGTGAAGGCATCAAAGTGCCGCGGATCCGCGGCCCAATACCTACTCTCGCCGCGGATCCGCGGTGGGCCTGACACGTCATCTCCTCTGCTCAGCTTCAGACTGCTTCTTTTAGGGCCCACATTCATTAAATATACTCCAAACTCCAGAGTCTTCTGCCAGATCAGCAAGCTCCTTAATCAAGCTAATCATGTTCATGCTTCCAAAGTAAGCTACTAAACAAACTAAGACTAGAAGCTTCTCCCTAACCTCCAAGCTTACAAAGGAAGCTAAGCCCAACTAACTACCTCTAGAAGCTTCTACCTAACTACCTAGCTTACAAGGGAAGCTAACCTAAACCTAGCTTCTAAAGGAAGCCAAAGCTAGAGAAGGCTATAAAAGGAACCTTAAAGCTTCACTTCTAAGGTTGTTCGGTTGATTCCTACATCCATCCCCAATACAAGTTGAGTGACACGACTTATAAACCCTAATCCCCAATTCAAAATCCAAAGCCAAAATCAAAAACTTCGAGTACCAAATCAAGCATAAAGCCTTCGATCCTTTAGAAAGCGACGCCGGACTTCATCGGAGCAAGTGATCCAAGGAGATCCGCGACTCAAGGAGACGAGCGAAGCCGAAATCAACGATCAAGTTCTTTCCTCTTGTAGATCGAGTGAATTGTAACTAAATTGTTGATAAATAAAGGTGAAATTTCTTTATCTTGCTTTCTATACATTCTTGCATCATGATTCGATCTCAATTCTTGATTGTGTGTCTTGTTATGATGTTTGAGTAAAACTCCGCTCGTGAAGGAGTCGAGACGATAAATAGATGATGATGATTAGATTCTTGTACAATTCTTAAGTCCTACGAGTTTGTAAACCCTAGCAAATTGAAGAATCGACGACCTAGTTTCGATGCGATACTTTCTTGATTGTGTTCGCTCGAAATTAGGGATCCACGATTGATTCTTGAATTTACTAGAGGCTAGAATGTGAATGATATCGACGAAAGGACAAGGGATAGAAGATGAAACTTTAGTTTCCGCAAGAAATCTCTAATTCTAGTTGATCATCATCGATCTAGTATTAATTCATCGATGGATAAGAATATGTAATCGATAAATATCATCACATCTATAGATCCGATCGATTCCTACGAGCCTCACTTCGATTCTTGATTCTTGGATTGGATATCATCACTTCTTGATTCTTGAATTTTTAATGTTTTTCTTGATTTTAGATTTAGATCTAGATAATTCTTGAACTTCATTTTACAAATCTTGAATTGAATTGAATTTTTTTCCTCTTTTCTTTAATCTTCAATTCATCTAATTCGAAATACGAACGGATCTCACTTTCCCTATGGACGATCCGCACTCGCTAACGCGCTACAATCGACACCGTTATTGATTGCGGTCAAAATTTTTTTGGTTGTGATTTCTATACATTTTCTTATATACACACCGAGAAGTCGAATCAATCACATTGTGTCTGCTGTAACAAGAAGAATGTCGAGCTGGAGCTAGGATTTTGCCGTCACTCCTTTTTGTTTCGACCCTTAGGCCTTTTGTTGAAGTTGCGTCTGCATCCTGCTGGAATGAGAAGGTACGCCGGGGTTGTCTCTAGGTTGTATATGAACCGTCAAGACTTGGAGCTAAGAATTTGCCATGGCTCCGCTTTGTTTCGACCCTTGGGCCTTTTGTTGACATTGTGTCTGCATCCTACTGGAATGAGAAGGTACGCCAGAGTTGTCTCTAGGTTGTATATGAACCGTGAAGACTTGGAGCTAGGAATTTGCCATGGCTCCATTTTGTTTCGACCCTTGGGTCTTTGTTGACGTCGCGTCTGCACTGAGAAGGGACGTCATGCTGATCTTTAGGCTGTAGATGTCGCTATCAAGATCTGGATCTCATTTTGATGGAGCCTGGTGGGAAAACATGGTTCCCTTTTTCATTTGTGCCCATGGATTTTATACATGGGTCGGTATAGACTTACCTGCAGGGCAGAGAAAATTTTATTTTATTTTATTTTATATTTCTGCAATACTCTATCTTTTCAGCTTTTCATATCGTGAAAGTCGCGATTGCCGAATCATTTCGGCTATTTATCGCGGTGCCCAATCATTTCGGCTATTTTTATATTTTTACTTGCTGTTTTTTATTGCGAGTTGTCCAAACATTTCAGCTATTTCATATGCATATATTTTTTGCTCGCTGATTTTTATTGCGAGTTGCCCCATCATTTCGGCAATTTCATATGCATATATTTCTTTGCTCGCTGATTTTTATTGTGAGTTGCCCCATTATTTCGGCTATTTCATATGCATATATTTTTTGCTCGTTGATTTTTATTGCGAGTTGCCCTATCATTTCTGCTATTTTTATATGCAATTTTTGCTCGCTGATTTTTATTGCGAGTATGGAACTTAAGATCTGATACCAATCTTAGCATCAGCATCGCTGCGACTGGAATATTTCTATAAGAGAATCATCATTTTCCTTTGCTGATTTGAACAAAGGTGGCTTAGTACACAAGGTTAGGATCCTGTCGACTAAGACTTTTCGACTTTATGAGCCGTAAGGGTCTAAAAAGTTATTTCTCCCTACGAGTCGTGAGGATCTCATAGGCGTATTTTCTTCTTAGGAATCATGGGGATTCTTAAGTGTGTGTTCTCTTATAAGTCGGAATGATCTTACATGAGTGTTTTCTCCTTATAAGTCGAGAGGACTTACAAGTGTCGTTCACCATATGAGGACATTCCTCGTCATTGGTGGAACTTGGTGGGGAAATCGTTTATTTGTGCCTGTAGATTGTATACAAAGGCTAATATTGGACCGTCTGTAGGGCAACTTGGGGAATACGACGGCTTAAGAATAGGTCCAGGTCCCTGTAGCTTAAGGCTTTGAATCCTATGAGCCGTGAGGGTCTCATAGGGGTAGTTCTCCTTACGAGTCGAGAGGATCTCGTAAGTGAAAATTTTACGAGATTGCGTCCTTTCGGGTTTTCACAAGCTCGCTGGTAGCCCTGCTGTTTTTACTCACGGCGCCCTTTCGGGTTTTCATCCATGCCCATTTTACTTGTAGACATGCCGTTTTTTTATAATCGAGATTGCGCCCTTTTGGGTTTACACAAGCTCGTCGGTAGCCCTGTTGTTTTTACTCACGGCGCCCTTTCGGGTTTTCATCCGTGCCCATTTTGCTTGTGGACATACAGTTTTTTTTGCGACCCATCTGTCTGCCGACGGGACTTGGGAAGTGGCTTAATTGTTGTGGTAGCTGTGTAGCCGGTAGTACTTGAGTTGCAACTTCTGCTGTTGAGACTTCGATTGCAACACAGATCTCAAGGGTGGATATTGTCGTATTTAGGGCGATGCACCATGTTTGAGGCGGCGCACTAGTTTTTGGACATTCCGGTCCATTGTTAGTTTAGGGACATCTCGGTCCATTGTTATATTTGAGGTGAAGTTTTAGTTTAAGGACATTACGGTCCGTTGTTAGTTTAGGGACATCTTGGTCCATTATTTATCATTTAGTCGGGGAGCTACATAACTCATCCCTTCCAACGTTTACTTGCCGAGGCGCTGCTGCATGTCTTTTGTATGCATGGATACTTCATGCCTTAGGATGTCTTCACCTTCTTGGACTGCTTCATCTATCATTGTGCCAATCGGGTTGTTTTTGTTGGTGAGTGCTGCATGCTCCCACAACTCTTGTGGCGCGGCGGAAGCAATGAACGAAAATTTTCTTTGCATACAACACGCACTTAACCGAAGATCTTGTCTAAACCACAACTAGTAAACCCTAACTAGAGATCTTATCTACTATGTTAGGGATTATACCTTGATGATACGGTCCTTCGGGTCTTCTCTTGGATGCAACTCCTTTGCTCCTTTCTTCTCTTTTGGTGAACTCCTTGGCTCCTTTAGATGTTGCCGATGTTTTCGATCTCCGGCCACCGAAGACCTAGATGATCCACCCGAGAGTTTTCGTGCAAGCTAGAAACTCTTCTCAAGAGTTTAACCGAGAGACCAAATTTGCTAGAAGAGGTCACTAGGATGATGTAGAGATAAGTGTATTGGATTAACTTGAAATCCTAAGCTTTGGATTCACATCTCATGTGAGGGTTTAAGCTAGGAAGAATGATAACCATCATTTTCTTTCTTTCTTCTTGTACACTTGTTATGATACACTTATCATAATTTTGTATAGGAATGGAATGCCTTGATTTCACATCTCATGTGAAGGTATTTATAAGAAGAAGGAGGAGGAGAGAATAAGTGCATTTCATGATTAAAAAGTTTAAGCATGATGAAAAAGAAAATAGCACTAACTAAAGCATGTATTATGAAAGAAGTATCATGCTTTAATAGTACATCCACTTCAACAACCACATTATCATGATTATACCTTTTAATTTACACCTCACTAATTTATTTTCACAAAATAAATGATGTCATAATTATGTCATTATGAGGTGGCACCTTCTAGAAGGTATTCATGTAACAATTACAAAAATACCCCTCCTCCGTATACCGTATACCGTATACTGTATACACGCATCCGAATTCCGAAAAATACGAATACCATTAATCCAATAATATAATACCGGTATCTGGCCAGTATTATTCTTCCGATTATTATTCCTGTAACAATTACACGAACATAATCGAAAACCTGCCGCAACACCTTACGGCTGCCGTAACAACTTACGGTCTCTACATCTTTCGCCTAAACGAGGGAACCCTCTGTGTGGGACTCTAAAGACTCGTCAGTACGCTGGCAATGTGTTTAACCACAAGCACGTCAGCGGCACTAGCTGTGCGTAACGGCTACCCAGGTACATGACGAAAAGGTGGCCGACGAGCGAACTCATCACAACCCTTACGAGCCTGTAAGCAACACTTACCGTACAGTCCGGTCTCTTCGTCTGATACGTCGCATATAAAGTCTAGGGGTGGTAAATGTCAGACCCCAGTAACTTTATAAGTCATGTTGATTTATGGCTTATAACAGGTCGAGGAACTACTGATAACACTTATCAGTAAACCTCGAGAACCCTGGCCAGGGATTTAGGTGTTATAGCCGATCAAACATAGCGCGACATCAACTCCCTATACCGGGAGAGAAGAAACCCATCCTATCGCTCACTGTCTCCATATGATTCGGGACTGTACCCAAAATCCACCTGTTTGCACGACTCAGTAGAGCCGTGGTAGGGAGGAAATCAAAGTACAGTGGGAATCACACAAGACTCTATGACGATCTCGGGTCTACAGACTAACCTGTATAAGTGTCACCAGAGAACTGCTATCTGACAATAGGTATATATACCATCTAGGAGTTCTCGGCGAGTCCGTCCAGTGTACCCAGTCTCCACTGAGCACCCGTACACCATCCTTGATGTCAAACACCGATGGATATGGGATCATCCATCGCCCATCATATGGATCAAGATGCGTATACGCTAGTCTACTCTGGTGTATCGATGCCCTGTCTCGACACACCCTCGACTAGGAACAGTTATAGGATGTACTCATAGACTACCGTGGCCCCACTAGTATGATCTCATCATAGTCTCAGTAGTCGAGTACAAATCCTAAGGGCTTTATCAACATGTAACATACGAGACAATCAGAGTACATGTTAAGATAAAGTACAACCAGATAGCGTACTATCATGTCGAGCATGAAAGTCCTCCCTATATATGTCCAAGCATCCACTACAATATACATCGTATGTACAGTAATGGCCTCTAGGGCACACATATAACTAACAGTTTTGCAGGAAGTACCGAGCATTTTACACATTACCTGCCCCCTGCCAATCAATGTCGCTTTCCGATACCGATGGAGCATCTTCTTCATATGTAAGGAACGAGATATCCGTCATTCTTTCTGCCGCCGGTGAGTAATGTACCCCCTGTGTATATTTCGGGAGGGCGAGTACCCATGCCGTCGCTATTTTGACAATATGTTTCTTCAGAGCCGCTCATTTTCTGTTGAGCGTTAGCGACAAATGCCACCGTGCCTCTTTTACAGAAGTGCTAGGCACTTGATTGGGGGTCGCGTGCAAAACACGTGACTACCTTAGGAAATGGTCCTTGTTCCTCTTTTAAGCACTCGCGTAGGAAACACGTAAGGCAGTCTCAGCCGTTTCTTTTTGTTCGTTAAAAACACTCACGTGGAAAACACGTGAGGTCTCGTTAAGGTCATAAGCTGCTAGGGGTAAAAACCTTTTCTAGAATTTTAAGAGTTGAAATTTGCAATGAGATTGCATACCTTCTATATTGATAGTTGGATCCTGATCTCACTGTGAGTAAAAGTTACTCCCGGGAGAGTTTTACACTTTACAATTAGCTAATCCAGTAGGTGTCTAGAAAGGTGTCAATAGGGTTAAGCTTCTAGGGAAACGAGGTTTATTTTAATTTGGTCCGTGCGAAAGCATAGGGAACCTCCCTTGGAGTACCAACAATGGCCTGGCTGACCGGTTAGCGAACTTGTAAAATGTAATTATTCCTGGCTGATTTTCTTTTTGAGGTCTGAAGGAAAATTTGATAAAAGCAGTGGGAGATATCAATTAGATAAGATAAATAACCAATCTAATCTTGCAAGAACTTTCGCTGAGTGTTTTCTTTTCCCTCTCTTAATAACAGATACCAATGACTGGACTTAAGCTTCTACTAGAGAAAAATAAACTGACGGGACCTAATTATAAAGACTGACTGAGAAACGAAAATATTGCCCTTACATATGATAAGGTTGCATATGTCTTCACTACTCCAGCCCCTCCATCCCAGGCCCTGATTCCTCTATTGCGGATAAAGAGATCTACAAGACATGGGATATTGATTGTGCCACAGCGAAATGCCTTACGTTACCTTCAATGGACAATGAACATCAAAAGCAACATGAGAAGATGGATGTTCAATCCATCTTTTTCCATACAAAGGAGTTGTATAGGGAGCAATCTCGTGCTCTACGTTACAAGACATCAAGAAAGTTGTTTCAGATGAAAATGGTTGTTGTTACATTTGGTGATCATGTCTTAAAGATAATAGGACTTATTAAAGAACTTAAGAACCTGGGATGGACCATGGAGAACGAACAATATATTGATATAGTTCTATAGTTTCTCCCCCCCCCCACCTATGCTCAATTTATAGTGAACTTCAATATGCACAACATGGAGAAGTCGCTTCCTGAACTTCTCAATATGTTGAGAAGTGCATAGAGCATGCTTAAAACAGTGAAAACTCCATCTCCGATTAATGGGCCTATTCCCTCTTTCGTCCCAAAAGCCAAGGCAAAGGGAAAGAAGAAGAAGAAACCAACTAAACCGAGAGTTGGAGTTGGAAAAGGAAATGGGAAAGACAAATCCGGGGCTGCGGGATCTGGAAAATTAGAATGTTTCTTCTTCCACAAATCGGGACATTAGAAGAGTAATTGTATTCTGTACCTCGCTAATCTCAAGAAGAAGAAGCATGTCGATGCTTCCACTTCAGGTGCGTTCGTCGCTGAAAACTGTTTTTCTATAAACTCTGCATCCTGGGTATTAGATACCGGTTCAGGTTCTCACATATGCAATTGTATGCAGGGATTGAGAAATAGCAAGGTTTTGAAGACAGGTGATCACACTCTCCGAGTTGAAAATGGTTCCAATGTACATGCTGTATCAGTGGGAGAGTATCACCTAGGGTTGCATTCGGAATGTATATTGATTTTGAACCCATGTTATTTTGTACCAAGCTTACTATGTAATATAATATCTGTATCTTTGTTAGACAATGATGGATATCATTTTGTATTGCAAAATAATGTTATGAACATTAACCTGAATCAACAGTTGATTGGGTATGATACACTAAATAACGGTATTTACACCCTAAATCAACACACAGTTTTCAACATACATCACACAAACAAAAGAAAATTTTCAAATGAAGCATTTGTATGGTATTGTAGACTTGGTCATATTAACGAATTAAGACTAACCAAGCTATATAAAGATGGGTATTTAAATCCTTTTGAATATAAATCTTATGTGACTTTTCAGTCTTGCATCAAGGGTAAAATGACCAAAACTCTGTTTACTGGACACAGAGAGAGAGCTACTGAACTCTTAGGCCTCATACATAGTGATGTATGCGGACCATTGTCTACACATGCTAGAAGTGGTCATTCATACTTCATAACTTTTACTGTTGATTTCTCGAGATTCGGACATGTGTTCTTGTTGTAACATAAGTCTGAAGCTTTCGAAAAATTCAAGGAGTATAAAATTGAAGTAGAAAAACAAACTGATTGAGTATCAAGAAACTTTGATCAGATCGAGGAGGAGAGTATTTGAGTATAGAGTTTTTAGATTTCCTAAAAGAGAATGGGATTCTCTCTCAGCTCACTCCCCCTTATACACCACAACACAACGGTGTGTCAGAATGGAGGAATCGTACTCTATTGGATATGGTATGTTCAATGATGAATGATGCTGAGGTACCACGTTCCTTTTGGGGACAGACTGCAGTATATCTATTGAACAGGGTTCCGACCAAAACCGTGCTTACCACTCCATATAAGATATAGTATAGGAAGAGACCATCTTTTAAATGAGTTAGGATATGGGGTTGTCCTGATTTTGTTAAAAAGAAGAATCCAGAAAAACTCGAGACACGATCAGTTCTATGTATATTTGTGGGATATCCAAAACATTCATATGGATATCTTTTTTACCACAAGGAGGAACAAAGAGTGTTTGTTTCTCAATATGCCACATTTTTAAAAAATGAACTTTTTATAAATAATACTGATGGCAATGCGGTAGAACTAGAAGAAGTTCTAGAGACACAAATAACTACTAACGATTTGGTTGAACCTGAAGTTGCAATGGAACCTCACGAACCTCGGTCACTTCATAGATCTAGTAGGACTTCTCACCCACCAGAGAGATACTATGGTTTCCTCATAGATGGTGATAGAGTAGATTGCATTATGGATGATGATGACCCTACTAGTTTTCAGCAAGCTATCACGAGTGGTAACTCAATGAAATGGCTGGATGCCATGAGATCAGAACTGGAGTCCATGCACATCAACAAAGTATGGACTTTGGAAGTTGCACCTTCTGGAATAAAACCCGCAGGATGCAAATGGATCTTTAAGAAAAAGATTGGTGTGGATGGACCGGTAGAGACCTATAAAGCAAGACTTGTAGCAAAATGATTCCGTTAAAGACCAGGATTGGGCTATGACGAGACTTTTTCTCCAGTCGCAATACTTAAATCCATTCGGATCCTACTTGCTATTGCTGCTTACTACAACTATGAAATCTGGAAGATGGACGTTGAAACTGCAATTCTAAATGGTGATTTGGAAGAATGCGTTTTTATGGATCAGACGAAAGGCTTCATTGATAGTGAGAGCAGCGAAAAGGCATGCAGATTGCTTAAATTCATCTATGGATTAAATTAGGCATCACGGAGTTGGAACATCTGGTTTGATGATACAATCAAAGAGTTTGATTTTATCAAAAATTTAGATGAACCTTGCATTTATAAGAAGATTGTAGGGAGTACTGTCGCATTCCTCGTATTATACGTGGATGACATTCTCTTGATAAGAAATGATATTCCTATGCTACTATCGGTCAAACTATTCTTATCTCAAAGGTTCTCCATGAAGGACCTGGATGATGCCTCATACATTTTGGACATTAAGATCTATAGAGATTGTTGGGATTGTCCCAATCTAAGTACATTAACACTATCCTAAAGAGATTTAGTATGGAAGATTTCAAGCGATGTACTTTACCCGCTTGTCACAGAATCACTATCTCCAAAACTTTTGTCCAAAGTCTGATGAAGAGAGAGCTTGCATGAGTGTTATACCCTACGCTTCCGCTGTAGGATCTATCATGTATGCGATGTTATGTACTCGCCCTGATGTTGCTTATACACTTAGTGTAGTAAGAAGGTATCAATCCAATTCAGGGAAGAAACACTGGACAGCTGTGAAGAACATTCTTAAGTACTTGCAAAGGACTAAAGAAATGTTCTTGGAGTATGGTAATGGGGATCTCCAGATGGAGGACTTTACCGATTCCAGCTTCCAAAGTGATAAGGATGAAAGCAAATCTATCTCGGGTTTTGTATTTACCCTCAATGGAGGGGTGGTTTGTTGGAAAAGTTCCAAACATGACACCATTGCAGACTCAACGATGGAAGCTGAGTGCATTACTGCAAATGATACTGCCAAGAAAGCAGTCTGGATGCGGAAGTTCATCTCAGAACGTGGAGTAGTTCCTACTATTATTGATCCAATACCATTGTATTGTGATAATAATGGGGCTATGGCATTGGCTATAGAGCCCAGGTCCCATCAACGATCCAGACATATCCTGAGGCGATATCATTTGATCTGGGAGATAGTTGATCGCCGCAAGATCGAGATTTGGAGAGTAGATACAAAGAATAATACCGCGGATCCACTCACCAAGGCCCTTCTACAGCCGCAACATGAGTGACTTTTTGAGTTGTTAGGTATGAGATACACCAATAATTGGCCTTAGTGCAAGTGGGAGATTATTGGATATATGTATGCCCTAGAGGCTATTATTTGTATAGTGGATACTTGGACATGTATATATATAGAGGACTTTTTTGCTCGACATGATAGTATGCTATCTGGTTGTTCTTTATCTTGACATGTTCACTTGATTATGTTTATTGTTCATTTGATACATGTTGATAAAGCCTTTAGGATATCAGCTTGACTACCATGACTATGATATGGATCATACTTGTAGAGAATGTGTAGTCTATAAGCATATCCTTAACTGTTCCTAGTCGAGGGAGTATCGAGACAGGGCATCGATATTCCAGAGAAGACTAGTGTATATGTTTCTTGACCCGGTATAGGGGTGATGGATGATCCCATATCCATTGGTGTTTGACATCAATGATTGTATGCAGGTGCTTAGTGGAGACTGAGTACACTGAACGGACTCGTCGAGAACTCCTATATGATAGTATACCTATCGTCGAATAGTAGTTCACTGGTAACACTTGTACAGGTTAGTCTGTAGACCTAAGATCGTCATAGTGCCTTGTGTGTTTCTCACTATGCTTTGATTTCCACCCTACCATGACTCTACTGAGTCATGCAAACAGGTGGCTTTTGGATACTTCCCGAGACACATGGAGGCAGTGAGCGATAGGAGGGGTTTCGTCTCTCCCAGTATTGGGAGTTGATGTTGTACTATGCGCGATTGGCTATAACTGAAAGTCCCTGGCCAGGGCTGATAAGATTTACTGATAAGTGTTATCAGTAGTTTCTCGACCTATTATAGGCCACACATCGGCATGACTTATTGAGTTATTAGGGCTTGACGATTTCATCCCCAGACTCAATATGCAATATCAGACGAAGAGACCGGACTGTACGGTAAGTGTTGCTTATTGGCTCTACAGAAGTTTGAACAAGTTCGCTTGTTGTTCTTCTGTTCGTACAATACCTGGGTAGCCGTTACGTCCAGCTAGTACCGCTGACGGTTTGTGGGTATCTAATATGATCGTTACCTACTGCTAGCATATTGACGAGTCTTAAAAGTCCCACAATAGAGGTTTCCGAGCTCAAACGAAACGAAGTGGGGCGCATATAGAGATGTGTGGGAGCTTGATTAAATGCGAGTATGTGATACCGTATTTTAATCTAGCAGTTTTGATTAGTCGGATTATATGTGATATGACCGGTTTATTAAATCAAGTGTTGATTTAATAAAACGACTAATTGCTCATTTATATTTCCTTTCTTTTTGTATGCACATATGTATATAAATATTTATACATATGTATGTGTGTATGTGTGTCATGGTGGATGATACATTGGACATGGCAATGCTACACTCACATGGAAATATATTGGATATTTAAATATTTTTGAGAAAATGGAAATTGTAGTAATGAGTCATGGTTTCTACACTCTTCTAAAAATATCTCAACAATGGCTCATTATTTTAATCTCCACTCACATCTTAAATATCTAAGATATTTTCCAAAGGTTCATCATCTTTCTTAAGCTAAGCCATTAGTTCATCTTCTTCCTCTAAGCCCTCTAGCTTTTCCTAAAAAGAAAAAGAAAGGATTTTTAGTGAAAAAAATCCCACTTCATCAATCTATATTAGTTTAGCAAACTTGTATAGGTTGTTAGCTTCACTTCTACTTAGTTTAGTGAAGTAAGAGTTTGAGTGTAAGAAATTTCGGATGGATCATCGTAAATATCGAAGACTTCAAGTGGAGTTGCTCCAAGCTTCAAGTGGGGCCAAGAGGAGACTGAGGACTTCTACATGGAGCCATTGAATAGAATGAGTGGTCTATAAAGGTTGTTGTCCTCTTTCACTTAGCTTTTGATAGTAACCCTAATCTCTAGTTCGATTCACGTTTTGTCTGCTTTAGCTCTCTAATTTTTTAAAACCTTTCACATATTGATGTCTAAACCAATGTAAAGGTGCTAAGACACACTAACACATGCGAACTCAATCAACATACATATCAATATTTATACTAAAATAATGCTCTTTCATGCAGGATTTCAAGAGATCAAGCCTCAACAATGTCTCCAAGGACAAGCTCAGCTCTCGACACAGCTCCCATCTCCTACATGATGAAGATGGACGTCAGGACGGTCCTCCCGGCCAGCCTCGGGCGATAGTGAGAGGAGCCGCTGCTACCATTTGGCTCTATTCTGTTCATGCCAGCTAACGCCATCCATGCTTCTAAAGCCCTTGTGATGGATAAATCGGCCTCAAAAGGGAATAGGCCAAATGTCATGGTCGTGAAGGTACCTCAGCCCAAGCAAAAATCCGTTTTCGAAAAACTCTCCATTGCTCCAGCTGGAGGCAAGGCCATCAACACCAACAAAACAATAAGGCATCTCAGAAAAGCTCCAGCGGTGCCCCTGACAACTGCTCAATCGGGTATCTTCTCTAAGCTCCCGGTCAATCGACTCACGATGGCTTCCTGGGTGACGGATACCCATCAAGCCTCAAAATCGAGAAGTTAAGATAGAAAAGGCTCAGATACAGATCCAACAAAAGGGCTAGAGCTCCTGCTGGCCTGAACTTCATGAGTTTTCAAGAATAGGGTTACCCCGCAACAATAGCTGAACCGGCTGTGAAGCTCGCTAACTCTTTTGAACCGCTGAAATTGGTTCAGAAGAATGCCATGACCGCGAGAGTCAAGAAAGCTGCGATCCAAACAGCGCCACCTAAGTACCCAGGTAGGCCAACCATCTTTAGTTGCCTATCCTTTCCAGAAGAGGAAGGGCCACAACGACGGTCCGAAAAAACAGCCGCCAAAGATAATGAGATGGTTGGACATGTGGTCCACATTGTCTTCATGGTGGGCACATGCAGCAAGAGTAAGGACGGGGCCACCACATCTCAAATCCAATCTGGTATGAATGTGGTTGTCACTTCCTAAGACCAGCATCCTCTGGAAGGTAATGAAAACCCTTCCAGTGAGGCTGATAAGCAGAGAGATTCCTCGGTTCATGAGGAGTCGGGCTCGGAAAGCGAAGAGGAGCTAATCTTCCATCCCAAGACCGCAGAACAGCAACTTCTCCAAGAGCTCCAGAAGCAGCTCGGAAACAAAGACAAGGAGTTGGCCAAGCTGTACTCAAAGATTGATGACTGGACAAACGCCGTCTTCCCAACTTGTCTCTCAACCGTCCAATCAAGCGTAAGGCTTTGCTCATGAAACGGGAAACGGTGTTCCGGGGAAGACGACGCCTATTCCCTCAAATCCAAATGTAATACCCCAGGTGGAGTTGAGGCTGAATACCACCTACCCCGTGAGAAGTGAGGTGTTATCCGGTATCGAGGTGGGGATGTAACCGATACGGATACACACGGGGACCCACTGTAGAACAATGGGGACCATTCCGAAAGAGGGCACGATCAGAACTATAAATGGTATGATACCACTCCTATAATACAGAGGCGCCTTTTGGATGAATCGGAACTCCGGAATTTGAAAAACTCCGTAGTTAAGCGTGCTTGAGCCAGAGAAATTTTGGGATGGGTGACCTGCTGGGAAGTAGCCCCCGGTTCATTCAAAAGGACAAAACCGGGCAGTTTCGGCCAGAGCGGACAATACCATCCGTGTTTGGGGGTGGGTCGTGACAAATATGGTATCAGAGCCGGTCCCTCAAAAGTAGGTCTGTGGTTCGAGGACGGACCATTGTTCTAAGTGGGGGGGAATGTAATACCCCAGGTGGAGTTGGGGCTGAATACCACCTACCGCGTGAGAAGTGAGGTGTTATCCGGTATCGAGATGGGGATGTAACCGATACGGATACACACGGGGACCCACTGTAGAACAATGGGGAGTATCGAGTTCCATTCCGAAAGAGGGCATGACCAGAACTATAAATGGTATGATACCACTCCTATAATACAGAGGCGCCTTTTGAATGAATCGGAACTCCGGGGTTTGAAAAACTCCGTAGTTAAGCGTGATTGAGCCAGAGAAATTCTGGGATGGGTGACCTACTAGGAAGTAGCCCCGGGCTCATTCAAAAGGACAAAACCGTGCGACTACAGCCAGAGCGGACAATACTATCTGTGTTTGGGGGTGGGTCGTGACAAATACCCCCAAACACAAGTTGGTATTAGAGCGCTAGATTTTACCTTTCGGAGTGTAGGATGACCTTGGTATGATGAAGTAGATAGCTTAAGAAAAGTGGCGTAGCGTGTGTATGTTCCGCGGCATACTTACGACAAGGTACTCCGCCTAAGTGACCTTAGGACTTGTTGGTTGAAATTACTTTCGTGATTATATACATCCTTGTGATTCGATTTCTATGTTCTTATCGAATCCTGTTTTCATTTCCAGCCATTATGCCGCTGAAGACTACGAGGGCGCAGAGAGCGGCCGCGAGAGCCGAGGTCAGGGTAGGCTCGTCAGAGACGAGGACTGACCAGGGAGGTATGCCTATTCCACAGGAGCAGGTTGATCCACCTTCGCTAGATCGTATTACTAGGCTAGAGGCCGGTATGCAGGATTTGTGCCAGATGATGGGGTCGTTGGTTGAAGTCAGTCGAGCGCAGACACAGGAGGTTGTCCCACCTGTCACGGGGACCTTAATGGTGCCTACTGTTCAGGCAGTCATACCTACAACTATGGAGGTTATCACCGTATCATTATCTGAGTTCATGGGGCTGAAGCCTCTAGTTTTCACTTGCACTAATGCAGCTGAGGATCCCCAGTCGTTTATCGATCGGATGGCCAGGATCTGTCATTCATTGAGATGCTCCGACGCAAGATGGGTAGAGTTCGCGAGTTTTCGTCTAGAGGGTCTTGCCCAGACCTGGTGCGAGTCTTTAGAGAGGGGCAGATCCACAGGTCTTTCTCCTTTGACCTGGGCTAAGTTCGTGACGGTGTTTCTTGCCTGTTTTCTTCCACAAAGCAACAGGGATGCTCGAGCTCGCAGTTTTGAGTCATTACGCCGGACTCCGGGTATAACGGTGACAGAATACGATGTTCAGTTTACCCGGCTATCTGTGTATGCTCTATATTTGGTGGACACTGAGGAGATGCAGATCAATAGATTTGTACGATGCCTGCTTACCCAATTGTTCCTCGCTATCAGCGCCCAGCATTGTGACACATATGTAGTCGCAGTGGACGTAGCCCTACTGGTTGAGGAGCGTCTTTCTGAGACTTCGGATATTCCGGAACCGAAATGGGTTGGTACTGGAGTATCAGCCCAGAGGCAGATGTATAGACACGGCGACAGATTTCGTTCAGGTCGTGGGAGTAGCAGAGGCTTGGGATGAGGCCAGTTATTCAGCTCTTTTCCCCAGGAGGGTCAGTAGTCATCGTCTGGATGTTTCCGGTGCGGGAGTTTTTATCATCGTGTCAGAGATTATACTGAGCCACGTGAGGATGAGGCAGCCGTACCACATGTTACCTTACCACCTTCTCCACCTCAGAGAGCGTTGCCTCTTGTGCCTGTTTTTGCTCCGCGTCAGACTTATACTCAGAGAGGTCATGGTCGCGGAGGGTTTGTTCAGAGAGGACAGGGTGGCAGAGGCGGAGGACAGCCAGTCGCCGGTAGAGGGCAGGCATGAGTATTTTCTTTCACTCATCAGGACGCGCAGGCGTCTAATGCAATGGTTTCAGGTACTCTTTCAGTATGTTTCTTCGATGCACACGTTTTGTTTAATCCTGGATCTACGCACTCGTATGTTTCTACACACTTCGTGCCGAGGTTGGGCCGAGAGTCGTGTCTGCTAGATTGGACTCTTATCATGACTACTCATGTTGGCGATTCGTTTGTTGCACGACATGTGTTTCAGTCGTGTGTCGTTCGTATTGGAGATATAGATTCGTCCGTCGACTTGATCCTTCTTGAGATGTTGGATTTCGACGTTCTCCTTGGATGGACTGGTTAGCTACTTGCTACGCGTCTATGGACTGCCGCGAGAAGACAGTCAGGTTTTGTTTTCCGGGCGAGTCGGTTCTTGTTGTGCAGGGGGACCGTGGTGCCGCCCCTCACAGTTTGATTTCAGCCCTTTGTGTTAGTCGGGTTTTAAGGAGAGGATGTCGGGGATTCTTAGATTTCATTCGTTATACCGGAGCCACGGTAGATTTGTTGGACCGGGTTCCTATTATGAGAGAGTTTCCCGATGTCTTTCCCGATGAGTTACCTGGATTGCCGCCAGAGCGTGAGATTGAGTTTTGCATTGATTTGATTCCTGGCACGGGGCCTATTTCTATACCGCCTTACCGGATGGCCCCGACGGAGCTTAAGGAGCTTAAGGATCGGCTTTAAGAGTTGCTTGATAGGGGACTTGTGCATCCGAGTGTTTCTTCTTAGGGAGCTCATATTCTGTTCGTCAAGAAGAAGGACGGCAGTTTGAGGTTGTGCATTGATTATCATCAATTGAACCGAGTTACGGTGCGGAATAGGTATCCTTTACCTCGCATTGACGATTTGTTTGATCAGCTCCAGGATGCGGGACATTTTTCTAAGATTGATTTGAGATCGGGTTATCATCAGTCGCGGGTTCGGAATGATGACATTCCGAAGACTGCTTTTCGTACGCGTTACGGGCATTATGAGTTTTTGGTGACGTCGATCGGACTCACCAATGCCCCAGCAGCGTTCATGGATTTGATGAACCGGATTTTCATGTCATTCCTCGACCAGTTTATTATTGTGTTTATTGATGACATTCTGGTTTATTCTAAGAGTCGAGAGGAGCATGAGCAGCACTTGAGGATTGCTTTACAGACATTGAGAGAGCACCAGCTGTTTGCTAAATTCTCGAAGTGTGCCTTCTGGCTTGATAGTGTTGACTTCTTGGGTCATGTATTTACGGGAAACGGTATTCGTGTGGACCCGAGAAAGATCGAGGCCGTACAGCTTTGGCCCAGACCTGTATCAGTGACAGAGGTCCGCAGCTTTTTGGGAGTAGCCGGTTATTACCGCCGTTTCGTGCAGGACTTCTCGAGTATCACTGCACCGCTGACCGGACTGACCAGGAAAGGAGTTCCTTTTCTTTGGACTGAGGCATACGAACTGAGTTTTCAGTAATTGAAGACTCGGTTGACGACTGCACCAGTTTTATCTTTGCCTTCTGGATCGGGCGGCTTTGTTGTTTACTGTGATGCTTCTCGAGTGGGGATCGGTTGTGTATTGATGCAGCACGATAGAGTTATCTCTTATGCTTCTCGGCAGTTGAAGAAGCACGAGCAGAATTATCCCACTCATGATCTTAAGATGGCCGCGGTGGTCTTTTTGCTTAAGATTTGGAGACACTACTTGTACAGGGAGTCGTGTTAGATTTTTACAGATCACCAGAGCTTAAAGTACATCTTCCAGCAGCGAGATCTGAATTTGAGACAGCTCCGTTGGATGGAGCTTGTGAAGGATTATGATTGTGAGATCCTTTATCACCCGGGCAAGGCGAATGTTATAGCTGATGCTTTGAGTCGTAGGCCCAGGGGTAGCTTGTCCCAGTTGAGCGCAGTTTAGAGACAATTTTCTGCAGATTGGAAGATCTTGTGCGACAGTAGAGTACAGTTTGAGTTCACTTCAACTGGGGGACAACTTGCTTACGTCCGCGCCCATCCACTTCTATTTGATCGTATTCATGAGGCACAGCCTGACGATGCCCGTTTGTCTGAGATTCTTGAGCATGTTCGGCAGGGTAGAGATTCGGAGTTTGAGATTGATGACCAGGGTGTGCTACGTTTCGAGAATCGTTTGTGTGTACCTGATACCAATGGGTTGAGACGCGAGATCCTAGAGCAGGCACATCAGTCAGCTTATAGTGTTCACTCAGGTTCCACCAAGATGTATCGTGACTTGAGAGATATCTACCGGTGGGCAGGGATGAAGAGTGATGTTTCGGATTTCATTTCGAGGTGTCTGACTTGTCAGCAAGTCAAGGCTGAGCATCAGAGGCCGGCAGAAGAGTTGCAGCCTTTACCCGTTCCAGAGTGGAAATGGGAACAGATCTCCATGAATTTCGTTGTGGGTCTACCCAGGTCCAGTCGAGGGTATGAATCCATTTGGGTGATTGTTGACCAGTTGACGAAAGCGGCTCACTTCCTTCTAATGAAGACCACTTTCGGTTATGCTCAATATACTCGGTTGTACATTGATGAGATTGTGTGTTTGCACGGCGTTCCCATATGCATCGTATCCGATAGGGGCATCCAGTTCACTAGCCGTCTTTGGCAGAAGCATCAGGAAGCTTTGGGTACCAGATTGAGTTTTAGCACCGCTTTCCATCCGCAGACCGATGATCAGTTAGAGCGGACTATACAGACTCTGGAGGATATGGTTCATGCATGCGTGCTTGATTTTGGTGGCAGTTAGGATCGTCACTTGCCGTTGATAGGGTTTTCCTACAATAACAGTTATCAGGAGACGATTCAGATGGCACCTTTTGAGGTTTTGTATGGTAGAAAGTGTCGATCGCCAGTTTGTAGGACCGAACTCAGCGAGAGAAGGATTTTGGGACCCCAGCTGGTTCAAGAGACTACGGAGAAGATCCAGTTGATTCAGGATTGGATGAGAGCAGCCCAGTGCAGACAGAAGTCTTATGCCGACCGTCGTCGTCGCAGGCTCAAGTGCGCAGTGGGGGATCATGTATTCCTACGGATTTCTCCGCTGAAAGGCGTGATGAGATTTGGGAAGAAAGGGAAGCTTAGTACGCAGTGGGGGATCATGAATTCCTACAGATTTCTCCGCTGAAGGGCGTGATGATATTTGGGAAGAAAGGGAAGCTTAGTCCCAGATTTGTATTTCCTTTTGAGATTCTTGAGCGAGTTGGTACCGTTGCCTATCGTTTGGCACTTCCGCCCAGTTTTCCGGGTGTTCACCCCGTATTCCATGTATCGATGCTTCGCAAGTACCTTCATTACCCTTCTCACATGATTCAGCACTAGACCGTTCAGCTAGAGCGCAATCTTTCGTTCACCGAGCAGCCGATAGTTATATAGGATCGGCAGGTGAAGAAACTTCGGTCAAAGTTCTTTCCATCTGTGAAGGTTCTTTGGCATGGCCCGAATAGTGAAGAGGTCACATGGGAGGCCGAGAGCAAGATGCGGAAGAAATTCCCTCATCTCTTTGAAGGTACGCATAGTGAGATTTTTAAATTCGGGGACGAATTTCTTTAAGGGGGGAAGATTGTAAAAAGTTAACCAAAATAGTTTTCACATATTTTATAAAAATTTATTAATATTTTATTATTATTTGTTTTTGCTTGCACACACTTGTGCATGTTAACCTAGGGTTAATTAGTGTTAATCATGCTTAAGTAGCCATGGCACCTTAACCCTCATTCCATTTAGTTATATGTTTTTATTTAACTAATTAGTTTTTAAAAATAAAGGGTTTGAATTGGGTTGACTTGAGAGAGGGGGAGAGAGAGGATTGACATGGAAATGATGAGGCATGGCAAGCATGGGGTGCATTTAATGAAGAGAGAGAAGGGGCATGGCTACTCTCACCTTCTCATTCTCTCATTCTCATCTCACACTCCTCGTTTCTCTTCGCATTCTCTCATTCTCACTTATTTCTTCATCTCATTTTCCTCATCCCCTCAACTGAAAACCCTAACCATTTCATCTCTAAACCCAAGTCAATCCTCACTAAACCTCATTAAAACCCTTCATAAGCCTAGCTAAACCCTATTAGATGACTTGGGACATGGAAAGCTAGGATTTTTGAGCAAGTGTGGAAAGGTAGTGATCCCTAACTGTTAATTAGATATTTATAATATTGTGTTGCCTGGTGATTGTTGTTTAGAACACTAAAGTTATAGTTTTGTTCACATATCGTATTTTTAGTGTCATTTTGGGGTCACTGTGATCTTTTATCACCATGAATTTTTACTGTAAAATCTAGCAGTGTAGCAGTGTTGTACTGGAGGTCCTGAGTGTTCACCTGAAACCCTGACCCAACCCGACCTAGGAAAACCGGCGAGACTTAGAGGAATTCCGGCGTCGCTGGATTTTTGGGAGACTGGGGGGTTGTGCTTTGTAGGGTAGCTGTCTGTAGGTATTTTAGAGTGTTTGGTACTGCTTGATTTTTATGTTTTGACAGTAGGAAAAATCTGGGACCATTTAGCTAATTTTAGGTGTTTCGGCAAAGTGCGATACGATTGATCCGACGTAGTTTAAGTGTTTTTGATAGCTTGCAGTCGTGGACCTATTTTGATGATGTCGCTACACACGTTAGCCACTAAGCGAACCCTTGAGAGTTTGTTGGAGTCGGTGCGTCGATCTAAACATAGTTTGTATGTATTATCGGTCAATTTTTAAGTTGCACTTGTTATGTTTTGTGTGATATTAGGAGCGAGTGCGAGGACTTCAGACGCTACGAAGAAGGGAAAGCATGTGGTTGGATTTACCTAGCTCGAGATCATCGATGAGTAGATTTAACATCTACGGGGAAATCGCCCATATGGCGTTTAGCGTCTAGGGCTAGATATGATATTGTATCCATTATATGCATATGAGTTGATTGTGCATGAGCATCATTGCATACCATTACTTGTTGTGCCTTGACTTAGTACCTGTTGGACATTGCACCATTACTGACGGTTCATGTTGCACGAGCACTAAATTGTATGCTATACACACCGTTGGTAATTGCCATGACACGCACAACATATACACATTTGTGGTACTGTGTTCGTTATTGACATTGAGACGTTGATTCTTGCTCTATTGCGCATATGAAATGTATCATGCATACATACCTACATGTATACACACATACCTTGCTATAGCTACAAATACACCTTTATATGATGTTGCATTTGATTTTGGAGAAATTGGAAACCGCATGATATATTTAAAAACTTGATTCATTTAAAAGAGCGGTTTTTCCTTGATATGCTCATATTACTGTTCTATGTTGCATACATCATATTTCATGGATTTACGCATTGAGATATGGATTTCATGTGATTTATGGATTTGAGAACCATAGGGATATTTCAAGAAAATATGCATTGTTTTGAAAACCCGGTTTCTCTTGATGTGATATTTCGATGCGTCCACCATGAGTTTTCTCGGTTGTGAGACTTGTGTAAGAAACCCGATTCGAGAAGATGGATGATCCGTTTGTGGGTTCATGGTGGACCCGGTATGGTACCCCCGGGAAAGAAAGGTATGTTGTGCAGTAGACGATGAGCCTGGCAGAGAGACTACTACCTACCGGTGATAGCTTGGACCCGGCGGTTATCCAGAGGATACCGACCGGAGTCGTGAGATGAATATGGGCCGATCCGGACTGACGGAGCCCGTGGGCCGATCCGGACTGACGGAGCCTGAGTTATGTGGATTTACGTGTCGATATTAGACACGGGTTTTCATGATATTTCGAGTGTTGATATTGGGCACTCAGGTTCCATAAGATGTACGGATATGAGGGCCGATCAGAGTGACGGCGCCTGAGGTATTGAGATTTGGGGTGTCGTTGATGGACACCAGAATTTTTCACGATGATGATTCATTGATGATGTTATGTTTTATCCCACACTCAGGATTTATCAGATATGCATTGTTTCATGTAGTTGTAGTACCTAATGGAGTACCTTGATCATGATTGTTGCATATCCATATTGCCATACTTATGCTATCAGATTGCATGTTTTAGATTATCGTTGTTCGTGCATACCTACGATTATCTGTATGATGTTACTTACTATTCATGAGTTGACAACTCACCCCCGTTGTGCCACAGCGTTTTTGTCACGACCCAAAAATTGGCCCGTGACGGCCCTAATACTACGCAACGCCTAAAGACGTAGCGCAGTAAAAGAAAGCCAAAACCCAGAAATCTAAACCATAAAAATACGGAAAAGATAATATAAGTTTTTGAAACATTTGAAATCGCAACCCAAATTCTTTAAAAGTCGTACTTTATTTCTTTAAAATTTTGGCAATACCCCTTTTTTTGTAAAAACTAACCCAAGATGAATACAACACAAAAATATGAAGCTATAGCGAAGCCGTAAAGACAATAGAGAGAAAGCTGTATATAAAAGACAACAAATCCAAAAATAATATACAGTAACGTCCTCACCAAGTCTCTAAGTCAACAACATAATAGTAGATGGAGAGTACAAGATACAACGAATGTACAATACAAAATACAGATGACCACCAAAACCCACCTAAGCAAAATAGTACGGTGAGCTGATGCGGTATCTGTAGCAAAAGATGATAGCTGAAAAGCTGAATGGCTGAATAGCTGAATAGCTGAGTAGCCGAATTGCCTGCCTCGACTACTCTGGGGAAAGACCTGAAACACCTGTGGCACAACGGGGGTGAGTTGCCAACTCGTGAATAGTAGATAACATATGCAGGTAATCGCAGGAATGCACGTACAGCATGAATCTAAGATATGCGATTACAGTAATAACATGTCATGCAAATGCTGAATAGAGGTAAGTACACTAGCAGGTACAATCAATATGTGAAGCAATAGTAATGTGACAATAATATGCAATAACCATGCAATAGGGATGTGGGAATGTAAATATGCAACTATCATAAGGGTACACTAACAGGTACTACCAATATGTGAATCTGTGCATAAAGTAGATAAGTGTGAGGTATAGGGTGGAATATGTCATTTCCACGGAAACTTGACATCGTGGCAGGATCACAATCCATCAAGACACTCAAATCCACAATTCCTCAAATCATCCCCCAAACTGGGCTCTCACATCATATAAGTCTCACATCTCCTCAATGAACAATATCGAGTAATCTCCTATATCCCGAATGTACAATCAACAATCTCTTTCATATCCAATATCCAATCTCAATGAATCATCTATATCCCAAGTCGAATCTCAAGTAAGTTTCTAACATCCTAAAGGTATATATATATTTGCAGAAATAAATATGATGGGGCAATACACATATATTAGCGTCCCATTCCACTAATATTGGTGTTAGGGTATATATAACAACGGCTAATCCCCTGTTATATATACAAAGGTATTAAAAGAAGTATCATGAAAACAATGTGCCAAGCATCGACACAGAAATCCTGATAGGTACGTATCATACGCTGTCCCGAAAGCACGAGTGCCTAGCTCTGACCCTCGCCTTTCGACGTATGCATACGTGCATGAATCCCAACGGTGTCTCCATGACCCCCGCCGAGGCATCAGTACTGTCACCGGCAGGTACTAGCCCGCCTCCAGGCTCAATCGGCAAAATCCATCGATCTTCTTGCCGAGGGGAACCATACCGGGCCCCACCATGTACCCTCTACGGCCTCGATGCCTCCTCGTAGGGGTATATATATATCAGCACCGATAAAACTCATGGTGGATGCGCAAATATCATATCAAGGAAACCGGGTTTTTCAATGTATGCATAATTTCATGAACTCCCGCGGTTCCCAAATCCAGAAAACATCATCTAAAATCCCAATAACAATGCGCAAATCCAGGAATAAATATATGCGATATATCTGAAATGCGAGCATATAAATGAGAATATGTAGCTGAAACCAGATGTATGTGAAACCAATAAGGTACAGCTAAGTAACATCAGTAAAAGTAAATATGTAACAGCAACTGAGAATGTGTGTAACATACAGGTGTAGCAATGTATAGGTATCTACCTATAAGAACTGATGTCGTATACCCCCCTGGGTATAAGAAGAATATGAGTACGATATCCCCCGGTATAAGTAAAATATCTAAAAGGTATACCTGTAGCTGTATCACAAGGTGTAAATGTACCTATCACTAAAGGTATGATACACTATAGGTATACCGGTAAGCTAGATGTCATGTGTGGCAAGCAATAGTATCTATTAAGGGGTTGTGTGTGACATGGCAATTATTGACGGTGTGTGTGTAGCATACAGTCCGTGCTCGTGCAACATGAACCGTCAATAATATGTGCAGTGTCCTACGGCTGCTAGACACAGTATAACTATATCAAGGAAATAAAGTAAAGGCACAATTCTACAATGACGTAGAATGTGCGACAGGTATTTGAATCCTAGCCCAGACGCATAACGCCATGCGGGCGATTCCCCTGTAGATGTTAAATCTACTCACCTACGCTCCACGCTAGGTGAATCCTACCATCTGCTCCCCCCTGTAGTAGTGTCCGTAGTCCCCGCCTGCAAACCTGTAATTAAGACAAGGAAATCACATATAAGCCAAATATTCCGCGAAACGTGATATCGAACCAAAACGAGAAACTCGCGTCGCGAACTAAACGTGCGTGTGCACGATACGCTGAATCGTGTGTGTACGTGTCTAAAACTATCGCGACACGCCGCGATACGCTGGATCACAGAACTCACTCACGTATCGCGCGTATCGCGCAAACACAACGGACACCAAATACGATAAATAGTCCCAGATTTTCCTACAGGTCAAATCTTAGAAAACTAGACATGCCAAAACACTCACTACACAGCAGACTACCATACCCAAAACCCCAAGTCCTAACACCCCTTCCTGGCCGCAAATTGCGGCCAGATTGAAATAATTGGCGGCCTGGGTAGGGAGATGGTGGCTCGTGTTCTGGTGGTGGTATCTAGACCTAGTGAGCATGCCCCGGTTTTCTCAATTTTGTTCTGTAGGGTCCGGGTCAATAGCAGATCACAGATATCCAATATATCGTATAAAAACGACAAATTGCACAATTTGGAAACCTTAAGGTATTTTAGTGTAATCTGGGGTTAAACTTAGTTAAGGTGACCCTAACAACACTTAAATAGCTAGGGTTAACCAACTCCAACACATTCCAACCAAAATTCCACATAAAACACCATAACTAGCACTAAACTCATAATTTAACACAAACCGACACTAAACCATACAAGCTAAGCAAACTAGGAAATTGGGTTAAGGAAATATACCCAAAAGGACCCTAGAGAGCAGGTGAAGAAGTGGAGAAGAGCTTCTGTAAGTGCTGGGGTTCCTGTTGCTGCTGCTGCTGATGATGTCTGCTGCTGCTGCTGCTGATGATGATGATGCTGTTGCTGATGGTGATGATGCTGCTGCTGCTACTGAAGGCTGCTGCTTCTGCTGAAGATGCAGGTAAGTGTGTGTGTGTGTGAGAGTGAGAGAGTGAGTGAAAAGAGAGAACAAAGAGAGAAATGAGAGGAAATGCAAAAAAACCCTCCACTCTCTTTCTCTTCCCTCATAATGAGGCATGGCTCACACCATGCTTCCCATGCCCCCTCTCTCCCACAAAGTCAACATTTCAACCAAAACAAAGAAAATAAATTTAAAACCCTTATTATTTTTAACAACCATAACTAAATACAACCATAACTCACCTAACAACCCAAAACACTTAAACCAAGCCTAAAACTAGATTAAGAGATGGTTAAACCCCAAATTAACACCCTAGCTAACATGCACAAGTGTGTGTGTGCCTAACAAAATTCTAATAAAATACACATTAAATAGGATAAAATATTTAAAACTTAATTTGGTAAACTTTTAATGGAAAACTATATATAAAAATATAATTAGCCACAAAACACATTCTAAGGTGTTACAATCTCCCTCCTTAAAAGAAATTCGTCCCCGAATTTAAAAATATACTTCTACGCGTACCTTCAAAGAGAAGATTACAACTCTCAAATCTCGCTCGCAGCCTCCCAAGTGATTACCTCACTATACGGCTACGCCCAAGAAAAACCCTTCACAGATGGTAAGACTCTTGACCGATGTTCCTCCACCTGCCGAGCCATTAACACCATTGGCTGCTGGTGAACGAAAGATCGCGTCCAAGCTACATGGTCTGGTGCTAAATCATGTGAGAAAGGTCAAGAAGGTAATTGTAAAGTATCATCACAAGGAATACGGGGTGAAAATCCAATAATCTGGGCGGAAGTGCCAAATTAAAGGTAACGAAACTAACTCGCTTATAGGACCTTAGAAAGACCTAATCCTGGGACAAACTTCCCATAATCCAACACGTCATTCATCGGAAAGCCCGTAGGAATACATGATCTGTCCCTGCGGACTCGAGTCTATGGCTAACACAGTCGGCATAAGACCTCAGTTCGCAATGGACAATTCCCATCCTGACCTAATACAGCTGGACTATCTCCGAAGTCTCAAGACTAGCTGGGGTCCAAAGTCCTACTTACGCAGAGTCAGAAAAACAACAGACCGGTAATCGACATGACCTAACCCCTAAACCTAAAGGTGGTCAATTGGAGTGTCTCCTGATAACAACTATCGAAGGAGAACCCTAACGATGGCGAGTAACGATCCCAAACTGCTGACAACAATTCAAACAAACACTCAACTAAACAAGAAACAACTGAGCACATTGAGTATAACCGGACGACAAGAATCCGAATGGAGTCACACCCTGACTAAACTTGGATAGAAACCATAACGAAATTCGTGGAGATCTGCTCCTACTCCTACTTCAGAACGGTTAAAGATTGCAACTCTCCAGCCGGCCTCAGATGCTCGACCCAAGCACACGACAAAATAGACACCTGGAATTGAACCATGAAACTTCTCTTTATATTCCTGTCCACCCGTAACTATCTCACAAGTCACGTCAATATTGGCGGAACTTGAATGAACACAGAGAGTTGACCGATGTGCTTACTCTAGGATTGCACGTCTCTACCTGATAATGTTAGGTACACAAACGCGTCCCTAACTTAGCACATCATTGTCATAAATCAAGGACTCCGAATCATTACCCAGCCGAGTATGCTCAAGTATCTCTGACGACGAGCATCGGCGGGCAGTGTCTCGCGAAAACGATTTTAAGGAAAGTGGTCAGGCGCGGACATGAGCAAGCTGTCCCCTCCGTAGAGATGAACTTAAGCTATACTCGACGATCACACAAGAACTGTAAATCTGTAGAAGACTATCACAACAATCCAAATCCGCTGCAGGAAGATGTACATTAAGCTCTGGTGGTCCGTGAAAATCTGACATGACTCTCGAACAGATAGTGTCTCCAAATCTCCAACACAAAACCACCGCGGCCATCTCCAGATCATGAGTGGAATATCCTCCTCGTACTTCCTCCAAATGTAGGGAAGCAAAAGCGATAACTCTGTAGTGTCACCTCAGTACACACTCGAGCCTACTCAAGAAACATTACAGTTAAACAACAAAGTCGCCCGAACCAGAAAGCAAAGAAAGAACTGATGCATTTGTTAACCGAATCTCCAACTGCCGAAAACTCCGTACGCATGCCTCAGTCCACAGAAAAGAAACCTCCTTTCCGGTCAATTCAGTCGACGGTGCAGCACTACTCTAGCAATCCTGCATGAAACGGCGGTAAAACCTGCTAAGCCCAACAATCTGCGGACCTCCGTCCTGCACACATGTCTGGGCCTAAGCTGCACGACCACGATCTCCCTCGGAACCGTACGAAACCGTCTCCCGTGACTAGAAGACCTAGGAGTCAACACAAAACAAGCCTGAAGAAACACTCCGAGAATTTAGCAAACTGCTGGTGCTCTCTCCAGTATCTGCATAACAAATCCTCAAGTGCTACTCCTGTTCCTCAAGACACATTACATAGACCAGAATGTCGTAAATAACACAACAAAACTGGTCGAGGAACGGCCTGAAGAAATCTGGTTCATCACATCTACGAATGCTGCTAGGGCATCAGTGAATCCAACGACTCACAAAAACACCCAAAGCCCATAGCACGCATAAGGCAGTCCTCGGAATGCCATCACCCCGAATCCGTAATAATGATGACCTGATCTCGAACAAACTTAGAAAATGTCTCGCACTCTGGGGCTGATCGAAGAAATCGTCACGGCGAGGTGGAAGATACTTATCCGCACCGTAAGCCGGTTCAATTAACGATCCGTCGATACGCAACCCTAAACTGCCGTCTTCCTCCTCGACGAATAGAAATAGGAGCTTCCAAAAGCGAAACACTCAGACGCACAAAACTCCCCAAACCACAACTCTGCAGCTGATCCTTAAGATCCCAAGCTTCGCCGGCTCATCCGAAACAACGTCGGAAAAACTCTCGCACGAAAAGAACCCGGTCCAACAATCCCACTGTGGCTCCGGTAACACGAATGAACGCCGAGAATTCACGACATCTCCTCAGTAGCCGACTAGCGAAAAAGGCTGAATTCAAGCTGTGAGAGGCGACACAACTATCCACCTGCACAACAAGAATTGTCTTGCCGGGGAAAACAAAACCTAACTTGACTGTCTCCTCGCGGTAGTCCACAAACGCCTAGCACGTAGTTAGCCAATCCGTGCCCAGGAGAACGTCAAATCCAACGTCTCTAGAAGGATCAAACGACGGACGAATCTCTATCTCCTATCCGATTGGCACAAAAATGAAATACGTGTCGCGCAACAAAAGAATCGCTGACAGAAGTTAACACAACTACGACAAATCTACCCAACCACGGTACAAGCATGAAAAACAAACGGATACATCAAAAGAACATATAAAAAAAGATACCTGAAAACTCCACATTGGACGTCTGCGCGTCCCGATGAGTAGAAGCAAACACCTGTGTCTGCCCTCTACTCGCAGCTGGATGAACTCCTCTGGTAGACTGAACCCTCTGAGCAAATCTTCCACATCCACGGCCTCTCTGAGTACGATCCTGGCGCCGTGCTGAGGAACAATCCCTGACTAAGTGCTGAAGGCTTCCGCATCGAAAGCATCCACGTGCTGACTGCTGACCATCCTGGGGCTGAGAGCTGAACGACTGTCCTCGTCCTAAGCCTCTGCTACTCCCGCGACGGCCACAAAATCTGTCTCGATGACCAAACCTCTGTCTCTGGGCTGGTACACTGGTATGAGTCCTCCACTGTCCTGGAACTCTCTGAGCCTCTGGAATATGCGCCTCATCAACTGGAGCTGCAACCACTGGTGCTATATAGGTGACGGACTGCTGCATGCTGATCGCAAGTGTAAACTGAGTAACAGGGGTAACAACCTCCCGTCGTAGCTCCCGAACGACCTCAACCAATGAACTCATCGTCTGGTGGAAGTCCTGCATCTCTGCCAAAAGTCTATCAATAGTATAGGTCGTAGGCTGGTCCGTCTGCACCTGTGCAACTAGAGTGCCATCCTGGTCAGTACTCGTCTCACCCGAGCCAACTCTGACCTCGGCCCTCGTTGCATCATTCTGAGTCCCCATAGTCATCGGCGGCAAGGCTATAAATAGATATAAGATTCGATGAGAATAAGGAAATCGAATCTCAAGGATAGGAATCATCAAGGAAGGAATTTCAAACAATTGTACTTAGGTCACTTAATGCAAGGTACCGCATCGTGGGTATGCTGCAGACATACACACACTACGTTACTCTGCTTAAGCAACCTACTCCATCATACTAAGGTCATCCTACACTCCGAAAGGTAAAACCTAGCGCTTTGATACCAACTTTGTCACGACCCAAAAATTGGCCCGTGACGGCCCTAATACTACGCAACGCCTAAAGACGTAGCGCAGTAAAAGAAAGCCAAAACCCAGAAATCTAAACCATAAAAATACGGAAAAGATAATATAAGTTTTTGAAACATTTGAAATCGCAACCCAAATTCTTTAAAAGTTTTACTTTATTTCTTTAAAATTTTGGCAGCACCCTTTTTTTTGTAAAAACTAACCCAAGATGAATACAACACAAAAATATGAAGCTATAGCGAAGCCGTAAAGACAATAGAGAGAAAGATGTATATAAAAGACAACAAATCCATAAATAATATACAGTAACGTCCTCACCAAGTCTCTAAGTCAACAACATAATAGTAGATGGAGAGTACAAGATACAACGAATGTACAATACAAAATACAGATGACCACCAAAACCCACCTAAGAAAAATAGTACTGTGAGCTGATGCGGTATCTGTAGCAAAAGATGATAGCGGAAAAGCTGAATGGCTGAATAGCTGAGTAGCCGAATAGCCTGCCTCGACTACTCTGGGGAAAGACCTGAAACACCTGTGGCACAACGGGGGTGAGTTGCCAACTCGTGAATAGTAGATAACATATGCAGGTAATCGCAGGAATGCACGTACAGCATGAATCTAAGATATGCGATTACAGTAATAACATGTCATGCAAATACTGAATAGAGGTAAGTACACTAGCAGGTACAATCAATATGTGAAGAAATAGTAATGTGACAATAATATGCAATAACCATGCAATAGGGATGTGGGAATGTAAATATGCAACTATCGTAAGGGTACACTAACAGGTACTACCAATATGTGAATCTGTGCATAAAGTAGATAAGTGTGAGGTATAGGGTGGAATATGTCATTTCCACGGAAACCTGACATCGTGGCAGGATCACAATCCATCAAGACACTCAAATCCACAATTCCTCAAATCAGCCCCCAAACTGGGCTCTCACATCATATAAGTCTCACATCTCCTCAATGTACAATATCGAGTAATCTCCTATATCCCGAATGTACAATCAACAATCTCTTTCATATCCAATATCTAATCTCAATGAATCATCTATATCCAAAGTCGAATCTCAAGTAAGTTTCTAACATCCTAAAGGTGTATATATATTTGCAGAAATAAATATGATGGGGCAATACACATATATTAGCGTCCCATTCCACTAATATTGGTGTAAGGGTATATATAACAACGGCTAATCCCCTGTTATATATACAAAGGTATTAAAAGAAGTATCATGAAAACAATGTGCCAAGTATCGACACAGAAATCCTAATAGGTACGTATCATACGCTGTCCCGAAAGCACGAGTGCCTAGCTCTGACCCTCGCCTTTCGACGTATGCATACGTGCATGACTCCCAACGGTGTCTCCATGACCCCCGCCGAGTCATCAGTACTGTCACCGGTAGGTACTAGCCCGCCTCCAGGCTCAATCGGCAAAATTCATCGATCTTCTTGCCGAGGGGAACCATACCGGGCCCCACCATGTACCCTCTACGGCCTCGACGCCTCCTCGTAGGGGTATATATATATCAGCACCGATAAAACTCATGGTGGATGCGCAAATATCATATCAAGGAAACCGGGTTTTTCAATATATGCATAATTTCATGAACTCCCGCGGTTCCCAAATCCAGAAAACATCATCTAAAATCCCAATAACAATGCGCAAATCCAGGAATAAATATATGCGATATATCTGAAATGCGAGCATATAAATGAGAATATGTAGCTGAAACCAGATGTATGTGAAACCAATAAGGTACAGCTAAGTAACATCAGTAAAAGTAAATATGTAACAGCAACTGAGAATGTGTGTAACATACAGGTGTAGCAATGTATAGGTATCTACCTATAAGAACTGATGTCGTATACCCCCCCTGGGTATAAGAAGAATATGAGTACGATATCCCCCGATATAAGTAAAATGTCTAAAAGGTATACCTGTAGCTGTATCGCAAGGTGTAAATGTACCTATCACTAAAGGTATGATACACTATAGGTATACCGGTAAGCTAGATGTCATGTGTGGCAAGCAATAGTATCTATAAGGGGTTGTGTGTGACATGGCAATTATTGACGGTGTGTGTGTAGCATACAGTCCGTGCTCGTGCAACATGAACCGTCAATAATATGTGCAGTGTCCTACGGCTGCTAGTCACAGTATAACTATATCAAGGAAATAAAGTAAAGGCGCAATTCTACAATGACGTAGAATGTGCGACAGGTATTTGAATCCTAGCCCAGACGCATAACGCCATGCGGGCGATTCCCCTGTAGATGTTAAATCTACTCACCTACGCTCCACGCTAGGTGAATCCTACCATCTGCTCCCCCCTGTAGTAGTGTCCGTAGTCCCCGCCTGCAAACCTGCAATTAAGACAAGGAAATCACATATAAGCCAAATATTCTGCGAAACGCGATATCGAACCAAAACGAGAAACTCGCGTCGCGAACTAAACGCGCGTGTGCACGATACGCTGAATCGTGTGTGTACGCGTCTAAAACTATCGCGACACGCCGCGATACGCTGGATCACAGAACTCACTCACGTATCGCGCGTATCGCGCAAACACAACGGACACCAAATACGATAAATAGTCCCAGATTTTCCTACAGGTCAAATCTTACAAAACTAGACATGCCAAAACACTACACTACACAGCAGACTACCATACCCAAAACCCCAAGTCCCAACACCCTTTCCTGGCCGCAAATTGCGGCCAGATTGAAATAATTGGCGACCTGGGTAGGGAGAGGGTGGCTCGTGTTCTGGTGGTGGTATCTAGACCTAGTGAGCATGCCCCAGTTTTCTCAATTTTGTTCTGTAGGGTCCGGATCAATAGCAGATCACAGATATCCAATATATCGTATAAAAACGACAAATTGCACAATTTGGAAACCTTAAGGTATTTTAGTGTAATCTGGGGTTAAACTTAGTTAAGGTGACCCTAACAACACTTAAATAGCTAGGGTTAACCAACTCCAACACATTCCAACCAAAATTCCATATAAAACACCATAACTAGCACTAAACTCACAATTTAACACAAACCGACACTAAACCATACAAGCTAAGCAAACTAGGAAATTGGGTTAAGGAAATATACCCAAAAGGACCCTAGAGAGCAGGTGAAGAAGTGGAGAAGAGCTTCTGTAAGTGCTGGGGTTTCTGTTGCTGCTGCTGCTGATGATGTCTGCTGCTGCTGCTGCTGATGATGATGATGATGCTGTTGCTGATGGTGATGATGCTGCTGCTGCTACTGAAGGTTGCTGCTTCTGCTGAAGATGCAGGTAAGTATGTGTGTGTGTGTGAGTAAGAGAGTGAGTGAAAAGAGAGAACAAAGAGAGAAATGAGAGGAAATGCAAAAACCCCCTCCACTCTCTTTCTCTTCCCTCATAATGAGGCATGGCTCACACCATGCTTCCCATGCCCCCTCTCTCCCACAAAGTCAACATTTCAACCAAAACAAAGAAAATAAATTTAAAACCCTTATTATATTTAACAACCATAACTAAATACAACCATAACTCATCTAACAACCCAAAACACTTAAACAAAGCCTAAAACTAGATTAAGAGATGGTTAAACCCCAAATTAACACCCTAGCTAACATGCACAAGTGTGTGTGTGCCTAACAAAATTCTAATAAAATACACATTAAATAGGATAAAATATTTAAAACTTAATTTGGTAAACTTTTAATTGAAAACTATATATAAAAATATAATTAGCCACAAAACACATTCTAAGGTGTTACAGTACCTAATGGAGTACCTTGATCATGATTGTTGCATATCCATATTGCCATACTTATGCTATCAGATTGCATGTTTTAGATTATCGCTGTTCGTGCATACCTACGATTATCTGTATGATGTTACTTACTATTCATGAGTTGACAACTCACCCCCGTTGTGCTACAGTGTTTTGCAGGCTTGACCCTCAGAATAGTCACGGCAGGGCTTCTTATTGTATCTATTTCAGCGGATACCGCTACGGTTGGCTGTAAGGCCTTTTTGCTGTAGGTGGGTTTGCGGTTATCCGATTATATCCATTGTATATCTCATTGTATCTAGTACTCTCCATCTACCACTTTCATGTATTGACTTAGAGATGAGTTGTGAGGACCGATATTTTATATTTTGTGACGTTGGGTGTCGTGCTCATGTGAGCCGGCCTTTCTTATGTTGCTTTATCTCTTTTATATTGTTTTCATGTTATTGTCTATTTCTTCGCTACGACGTTATATATATATACTTGTGGTGGTTGTTTCCGCCTTTGGGCATGATTTGCTCCCGTTTGGGGATGCTTTATTTTTATCCTATGTTTGTACCTATTTCGGGGCTAGTTTTTACAAAGGAGGTGCTGCCGAAATTTTTAAGAAAATAAACTTAAGGTTTAAGATTTTTACTTGAGAATTCCAAATGTTTTTAACAATATTTTTATCAATTACTTCTTTGATGGTTTAGATTTCTGGGTTTTCGGCTTACTTAAATTGCGTTACGCCTGTTGACGTCACGTGGTTTAAGTGCCGGTCACGTGTCTAAATTTAGGACGTGACACCAAAGATGGGCGAGCCGCATGAAAGTTGGTCATATCCTATCTCGGGAAATGTCTTGACTACCAATGATAGCAACCCGCTAACGCAAGATCAAATCATGGATTTGGTCGCCAACAAAGTCAAAACATTGATAGCCGAAGTGCAAAAAGATATCAGCAGTAGTCAGAGACCATATCTTGCTCGGTATGATGTGGTAGAGTTTCCTGGTGACTATTTCATCCCCAAGTTCATAAGATTCGATGGGACGGGAAATGTGAACAGCACATCGCCCACTTTAAAGCCTCATGCGGGAATACTGGGGGCAATGATGCGCTTCTCCTCCGCCAGTTCGTTAATAGCTTAACCGATGTCGCTTTCAACTGGTACACGAGCATACCGGATGGCTCCGTTACTACTTTCATCCAAATGGAATCTCTGTTTCGATAAAGGTTCATGAGTGTTGGCGATAAGATCACCATCGCCGACCTTGTAAGGACCAAGCCAAAGAACAACGAAAACAGCACAGATTTATAACCCGATGGCGCAATCTCTCCATCAAATGTGAACCACCGATAGATCATGACTAATCTATCAGCCTCCTCATCGGAAATCTCAACAATTGGATGGCCCCGTTTCTATGCATCACGGGTCTCAAAATATTCCAAGAGCTGACCAGAAAAGTTCAGATCTTGGAGCGCTCAAAGAAAGAGTCCTCATCTGATTCCAAAAATAACAATAGGTCTTGGAGAAACCAAAAGGACGATAATCGCAAAGGTGGAAATTCCGACGATACTGAATCTTTTAATATTTTGGCTAACCAAAATAAGCGAGGGATGAGCGGGGATAACGCCAACCAGCCTCAGAAGCCAGTGTTCGGAGAGGGAGGAGAATCTCCACTGAAAGAGAAGCTGGATAAAGTCTATTCTTTCAGAAGGGACAAAGTCCGTAAACTATTCAAGGATGCCCTAAGAAATGCTTTACAATTGCCAAAATAAAAAAGATCTCAAGAAGCGAATATGACCGACGACCCCAAATATTGCCCCTATCATAGAGTGATAGGTCATGCTTTTGAAGACTGCTTTGTCTTTAAAGATTGGGTCGAAAAGCAATACAAAGCAGGAGAGATAGAACTGTCTAAAAGTGTGTTAGTAAACAGTCAATCTGCGACCGCCAATTACATACAAATGGAGACCGAAGTCCTTCGGGAACCTGATTCTCTCAGACATCTGCCTTTCCTTGAAAAGAGAGGACAAAGACAACAAGCTAAGAGCCAAACGAGCAATATTGCCAATTAAGAAGCGGTAAATGGGTATACAACCCATACGGTCTACATAATGGAGCCCAGAGAAACAAGTCTTCCTACGCCTTATAGCCATGACGATGACGTGGTTATTGCCATCCAACACCGGCTCGGTCTAGATGACGGAAAGCCCGCTTATGCAATTAAGCCAAAGGAGCCCATAGTTCCTGCAGAATCGAGCCCAGGCTCTAACAGATGACCACTACGTCGTTAAACTGAAAACAGTCGACCACCACGTCGTTAAACTGGGAACAATCGACCTCTAAGTCGTTAAACTGGGAATGTAAAAAATGTGTAAATTAAAAAAGGGCCGAAATAATGGGGAAACTCGCAATAAAAATCAGCGAGTAAAATAAAAAGGAAAATAAGCAGCCGAAATGATGGGACAATCGCCAATGAATAGCCGAAATGATAGGGCAATCGCGATCTTCGCGATAAGAAAAGCTGAAATGATAGAGCAATCACGGTAAAAAAAACCTCCAAAGGCGAATGATGAGTCTCTCCTGGTACCATATTCTAGTGCAGCGATGCAGACGCCGACCAAAATCCAAATCCCTAAATAGCGAATGATGAGTCGCTTCTGGTACCATATTCCAGTGCAGCGATACAGATGCCAACCAAAATTTCAAATCTCTAAATGTCCCAACGGTGAATGATGAGTCACTCCTGGTACCATATTCCAGTGCAGCTATGCAGACGCCAACAAAGTCCCAAAATTCTCCCAGCCCTACGGTTGGTCCCTAAACTGACTACCGTATACAATCCACGGGCTCAAATAATTCACATCACACCCATGCCCTACCACAATCACTAGTCACGCGGCCGGTCTCCGCCCTTGGAATTATGCTCCATTTGGAAAGACCCACTCATGTGTCCTCACGATACATAAAGAGAACAAAACTTACAGGATCCTCACGACTCGTAAGAAAACACCTTCGTGGGATCCTTACGACGCACAAAGGAACAACACTCTTGAGAGTCCTCACGACTCCTAAGGAGAAAATACACCTACGAGATCCTTTCGGCTCATAGGGAGAATTTATAGGACCCTTACGGCTCATAAAATTGAAAAGCCTCAGGTGATAGGGACCTAAACCTATCTCCTAAGCCATCGCTCCCCAACAGGAAAAGGCAAATGATGAATTACTCCCGTCACCTGTGCTTCAGTGTTAGCAACGCTGATACCGACCCCAACCCTAAAATTCCAAACTTTCGATCCAATAGACCCCTAAGTCATTAAACTGGGAACAGATGACCTCTAAGTCATTAAACTGGGAACAGATAACCCCTAAGTCGTTAAACTGGGAACAAAGGAAATCCCCTCATAGCAAATGATGATTCGCTCCCGGTACCACATTCCGGTGTAGCGATGTTGATGCCAAACAAAAACCAAAATCTCCAAATTCTCTCATGGCAAATGATGATTCGCTCCTGGTACCACATTGCAGTGTAGCGATGCTGATGCCAAACCAAAACCAAAATCCTTAAATTATCTCACGGCAAATGATGATTCACTCCTGGTACCATATTCCAGTGTAGCGATGTTGATGCTAAACAAAAATCTAAATTCCAAATCCCAAACCGTAATGCCTCGAATTCAAGGGTCCCACCAAACAAGGCAGGAATCGGACAAATCAAACTACAAGATCAAAAGTCCCGCCGGACAAATTGGAACTTCCAAAACAAATCATGCCAACCAATTCCGACAATGGCCTCTACATCAAAAAATAGAAACACTCCATTCCGGGGAAACGTCGACCAGTAACACTCCGTGACGAGGACACGTTAACCAGCGACACTCCATGCCGGGGAAAAGTCGACCAGCGACACTCCGTGCCGGGGACACGTAAACCAGCGACACTCCGTGCCGAGAAAATGTCGACCATCGACACTCCGTGCCGGGGACACATCAACCAGCGACACTCAGTTCCTGGGAAATGTCAAACAGACACTCCACCTCGAGGATAAGTCGACCAGCGACACTCCGTGCTGGGGAAACATCGATCAAAGACATTCCACACCGGGAAAATGTCGACCATAGACACTCCGTGCCGAGGAAACGTCGACCACAGACACTCCATGCCGGGGAAACGTCTGTAAGGCTACGCCAGCGCCCCGGCCATCAATACATGGCCAAATGCGGAATAAAAACTTTTAAAACTGGCGCTAACAGAACCATAAACGACGGATCATGTCATTAACCCTATACTAGTTAACTGTAAAGAGTTTAGAGAGGTTATACCGATCGATCCGTATCCTTCGGTCTTCAACCTCTGTCCTCATCTTGTTTTGGCTTCCTCGACCAAGTTCGCTCACCGTTCTCCCTCGTCAAAGTAATGAAAAAGTTGTGAGCTCAAGTTTTTGCTTTAGCACAAAAGAAAAAAAACCAAGTGAAGAAAAAACATCTATTGTTTTTCTTGTGAGTGTGCGGTATTTGTTTTGAGCAAGTGATGAAAAATCCCAACACAAATATCTCACACCCAACTCCATGAGTCACCAAGTGCACATGTGCCACCATCAATGCACACAAGACCCAACACCATGAGTCACCAAGTGAGCACATGCACAATGAATGCCCTAGGCCAAAACTTATGCACATAATTTCCACCAAATTAAACACTAAATTAAATGTTTAATCAAAACAAAGAAATGCTATCTTCAAAAGTAAACTCATAATGAATTACAAGAATACCCCTCATCTGTACATATATACCCGCATCCGTATTTTGACTGAATATGAATACAACGAGACGAAAATAATCCAACAATATAATATTAGGATCCGGCTTAAACCAAAGCCCACTAGTATTATCCATCCGATCATGATCCATGCACAAGTGCACGTATATGATCGAACCCTGCCATAAAACCATACGACCTCTACAACATTTAACCCGAACCAGGGAAACCCTCTCTGTGGGACTCTAAAGACTCGTCAATACACTGGAACTGGGTTTAACCACAACCGCGTCAGTGGCACAAGCTGTACGTAACGGCTGCCCAGGTATTGAGTGAAAGGGAGGCCGACGAGCGAACTCATCTCGAAACCCTACTAAGCCTGACAGTGACAATATCCATACAGTCCGGTCCGTTCGTCTATGGGTATCGCATATCGAGTCTAAGGGGGTGGATAAAGTCAGACCCCTAATAACGCAATATTCAGTGTCAGTATGAAGCCCATCACCACCCGAGAAACTACTGATCCGAATCAGTAATTCTCGACTACCTTGGCCAAGGATTTCTGGTGATGGTTATCCGTGCACACCACGACATCAACCCCCAATACTGGGAGAGACGAATCCCCTGACGATCCGCTCACTGCCTCCATATGGCTTGGGACTGTACCCAACTAAAACCTATTTGCACGATTCCTTTGAGCCATGGTAAGGTAGTAATCAAAACATGGAGGGAACTCACACGAGACAAATGATGATATCAGGTCGATAGATTAACCTGTACACAAGTCACCAGAGAACTGCTATCTGACAATAGGTATAATACCAACTAGCATATTCCCGGCGAGTCCGTCCGGTGTACTCATAACCTAATGAGCACCTGTATATATCTTAGGTGAACCAACTGACACCAATGGCTTGTGAGACCGGCCACTGCCCCTCGTCGGGGTCTCGATCCGTATACACTAGTCTACTCTCGGAGTATCGATGCCCAGTCTCGAAACTCCCATGACTAGGGGACACTTTAAGGATGTTCTTATAGACCACCCAAGTTTCACGTATATGATCGCCATCATACTGCTGGTAGTCAAGTAAGAATCCTATGGGCTCTATCAACATGTAATAGTGATCTGTAATGTCACCTGAAGCATGTACACGATGATAAAGACAAACCAAATAGCATACTATCATCTCGAGTAAGACTGTTCTACCGGTACATGTCCTCCCTCAATCATTGCAATCACGTGCATGCGATCCAATAATTGACTTGAGGGCACTATAGCCAACAATCTCCCACATGTACTTAAGGCTAATTATTGCGGTGTCACATACTCACAGCCCGTGTGATACCGAACACCCAACTCCTCTACTAATCAGTTTCACAAAGCTCGTTTGTAAAACTATTGCGTTCGAGAAATAGCCTCAGTGAGTGGATCCACTCTAATGTTTCTTTCTATGTCTCTTTTTATCTCAAGTTCGCGAAGAAAGCCATCTCCCAAAATGAGCAATACCTATCTTAGAATATGTCTGGATATCTGATGGGACCCTGTTCACAAATGAACTCCAAATCCAGCAAACTTCTTAGACTGTACCGTCAACTGAATTTAATTAGTATCCTGCACCATGCCTCCCTCAGTATCCGCTTGGACCATCTGTCCAAACTATTGCCCCTCGTTAAGAAGGAAAACTATAACTCTGACAAACACTCTGTCACCCAAGTCACCTTAGAAGGCTGGAATGATAACCGTCTCCCGAAGGAGGCTGCCATTACCAAATCCATAGAACATACACTTATGTTCATAAACTTGTTCCGAACGTTTCTCCAGGATTGGATTAATATATCAACTTATTGCATCTAGTGCAAAAACAATATCTGGTGTGGTACTTGATATCTCATGATTGACTCAATTGCCTAAGCAAATGATATGCCAATCATGCACATCCTTCTCCGCTTTAGTTTGTAAGACACCTTTAAAGAGGGTGACTCCTTCACCTGTAGGTACACCGCAATGCCAGGAGTCATCCATTCTAAAACACCTTTAGAATACTGTCTAAGTACCCAGATTGGGAAACTACCCAAATCTAGATCTAAAACCATAGATCTAGTAACCAGAATGCCTAATATAATATCAATATCCTATGTGGAGAAACCACTGTATGACAACCACAGTATAACCGATCGTAGTGTAGGAATTTCACTTCCTACAAAGTGTATGTCATCCAAATACCAGGACATACCACACTGCTACCTTCTTAACAGATCCATCTCTATTCTGATGAAGTCAAAACCTATGACTGTCACATCAAAAATAGATGATCTATCTTCGCTATACCTGCTTTAGTGTATAAATAGACATATGCAACTTGTCCACTATACTTCCGTTGCTCCCACTGACTACAGCAACCCTCTAGCGGAGTCATATACATGTGCACTTCTAAAGCTAGTTTAGAACGACACTATATTCATCCTCCTGCCGGATCTCATAGTCTGGAAAAGCAGTAATGACAAGTCTGGGTAAACAAGAACCTCCATGTCACCGTCCTTGAGGATACCGGAGTACCTCTCGGGTGCCTGAGGTTACCCACCATATATGTGGAGTGGCTAATGGAATGTCAAACCAGATTGAATCTTTAGGTTCTATTAAATTTTCAGTAATCTTTTGTAGTTATGGAATCACTTCCAATTCTACCATACCCCCACTACTGTTTTCTGAAAAAGTCTATTTTGCTAAAACTATGGCGAGTCAAGAACAATATCACTATTGATCTTCCAGATGGTAGAAAGATACCCCTCATCATAGCCCGGGATAACCCATAAACTGTCGTTACAGAAACGTGCCTTGAGTTATCCAGAGTTAGGTTTTAAGCATACGCCGGATAACGCCATATACCTTAACATCGTTAAGATATGAACCATTCTATATACAATATAGAAACAGAGGCACTGATTCAATTGGAACAAGATTCAAATCATGCAACTGTCGCCAGTGCATTTTAACTAAATGGAGAGAGGTCGATCAGCATTACTCAACTTAGGAGTGCATCCAGATATGAGTAATCTGAAAGAGAAGCAAGTTCTCAAAACCATTACTATCAACTGAATACCAAATACAAGTATCTATATTTTCGATCACCTTGAACAATCCTGATACTTGCAACACATGGTTCTCTACTTTATTCTTGTACCTATAACTTCTCAAAACTTGGACCTTGTATTTCTATGAAATACTTGTCTAAAACTGGAGAAGTCATAATTAAACAGAATATAGTATGAGTACCAACCCCTTTGTCTTAATGGACACTGGAAAACATACAATACTTTGTATAAGTCCCCTGTTGAATAACTCAAACCATGTGCGTCATAAGTTGAAAATTGTACTATGGTTAAGAAGAATTACACCTCTATTTAATACTCCTTACCTAACCATCAACTGATATAGGTAAATGTCATGGACATAATTTCAAAAAATTATATCTCACATTATAAAATAAACGTACAGATATATCAATTTGAAATTGGTGCATAATAACGGATATTCAAAACCAAAAATTTGCCGTCAGGCAAAACCCCAGGTGATTTCCTCAAATATCACCACGTATTTCGATATAATGAGGATGTAATCACCTGATTCCCAATAACTTGCTCCCACTCATTATCTGTAAAACCATACAGATGTGAGAATCAAACCTGGTAAATACATACCCTGGAGTAAGGATCTAATTGGAAAATTAGTTTTCAATTAACAACGAATAGTGAAATTGAAACATTAAAATGTTTCGAAGGGGTATCCGGGTATTCCTAGTAATGCCTCTTCCATTATCCCGATTCATGACTGTAACCGTATATTTCTTTGTCGTCTCTCCAAATCCTTTTATCTGTCTCTACTCATTACCCTCTGTACACCACCCTTAGGCTAAATGGTTTTCTTCCTTCCTTACCGTTCGGTACCAGCCTATGGTTTGGAAGAAACCTATCCAATAAGAATAATAAGTGTACTCTCCTAATCCTAGGAGCCCTCGTAACCTGAGAGAAGGTAAAAATTAAAGACAACTGAATAATCCTTATTCTATTTATCCTACACCAGAATCCATCCTCGAACTAGAACAAATTCCTTCGAGTTCGTATATAACTATACGACGGATTATCCAATAACTGTGGATTTTCGTAGTGATACGGGGTGTTCCGGAGAAATATAAAGGTGAAGTAGGAGTGGCGATGAAATACGTGGTTTGGTCGTGAATGATAGAAGTCGCAATTTACTTTGCCCTCTTTATAATCCCTTTATCTGTCTTTACTTATTACCTCATGTACACCTCACTTAGGCTAATTGGTTTTCTTCCTTCCCCACCTTTCGGCACCTGCCTATGATTTAGAAGAAGACTATCCAATAAGAGCAATAGGTGTACCCTCTCCTAATCCTAGGAGCCCTCACAACCTGAGAGAAGGTAAAAGGAAAAGACAACTGAATAATCCTATTCAATTTCTCCTGAACCGGAAACCATCCTCGAATCTAAAACAAGTTTCTTCGAGTTCGTATGTAACTATACGACGGTCATATCCAGTGAAAGTGGATCTTCGTAGTGATACGGAATGTTCCGGAGAAAAAAAAAGGGTAAAAGAAGGAGTGGCAATGAAATATGCAACTCTGACAATCCAAAAGCCAGTGTTTTAAGAAAGTTCGGTTAACTTGGTTACTGAGTTATAGTCTAGGGTCAGGACATGGTCGATACCAAAAAGAGAGAGAAAAGAAACACTCTGCATGCACTCTAACCTAGATCAGAATGGTTAATCACTTTATCTAATCAGGATATCTCCCACTGTATGCTCAAATTCTCCTCCAAACCTGAAAGTATAATTAGTCGGGATCATCTAAAATCACCCGAGGAGTAAACCAACTCATCAGTGGGTATCGAGATCCAACTATCATCGCATAATAACCTGATGGAATCCACTCACGTTATCACACTCCAGAAGGTATGCGCATGCCTGGCAAGTTTTCTGTATATTTGAAACTCCCGATGTGATTTTTACCCCATGCTCTTATGACCTTGACGAAGGCCAACAAATCATAAGTCACATGTCAAGTTCTACCCTTCATTGTCCAGGGTAATTTGAACCCACCCGTACTCGCCCTTGACGAAGGCCAACAAAGTTGTATGGCTGTCCCAAACCAACGCATCTATCTATGCAACAGAAAGAACAATCAGCTACCATACACTATGCCTTGACGAAGGCCAACGAACATAGCATGAATACTAAGTGCTACCCGTCTGAAATGACGAAGGGCTACGGATGGTTTTTGGCGAAAAATATTTAACGTAATGAACTTGATATCGTTGAAGGAACCGGATAGCTTTTTAAAAATATATAGTGGCGAAAACCTTTGCTAAAGAGGTCACTCCCGGTGAAGGGATTTCGGCTCTTTCCTCGTAGAATAAGGTGCAGGATTTTCTCACTGAATACCGCGATGCAAAGCAAAAAATAATCGACTATAGTGAAGTTATTACCCTAACGCAAACTTCTGCCCAAGGGGTCACTCCCGATGAAGAGATCTCGGCCCTTGCCTCGTCGAATGAGGTGCTCGATATTCATAACCGAATACCGCTGTGCAAAACAAAACAAAATGTCCTTGTAATAACAGCTTTTTGAAAATAGTTCCAACAATATCGAATAGGTCTGTTTTCCTTTGCATTGATCTGAATCAATGCAGTCCCATCAATTAATCACACCAGAAAAGAATGAAAATATGATATGCGTATATGCCATCCGCATTCGCCATTAGGTCTCTTCATCGCCCGTTAGGTTACTTAACTAATGACAGAGCGGGGACTGGACTAGCGAGGGTGTGAAACATTTACATCATTTACTAGTATATATATAGCAATATATAACAATCGCTCCAGGTATGATAAATGCAATATCACAGACAAGCGATAAGCATCACAGAACAATACAGATAAACTGGGAGCCCCGGGTTTCCTTTGAGCAGCAAGTGAAACCCGACATTCCTCTGGTCGAGTGGATAGCCTGTGCAATGGAATCCTAGACCCCTACGAGCGCAGCAAGTTACCCACCAAAACTAGAAGCAAGGCAGCCCCCTTCATCAAAGTGAATGGGCCACCCGGCACTTCACGAAATCCGGTAACTTGAGCACCCCTCCTTGGGTCAACCTGTACCCCCGACGAGTGCGGCGAATAGCCTACCAATTCTAGAGTGAGGCCCCCTCTTTCTCAATGCCATAAGATGCGGACCCGTTGCCCTCCAGAACCCGGCTATCCGTGCACTCCACCGCGGGGTAATCCTAGTACAGAAAAGAAAAATATGTACAACGGTGATATCGACCTCAACCCGGTCGTGCCCCAAAAGAATAATATACAAACAGGCAGTGACGGCAGTCCACATGTCGGACGCTCACCCCGCGATATCAAATGTACAAATAAAACTAAACTGTACTATCCTTGCAACCAAGCTATCCACCATAATGAATCCGCAACAACACGGCACAACACAGAACATCAACGTGAATGTCACGTTCACAAAACCTGTCTAAAAGAACTATAGCAATTAGACAAGTTGTACCGCTCTAATGATATTCACGGTCACAGATAGTAATGTAAGTACTGTAAACTTTAAACAATGTTAGAAAATATCGAATTCGAAATAACCCTGAATAGCCCCCAAACAAGTAGATAAAACCATACCAAAACTGGACTAAACTAGCAATACTACTGAACCAACATTCCATAGACCAGACCAGACCTAAAACACGAAACCCAGAAGCCCAGAAGCCCAGAAATGGCTGGCCAGCCCGGTTATTCCTCCAATGTGCTCGGCCAAAAATTGTTGGATTGGGTTCGTGTTTAGGGTGTAGTCTAGTGGTCATGTTATTAGTCTTCTACATTTGCTAAAATATTTTTAGAAGACACTTTAAAAATTGACAGAAAGTGGAATGTATCTGGTATTGTTTAGGGTTGTTTCGGTTTCGATACTTTAACATTGTCTAAACCAACGAGTATGTGGTTAATGGGTTGGCTCTGATACCATGTAAGGTTACGCCAGCGTCCTGGCCATCAATCCGTGGCCAAATGCGGAATAAAAACTTTTAAAACTGACGCTAACGGAACCCTAAACGACGAATCATGCCATTAACCCTATACTAGTTATCTGTAAAGAGTTTAGAGAGGTTATACCGATCGATCCATGTCCTTCGGTCTTCAACCTCTGTCCTAATCTTGTTACGGCTGCCTCTACCAAGTTTGCTCTCCGGTCTCCCTCGTCGAAGAGGATCCACGTCAAGGATTCTTTATACGGCCTACCGCCTCTAAACCGAGCAACTCGGACTTCAAGTTTGCTAGCCTAGACGCCCAAGGTGAAGTAGAGAGAGTGTGTGATCATTTTGTCTCAATACACTCAATAATTCTCAACACATGATATGGAATGAGTGGAGGTGAAGAAGAAACCAAGTGATGAAGAAGTTGTGAGCTCAAGTTTTGCTTTAGCACAAAAGAAAAAAAAACAAGTGATGAAAAAACATCTGTTGTTTTTCTTGTGAGTGTGAGGTGTTTGTTTTGAGCAAGTGAAGAAAAATCCTAACACAAATATCTCACACCCAACTCCATGAGTCACCAAGTGCATATGTGCCACCATCAATACACACAAGACCCAACACCATGAGTCACCAAGTGAGCACATGCACCATGAATGCCTTAGGCCAAAACTTATGCTCACAATTTCCACCAAATTAAACACTAAACTAAATGTTTAATCAAAACAAAGAAATGGCATCTTCAAAAGTAAACTCGTAACAAATTACAAGAATACCCCTTATCTGTACATACATACCTGCATCCGTATTCCGACTGAATATGAATACAACGAGACGAAAATAATCCAACAATATAATACTAGGATCCAGCTTAAACCAAAGCCCACTAGTATTATCCGTCCGATCATGATCCGTGCACAAGTGCACGTATATGATCGAACCCTGCCATAAAACCATACGGCCTCTACAATGTTTCGCCCGACCCAGGGAAACCCTCTCTGTGGGACTCTAAAGACTCGTCAATACGCTAGCAGTGGGTTTAACCACAAGCACGTCAGTGGCACTAGATGTATGTAACGGCTGCCCAGGTATTGAGCGAGAGGGAGGCCGACGAGCGAACTCATCCTGAAACCCTACTGAGCCTGACAGTGACTATATATGTACAGTCCGGTCCGTTCGTCTAGGAGTATCGCATATCAAGTCTAGGGGGTGGATAAAGCCAGACCCCTAATAATGCAATATTCAATGTCGGTATGAAACCCATCACCACCTGAGAAACTACTAATCCGAATCAGTAATTCTCGACTATCTTGGCCAAGGATTTCTGGTGATGGCCACCCGTGCACACCGCGACATCAACCCTCAATACCGGGAGAGACGAATGCCCTGACGATCCGCTCAGTACCTCCATGTGGCTCGGGAGTGTACCCAACTAAAACCTTTTTGCACGACTCCTTTGAGCCATGGTAGGGTAGTAATCAAAGCACAGTGGGAACTCACACGAGACAAATGACGATCTCAAGTCGATAGACTAACCTGTACACATGTCACCAGGGAACTACTATCTGACAATAGGTATAATACCAACTAGCAAGTTCCCGGCGAGTCCTTCCTGTGTAATCATAACCCAATGAGCACCTGTATATATCTTAGGTGAACCAACTGACACCAATGGCTTATGAGACCGGCCACCGTCCCTCGTCGGGGTCTCGATCTGTATACACTAGTCTACTCTCAGAGTATCGATGCCCGGTCTCGAAACTCCCACGACTAGGGACACTTTAAGGATGTGCTTATAGACCACCCAACTCTCATGTATATGATCTCCATCATACTGCTGGTAGTCAAGTAAGAATCCTATGGGCTCTATAAACATGTAATAGCGATCTGTAATGTCACCTGAAGCATGTACATGATGATAAAGAAAAACCAGATAGCATACTATCATCTCGAGTAAGACTGTTCTACCGGTACAGGTCCTCTCTCAATCATTGCAATCACGTGCCTGCGATCCAATAATTGACTTGAGGGCACTATAGCCAACAACGTCGACCGACGACACTCCATGCCGGGGACACGTCAACCGGCAACACTCCGCGCCGGGGAAACGTCAAACAGACACTCCGCCTCGGGGATAAGTCGACCAGCAACACTCCGTGCCGGGGAAACGTCGACCACAGACACTCTATGCCCATGAAACGTCGACCAGTGACACTCCATGCCGAGGACACATCAACCAGCGACACTCTATGCCGGGGAAACGCCAAACAGACACTCCTCCTTAGGGATAAGTCAACCAGCGACACTCCTTGCCGGGGAAACGTCGACCACAGACATTCCCTGCTGGGGAAACGTCGACCAACGACACTCCGTGCCTGAGACACGTCGACCAGCGACACTCATGTTCTCCTCCGAAACACAGAGACACGACCGCATAGGTTCATCTTGCCTGAATTTCGGGGCAGATGCTAATTGGTGCTATCTGTCCACCTCTCCGAAGATGCCAAGTTGATTTATGACACCATGTATCGAAGGTTTAAACGGATGCGGCCGATGTAGCAGACTTCGTCAGATTCCCCCTCATTGAGGGGTTTTTGATTGTGGGGACGCTCTTCCCTGCAGGCACAAGCCCCTGCAGTTAATTACGCTACCGCATCGTGGTAACAACTTTATCCTTCTCCAGATGGTCACTTCGTGTCGTGGATGTTTGTTTTGTTTTTGGTTGCCCGTAGATTGTATATGGAGACTAATTTATGTTGTCGCCCGTAGGGCATGGATTAGTCCAAATCCATATTCTTCTTAGATTTGATTTTGGGGTTGGGTTTAAGGATACGTTAGTCTCATTTGAGACTAAGATCAACTTAAACGTTCGTTGAGGATACATTAGTCTAATTTTAGACTAAGATCAACTCAACGGGATCGTTTAGATCCAACAAGAGAGTATTTGGCCTCTGTTGTTTAGTTTAGGGACATTGCGGTCGATTACCAGTTTAAGGACATGGTGGTCAAATATTATTTTAATGACATCTCGGTCCACGAGTTTAAGAACCCCACAGTCCAAGGTTAAGGACATCATAGTCCGTGGGTTTAAAGGGACCCCACAGTCCGAGGTTAAGGACATCATAGTCCGTGGGTTTAAAGGGACCCCACAGTCCGAGGTTAAGGCCATCATAGTCCGTGGGTTTAAAGGGACCCCACAGTCCGAGGTTAAGGACATCATAGTCTTTGGTCTTAAGGACCCCACAGTCCGTGGAATGACTGGTTATCGGGACCCGTCACCTCTCTGAAGACGCTGAAGGATTACAACGACAAATATCAGAGGAGTGAAGATATGTACCCTTGAACCAAAGTTGATTGGGAAATCTGTAGTCCAATTTGGAGCTAAGATCAATTATTTAGATTATGAGCACATTGGCTCAGTTAAATCTGAATTGAGGACTTATGGCCAATTTGGGCTAAGTCCACTTAAGTTTGAAATGTTGGCCCTTTGTTGGATTGTTGAACATTTGTCTGGGTTCAGCCCCTTATTATTTAGCAATACTAAACATGAGTCTAGGGTCTGGCCATGTCTTTATCTTTTATTGAGTGCTGAGCACTCATATGCCATATGAGATGATCAATCTTGGAAGATAAGGATATATTTGAGGCTCAGTCAAAGGGAAGTCTTTCCTCTGGAAGACTTAGCCAATTTGGGCTAAGACTGGTATTTTAAAATAGCGTTAAACACTAGAGGATATTTGGCGATCACGTGCTCCTACGTGATGTGCTGAAAATAGTGTTAAACACTAAAATTGAATTGGTCACGTGGGGTCACGTGAGACGTCTGAAGATGGGGGCCAGACTTCCTTTATTTTGTTCTCAGAATATTTAGATAAGTATTAAACACTTTTAGTCTTTAAGGCCGTCACGCGTGAGCACGTTATAGGCATCCATCCACTACTATAAATAAGGGTTGCCACTACGGATTTATCGGTAGGGGCAACCCCCTGCCCCTAGGAGATGTGCGTAGGGGCAAAAAAAGACCCCGTAGGAGCAAAGGCCACAGGTGCAAGTTGAAGCCCTGAACTTGCCCCTACGGGCAAAATCTTGCCCCTACGGAGTTCTGTGTAGGTCCTGTTTCACCCACGGAGTGGGCCGTAGGGTAAAAAAAGTTATATTATTTACGGGTTTTTAAAATATATTAACTGTACCTACGGATATAGCCGTAGGGCCACGTACTATCCCCTACGGATACCTACGTAGGTACTTATCCGTAGGGGCGAAGCAATGTCCCTTACGTATATGTCCGTAGGGGCACTCCCAACCCCCCCGGTACTGAGATCAGGGGGGAAATATCAGTTACTGCTGATATTTTGCCCCTACGGATATAGCCGTAGGGGCAACATGTGTACCTACGGATTAATCCGTAGGTACACATTATCTGTATTTTTTTTAAAAAAAGGGCTGCCTGCTTTTTTCCCGCCCTGTGCACAATAATATATATAACAATAAAATATAAAATTAATCATCACACAACATATATCGCAGTATTCATAATCACATCTCACGCATATAATATACAAAAGAAACCCAAAAACTGAATATGATATAAATATAAACCAATATCAATATCAATATCATTTCAAAATGTAGTACAACATGTATGATATAAATAAATATATGTTTCAAAAAATATGAATCAAAAAGCTACCCTAGCTCGGTCCAGCTCCACCCCTGATAAACGATAGAATCAAGCGCGCCTGCTCCTCGGTCAATAAACCCTGCAATTCGGCGCGTGCGGGGGTCTGAGCGGCCTGTGGAGCTGGCGATGTGGTCTGCGCAGCCGCCGTCGTGGCAGTCGCTTGCGGAGCCGTGGCTGCGGGAGTCTGAGCGGGCGATGGAGCTATAGGAGCTGTCTACGGAAACGCAGCCGATGTAGTAGCTTGCGGAGCCGCAGCCGAAGGAGATGCATGTGGAGGCTCGGTCGATGTACCCTGTCGCGTCTAGACCTAACGTGTGTAAGAAGCGTGTAAGAACTGTGTATTATTCGAATTCGTATCATTATTAAGTTATTTCGAAACCCCATTTAGATATCTAGTTTGGAAAACCGTTGTTTATTTTAAATACATATGTATGTATGATTAATCAAACTTAAGTCTAAAACCAAATAAGCTCAAGCTACGTACTAATTATGGATATGTTGATATCTATAACATGACATGATATTTTACTATAAAGTAGTATACATACCAGCATCTCCTTCAACTCCTGAACGGTGGCCCTCAAGCTCTCCAGTTCCTGATGGACACGTCGGTCACTAGAGATGGAGGAAGTAACCGCCGGGGTGGAGTCCAACCTCATATGGGCCCTGCTAGGGCCCAGTCCCCGGCCTCTCTCCCAACCTCCGTGGTGCCCTCCGTATGCGGCGTCCAGAACTGGGGTCAGCAGCCTCGGATCGCTCTGTCCGGTAAAATCGATTCCCGAGGCCTCGGCCTGCTCAACCACCCGCTCCTACACCCACATTAAGCAGTAAAGTATAAGTATAAAATTTAAACTTGAACCTTCCAAAACTAAAATTTCAAATTTGGGTAGAATAAATATTAACACTTACGCAGTACTCCTGAGTAGCGACGTCGGGATATCGAAGCTCACCCATGGCGGGATCTGTCGAGGTGCCGTGGACGGCAAGATATGCGGACAGCACGCTCGGTGTACCACCTAACGCCACGGTCCGAGCTGTCTGCAATATTAGAAAATAACTCTTAATATTAGAAATATTAGAAAATAACTCTTAATATTGCAGAATATCACAAAGGTCGGTCTATTGTAATTTACCGATAACTCCATGGCTCGAGTAATATTCCTCGAGCCACCTGTGTAAGTAGGGCGACCCCTCTTCGCCGACTTCCTGTTCTCTGTATTCTGAGCGGCCTGTTTCTGCAAAACGCATTAACATTTAGTTTTCTAATTAAGGAACACAAAAAATAAATTATATCTTAAACAATGAATTACATTTAAAATACATACCTGTTTGCACTGGGAGTCGAAATATTCGCACAATAGAGGCCATGTCTCTACGTCGACTCTCGCAAACACCGAAGTAGATAGGAGGGCCGCTCTCTCTGCCTCGGGGGTCGCCATCCACAGCGAGTAGCAGTCGGCCTTCAGCTCATTCCTGTTGTATCGGACCTTGGCCTGCATGTTCTTCATCAGGCCATTGTACAGAGCATGAAGGACGAGCACCCTCCCCGGATGATCAGGGTCGGCTACAGGCTGAAAATCGTAATCCAACTGAAAATACAAAAAAAATACATTGTTATTAGATTGCAAGTGTTAATAATAAATATGATAAGTGGATAGATCAACTGAAAATATATATTAATACGTACCCAAGATTGCTTTCCAAGTCCCAAGATATATTCAACTGAAAATATATATTCACACTGGTCAATCCATATTCATCTTTCCAAGTCCCAAGATTGCTTCTCCACCTGTCCGTATCGGTTCGCGGATCGTACCAAGTACACTGGAATATATAAAAGGGTTCTGATCGTCCGGGATAGTGGATGCCGAGTATACAATTTAAGTACCCATAGTAAATCACACCGTCCGATCCTACCGTCGCAATCCCACTATTCTGAGTGGTTCTAGATTTTTATATGTCCTTAACTTCGAATTTGTATCCAAGGACACCAAATCCTTTGTAATATGCAACCTCCATACTAGGAAATTGAGTTAAACATCTTGAATCACTCTCAAATGATGCAGACAAGTTCGGATCGTGGATCTAACAAAACAAATTTTATGACAAATACATAACGATACAAGTTTAGATTAAAACTGATAGCAATAAAATGTTATTCAAATAACTTACATGATCTGTGACCCAATCACAAAAATTATCCTGATGGTATTTTTCCAAACGTTCTTCGTTCCAATCAGGATGCCCCTCACGTACCTCGTTAAAATGAATTCTGTTTTCGACAAATAATTGTGACATTAATATTATATCATTTCATACACACACAAACACAGATATAACAATTAATCCAAAAAAACTTACTCTCTAATTTGTTCAAGACATGCGCAATTAAGCAAGATAAACCTGTATATCTTGTTGATAAACATAGTGTCTACCCTCTTATACTCGGCTTTACCATATGGCCCGTCTTGAATTCTTCGTGGTCGGTTAAGCCTTGTCTCAATGTTCTCGTCCAGATAGCGGAAACAAAATATGGTTGCTTCATCAAGAAGATAACCTTGCGTGATAGAACCCTCTGGTCGATTTTTATTGCGTATATACTTCTTAAGAGTGTAGAGGTACCTAATGAAAATATGTTGAATAAATAAATATGGGCATACAGGACAACAATAAATTTATAAATTGCGCGAAACGAAAAATTACACGTACCTCTCGACAGGATACATCCATCGATATTGTACCGGTCCGGCTAACTTCGCCTCAGTTGCAAGATGAACCGTCAAGTGTATTATGATATCGAAGAATGACGGTGGTAAAATACGCTCAAACTTGCAAAGCATCAACGCAATAGAATTTTCTAGTTTATCCAGCATCGCAACCTCCAGTGCTTTAGCACACAACTCCCTGAAAAAACAACATAGATCGTTGATTACTAGACCAACCGAGTCGGAGAGAGAAGTCCTGAGGGCTAATGGAAGAAGGTGCTCCACAATAACATAGTGATCATGACTTTTCAGCACATCGATCTTGCCCTTCATAATTTTTATTTTCTTGCTGAATGATCCTGAGAAACCTGTGGGGACTTTCAAATCATGCAACACCTGCAGGAATCTTTTCTTCTCCGGTTGTGACATATGATAGGAGGCATTGGGAAGTACAAACTTGCCGGTTTACCCGCTACCGGTCTAGGGTGCAATTCACTTCTTATTCCCCACTCTTGTAGATCCATTCGAGCATTCATGTTGTCTTTCGATTTCCCGTCTTTACAAAGAAGCAAGTTAAGTATGTGCTCTGATACTCCCTTCTCTATATGCATGACGTCCAGACAATGACGCACTGAATTTGTAGACCAGTACGGAAGCTCGAAGAAAATGCTTAACTTGTTCCAATATGGTGGTTTGACCTGTTTCGTCGGATCCATCCCGAAGGTCATGTTATTGTAACCATCCCATTTAGCAGTCACGTCCTCTCCGGACAATGGGGATGGAGGTCCAAGAATCTCCTGATGACCATCAAAGTGAACCGTGTCTAACCTATAAAGGTGGTCTGGAGGCAGGAAACGTCGATGGCCGCAATAACAAACCTTCCTGCTAAAATTCAAGAATTTTGATGTTGTGTGTTCATGGCAATGAGGACATGCTTTGTGACCATGTACGGACCAACCTGATAGCATTCCATACGCAGGAAAGTCATTAATTGTCCACATTAAAGCCGCACGCAGTATGAAGGTTGTATTTATGTTTGCATCATATGTCTCTACACCATCAATGAACAAAGATTTCAACTCCTCGATCAGAGGTCGGAGATAGACGTCGATATTGTTCCCCGGTGAGTTTGGTCCGTCGATAAGAAGAGGCATCATAAAGTATGATTGGTCCATAGCCAACCAAGGCGACATATTATAAATTATCATTACAACGGGCCATGTGCTGTGACTTCCAGCCATATAGTTGAATGGGCAGAAGCCATCAGTAGCCAGTCCGAGCCGGACATTGCGAGGATCGCTACTGAATATTGCGTGCCTCTTATCGAAATCCTTCCATGCCGGTGAATCTCTTGGATGGCTCATTTTTCCATCTTCGCTTGGAGGAGCACGGTGATGCCAAATCATTGCCTCGGCTGTTTTCTTGCACCTGAATAGCCTCTGTAACCTCTATTTTATGGGAAAGTATCGTGCTATCTTCACAGGTATATCAGGCTTCGTATCAGAATCTTTCGGTTTATACCTGGCATCTCCGCATGTTGGACACTCTTTCAAATCTGAATTCTCTTTCCGGTACAGCAAGCAATTTTTAGGACATGCTTGAATCTTCTCGCACTTTAGACCCAAATCAGACATCATCTTCTGGGCTTCGTACCAGCTGTCGGGCACATTATTTCCCGGAGGCATAGAATCTTTCAAGAACGAAAGAAGCATTGTGAATGACTTGTTGCTCCATCCATTTAGGCACTTAATCTGGAAAAGTTGGACGAACCATGAGAGGGTGGAATACTTCGCATTCTCATAAATTGGTTTCCTAGCATCATTCATGAAATTTTCATATTTATCCGCACGCGGTCCTTGACCGGAAGGAATGTCATCTTCGGTACGAATAGATTCACCTAGGGCAGCCTCTACCATATCCTTCATTTCTTCTGAAGGAAATAAATTACCGTCTCCTGCCGCATTACCGAATTATTCTTCTTCTCCTGCCGCATTATCGTGTTCTCCTTCTTCTTCTGCCGCAGTACTGCATTCTTCACCTTCCCCGTGATATTTCCAAGTTGTATAAAGCCTAGTAAACCCATGTTTTACAATATGAAGCTCTGCCAATTCTACCTTCTGCCGGTACTTATTGCAACATCTATCGCACGGACAGAGAATCTTCTCTATTATGATCTTATTATGTGCGCGTGCAAATTCAAGGAAAGCAGCAACTCCTGCGACAAACTTAGGTTGCATACGTTGTTTCCAATCCACATACATCCAGTCCTTAACTCTGACGTACTTATGGGCCATGTTAGACTGTATAACATATAAATTGTAGGTTATGCTGACTATATTGAGAAATATAAGAACGGGATAGTTACTGACAAAGGAGAAAATCCGTGTATATGCTTTGTGTGTGCGTTTGTCGTTGAAAAGAATAAATTATCGCACGTATGATAACCGATAGACGGGGACTAAGTGGCGCTTTTAGTTTCATATATGAGTATCGATGAGAATATGAAGGTTTCATATTATCATATATTGGTTTTAACTTGAACATCTCGAATCGCTCTCTAATTATGCGTTTGTTGTGTATTCTTGTTGTATGTGTGTGTTCCGGCTGTCGGGGGTAGGCTTCTATCCCATTAAGAATGTATAAAGCGAACACCCATCACTGTGCTTTCAACCGTTTCGAGTAAATTTCGGCAGCACCTCCCCGCTGTTCTCCGAGTACACTGTAATAGAACAGATAATCATTTCAAAGCTGTGAAACAACGTTGAAATGAACATCTAATCTATCTTTGTACACGGAGAACCAGCGGAAAGGTACCGACGAAATATCTCGAAACGGATGAAAACACAAGTGAATGAAGGCGTTTGCTTTATACATTCTTAACTTGTCCACACGGGACAAATCTATGGGTTACCATACGATTGAATTTTCTCGTCGCGTGGACTATACGACGGTTGTTAGTATCGAGCTATATTGTCCGATATTTAACAACCTTCGTATAGTTCTATGTCACGACGAGCATCGCACGTATGATAACCGATAGACGGGGACTAAGTGGCGCTTTTAGTTTCATATATGAGTATCGATGAGAATATGAAGGTTTCATATTATCATATATTGGTTTTAACTTGAACATCTCGAATCGCTCTCTAATTATGTGTTTGTTGTGTATTCTTGTTGTATGTGTGTGTTCCGGGTGTCGGGGGTAGGGTTCTATCCCATTAAGAATGTATAGAGCGAACACCCATCACTTGTACTTTCAACCGTTTCGAGTAAATTTCGGCAGCACCCCCCCGCTGTTCTCCGAGTACACTGTAATAGAATAGATAATCATTTCAAAGCTGTGAAACAACGTTGAAATGAACATCTAATCTATCTTTGTACACGGAGAACCAGCGGAAAGGTACCGACGAAATATCTCGAAACGGATGAAAACACAAGTGAATGAAGGTGTTTGCTTTATACATTCTTAACTTGTCCACACGGGACAAATCTATGGGTTACCATACGATTGAATTTTCTCGCCGCGTAGACTATACGACGGTTGTTAGTATCGAGCTATACTGTCTGATATTTAACAACCTTCGTATAGTTCTATGTCACGACGAGCATCGCACGTATGTTAACCGATAGACAGGGACTAAGTGGCGCTTTTAGTTTCATATATGAGTATCGATGAGAATATGAAGGTTTCATATTATCATATATTGGTTTTAACTTGAACATCTCGAATCGCTCTCTAATTATGTGTTTGTTGTGTATTCTTGTTGTATGTGTGTGTTCCGGCTGTCGGGGGTAGGCTTCTATCCCATTAAGAATGTATAGAGCGAACACCCATCACTTGTGCTTTCAACCGTTTCGAGTAAATTTCGGCAGCACCTCCCCGCTGTTCTCCGAGTACACTGTAATAGAACAGATAATCATTTCAAAGCTGTGAAACAACGTTGAAATGAACATCTAATCTATCTTTGTATACGGAGAACCAGCGGAAAGATACCGACGAAATATCTCGAAACGGATGAAAACACAAGTGAATGAAGGCGTTTGCTTTATACATTCTTAACTTTTCCACACGGGACAAATCTATGGGTTACCATACGATTGAATTTTCTCGTCGCGTAGATTATACGACGGTTGATAGTATCGAGCTATACTGTCCGATATTTAACAACCTTCGTATAGTTCTAGGTCACGACGAGCATCACACGTATGTTAACCGATAGACAGGGACTAAGTGGCGCTTTTAGTTTCATATATGAGTATCGATGAGAATATGAAGGTTTCATATTATCATCGAGTATCATATATTGGTTTTAACTTGAACATCTTGAATCACTCTCTAATTATGCGTTTATTGTGCATTCGTGTTGTATGTGTAACATGATTTTAAACCATTGAGATCAAGATTGATAGAACTGATCATCCTACATTGCAATGGCATTCATGAACCAAAAACTATTATTGTAATGACATTCATCTATAACAATCAACAATTAAAACTACAAATATAGGATACCGATATCATAAAGCGTTATACGCAACATATGAATTCACATAACTGAAACATGCATAAAAAAACATGTTCATCCAAAAGAAATGCCACTGTCAACAAATATAGACAAATACGTCATAAAAACAGTAACTAATTAACAAGTTGATAAGCATCTGGATCAAGAAAATGATAGGAAAAACAATTGACTATGATCTATAATGACAAGTCTATTACCATGACTCTCGACTAACAAAGGTGGCTTTTCGTCCTCGGTAGCTTGATAATTGGGATTTCATGGCGAATAAAAATATGCATATGCCGTTTGACCGGGAACTTCAATAGGAAACTCAATGAGGTCGGGTGTACTGAAGTACACTTTGTATTTCGCTATATCAGGTGATGAAGCCCAAGCCCTAGCTAGCCCCAGCCCCACCCCAACCGAACCCTATCGAAGGTAAAGAACGTCCTTACACTTTCATATTTCTATTAATGATGCAAGTCTCAACCAAGTCAAATTCTTGCAATATCATTCTTTTTAGAGTATGTCTAATTTAATAGATAGAATTTTCAAAGTTGGGCAACCAAGAAAAAGTAACAAGGGATTTTACATACATGCCAAAGCTTTGATTATTTATTTATTTATTTTCCATTTCATATTAGTACTTTTATATGTTTGATGATGTCAAGAAATACAAATTATATTAGAACATTGTACATACCTAATTTCCACTTGAAATCAGTTTTTTCTTTTATCAGTACTCGTTGACATATAGTAACAAACAATGTTTGATTAGAAGGACCCAAGATTTTCTCGATCAACAATAATTTTAGTAATCAAACTAGGCTAAAATTGCTGGAAATTCCTCTCAGTTTTGCCAAATTCAGCAAACCCCCACCCCAACCTAACCCTAACCCTAGACCCAGCCCCAGCCCAGCCCCAACCTAACCCTAACCCTAACCCCAGCTAAACCCCAACCCCAACCCTAACCTCAGCCCCAGCCCCAGCCCCAGCCCCAGCCGAACCCCAACCCCAACCCCAACCCTAACCCTAACCCCAATCCATACCCCAACCGCAACCCCTGCCGAACCACAACTCCAACAGCAACCCTAACCCTAACTAATCAAAAATTTGTTTAGTTGAAGATTTACTAACCTGTGCGATGGAGAGACGATCGATCGGTGGCAACGAAGAAACGGAGGCGCGACGAGGAAGAACGGTGACGTGCGAGAACGGCGGTGGCGACGACGAGAACGGCGGTGGCGACGACGAGGACGGGCAGGAATGATTTGGAGATTTTGGTTCGCGCGCGATCGAGAGAGAGAGAAAGAGATAAGGGGCGTAGGCGATCTGTGCCTTTTTAATTAAATCGCGATTTAGTTGCCCCTACGGATTTGTCCGTAGGTCCTTGGTTTGCGGCTCCGTAGGGGCAAACATGAAATTAAGATTTAATATTTTTACTCTTGAACGTCTTGGACCGTAGGGGGAACCTTCTATCCTTACGGCTTAATCCGTAGGGCCAAAATAAATAGGCCCCTACGGATTTCAATATCCGTAGGGGCAACCCCCTATTGTAGTAGTAGTCCACTGGATACTGAAGGGATTTGTCAGGGGTCACGTGGGGACACGTGAGGGCGCCCAAAATTAATTCTGCTCTTGGATTTGTTCTCTTTTGTTTTGAGAGTCACGTGTGAGCACGTGAGGCATTGCCTTCATGCTTTTTCTTTCTCATTTTGAGGGGTCTGTTTAAGGGTAGCATGGGGACACGTGACCTAGTCTTGTTCGTTCTTTTTTTTTACTCATTGAGGATGAGGGTCACGTGTTACCACGTGATCACGTTGGATACTTTGATCTTTATGTGCATGGAGAGCTTTAAGTCTCTTGTTTTTAAGAATTAAATTCTTTTTTAGGGTTAAACCCTAGTTCTGTTTAGAGGAATAAAATTCCCGTGTATTTAGAAGAATTAAATTCTTATATAGGGTTAAACCCTAGTTTCATTTGGAGGAATTAAATTCTTATGAATTTGGGAGAATTAAATTCTCATATAGGGTTAAACCCTAGTTTCATTTGGAGAAATTAAATTCCTATGAATTTGGAGAATTAAATTCTCAAAACTCAACTCTCCCTCTGAGCTTTGGATCTGCATGGTAGAATCTTCCTGATGAGAATTAAATTCTCAACTTGTGGGGAGATCTGCTTCTGCAGATCTTCAACCAAAGGAAGAACTAAGTTCTTATTCAGAAGAGTTAAACTCTTAATATTGAGAATTAAATTCTCTTTTTATTTTATGGAGCTTAGATCTATTTCCCTTTCTCACCTAGGGTTTTCTTTTTCTGAAGAGATCTTCTTTTTCTCTCTTGAGAATTAAATTCTCCTCTCTTTTTTCTCTCTGTTGTTGTATATTTCCCCAAAAAAAATAGATCCCCCTCTCTTCTCTTCTTGGCTCCTATTTATAGGAGAAAGAAAATAATCAATTTGATTTGTCAATCTTTCATTGAAAGATTTTAGTTGTTTTTTGTAACCAACATGATCTTTTAGATCATCCAGTGAATTTTATTCACCATTGGAATTTTAATCCAAAAGATATTTTATCTGTTATTCCTGGAAAATTTCAGGGAAATCTTTCCTTTTATAAAATCTTTCCATAAATTAGTGATTTTTAATCACCATTGGATTTTTAATCCAATGGTGCTCCATTTTATAGAGCACCATCTTTTTTGTTTGGAAAGATTTAGAGAAATATTTTTCCAGTTAGGGTTTTTGATTCCCTCTTAATTAGAATTTAATTCTATTAATTTATAGATCTTTAGGAACCCATCACGTGTTGGCATATGACCCCATGATTAAGCATTTGACCAGAATTTAATTCTGTTGTTTTAAAGAACTCAGGAATTATCACGTGTCAGCACGTGACCCTTGGTCACGTGTTGGCACGTGATGCCCCAGTGGGATTTTTCCTTGTTATTTTATTATACCTTTAATTCTTTTCAGTGGGTTTAAAGGCCCATCACGTGTTGTCACGTGACCCCGCTGATTAATTATTTCTAATTATTTATTTTATTCAGTGCTTACATGCTTTGCCTGTAAATGGTCACGTGTGGGCACGTGATGCCCGGTCACGTGTGGGCACGTGATGCCCGGTCATGTGTCGGCACGTGATGCCCGGTCACGTGTGAGTACGTGATGCCTCATAACTTTTGATCCCGGATGAATTTTGAGGCCCATAATATATCAAATCGAAGGATTTTTTGAGACACTTTCGATACAATTAGAATTTAGCTGTTTCTCATTCGGGAGTTTGTCAAAATGCAACCCAGAAAATACCGGTTCGCATTGTCTTCCTTAGATTACACGTGCATAGCATATTTGCTCATAATTTTTGATCCCGGATGAATTATGAAGCCCATAATATATCAAATCGAAGGTTTTTTCGAGAAGCATTCGATATTATCAGAATTTAGCTGTTTCATATTCAGGAATTTGTCAAAATACAGCCCGGAAAATACTGGTTCACATTTTCTTAAACGTATCACTGCCATTTGATACCTTAGGCTTTTTTGGCGGGAACAAATGCCCCCCACTACTTTGCCCACGTAAGTATATATGTGGGTGAAGCAGTGCAGAGTAATTCATAGCGTATGACCAGTTTCGGGTTGGTATATAATTTTCAGAATCTTGATCTGAGAAGATAACTAGCGGACACAAGCGTCGTCATTTATCATTGACTCAAATATCGACTCTTAAGAGACATAGTTCCAAACCCTCAGCTCCATGAGCCGCACCCTTCTATTTCTTTATGTTTTACTCTGGCGTGAAGTAGTTTATATGCTCATGAGTAACTTCTCCATTTCAGTGGCATGTAGCTTTGGCAAGTGTGGCCCATAGATGGTACATAACATTTCATCTTGAACTCTTTATAAGGTAGCGATGGCTTAGGAAATTGGGTTAGGATCCGTTTCCTAAGACTTTCCAGCTTTATGAGCCGTGAGGGTCTCACAATGGCTCTTCTCCCTACGAGTCATGAGGATCTCGTAGGTGTTTTTTCTCAGGAGTCGTGAGGACTCCTAAGTGCGTTTTCTCCTAAGAATCGTAAGGATCCCATAAGAGAATTTTCTTTATGCGTAGGGACACTAATTTCCCCGCAAGTGGAGACGAATCGAGAGATTCTCGCAAAGACACTGATTTCCTTACGGGTTGAAACGAATCGAGAGGTTCTCTCTAAGGACGATGATTTCCCTGAATCGAGATAAGAAGCGATGGCTTAGGAAACAGGTTCAGATCTGCCGCCTAAGACTTTTCAATTTTATGAGCCGTGAGGGTCTTATAAAGATTTTTTTTCCTACGAGTCGAAAGGGTCTCATAGGTGTATTTTCTCCATAGGAATCGTGAGGATTCCTAAGTGTGTTTTCTCTTGAGAGTCGTAAGGATCTCACAAGAGAATTTTCTTCCTTACAAGTCAAGAGGACTCGTAAGTGATTGATGAGATGACCAACTCCCAAATCAAAGCATTGCTTCAACAGGGAGGTCGAGGGTTGACTTTGGGTTGTCTGTGCACCGCCGAGTCATGGAATTGGGAACTTTGCCGCGGCTCTGCTTTACTGACGTCGTATATTCCTGTAGAGACACTGATTTCTCTGCGGGTCGGCGCGAATCGAGATGTTCTCGTCAAGGACGCTGATTTCCCTGAATCGAGGTATTTGCCAAGGACACTGATTTCCTCGGAGTTGAGCCGAATCGATGTATTCCTGCAAAGACACTGATTTCTCTGGGGGTCGACACGAATCGAGGTGCACTCGTCAAGGACGCTGATTTCTCTGAATCGAGAAAGTTGCCAAGGACACTGATTTCCCTGGGTTGAGACGGATCGAGGTATTCCTGCAAAGACGCTGATTTATCTGTGGGTCGACGCGAATCGAGATGCTCTCGTCAAGAACGCTGATTTCCCTGAATTGAGGAAGTTGCCAAGGACACTGATTTCCATAGCGTTGAAATAAATCGAGGTATTCCTGCAAAGACGTTGATTTCCTTGCGGGTCGATGCGAATCGAGATGCTCTCGTCAAGGACGCTGATTTCCCAGAATCGAGGTTTTTGCCAAGGATGCTGATTTCCTCGGAGTTGAGACGAATCGAGGTATTCCTGCAAAGATACTAATTTCTCTGCGGGTCGACGCGAATTATGATGTTCTCGTCAAGGACGTTGATTTCCCTGAATCGAGGTACTTTGCCAAGAACACTGATTTTCTCGGGGGTTGAGACGAATCGAGGTATTCCTGCAAAGACACTGATTTCCTTGTGGGTCAATGCGAATCAAGATGCTCTCGTCAAGGACGCTGATTTCCCTGAGTCGAGGTATTTTGCCAAGGACACTGATTTCCTCAGGGGTTGAGACGAATCGAGGTATTCCTGCAAAGACACTGATTTCCTTGCGGGTCGATGCGAATCGAGATGCTCTCGTCAAGGACACTGATTTCCCTGAATCGAGGTTTTGCCAAGGACACTGATTTCCCTGGGGTTGATTGACTTGTTTTCGAGACGGAGCCATTGGATGACGTATTCCGCTTTCTGCGATGTTATGGTTGACTCTAGGTTGTCTGTGAACCGTAGAGTATTGGAACTGGGGACTTTGCCATCGCTTCGATTGATGGTGTAGCATCTGTGTCCTGCTAGAATGAGGAGACACACCGTTGTTGGTCTTCGGCCCGTAGATGTGGCCATTGAGATTTGGAACTAGGGACTTTGCCATGGCTCCACTTCATTGCGACTCTGAGGTCAGTTGTTGACGTCACGTCTGCATCTGGTTGGAATGAGGAGAAACGTCGTTGGTGATCTCTAGGCTGTCTGTGAACCGTCGAGATTTGGAACTCGGGGACTTTGCCATGGTTCCATTGTTTTGACCCAGGGGTCGTTTGTTGACGTCGCATCTGCATCCTGCTGGAGTAAGGAGAAACGCCGTTGGTGATCTCTATACTGTCTGTGAACCGTCGAGATTTGGAACTAGGGGATTTTGCCATGGTTCCGGAATAGTCTCTAGGTTGTCTGTGAACCGTCGAGATTTAGAACTAGGGGACTTTGCCGTGGCTCCATTTGTTGATGTTGCGTCTGCATCCGATTGGAGTGTGGAAGAACGCCGGTGTTGATCTATAAGTTGTCGATGTTGACGTCGAGACCCTGAAGCTAGGGATCTTCCTTCGCTTCATTTGTTGACATTGTGTCTGCAATATTGCGACGAATGTCGAGATTGTCTTTAGGTTGTCTATGAACCATCGAGATTCGGCTTTGCTTCGACGAAGCCAGGTGGGACGATATGGTTCCCTTCTTGTTTGTGCCCATGGATTGTATACAGGGGTCAATATGACCTCACCTGCAGGGCAAAAAGTTTCATTCTATCATTTTTTAAATTCTTTCCGCGATGCTCTATCATTTCGGCTTTTTATATCGCGAAAATCGCGATTGCCCAATCATTTCGGCTATTTTTCGCGGTGCCCAATCATTTCGGCTATTTTTTTCTTTTTACTCACTGTTTTTTTATTGCAAGTTGCCCAACCATTTCGGCTATCTCATATGCCTATATTTTTACTTGTTGATTTCGTTGCAAGTTGCCCCATCATTTCGGCTATTTCATATGCATTTGTGCCTCGCCGGCTTTTCACTGCGAGTTTAGGATTTGGAATCTGGTGCCAATCTTAGCATCAGTATCGCTGCGACTGGAATATTGTCAGGAGTGAATCATCATTCGCCATGAAAGGACTTAGAATTTGATATCGATTTAGGCATCAGCATCGCTACAACTGGGATATTGCCAGGAGCGAATCATCATTTGCCTCTGTCGATGTCGAACAAAGGTGGCTTAGCGAACAGGGTTAGGATCCCGTTGACTAAAGCTTTTGACTTCATGGGCCGTAAGGGTCTCATAAAGGTGTTTCTCCCTATGAGTCGTGAGGATCTCGTAGGTGCGTTTTCTCCTTAGGAATCGTGAGGATTCCTAAGTATGTGTTCTCTTATAAGTCGTAAGGATCTTACAAGAGTGTTTTCTCCTTGCAAGTCGAGAGGACCTACAAGTGTTTGTTCACCGTGTGAGCATATCCCTAGTCGCTGGTGAGACTCTGTTAGGAAAATGTTTATTCGTGCCCGTGGATTGTATACAAGGGTCAGCATTGAACCGCTTGTAGGGCAGTCTGGGAAATGTGATGGCTTAAGAACAGGTTCAGATCCCTGTAGCATAAGGCTTTTGAATCCTATGAGCCGTGAGGGTCTCATAGGGGGAATTCTCCTTACGAGTCGTGAGGATCTCGTAAGTGTATTTTCTCCTTAGGAATCGTGAGGATCCCTAAGTGTGTTGCTTCCGTTCGTGAGTCGTAAGGATCTCACGCAGGTAGTTTTCTTCTTATAAGGTCGAGAGGACCTTGCAAGTGTCTTTTAACGAGATTGTGCCATTTCGGGTTTTCACAAACTCGCCGGTAGCCCTGCTGTTTTTACTCACGGAGCCCTTTCGGGTTTTCATCCGTGCCCATCTTGCTTATGGACGTACCGTTTTTTTTACCACGTTAGCCTGAGAATGCCGTGGGTTGGTAGTAGTTTAACGACGTTTTGGTCATAGGTCCGAGATTTTTCGGGAAACGTACGATTACGCAACTAGATTTTCTCACAAATCTTCGCATCTTTTGTGTCGGAGGTGGATTCCTTGAAGAGAGGGATGAGGAGGATTTCTTCGTCAGAGTCGCTTCCAAAGGTGATAACTTGCAATCCCTTGGTGTTGACTATGTGACAGTTGCCAGCGGCTCTTTTGCGCTTATCTGTCGTGCTTTTCTGTTCCCGACGAGCATTGCGCTTCACTCGTTGAACGTGTTGTCGGTGGGCAACATATTCCTGCCACCAGTTTTTAAAGGCTATGCACTCCTCGATAGGGTGTGCAATTCTCTGATGGTATAAACAGAAGTTAAGATGTATGTCCGCTTTATCAAGATGTATACCGCCAAGAGAATTTCCTCTGAAAGAGGGCAACTTCATTCCTATTGACAGGGCCCTAGCGAATCGTTTCCTTACTTTAAGCTTGCTTTTGCTGGCGATAAGGATGCTTCGATCCGATTGGGGTGCCTCGACCTTTTCATCCAGTCGTCGGCGTTTGGCTTTTTCGAATATAGCCAGTTCGTGCTCTCGATTGGCTTTGCTTTTTCTGATGGGCTTCGTTCAGTAGTAAGTCGATCATTTCGTCAGACGGTTCCAAGGGTTTTGGCTTCGATCTTGCCCCCAGATCCTCTACATTATCTTCTGATGCCGAGTGAGCTTCTTTGTTATTTAGTGATGAATAAGAGATCATGTGGCAACTTACCATATAATCTTCTGGTTCCTTTGATGAGTTTTCTCCCTCATCATTGTCGCTATCTCCGACCTCCAGGATATGGTTGAGAAATTCATGGAGTGTGACTGGGGTTCGCACCTTTTGGTTGTATTCCTCCAGCGCGTCGATATGCTTTTGTAAGTCCGTGCGCTTGTCATCAAACTGCGCGGGCTTTTTGGTCTTCTTCTTTTTCTTCGAAGACTTTGACGGCTGGGCCTGAATGTTTTGTCCACCATCACTATTAACTCCCAATGTTGGGCGTGGTTTCAGCATCCCCTTGATAATCTCCGGTTCTTGTGGACTTTTCCACCTGATCGCCAGACATGCTTGAAGATCTTTCAGCATTTTTTTAGTTTTTGCCGAAAGAACAACTTCGCATGGAGCCTCCTCTATGAATGAGCACGATGCCCCCGGCATGTCCATCTTTTTCGGAGCATGTGGTTGTGGCGGGTTCACCTTCCAATTTTCAGACAACGCGAATTTGCCTTGCTGGTATTGGTCTTCAACCCAGTTTTTGAAGACGTAGCAGTCTTCGATCGGATGGACCAATACTCGGTGGTAGGGGCAGTAATTAGGATCGTTGACGTCGTTCGGTCGCGTTGGGTGTCTCGACTCCGGTAGAGTGATGAGCCCATTGCGCACTGCCAGTTCAAACAGTTTTCTTATTTTATCCCGGGGTAACGAGTAAGGACGTCTCAACTGCTCATCGAGGGATTGCCGCTTGTTGCTTTGGCGAACAACCAGTCTCGGGCCACTCGGTTGTTGTTGAGCGTTGATGACGAAGGTTGCTTTTCCTTTACCGTTTTCATTCCAAGGCTCCGTCTTTGAAGAGGAAGGCCTATGGCCCATCTGGTCCATTTGGGCCAGCTTGTCAATCAAGGCCTGGAAGGTGGTCGGCTTGAAGAACATCATGAATTGGTATATGGTTGCTTGAGGGTCAAGACTACCCACGAACATGCCTACCGCAGGCGCTTCTTCGATGCGCTGCTCGCACTTCGACCATAGATTCCGCCACCGTATTGCATACTGAACCCATGTCTCCGCTGGCTTCACTCGGGCATTGATCAACGTCGTGATTGGGGTGCGTTCGCTAGCGCTTGAGAAACGCTGAGTGAATAACAACTCCATATCCGTGAATGTTTTGACGGAGTCGTTGGGAAGCTCTGAGTACCATTCGAACGCCGTTTCCGCCAAGCTGCCGACGAATTGGCGAAGCAGTAGCTTATCATCTCCTCCAGTGTTGCCGCAGAGAGCCGTCAACTGAGCGACATGTTGATGGGGATTTCCTGTCCCCTTGTACACATGGAATTTAGGAATCGTGTATCCTGGCAGGTACTTGATTTGATCATACCAGCCCGGGTAGGGTCGTCCAGTTTTAACAATTTGCCCGGCCACTTCGCTCGCCCGATGAGCTCGTATCTGCTGAGCGATATAGTCGTCCAAGGCGGCTTTAGAAATGGTCTCCTCTTTAGCTGCTGAACAAGCCGGAAGAGGGTTCGATGACTCTCCCCTATCGTCTTCAAGGATAATCGGAGGGTCTTCAGATGGAGGATTCGGCTGGATCATTATGCCCACCATATCCTGGAATAGAAGAGCCATTTGTTTTATATTGGCCGCTTGTTCTGCGGTGTCTTTGTCCTTCTTCTCAAGCATTCTCCGAAGGAATTCAGCATCAGTTTCCTGCTCACGGCGCTGCTTCGAGGATGTCTCCGGGCTTGCTTTCGGTCCAGTAAGTGCGGCCATAGCTATTAGCATTTCTTGGAGCTTTTGTTCCCGTTGCTCCTGAGCCTTGGTCACTGATCGTGTGGAGATACGGCTATCCTCTTTCTCAGATGTCGTATAGATAGTATGTACCACCATGCCCCCAGACTTGGGCGTTTGGGTTCAGTGGTCTTGCGATTCGTTGCAGACTCAGGGATTTTCTCCGGCCTTCTCCTCTTGTGGGCGGTCGAAGTCGAGGGGGCCGTTGCAGTGGGCACCCAATGTAGGGTTGCTAGGCACGCGCACGAAGGTCTACGAGGCATCAACCATGCCCGTTTAAAATCTTTTTCTCACTCACTTTCATCACAAAAGAAAGCTTTTTCATGAAGGAACTAAAGCATGAAGAAGATAACCTTAATCCTTTTGTGATGAACAATGAATTATTGTAGTGGTTACAAATTTAACTCTCTACAAGGGTTAACTCTCTCATGTTTAACCCTTGGTTAGATTTGTAACCACTACAATAATTCATTGTTCATCATAAAAGGATTAAGGTTATCTTCTTCATTCTTCTTCTTCATTCTTGAGTTCCTTCATGAAAAAACTTTCTTTTGTGATGAAAGTGAGTGAGAAAAAGATTTTAAATGAGAGCAAAAATCCTACTTCATCATCCTCATCTATCCTTGCCATTTAGATGAGGGTGTTCACTTCATATTATGAGTGTTAGCTTGTGTTATCGAAACTTCAAGGTAGATCATCTTGGTATCGAAGATCGGAAGCAAAGGTTGCATCATTCTCTTCGTGAAGCCTCTCGAGAGTCCACAACATGATGATCGCAGCGAAGGGACCTCAATATGGAGCTTAAGAAGTGAAGGACCGGATCTACAAAGGTTGTAATCCCTCTCACTTAGTGTTAAAGCGTTTAACATGTTCGTTTTCGCCTAAACCCTAGTTTAAAGATCCGGCTTCGGGTTGTTCGGCACGGCTAAAATTTTAATCGGGCATGGTTGATGCCTCGTAGACCCTCGTGCGCATGCCTAGCAACCCTACAGTGGTATCAGAGCCAAGCTAGAACTTTAGGCGAAGTGTAAACGAAGTTTAAAGTCCGATCGAAACAAGAAACCCTAATCCGAACCCTTCTCTGGAAATTTTCTGAAAATGTGATTTTTTCCAAATTAAAAATTCTCAAAAAACTCAGCAAGGTATTATAGGAATTACTGGAAAATACGAGACATTAATTCTATCATATAGTCGCGGAACCGCGGCCATGACCTACCTTTGGCCGCGGAACCGCGGCCGTACAGTGAGATAATGCTTTGTACTTTGCACAGTAATTATTATTAGTACTACCTGATTCTTATGGGTATTTTTATTTCTGCTCAAGTGTTGAGTTTTTCTAGGATGTATTGGGGACTCGTAGATTCGATCGGATATTGTAACTTTGTTTTGTTTTTCCGGATAATTTTAGAACGTGTTAAAAAGTTCGACCGGATATTAATAACTCACTTTTTCCCGACCCGGAAAATTTCCAAGTGTTGGATTTTTCCGTTGTTTAAGAACGTTCTAAGTCGTGCAAGTAACGCGGTGGACCCTCTAGAAGACAACAAACCTTAACTCGATTATGTGACCGTCTTGAACTGGCTTTGAACCTTAGGGTTTGGGGCAGTACGGCGTGCCACATGTGAGGCGTTGGCTTGACCCTTCTACGGCTGGACCATTGGTACTGTGGCATGTGATGGATGTTTTTAAACTGATTTCAAGTGTTGAGATATATTTGGGAAAACTTGGGTGTTTGATTATTCGATCGGAAAGTTTAACATTGTCTATTTATCTGGAATGTGATACAATATTTGGAATCCACAAGTAGTTATGAGATAACTAATATGAATGTTATAAACATAGCAGTTTAGTCTCAGATGATCGGTTGCCACGGAATTTTGATGTGATCAAAAGTCCGTCGCAATCACGTAGCGTACGCGGATACTTGCCGGGTAAACTTAATAGACAGCCATGCCCCATAGCCCCGACCAAGTGACTGTAGGAGAACCCCGTCGCCAAAAGCATCCGTTCGGGTGCTCGCGGCAGCGGTGTTCCGCCTTAGTGCACTTCGTCGACGGCATCAGGGGTGCGGCCGTCTACTAAAGTTTGCGACGAGCATTCGATCAGGATGTCGGGAATCTTTTTGAATTGCCCGACTAGATATTGAAAAGTGTTTTCGATAAAGAGACTAAAATGCAGGGTTTATAATTGTTAGGCATGTGATGTCTAAGGAATTCATTTGGTTAGGCATGCGATGTCTAAGGAGGTTGCGGATTCCAACTGTTGTAGTTTTACACTTTCTTTTCTGTGACCGTAAGCGTAGTATGTGGTGTATCGCCGGCTTCGTTGCTATACATCAACGACAATCGGGATACGCATACTTGCTTACGTTGATGATATGAGATATTATGTGTTGCTGTGATATGTTATATTGGATCGTCGCGTTTTGAATAGCCGGGGATTTTATGTGAGATGAGAGTTTTTCTTTTTCATTCATGTAAAATTTATTTGTATGTAATATTCTTTTATTGGGGCACTTCCAGGTAGCGGATGATGTCACCGTTGTATATTATTTACTTTTCCGCATTAGGTAGACCCAAGGCGGGGAGCACAAGTAACCGGGTTTTAGGGTCCAGTGGAAGACCATCTCGAGGAGTCGAGACCGGGTCTCCTAACCCTAGAATTGGCAGTGTTGCTTGCCGCTCTCGTAGGGGTCTAGGGATGTGGGTTTGGCTATTCATCGCGACCGTGGAATCTGTGTTTTATACAGGCTCGTACTAAAACACGGACGTCCTAGTATATCCAATATTTCATATATGTTCTTCTGCTGCAATGTTCTGTGATGAGATCATATTACTGTCTGAGACAAATGTTTATATTATATATATGAGATATATGTTATATTGCAGATTTCGTTTCAAAAGAGATGCTTGTGAAGCATATTAAAATGGGACTTCATTAATGAGATTAATGAAACTAAAAGAAACCTAAGATGTTTTAGAAACTTGTTTAAAAAACTGGTAGCTCTAGTTCTTGCTTTGCATAGCGGTGTTCCTTGTAGAACATCCAGCACCTTATTCGATAAGGAAAGAGCCGAGATCCCTTCACCGGGAGTGACCTCTTTAGTGAAACTAGCAGATGCTACACACTCGGTTTGTCTTTTGATTGCTTCTATAGTTCTTGCTTTGCATAGTGATATTTATGAAATATCCTGCACCTTATTCGATGAGGAAAGGGCCGACGATCCCTTCACCGGGAGTGACCCCTTTAGCAAAACTAGAAAAGCCTCAAAAACACTCCATTTAAAATCACTCGATTCTACAACGATACCAAGTTCATTACGCTCATGGTTTTCTCAAAAACCTGCGTAGCCCTCCGTCATTTCAGATAAGTACTACTTAGTATTCGTGCTGCGCTAGTTTAGCATGCGTCAAGGCGTAGTGTACGGTAGCTAACTAGTGCTTATCTGCTAGCATACGATGCGATTGGATTAGGGTATTCGTACGACGTTGTTTGGCATGCGTCAAGGGTCGTGCGGGTGGGTTTAATTCAATCAAGAAATGTACGGGTTGAACTTGACTAGCGGACTATGGGTTGTTTGGCATGCGTCAAGGTCATAGCACGCTAGGGGTAAAATATTATCGGGAATTTCAAGTGTTGAAATTTGCAATGAGATTGCATACCTTCTATGAGATAGTTGGATCCTGATACCCGCTGCGAGTAAGAGTTACTCCTGGGAGAGTTTTACACATTACAATTAGCCGATCAAGTAGGTGTCTATAAAGGTGTTAACGGGGTTACGCCTCTGGGAAAACGAGGTTTACTTTAATTAGGTCCGTGCGAAAGCACGGGGAACCTCCCTCAAAGTACCGACACTGGCCTGGCTGAAAGATTGGCGAACTTGTAGCGTGTAATTAATCCCGGCTAGTCTTTCCTTTTAGGGTTTGAAGGAAGATTTGACAAAAACAGTGGGAGACATCCTGATTAGATATATTAGATAACCAATCTAATCTTGCAAGAGCATACGCTGAGTGTTTTCTTCTCTCTCTCTCCAGGTAGCGACTATATCACGCCTTAATCAAGATAATAATACGGATATATTGCCCGAACCCGCTTGTTATACTGTGCTAGGGAACGTTGGTCCCGCTCCAACTTATAATTGTTATAAGACAGAGTAGGAAATTGGGGAATACCAGATTTCCCGTGCCGTCCAAACGAAGAAAGTGCATGTTGATGCATCATCTTCGGGTGTGTTCATTACAGAGAACTGTTTCTCAGTATCCTTTACATCCTGGGTATGAGATACTGGATCAGGATCCCGCATATGTAATCTGTTACATGGGCTACAGATAGGTAGAGAACTGAGAACGGGTGATAAGTTTCATGAGACAGAAACGGTGCAAGTATTGCAGTCAAGTCTGTTGGTCACTATCACCCTGTACTACCAGAATACATTGATTCTGAACAAATGTTATTAGATACCGAACCTGATATACAAAATCATATCAGTCTCTTTATTAGTAAAGAAAGGATATAATTTTGTATTGTTGGATAATGTTTTGAACATTTCCTATATCAAGAGTTAATCGGTTCAGGAACGTTATCTAAAAGCATTGACGTTCTAAATCAAACTACAGTTCTTAGTATACAGAACACACACGAGAGGAAGAGTTCAGAAATGAACGAATCCTTCTTGAGGCATTGTAGACTAGGTCATATCAATGCGACCCGACTAGCTGAAGTTACATAAAGATGCATATTTAAATTAGTTTGAATTTACATCTTGTGAAACTTGTCGGCCATGTCACAAAGATAAGATAACCATAGCTCTGTTTATTAGAAACAGAGAAAGAGTTAGTGAACTCTTGGGATTGATACATGCTGATGTATGAAGGTCCCCTGTCTACACATGCCAAGATCGGTTCTTTGTACTTCATTACATTCACTGGTGAACTCTCAAGATTCAGGCATATGTTCCTGTTGAAACACAAGTCCGAAGCTTTTGAGATATTCACAGAATATAAGTTAGAAGTAGAGAACCAAAATACGGGTAAAAGCATTATGTCTTTTGATGTGATCAAGGAGGAGAATACTTGAGCACGGAATTCCTGGACTATTCTAAAGGAGAATGAGTTTCTCTCTCAGCATTACTCCTCCGTATACACCATAGGACGATGGTATATCGGGGCGGAGCAATAACACCTTATGTGATATGGTGTGCTCTATGATGAGTACTACTGAGTTTCCTATTTCCTTTTGGGTGTTATGCACTTGAGAAGCTGCATACCTATTGAATAGGGTTCAAATCAAATCAGTTGCCTACCACTTCATATGTGATATGGAAAGGGAAGAGCCCATATCTTAAGTTTGTTAAGATTTGGGGTTGTCCGGCCTATGTCTAAAATCAAAATCCGGACAAACTCGAGGTAAAGACAGATCTGTGGAAGTTTGTTGGATATCCCAAGCATACGCAAGGGAATATCTTCTACCTAATCGAGGAACAAAATATGTTTTGTTTCTCAACATGCCACCTTTGTGAAAGGGAATTTCTTGTGAAGAAATTATTGGTCATGAGGTAGAACTGGAAGGAGTTCCAGCTATACAAACTACAGCAGATGATTTGGTAGAACCAAAGGATTCAATAGTAACCAACGAACCTCAGCCTCTCCGCCGATATAGCAGGGTTCCTCACCCACCTGAGAGATACTTCGGTTTCTCTATGACAGTGGGAGCGAGGATTGCATCATGAGATGATGACCCAACTAGTTTCGAGCTGGCCATCAGGAGTGAGACTCTGTAAGAATGGCTGGATGCTTAGCGATCTGAGATGGAATACTTATACACCAACAAAGTATGGACTTTGGTTGCTTTATCTGAAGGGTTAAATCCCCATCAGGTGCGAGTATATCTTGAGAAGATTACTTGGTATACATGGAAAAGTTGAGACTTTCAAAGCTATGCTTAAGTCCATCCATATCCTTCTTGCCACGGCTACATACCATGACTACGATATCTGGCGGTTGGGTGTCATGACCGCTTTTCTAAATGATGTTTTAGAAAAGAGCGTCTATAAGTACACAGCCGAGGGCTTCATAGACAGTGGGAGCAGCGGAAACGCGTGCAAGATATTTTATATGATAAAACAGGCATCGCGGAGTTAGAACATCTGTTTTGATGTGGTAGTCAAAGAGTTTGACTTCATCAAAATGGTAGATGAACCTTGTATATACAAGAAGGTAGTAAGGAGTATGGTGGTGATCCTCGTAGAGTATGTGGATGACATACTCTTGATAGGGAAGGAGTTTCCTATGCTACGCTCGGTCAATCTCCGCTTATCATAACGATTCTCCCTATAGGATCAAAGTGATACCTCCCAAATCCTGGGTTTTGGATCTATGAGATAGTTCTAATTGAATGTCAGGATACTCACTAATTGTAGTGAGATGGTATCAATCGATTCTGGGAAGAATCACTGGAAATGTTCCAGGGTGATAAGGACGACTGAATGTCAGTCGCAGGCATTGTCTATACCCTCAGTGGAGGGACGGTATGTTGGAAGAGTTCCAAGATGGATACCGTGACATACTAGACGATTAATGGCAAGATACATCGTTACCAAAGAGGCAGTCTGGATATATATAAGTTCATAAGATGAACTTCGTTCCTACCATTGTGTGACAATGGAGTTGTGGTTTTGGCCAAGGAACTACCGTCCCATCAGAAATCCAGATATAATTCTTAGGCAGTATCACCTGATCATGGAGATGGTTGATCTCCAGGAATATCGAGGTTAGGAGAGTAGACACAGAGGACAACAGCACGGATCCACTCACAAAGGCATTTTTCCCAGTAAAGACATTTATGGGATGGTTCAGAATGAGATACTTCAACCGCAGCTAATTGTTGGGTATGTGATACCACAACAGATGGCCCTAGTGCAAGTGGGAGATTGTTAGTTATATGTATGCCCTAGAGGCCATTACTGTACATACGATGTATATTGTAGTGGATACTAGGATATATATAGGGAGGACTTTCTTGCTCAACTTGATAGTATGCTATCTGGTTGCACTTTATCTTAACATGTACTCTGATTGTCTCTATGTTACATGTTGATAAAGCCCTTAGGGTATGTACTCGACTACTAGGACTATGATGAGATCATACTAGTGGGGCCATGGTAGTCGACGAGTACATCCTATAACTGTTCCTAGTCGAGGGTGTATCGAGACAGGGCATCGATGCACCATAGTAGACCAGCGTATACGCATCTTGACCCATATGATGGGCGATGGATGATCCCATATCCATCGGTGTTTGACATCAAGGATGGTGTACGGGTGCTCAGTAGAGACTGGGTACACTGGACGGACTCGCCGAGAACTCCCAGATGGTATTATACCTTACGTCAGATGGCAGTTCTCTGGTGACACTGGTACAGCTTAGTCTGTTGACCCGAGATCGTCATAGAGTCTTGCGTGATTCGCACTGTGCTTTGATTTCCATCATACCACGTCCAAGAGGGCGTGCAAAAAGGTGGCTTTTGGGTACAGTCCCGAATCACATGGAGGCAATGAGCGATAGGAGGGGATTCGTCTCTCCCGGTATAGGGAGTTGATGTTGCGCTGTGTTCGATTGGCTATAACCGGAAATCCCTGGCCAGGGTTGCTGAGATTTACTGGTAAGTGTTATCAATAGTTTCTCAAACTGTTATAGACCTCATATCGACACGACTTATCGAGCTACTGGGGTCTGACGTTTACCACCCCTAGGCGAGATATGCGACATATCAGACGACGAGACCGGACTGTACGGGAGTGTTACTGTTTGGATTCACAGGAGAATGTACAGGCTTGCTTGTTGATCTTCTGAGCGCTCAATACCTGGGTAGCTGTTACGTTTAGCTGACCGCTTGCAGCTTGTGGGTGTTTGATATGATCATCACCTACTACCGGCGTATTGACGATTCTTTAGAGTCCTACACAGAGGTTTCTTAGCTCAGACAAAACGGAGTAGGAGCACATATGTGATATGTGCGGGACCGAGGATAATACGGTATATGATACCGTATTGGATTCTCGCGATATGAGATATCGGCCGAATATATGTGATATAGCCGGGTCATCGTATTAGTCGGTTATATGCGATATAGCCGGATTATCGAATCAAGTGTTGATTCGATAATTTAATGTATAATAATATATATGATATATTAAATTACATTAACTAATATTTGCTCACTAAAAGATTCATTTTCTCACGGGATAATACATTGATATATATGCGATATATGTTAATTCTATTATTTTCTATTGTTACAAAATATATTGTATATGTGATATATAATATTGTAACATGTTAGGGTTACAAATTTAACATTGGATTAGGGTTTAAACTTGGTTAAGGTTTGGATTAGGGTTAGCTTTTGCATGAAGCTTTGACTTTGTGGTTGCTTGATATTATTTGTGAGATATTATGTTAACCCAATCCAAACCATTAACCCTAGTTAACTCTCTACAAGGGTTAACTCTCTCATGCTTAACCCTTGGTTAGATTTGTAACCACTACAATAATTCATTGTTCATCACAAAAGGATTAAGGTTATCTTCTTCATTCTTCTTCTTCATGCTTGAGTTCCTTCATGAAAAAGCTTTCTTTTGTGATGAAAGTGAGTGAGAAAAAGATTTTAAATGAGAGCAAAAATCCTACTTCATCATCCTCATCTATCCTTGCCATTTAGATGAGGGTGTTCACTTCATATTATGAGTGTTAGCTTGTGTTATCGAAACTTCAAGGTAGATCATCTTGGTATCGAAGATCGGAAGGAAAGGTTGCATCATTCTCTTCGTGAAGCCTCTCGAGAATCCACAACACGATGATCGCAGCGAAGGGACCTCAACACGGAGCTTAAGAAGTGAAGAAGATAACCTTAATCCTTTTGTGATGAATAATGAATTATTGTAGTGGTTACAAATCTAACCAAGGGTTAAGCATGCCTTCTATGAGATTTGCAATGAGATTGCATACCTTCTATGAGATAGTTGGATCCCGATACCCGCTGCGAGTAAGAGTTACTCCTGGGAGAGTTTTAGGGTTAATGGTTTGGATTGGGTTAACATAATATCTCACAAATAATATCAAGCAACCACAAAGTCAAAGCTTCATGAAGCTTCATGGAAGCTTCATGCAAAAGCTAACCCTAATCCAAACCTTAACCAAGTTTAAACCCTAATCCAATGTTAAATTTGTAACCCTAACATGTTACAATATTATATATCACATATACAATATATTTTGTAACAATAGAAAATAATACAATTAACATATATCGCATATATATCAATGTATTATCCTGTGAGAAAATGAATCTTTTAGTGAGAAAATATTAGTTAATGTAATTTAATATATCATATATATTATTATACATTAAATTATCGAATCAACACTTGATTTGATAATCCGGCTATATCGCATATAACCGACTAATACGATGACCCGGCTATATCACATATACCCGGCCGATATCTAATATCGCGAGAATCCAATACGGTATCATATACCGTATTATCCTCGGTCCCGCACATATCACATATGTGCTCCTACTCCGTTTTGCCTGAGCTAAGAAACCTCTGTGTAGGACTCTAAAGAATCGTCAATACGCCGGTAGTAGGTGATGATCATATCAAACACCCACAAGCTGCAAGCGGTCAGCTAAACGTAACAGCTACCCAGGTATTGAGCGCTCAGAAGATCAACAAGCAAGCCTGTACATTCTCCTGTGAATCCAAACAGTAACACTCCCGTACAGTCCGGTCTCGTCGTCTGATATGCCGCATATCTCGCCTAGGGGTGGTAAACGTCAGACCCCAGTAGCTCGATAAGTCGTGTCGATATGAGGTCTATAACAGTTCGAGAAACTACTGATAACACTTACCAGTAAATCTCAGCAACCCTGGCCAGGGATTTCCGGTTATAGCCAATCGAACACAGCGCAACATCAACTCCCTATACCGGGAGAGACGAATCCCCTCCTATCGCTCATTGCCTCCATGTGATTCGGGACTATACCCAAAAGCCACCTTTTTGCATGCCCTCTTGGACGTGGTATGATGGAAATCAAAGCACAGTGGGAATCATACAAGACTCTATGACGATCTCGGGTCAACAGACTAAGCTGTACCGGTGTCACCAGAGAACTGCCATCTGACGTAAGGTATAATACCATCTGGGAGTTCTCGGCGAGTCCGTCCAGTGTACCCAGTCTCTTCTGAGCACCCTTACACCATCCTTGATGTCAAACACTGATGGATATGGGATCATCCATCGCCCATCATATGGTTCAAGATGCGTATACGCTAGTCTACTATGGTGCATCAATGCCCTGTCTCGATACACCCTCGACTAGGAACAGTTATAGGATATACTCGTCGACTACCATGGCCCCACTAGTATGATCTCATCATAGTCCCAGTAGTCGAGTACATACCCTAAGGGCTTTATCAACATGTAACATAGAGACAATCAGAGTATATGTTAAGATAAAGTGCAACCAGATAGCATACTATCATGTCGAGCAAGAAAGTCCTCCCTATATATGACCTAGCATCCACTACAATATACATCGTATGTACAGTAATGGCCTCTAGGGCATACATCTAACTAACACCCAAGTAGCTGTCGCTTTCTGTGGTTTGACATGGTGGTTCTCTTCTTGCCGAACCTTCATCTTTTCCTGTCGACGGGGGTAGTCTTGATCAATAACCGAGTCTTGGAATTGACGCCAAACTTTATAAATTTTAGAGGACAGCTGCTGAGGGGGCTACTCCAGCTTCGCCTTTGTAGCGTTCTCCATTGGTGAAGGAGATCTATTCAGCACGGCAGTCGGAGAGTTTTTACACACCCTCCTTAGCGGTTCAATGTTGTTCCCCGTTGGAACAGCAGCATCAACTTCCACCGTTGGAGCCGGCGGAGTCAGTCCGAAAGGGGAATTGCCCCCAGCCTTCCTCACTCGGCGCCAGTGGAGACGTCGAGCGTGTCTTGCAGTTAGAATTATCTCAGCTACGCGGGTGGTTTCCTCATGCCCCCTGTCTTGATCAAAAGTTGTCGTTGTCAACCTGTTGAAGACTGACGTTCGCTGAGTGGGGATGGCCAACCTATCGAAAGCAGGCTTCCGAGCAGGTGAAGCAGCCTTGACGATTTCGCCTAAAACGGGAGCTGAAACAGTCAGTCTTGTGAAGACCGACCCTTTGGCAGGAGAAGCCGCTTTGACGACTTCGAGAGCAGGAATGGCTATCCCTTTTGGGATAACCCTTTCTGGTATTGCAGGCTTCTTCATGGGCCCACATGAGTTTTGGCCCAGTCTGTCAAAGACTGAGGCGTTGGAGCTGGACGACCCGCTGAGAAGGGCCGCGGTAGTTGTGAGCCGATTAAAGACCGAGCTCTTCGGGGCTTCTTGCAATGGCAGAGAGGCATTGAAACTCATTGGTGGGAGCATGGTCCAAAGAACAGCCCAGTGGTGGCCTGAGTTACCTGTTCCACTGGCATCTTGAAAAGGGAGGCTGCTTGAGGCCCATAGGTCACTCCTCCGGCGAGGATGGAGTAGGAGTTGTTGCAATGAGTGTAGTTTGAAGCCATTAATCTTCTGTTTTCTGCACGGAGCAAGACACCAATTCTTAGTACCTCGAATTCAGGGGAAACCATAGAAAACCGCGATTCGTTCGTGAAACACGACACACAAAGTGTGGAGTGGAAAGAAGAAAAGGTCCCACCGGGCGTGCCAGAATCTGTTCTCCACTGAAACACAGAGACGCGACCGCGTAGGTTCTTCTTGCCTGAATTTGGGGGCAGATGCTAATTGGTGCTATCCGTCCACCTCTCCGAAGATGCCAAGTTGATTTATGACACTATGTATCGAAGGTTTAAATGGATAAGGCCGATGTAGCAGACTTCGTCAGATTCCCCCTCATTGAGGGGTTTTTGATTGTGGGGACGCTCTTCCCTGCAGGCGCAAGCCTCTGCGGTTAATTAAGCTACCGCATCGCGGTAACAACTTTCTCCTTCTCCAGATGGTCACTTCGTGCCGTGGGTGTTTGTTTTGTTTTTGGTTGCCCGTGGATTGTATACGGAGACTAATTTATATTGTCGCCCGTAGGGTGTGGATTAGTCCAAATCCGTATTCTTCTTAGATTTGGTTTTGGGGTTGGATTTAAGGATACGTTAGTCTCATTTGAGACTAAGATCAACTTAAACGTTCGTTGAGGATACGTTAGTCTAATTTTAGACTAAGATCAACTCAACGGGATCGTTTAAATCCAACAAGAGAGTATTTGGCCTATGTTGTTTAGTTTAGGGACATTGCGGTCGATTACCAGTTTAAGGACATGGTGGTCCAATATTGGTTTAAGGACATCTCGGTCCATGAGTTTAAGGACCCCACAGTCCAAGGTTAAGGACATCATAGTCCGTGGGTTTAAAGGGACCCCACAGTCCGAGGTTAAGGACATCATAGTCCGTGGGTTTAAAGAGACCCCACAGTCCGAGGTTAAGGCCATCATAGTCCATGGGTTTAAAGGGACCCCACAGTCCGAGGTTAAGGACATCATAGTCCATGGGCTTAAGGACCCCACAGTCCATGAAACGACTGGTTATCGGGACCCGTCACCTCTCTGTAGACGCTGAAGGATTACAACGACAAATATCAGAGGAGTGAAGAGATGTACCCTTAAAACAAAGTTGATTAGGAAATCTGTAGTCCAATTTGGAACTAAAATCAATTAATTAGATTATGAGCACATTGGCTCAGTTAAATCTGAATTGGGGACTTATGGCCAATTTGGGCTAAGTCCATTTAAGTTTGAAATGTTGGCCCTTTATTGGATTGTTGAATATTTGTCTGGGTTCAGCCCCTTATTATTTAGCAATGTTAAACATGAGTCTAGGGTCTGACCATGTCTTTATCTTTTATTGAGTGCTGAGCACTCATATGCCATATGAGATGATCAATCGTGGAAGACAATGATATATTTGAGGCTCAGTCAAAGGGAAGTATTGCCTCTGGAAGACATAGCCAATTTGGGTTAAGACTGGTTTTTTAAAATAGAGTTAAACACTATAGGATATTTGGCGATCACGTGCTCCAACGTGATGTGCTGAAAATAGTGTTAAACACTAAAATTGAATTGGTCACGTGGGGTCACGTGAGACGTCTGAAGATGGGGGCCAGACTTCCTTTATTTTGTTCTCAGAATATTCAGATAAGTGTTAAACACTTTTAGTCTTTAAGGTCGTCACGTGTGAGCACGTGACGGGCATCCATCCACTGGATATTAAAGGGATTTGTTAGGGGTTACGTGGGGACACGTGAGGGCGCCAAAAATTGATTCTGCTCTTGGATTTGATCTCTTTTGTTTTAAGAGTCACGTGTGAGCACGTGAGGCATTGCCTTCATACTTTTTCTTTCTCATTTCTGTTTAAGGGTCATGTAGGGACACGTGACCTAGTCTTGTTCGTTCTTTTTTTTACTCATTGAGGATGAGAGTCACGTGTTACCACGTGATCACGTTGGATACTTTGATCTTTATGTGCATGGAGAGCTTTAAGTCTCTTGTTTTTAAGAATTAAATTCTTTTATAGGGTTAAACCCTAGTTCTGTTTAGAGGAATTAAATTCCTGTGTATTTGGAAGAATTAAATTCTTATATAGGGTTAAACCCTAGTTTCATTTAGAGGAATTAAATTCATATGAATTTGGGAGAATTAAATTCTCATATAGGGTTAAACCCTAGTTTCATTTGGAGAAATTAAATTCCTATGAATTTGGGAGAATTAAATTCTCAAAACTCAATTCTCCCTCTAAGTTTTGGATCTGCGTGGCAGAATCTACTCGATGAGAATTAAATTCTCAACTTGTGGAGAGGTCTACTTCTGCAGATCTTCAACCAAACGAAGAACTAAGTTCTTATTCAGAAGAGTTAAACTCTTAATATTGAGAATTAAATTCTCTTTTTGTTTTATGGAGCTTAGATCTCTTTCCCTTTCTCACCTAGGGTTTTCTTTTTCTGAAGAGATCTTTTTTTTCTCTCTTGAGAATTAAATTCTCCTCTCTTTTTTCTCTCTGTTGTTGTATATTTCCCAAAAAAAATAGATCCCCCTCTCTCTTCTTGGTTCCTATTTATAGGAGAAAGAAAAGAATTAATTTGTTTTGTCAATCTTTCATTGAAAGATTTTAGTTGTTTTTTGTAACCAATATGATCTTTTAGATCATCCAGTGAATTTTATTCACCATTGGATTTTTAATCCAAAAGATATTTTATCTGTTATTCCTCGCAAATTTCAGGAAAATCTTTCCTTGTATAAAATCTTTCCATAAATTGGTGATTTTTAATCACCATTGGATTTTTAATCCGACGGTGCTCCATTTTATAGAGCACCATCTTTTTTGTTTGGAAAGATATAGAGAAATATTTTTCCAGTTAGGGTTTTTGATTCTCTCTTAATTAGAATTTAATTCTATTAATTCATAGATCTTTAGGAACCCATCATTTGTTGGCACGTGACCTCCTGATTAAGCATTAAACCAGAATTTAATTATGTTGTTTTAAAGAACTCAGGAATTATCACGTGTCAGCACGTGACCAAGTGGCACGTGATGCCCCATTGGGATTTTTCCTTGTTATTTTATTATACCTTTAATTCTTTTCAGTGGGTTTAAAGGCCCATCACGTGTTGTCACGTGACCCCACTGATTAATTATTTCCAATTATTTATTTTATTCAGTGCCTACAGGCTTTTCCTGTAAATGGTCACGAGTCTGCACGTGATGCCCGGTCACGTGTAGGCACGTGATGCCCGGTCACGTGTGAGCACGTGATGCCTCATAACTTTTGATCCCGGATGAATTGTGAGGTCCATAATATATCAAATCGAAGGATTTTTCGAGACACTTTCGGTACCATCAGAATTTAACTATTTATCATTCGTGAGTTTGTCAAAATGCAGCCAGGAAAATACCGGTTCGAATTTTCTTCCTTAGATTACATGTGCATAGCATATTTGCTCATAACTTTTGATCCCGGATGAATTATGAAGCTCATAATATATCAAATCGAAGGCTTTTTCGAGACGCTTTCGATACCATTAGAATTTAGCTGTTTCACATTCGGGAGTTTGTCAAAATACATCCTGGAAAATACTGGTTCACATTTTCTTAAACGTTTCGTTGTCATATGATACCTTGGGCTCTTTTGCACAGAAATTTTTTGGCGGGAACAACTCCGTGCCAGGGAAACGTTAAACAGACACTCCACCTCGGGGTTAAGTCGACCAGCGACACTCCGTGTCGGGGACACGTCAACCAGCAACACTCTGTGCCGGGAAAACGTCAAACAGACACTCCGCCTCGAGGATAAGTCAACCAACGACACTCTGTGCCGGGAAAACGTCGACCAACGTCACTCCGTGCCGGGGACACATCAACCGGCAACACTCCATGCTGGGAAACGTCAAACAGACACTCTGCCTCAGGGATAAGTCGACCAGTGACACTCCATTCCGGGGAAATATCACATACAGACACTCCGTCTCGGGGAAACCTCCAACACAGACACTCCGCCTTGGGAACTCGTCAACCAATGACACTCCGTCTCAGAGACACGTCAAGCATCAACCATCCATATCGTAAAAAGGACAGTGCCAGCCTCCCTAAAAGCGGGAACCAAATCAAGCCACCTCCACGCGAAAGAAGATTCATCAATTTCATGCACACGACCCATATACGCGGTGTGCATTTATTGATAGTGGGCAATTTGATGGGGCCAAAATTTACACCTCGGTTGACCAAGTCAAAATCAAAGTCAAACCCAAGCCAAACGGGCTCAAGCCCAGGCCAAGTGAGCCTATGCCCAAGTCAAGCCCGAACATGAAGCGGCTGGCCCCCCATGCTAAGAAGAAAATTATGCGATAAATAAGTTTGATGTAATTTTCATGCATGAATGTAAAGTAAATGGGCAAAAAGCCAAATTTTTGTAAAGCCCATGGCTCATGTACAAAAATAAATAAGCACATGAGGTATGGGATGGAAAAAATGCAATTTTGTAAAGCCCAAGAGGCTATGTGTAAATTTGTAAGCCTATATAAGGCAACATGATGATGAAATAAATAAGAAGAATTCATTCCCCTAAAAATCTATGGTTTTTGTGCCTCCTTCTCCTTCCTCAAGGTTCTAATAATTAAATTAAGAGTTTAACTCTTTTTTTTCCAAAAAGAAATAGTTTTTCACCATAAATCTCTTGAAGAGGAACTCAGATCTTCCATCAAATCCCCAAAAGGAGAGATTTTTAAGTCTCACCCCCTTTTCTCCAAGATCCAACCAACAAAGAGGAGGAAGAAGAAAATCTAACTCCAAAAATCCCACTTCGGGAAAATCCAAGGCTCAAGAGAAGATCTAGGGCTCAAGGGAGAAGAAGGGGGCCCCCTTCACCGTCTCCGAAAATCTCTTAGGAATTTAACTCCACAAATATATATATATATAATAATAATAATAATAAATCTTTCTTCTCAGGAGTTCAACACCAAAATTCAATTGGTAGTACAACTCCCGCTGCAGGGGCTAAGCCCCTTTGTTTTTCTTTTAGCAGTGTAACTCCAAAAGTCAGTTAGAAGTACAACTCTCAGTATAGGGGCTAAGCCCCTTTTTTTTGCAGGCGCCCGGTGCCCACGTGCCGGGCACGTGAGGCGCTAGCACCAGCATCCACGTGCCGGGCGGGTGAGGCGCCGGTGCCCAGCGACCACATGCCGGGCACGTGTGGCGCGGCGCTCAGTGCCCGCATGCTGGGCAAGTGAGGCGATAGCGTCCACACGTCCTTTAGACGCTATTCATCCTTTACACACACACACACACACTCCACAACACTTTCCCCGTTAGAAAAAATTTCTAACGGGGCGCTGCCCCGCACCCCGCAGGGGGCTGCTAAACCCCTTGACTCCCAGCCCGCTATCCAGGTAGCAGGACCCTCGTAAACTCTGTGAGGGTTCCAATATACCCAAGACCCCTCAAAACACAACATACGCACACTGCACATTGAGTTCGCATGACCGGTTTGACCCGTCAATCGGAGGTTCCTTCGCTCCAAAGGCGAGGGGTAATTAACGGCAGCTTAGTCCGTGGCTGCCAGAGATTCGGATACCCACAATCAATAAACCCCCGCCTACCCTAGGCAGGGGAAATCTGCAGTACGCCTGACAAGCGATGTGTATTCCCATCTCAATGGGGTGGCGAAAAACACCCTACACTGACATGTATACTTGAACATGAACCTGAATACCTGAATTCAAACTTTAATATCAAACCGAATACATGACTTGACTTGACCGAACCATGCCTATAACTTGACATGACTACAAGATTACCTCTTGAACCTGACTACATGAACAACTTGTATCCATGGTTTTGGCAAGACTTGTAAATACTCTATACAATACATCACGTAGGGATAACGGGGTAAATTGGTAAGGAATGTTTTAACGTGGCACAAGATTGTCACCTAAAAGACACCTACATGAACTCTCGTGCCGTTGTCCCATGAGTTTTGACGGAGCCTTATAGTACATGTTATCACAGTCTACGGGATAAGATGGACTCCTCTCGTATACACAAATACCTTCTGTACCAAGCTACAAACAACTACGTTAGAATAACAATCATATACTTGTACAACTTACCAGTTCAATTCTCATTACTTGTTATATTCCATTATTTCTTTTGGGACTTACCGAGCGCTAGTTCGCTGACGACATTCCTGTCTTTTCTTTCTTTGGAATGTTCGTCAGGAGGACCGGACTCACAGGAGATCGAGCCTAGCCAGAAGGAGGTGGACCAGCTCACCGCACAGCGGGACTTCTAGCTCACCTTGTACTTATTTCAGTTTGTATGCCACTGTTTAGGCATTGCTTTATATCATTGTATCTTTCCTTTTCAAAGCAATTGTATTGTAAAGATGAATGTTAATAAAAGTTGCTGTTTATTTTTTACCTCTTGTCTTTCTTGTGCATTATATATATATATATATATTTCTTAATTACGCTTAACGTATTTATTTCTTAGTAAATACGTTGCGGGATTTCCACGTCATCGTTTCCGTACATTGGGAAGCAGGGCGTGACACTTTGAATGTAATTTTAATCTTTTTTTATTATGGGATTTTGTGGGTGTAATCCACTGAAAACGTTCAGGAGATAACACTCCTACTACTAGGGACACCTAGAGGTTTAAAGGCATGTTGCACATGCTAAGTGCAATCGTGTTGCCTACGAAAGTGTGCTAGTTAGGTTTTTCTTTTTATCTTTAGTACTCGGGACGATCAAAGATAAGTTTGAGGGTATTTGATTAGTCTAAAATATTGCACATTTGTATGAACATTTTCTCTATTATTATTAACTGCTAAAAGGTGTTAATTGTAAATATAGAACATATGTGGGCTTATTTGTAAAAAGATTATAATCATATGTTTCTACATTTTTAATTAATATAATTAAGGAAAATATATGCATATAATATTTAGATGACGTATTAGTAATTAAAATATGCATATCATATCAAATATTGTTAATCAATATTCTTAAGATATTATATCATATAAATGGTTGGAATAATATCTCAAAAATACCAAATACTACTAACAATTTTATTTGAGATATTGTGCAGGTATTAGCTCAGGTCCGGAATCCAAGTAAGAAATTCAAGTCAAATGCTTGATATCGGAACCGAATCTGCCAAATTTTAAAAGCAAATCGAGTAATCAAGCAACGGCAGAGACTCGGAGCAATATTTTCTGAATCTATACATCAAAAGAATCTCCAAATATCGACACAAAAAGCTAGAAGAAAACTCAAAACCCAATTCCACTAGGATGCGGCTGAACCGCGGCCAAACATGGCATTATGCGGATGTTCCGCAGTCAGATATGAGCCGTTGGATGTGGGATTTTAGGATCATGATTTTAACTGTATCTACTTACATATGGCATCTAGGGTTTCTGGTTTCAAGGACTAAATAAAGGACCAAGAGCTGTGCATTCAAAATTATCCAAGTGATCACATAATCATCTATTTATCTACCTCCATAAAGAGAGAGATCTAGAGCAAACTAGGGTTATTGTAATCTACTTTCTAAGGAGAAAAGTTGTAATGTAATAGTTGATTGATAAAGATAGTTTTTGTTTTAATTCTTTTTCCTTTTACATTACGCATTACTTTTTCGCAACTTATTTATGGTTTTATTCATCTTCAACCTCTCTATTATTGTATTAACCATGAGCGAGTAATTTCTTACTTGCTAGGGTTTGTAGGACAGGGTAGAATAATGGATGAAAAATCTTTTAACTTCTTTTTAACATTTTAAAGTTTATAAAAACCATAAGTCCCTCTTCTCTCATTTTCTTTCATCTCAATTCGTTTTTTTAAAACAACTCGACAAAAGAGGAGTTATCTCCGATATCGCATTCTTTTTAATATTTGTAAGACATGTGTTAAACAAATTAAGACAAAATAACATGCTATCTTAATCTTAACATAATTTCACATCTTTTAGTTTTTAATTTAACAAAATTTTCATATGAAATGAAAATATAATAAACTTTTTCATTAAAATACCATAAACTTTAGTGTAACCTCTTTTTGATATCTAGTATATCCAAACCTTATAACCTTCACGGGGTAATGACCTACCCCACCCACATACTATGGTTTCATAGCACGGCATTCTAAGCATAAGGGTAATTCAAAGTAAAAGAACTTTTTCATTAAAATACCATACCGTTTCAAAACGGGTTTCTTTAAATCGGTATTTCGAAATTCTTAGCAATTAGGCCTCTACAACCCTCGTTAGGGGGGCCGCTAATGGATGGTGCGGATTTTCGCACATCCTTGGGAAAGTAGAGCAAAATGCAGAACTCCTCACAGAGTATTCGGTCCCGAAAGGGATAAAAATACAGTTTTTAAGAAACGCGAATTTTTCTAAGAAAAACTAATTTTTGGGAAAATTATATAAAATTATGAAATCCGTATTTTCAATAAAAGAAAATTAAGAAACTATATTTTTAAAAAGAAAGATTAAAAATTATTAATAAAATACCACCAAGTTTCCAAAAGTAGTAGTTTTCATAAAAATACCACAAACTTTCAAAAAGTTAGGTTTTATCACCAAAACACCACAACAAATAAAATACATGTTCATAAAAACCCTAAATGTTATAAATCACCCTCGAGATTTATGTTTAAACAATACTAATATATATTTATCCTAAAAAAACCCTCAAGATATGCAAACAATATTTTAAGAACTCTAGATTAAAATAGGTTTAAGCGAGATCAATTCTCTTGAGCCCCAGAGAGCCGGAGAAAGTAAGTGATTGCCTATTCAGGTTAGACAACTTAACGGAGTTATCAATGACAATTGTCTTGGAAAAAGACACAAATCCTGCTGTCCATGTGCAGCAGTTGCTGATTTCTCCCGAACCTAAGATTCTAACAATTTATATCAATTCACATGAAAAGACACGAACTCAAATCCAAACTCAAATCTAAATTTGACTCGAACCCATATACAAACTCGAATATGAACTCGAATCCAATCTACTCGAACCAACTTGACTCGAATTCAGATTGCAATTATCATGACTCGCACATTACTTGACTCACTCGAATACAATCTACACCTTTTGCAATCTAGGGTTTCGGTCAAGACATGTCAATCAATTAATCAAATCAATTAAGTATATTAACCAGTTATAATATATTATACACATGGTGCTTAGGATAGTTTCTTGTGTGAATCCAACGGAGTTTCAGGAGTCCCGTATTAAGCTCTTTTTTTATTTTACTCGAATATCAGTCAGGTTGACTCATCCACAGCCTAGAGCTCCGATGCTAACACATGAAATGGGCCCATGTTTTCTTGCTCCTGGGCCCCCACTCTTGAGCTCGTGAATACTTCTACGGCTGCGTTGACATTCACACATGGAACTTAACGTTAACATAGTGACCATCTAGAGACCTATAGTATATATTTACCCATGATCATATACTCTTATTCATCATATATATATTATTCTCTTGTCATTTTCTTTACTCTTACCTATCTTTGGGACATACTAAGCGCTAGTTCGCTGACGGGCATTCCACCCACTTTTCTTCTCTTGGAATGTTCGTCAGATACTGTTGAGACGAAGGAAGTTGAAGCCACAGAGGAGGACTATGACCAGATAGCTACTCAGGGCTGGTTCAACTTAATTTTTCTTTTGTTTATGTATGCCACTTGTTTAGGCATTTTTCTTATTGTATTTACTTTTCTGTATAAACTCATGTACTTGTACATATTGGAAGTTGAATGTAAATAAAGATATTTCTTGAAAAAATTTCAGTCTCAATTTATTCTTGTATTGTGTATTATTGTTCAATACGCTTAGTATATTTATTTAGGGAATGAAATTCTTTGGATAAATATACCGCGGACTTTCCATGTCACTGTTTCCATCTATTGGGAAGCGGGGCGTGACACAAAGCAAGCTCATGGGTTGGGAAATCCCCTATAGAGAGTGCAGCTTGGATTTCATGATCCAACCCTTACTGAAATCGTCGTGCCTGGATCTCAGCAGTGGGAATAAGATGTGCAGCGAACTTGTTACGACCTTTTGTTAGCCGTGTTGTGAGTGAGATCAGAAAATTGAATTTGAGACAATGTCTTACCTGCTGAGCATGGTAAACTAAGTATCATATTCATCCACCGACTTGACCCACATCGAGCCTTGATGTAAATGGATGAATTGTTGCTCCATGTCAAAGCGGGCAGTCTCTAATAGGTACTTGAGATCGAAGAGGTCTCGGAATGTTTTCCATTCTATCGGTTGTGCGAGACGGCTCTCCTCAGCCTTCCACCAAACTCTGGCGTTATCAGTCAGTTGCAACTTAGCAACTCTCATCCAAGCAATATCTGGCACTTGAACAGCTTCCAGATCATTCTCGATCGCCTGGGCCCATTCTTCTGCTTCAAGTGGGCTCTCCTTACCTAAGAAATTTTTTGGGTGCAGTGCCCGAAACTGCTTAACTCCAGATGCCTCGGCTTCAGGGCGATTCATTAAGATAGCAGTCTACTGCTGCTGACCCTCTAATAGGCTATTGATAGCCTCAAACGGTGCCATTTGCTCATTGATAGGAGCTGCAACGGTAGGTGGTGGTAGTAGTATAAGTGGTGGAGTATTGCCGTTAACGTTTGTGCTGGTGTTGTTCGGAGATTCCATCACCTTGATATAAAAGAAAGGTTAGGATAGATTCAAAGAATTTGAAATGCAAGGAATGTAAATTTTTGTTGAATTCATTAATTCTTATAGTATATTGTTTACGACTTTGTTTCCCCTAATCAGAGCAAAGGTCTGTTCAAATTTCGAAATTTGAAATGAAGCAGCGCTTTATAAAAGCGCTAGCACTAAATGCGCCAGCGCTAAGAGTCAAAGACTCTGATGCAGCGCTCATGTCTAAATCATGAGAGCGCTCGTGCCAAATGCGCCAGCGCCAAGAGTCAAAGACTCTGATGCAGCGCTCACGTGCAAAGCATGAGAGCGCTAGCGCTAAGTGCGCCAGCGCTAAGAGTCAAAAACTCTGATGCAGCGCTCACGTGCAAAGCACGAGAGCGCTAGCGTTGGAACTAAATGTTCCCCACCCTTAAAAATTATCAAATTACCATAATAAAATTCTGTTGAGGGAATACTCCTCAAATCTTTCCAAATAGGAAAGATTGTCCTTTGAAAATCAGAGCACCGTTGGATCAAAAATCCAATGGTGATTAATAATCACCAAAATACAGAATAAGTTCTGTATGGGAAAATATTTTGTCAATCTTGTTGAAAACAAGAAGATTGTCTTCTGTAAAACAGAAACCCTTGGATCATAAACCCAACGGTGGGGGAACATCCCCAAATCAATCAGAGGAAAGATTTCCTTAACTGATTCAATAAATCAGCCTCCCCTATATAAAGGACCCAAGACTTCAAGTCGAAGAGGAGGAACCCCCACCCCCTAAACTTTAAATTCTCAGAAAAGAAAAAGAGAAGAGCAAGCACTGAAAAGAAGAATTTCTTCGAGGTAAATAAAACAGAGATATCAAAGCATCTCATCAAGAAAAACAAAAACTTAGTTCTTTTTCTAGATCATAGATCTACAAAGACAGAAGTCTTTCATAAAAGTAGAAAAGATTGGAGCATCTCATCATAAAAAAAGGATGGAGAAGAACTTAGTTCTCTTTAGATCACAGATCTATAAGACAAAGACAAAGTCTTTCACAAAAACGGAAGAGATCATAGCATCTCCTATTAAAATAAGAACTTAGTTCTTGGATCTACGAGACAAAGTCTCTTAATTCTCCGAGCACAGAATTGATCAAGAGCGCTTTGCACTCATTGGCTAGCGCTCAGCGCCAAGCGCGCCACATGCTCCTTACGTGAGCGTTACTTAATAAAGAGCGCTCTGCACTCATTGGCTGGTGCTCAGCGCCAAGCGCACCACGTGCGCCTCACGTGAGCGCTACTTCAAAAGAAGTGCTTCAGCGCTCCAGCACTCCAAGTCTGGCGCTCAGCGCCCAGCGCTCCAAGCCCTATTTGATAAGAGCGCTCTGCGCTCATTATCTGGCGCTCAGCGCCAAGCGCGCCACGTGCTCCTCATGTGTGCTCCATTTCATAAGAAGCGCCTTAGCGCTCCAGGTCTGGTGCTCAGCACCAAGCGCTCCTCACGTGTGCGCTGAGGGAACACAAAGTGTTCTTTAAATAAAGCTCAACGCCATAATAAAGAGTGTCCAACACTCAATAAAAAGACAAAAGAAGAAGGGGTGTCAGAACCCAAAATTAATGCTCTGCATTATTGAACAAAAAGGTCCTGAGCCCAAACAAATGTTAGCATTTTGTTCAAAAATGAATGGACTGAGTCCAAATAAGTGTTCAAACACTTTAACTGAGTGAGCTGAACCCAAGTTGGCCATAAGTCCCTAACTCAGACCAACTGAGCCCATGTGCTCACAATTAGTCTCAGTCCCAAGCCTGACTACAGATCTCCCAACAAACATTGATTCAAGGGTACATCTCTTCATTCCTCTGATATGTGTCGTTGTAATTCTTCAACGTCTTCAGAGAGGTGACGGGTCCCGACAACCAGACACTCTATGGACTATGATGCCTTAAACTTATGGACCGCAACATCCCTAAACTAAATCCAATAGACTATGATGTCTTTAAACTCCATGGACTATGATGTCTTTAAACTTATGGACCGCAATGTCCCTAACCTAAGACGATAGAGCCCAAATACTCTTCGTTGGATCTAAACGATCCAAAACCCCGTTGAGTAGATCTTAGTCTAAAATTAGACTAACGTGTCCTCAATAAACATTTAAGTTGATCTTAATCTAAAACAAGATTAACGATCCTTAAACCAACCCCAAACCCAAATCTAAGAAAATACGGATTTGGACTAATCCACGCCCTACGGACAACAACATAAATTAGTCTCCGTATACAATCCATGGGCAACCAAAAATAAAAAAAACATACATGACACAAAGTGACCATCTAGAGAAGGAGAAAGTTGTTACTGCGATGCGATAGCGTAATTAACTGCAGGGTTTGTGCCTGCAGGGAAGAGCGTCCCCACAATTAAAAAACCCCTCAAATGAGGGGGAATCTGACGAAGTCTACTACAGCGGCCTCATCCATCTAAACCTCCAATACACGGTGCCGTAAATCAACTTGGCATCTTCGGAGAGGTGTACGGATAAAACCAATAGCATCTGCCCCCAAATTCAGGCAAGGCGAACCTACGCAGTCTCGTCTCCCATTTTCGGCAGAGAACAGATGCTGGCACGCCTAGTGGAAACTTTTCCTCTTTCCACTCCACACTTCGTGTGTCGTGTTCACGAATGAATCCCAGTTTAATGTGGTTGCCCCTGGATTCGAGGTACTAAGATTTGGTGTCTTGCTCCCGTACAGAGAAAATGGCTTCCAACTGCACTAGCTGCAACAACAACTCCCACCCCGTTCTCGCTGGAGGAGTGACCTATAGGCCCCAAGCGGCCTACATCTTCGCCATGCCAGTGGAACAGGTGACTCAGGCCACCACTGGACTGTTCTTCGGGACCATGCTCCCACCAACAAGCTTCAGCACCCCAGTGCCATCGCAAGAAGCTCCAAAGAAGTCGGTCTTTGATCGGCTTGCAACTATCGCGGCCACTCTCAACGGGTCACCCAAATCCAACGCCTCGGTCTTTAACAGACTGGGCCAAAACTCTAATGGGTTCATGAAGAAGCCCGCAATACCTTAAGGGGTTATCCCGAAACGGATAGCCATCCCTGCTCCAGTAAATGAAGTCATCAGAGAGACTTCTTCTGCTAAGGGGTCGGTCTTCACAAGACTGGCCGTTCCAACTCCCGCTCCAGGAAAAGTCACCAAAGCCATTACCCCTGCTCGAAAGTCTGTCTTCGACAGGTTGACCATCCCCTCTCAACGGACGTCAGTCTTTGACAGGCTGACACCAACAGCGGTCTCTCATCAAAGCATGAAGCATGATGCAGCTACCCCAACAGCAGAGGTGGTCCCAGCCGCTCGACATGCTCGACATCGCCACTGATGCCGAGTGAGGAAAGCTGGGAGCAGTTCCCCTTCTGAACTTACCCCACCAGCTCCAACGATGGAAGTTGATGCTGCTATTCCAACTGGGAACAGTTCAGAACCATTTAACAGGGTACGCAGTAATTCGCCAACTGCCGTGCTGAAAAATTCTCCTCTGCCTGCTGAAAAGATCACAAAGACGAAGCCGGAGCAGCTCCCTCGGCGGCTGACCTCTAAATCCATAGGGTCTGGCGAAGGGTCCAAGACTCTGTGATTAACCAAGACTACTCCCGCCAACCAAGGAAAATGAAGGTTTGGCAAGAGAATGGCCATCCTGTCGTACCACAGAAGGTATCATCTACTTGGGTGCCCGCTGCAACGGCCCCCTCGACTTCGACCGCCCACAAAAGAAGAAGGCCGGAGAAAATCCCCGTGTCTACGACAAAGCTCAGAGGCACTGAATCCAAACGCCCCAAGTCTAGAGGCATGGTGGTGCACACCATTTACATGGCTTCCGAGAAAGAGGATAGCCGAATCTCCACGGGCCATCGACCACTCACATAGTCAGTAACTAAAGCTCAGGAGCAACAACAACAAAAGCTTCAAGAGATGCTGACAGCCATGGCTATGCTCACTTGGCCAAAAGAAAGCCCGGAAACATCGTCGGAGCAGCGTCAGGAACAGGAAACTGATGCCGAATTCCTCCGAAGAATGTTCGAGAGTAAAGACAAAGAGGCCGCGAAACAAGCGGCCAACATAAAACAAATGGCGCTATTGTTCCAAGATATGGTAAGCATGATGATGCAGCCAAACCACCAGCCGAAGATCCTCTGGTGATAATTGAAGACGATAGAGGGAGACATCAAACCCTCTTCCTGCGATGTCAGCAGCCAAGGAAGAGACCATCTCCAAAGCCGCCCTTGACGACTATATAACTCAACAAATATGAGATCATCAGGCGAATGAAGTAACCGGACAAGTCGTCAGAACTGGACGACCCTACCCGGGCTGGTACGATCAAATTAAGTACCCGCCAGGATACACGATCCCTAAATTTCACGTATACAAGGGGACGGGCAATCTTCATCAGCATGTCGCCCAGTTCAGACCCATGTGCCGTAATACAGGGGGTGACGACAAACTGCTGCTTCGCCGGTTTATTGGTAGCTTCGCGGAGACAGCGTTTGAATGGTACTCTGAGCTCCCGAATGACTCCGTTAAGACATTTGCAGAAATGGAGTTACTGTTTACACAAAGGTTCACAAGCGCCAGCGAACGCACCCCAATCACGGCGTTGATTAATGACAGAGTGAAGCCGGGAGAAACATGGGTTCAGTATGCAATCCGGTGGCGGGACCTATGGTCGAAATGCGAACAACGCATCGAAGAAGCTCCTGCAGTAGGCATGTTCATGGGTACCCTCGATCCGCAAGCGTCCATATCCCAGTTTATAATGTTCTTCAAGCCGACCACTTTCCAGGCTTTGATCGGCAAGCTGGCTCAAATAGACCAGATGGGCCATAGACCGTCCTCCTAAAAAACGGAGCCGCGAAATGAAAATGGCAAAGGGAAAGCAACCTTCGTCGCCAACGCTCAACAACAACCGAGAGGCCTGAAACCGGTTGTTCGCCAAACCAACAAGCGACAATCTCTCGATGAGAAGTTGAGACGTCCTTACTCGTTTCCCTAGGATAAAACAAGGAAACTGTTTGAGCTGGCAGTGCGCAACGGGCTCATCACTCTACCGGAGTCGAGACACCCACCGCAACCGAACGGCGTCAACGATCCCAATTACTGCCCCTACCACCGAGTATTGGGCCATCCGATCGAAGACTGCTACGTCTTCAAAAACTGGGTTGAAGACCAATACCAACAGGGCAAGTTCGCGCTATCTGAAAACTGGAAGGTAAATCCGCCATAACAGCACACTCCTAAAAGGGTGGACACGCCGGGGGCATCATGCTTTTTCTTAGAAGAAGCTCTATGGAAGGTCGCTCTTTTGGAAAAAACGAAAAGAATACTGAAGGATCTTCAAACATGCCCCGCGATCAGGTAGAAAAGCCCGCTAGAGCCCGAGATCATTGAGGGAACGCTGAAACCGCGCCTGACACCGAGAGTTGGTAGCAATGGGAAAAATACCCAGGTCCAGCCGTCAAAGTCTTCGAAGAAGAAGAAGAAGAAGACCAAGAAGCCTGCGCAGCCTGATGACAAGCGCACGGACCTATAAAAGCATATTGACGTGCTGGAGGAATACAACCAGAAGGCGCGGACCCCAGTCACACTCCATGAGTTTCTCAACCATATCCTTGATAACAGAGGCAATAACAATGACGAGGGAGACGGCGCGTCAGAAGAACCCGAAGATTACGTGGCAAGTTGTCACATGATCTCTCACTCATCAATAGATGATAAATAAGCTCCTGATGCAGAGAAGCTGGGGGCAGAATCGGCACCAAAATCCTTGGAACCGTACTATGAGCTGATTGACGTGCTACTAAACGAAGCCGTCAAAAGAGAAAAATTGATCGAGAACGCAAAATGTTCATACTCGAAAAATCCCGGCGTCGACGTCAAGTGGAAGAAGTCGCGGTAGGGATGGATCACAAAATACCCCAACCAAACCAAATCACACCTTAAATGGGTGTATCTCACTTTATCGTTATGAATCCCGTCACGCGACAAATACATGTGCATATAGGATGAACGATGGACCGCAATGTCCTAAAACTAACGACGGACCGAAACGTCTTTAAACTACTACAAACCGCAGCATCCTAGGGCTGACGTGGTAAAAAAACGGTACGTCCACAAGCAAAATGGGTACGGATGAAAACCCGAAAGGGCTCTTTGAGTAAAAATGGCAAGGCTACCGGCGATGTTTGTGAAAACCCGAAAGGGCGCAAACTCGTAAAAAAATGCGGTACATCTACAAGCAAAATGGGAATGGATGAAACCTAAAAGGGCTCCGTGAGTAAAAACAGCAGAGCTACCGGCGAGTTTGTGAAAACCCGAAAGGGTGAAATCTCGTTAAAAGACACTTGCAAGATCCTCTCGACCTTGTAAGGAGAAAACTTCCTGCGTGAGATCCTTACGACTCACAAAGGAGCGACATGCTTAGGGATCCCCACGATTCCTAAGGAGAAATTACACTTAGGAGATCCCCACGACTCGTAAGGAGAACCCTCTTATGAGACCCTCATGGCTCATAAGATTCAAAAGCCTTAAGCTACAGGGATCTAAACATGTTCTTAATCCATCACCTTTCCCAGATTTCCCTACAAGCGGTTCAATACTGACCCTTGTATACAATCCACAGGCACAAATAATCATTTCTTTGCAGAGTCCCACCAACGATGAGGAATGCTCTCATTTGATGAACAAACACTTGTACATCATCTCGATTTACAGGGAGAAAACACTCTTGCAAGATCCTTACGACTTATAAGAGAACATGCACTTAAGAATCCTCATGATTCTTAAGGAGAAAACGCACCTACGAGATCCTCACGACCCGTAGGGAGAAATGCCTTTATGAGATCCTTACGGCTCATGAAGTCAAAAGCCTTAGTCGACAGGATCCTAACCCTGTTTGCTAAGCCACCTTTGTTCGAATCAACAGAAGCAAACGATGATTCGCTCCTGGCAATGTCCCAATGGTAGGGATGCTGATGCCTAAATCGGTATCAAATCCCAAGTCCTTTCACGGCAAATGATGATTCACTCCTGACAATATACCAGTCGTAGCAATGCTGATGCTAAGATTGGTATCAGATCCCAGGTTCCAAACTCGCGGCGAAAAGTCAGCGAGCCAAGAATGCATATGAAATAGCCGAAATGATGGGGCAACTCGCAATAAAAATCAGCGAGTAAAATATATGCATACAAAAATAGCCGAAATGATTGGGCAACTCGCAATAAAAAAAACAGCGAGTAAAAAGGAAAAGACAGCCGAAATGATTGGGCACCGTGAAATATAGCCGAAATGATTGGGCAATTGCGACTTTCGCGATATAAAATGCTAAAACGATAGAGTATCGCGGAAAGAAATAAAAAAATGAAAGAATGAAACTTTTGCCCTGCAGGTAAGTCCATACTGACCCCTGTATACAATCCATGGGCATAAACGAAAAGTGAACCACATGTCCCAACAAACTCTACCAAAGGGAGAATCAGGTCTCAGCGGCAATATCTGTATCTGTAGGGTTCCTCTCGACGGCAGCGAGGTTTCGGGAGGCATCGTCCATGCCATTTTAAAAATTTTGCCATTAAAGGGAACTCTAAACTAGAATCGTTAGCTGGAATACAATACGGAAACAAAGTAAACTATTTACTTTCTAAGTGAAATCGAAATACAACTTTTGTAGATCGGTCCTTCACTTCATAAGCTCCTTGCAGTAGTCCCTTCGCTATGATCGTGGTTCTTCCGGACCCTTGCATGGCTTCACAAGGCGAATGGAACGTTCTTGCTTGAAGTCTTCGATGCCGAAGATGATCTACGTCGAGAGAATATTAGCTCAAGCTTCTACTTCACTAACTAAAGAATTAGTGAAGCAAACACCCTAAACTAAAGTGCTAGTCTAGTAGAGGATGAAGAAATAGGAAGTGGGCTCACTTTAGAATTTCTTTTCTCACAATATTTCTCACTTTAGATCAAACCCTAGAAAGCTTTTGGCTTTGAGGAAGAAGATGACCAAAATGAGATGAGGATAATGATCAAGTGAGTGAGCTAACCATGGGTGAGTGAGTATCATATACTAACTCATGTAGAGACATAACCATGGCTAATCCAAAATTGTTAGGTTAATAAAAATCTAAAGTAAAACAAAGTTAGTGGACTTTATCAAAGCATCCACAAGTTTCTACAAGCTTCATGCTTGTGACAAAAGCTCCACTAATTTGTAATTACTTTAAATAATTATAAACCACCATTTAAAATAGAATGGTGTATGTCTTACACACCCATGAAAGATGTATCAACAACCATGATACAATAATCAAAACACAAATTAATATATATCACATATATATTAAAGTTGTGCACAAGTGAGAAAAACAAATGCTTAAGTGAACCAATGTTAGTTAATGTAAATTAGTATCTCACATAAACAATTATACACTAAATTATTAAATCAACACTTGACTTAATAATCCGGCTATATCATATATAACCGACTAACATCCAATGTATCGACTTATCGAATCAACACTCGATTCGATAACCCGGCTATATCACATATAACCGGCTGATACAAAAGTCGCGAGAATAGAATACGGTATCACATACACGCATTATTCCCGGTCCCGCACATATCACGTATGCGCTCCTATTTCGTTTTGCCTGAGCCAGTAAAACCTCTATGTAGGACTCTAAAGACTCATCAATACGCCGGCAGTCGGTGATGATCACATCAAGCACCCACAAGCCGTCAGCGGTACTAGCTGGATGTAATAGCTACCCAGGTATTGAGCGATCAGAAGATCAGCAAGCAAGACCGCTCCAACTCCTACGAAAGCCTGACGGTAACACTTGCCGTACAGTCCGGTCTCCTCGTCTGATATGTCGCATATCAAGTCTAGGGGTGGTAAACGTCAGACCCACAAAAACCGATAAGTCATGCCGATGTGAGGCACATAACGGGTCGAGAAACTACTGGTAACTCTCACCAGTAAATCTCTAAAACAGCCCTGGCCAGGGACTTTCCTGTTATGGCCAATCGAGCACAGCGCGACATCAACTCCCAATACCGGGAGAGACGAATCCCCTCCTATCGCTCATTGCCTCCATGTGACTCGGGACTGTACCCAAAAACCACCGTTTTGCACGCCCTCTTGGATGTGGTAAGGTGGAAATCAAAGCACAGTGGGAATCACACAAGACTCTATGACAATCTCAGGTCTACAGACTAACCTGTACAAGTGTTACCAAAGAACTGCCATCTGACGTGAAGTATAATACCATCTGGGAGTTCTCGGTGAGTCCGTCCAGTGTACCCAGTCTCCACTGAGCACCCGTATACCATCTCTGATGTCAAACACCAATGGATATGTGATCATCCATCACCCATCTCATGGGTCAAGAAGCATATACGCTAGTCTACTCTGGTATATCGATGCCCTGTCTCGATACACCCACGACTAGGAACATTAAAGGATGAACTTATGGACTAACATGGCCCCACTAGTATGATCTGCATCATAGTCTTAGTAGTCAAGTACACATCCTAAGGGCTTTACCAACATGTAACCATAAGACAGTATCAAGAGACTAGTACACATATTAAGATAAAGAGCAATCAGATAGCATACTATCATATCGAGCAAGAAAGTCCTCTCTATATATGTCCAAGCATCCAATATAATATACATCATCTGTACAATACTGGCCTCTAGGGCATACATACAACTAACAATCTCCCACTTGCACTAGGGCCAGCTGCTGTAGTATCGCATACCAAGCATCCCGAAGAGTCTCTCAAACTGTATCTGGGGAATGGCCTTCATGAGTGGATCCGCTGTATTGTTCTTCATGTCAACCCTCCTGACCTCGATCTCCCGGCGATCAACTATCTCCCGGATCAGGTGATACCGCCTCAGAATATGCCTGGATCACTGATGGGACCTGGGTTTCTTAGCCAAAGCCACTGCTCCATTGTTATCACAATATAAAGGTATTGGATCCTTAATGGATGGAACCACTCCAAGTTCAGTTATGAACTTCTTGATCCAGACAACCTCTTGGTATCATCGTTGGCAGCGATGTATTCAGCCTCCATCGTCTAGTCTGCCACGGTTTCCTACTTGGAACTCTTCCAGCATACTGCCCCTCCGTAGAGGGTAAACACAAATCCCGAGTGCGACTTAGAGTCGTCCTTATCACTCTGGAAGCTCAAATCGGTAAAGGACTCCACTTGGAGTTCTCCGTTACCATACACCAAGAGCATCTCTGTAGTCCTTCGTAAGTACTTGAGAATGCTCTTCACAGCTGTCCAGTGACTCTCTCCAGGATCAGCTTGATACCTACTCACTACACTTAGTGAGTGTGCTACATCGGGTCGGGTACATAGCATCGCGTACATGATAGAGCCTACTGCCGAAGCATAGGGTATCCCTTGCATGCGAGCTCTCTCCAAATCAGACTTGGGAGACATCTCTTTGGAGAGAGTGAGCCCAGAGATCGTGGGTAAAAAACCACGCTTGGATTCTTCCATAATAAACCACTTTAGTATGGTGTCAATGTACCTGGATTGGAACAATCCTAGCATCCGTTTAGATCTATCTCTATAGATCTTAATCCCCAAGATGCAGGAGGTATCCCCTAGATCTTTCATTGAGAATCGTTGTGATAAGAAGAGCTTGACCGATTGCAGCATAGGAATGTTATTTCCTATCAAGAGTATGTCGTCCACGTACAATACGAGGAAGACAACCTTACTCTCTGCTCCCACTAGCTACGAAGCCCTCTGGCTGAGTCATGTACACGCTCTCTTCTAAATCACCGTTTAGAAAGGCGGTCTTAACATCCATTTGCCAGATTTCGTAGTCATGATATGCAACGATGGCAAGCATGATCCAGATGGATTTAAGCATAGCCACTGGAGAAAAAGTTTCGTCATAATCCACACCTGGTCGTTGACGAAAACCCTTTGCAACAAGTCTAGCTTTGAAAGTCTCCACTTTCCCATCTACACCAAGTTTTTTCTTGAAGATCCACTTGCTTCCAATGGGTTTTACCCCTTCAAGAGCATCTTCCAAAGTCCATACTTTGTTGGTGTACATGGATTCCATCTCGGACCGCATTGCATCCAGCCATTTCACTGAGTCACCACTCGTGATGGCCTGCTTGAAGCTAGTTGGGTCATCATCCTCCATGATGCAATCCTCACTCCCACCATCCATGAGAAAACCGTAGTATCTCTCAGGTGGCTAAGGAACCCTACTAGATCGGCGGAGAGGCTGAGGTTCGTTGGGAACTACCGAATCCTATGGCTCCACCAAATCTTCAGTTGCAGTTTGTGCTGCTGGAACTTCTTCCAGCTCTACCTCTTTGCCACTGATTTCTTTTACAAGAAGTTCCTTTTCTAAAAAGGTGGAATATTGAGAAACAAACACTTTTTGTTCCTCAGCATGGTAGAAAATATATCCTTGTGAATTCTTTGGATATCCCACAAACTTGCAAAGAACTGATTATGCCTCAAGTTTGTCCGGATTTTGCCTTTTGACATAGGCCGAACAACCCCATATCTTAACTCGTTTAAAATATGGTCTCTTCACACTCCATATCTCATATGGTATGGTAGGTACAGATTTAGATGGAACTTGATTCAATAGGTATGCAGCTGTCATGAGTGCATAGCCCCAGAAGGAAATAGGTAACTCAGTTGTGCTCATCATAGAGCGCACCATATCTAATAGGGTGCGGTTCCTCCATTTCGATACACCATTGTGCTGTGGTGTATATGGAGGGGTTAGCTGAGAGATAATCCCATTCTCTTTTAGGAAGTCCAGGAATTCATTGCTCAAGTATTCACTTCTCGATCAGATCGAAGGATTTTAATACTTTTCCTGGTTTGGCTCTCAACTTCTTATTTATATTCTCTAAATTTCTCAAAAGCTTCTGATTTGTGTTTCATCAGGAACACATATCCGAATCTAGAGAGATCGTCAGTGAATGCAATGAAGTACGAAGAACCATCCCTGGCATGTGTAGACATAGGACCGCATACATCACTATGTACTAGTCCCAAGAGTTCCGTAACTCTTTCTCCGTGTCCCGTAAATGGAGTTTTGGTCATCTTGCCTTTGAGACATGACTGGCAAGTGTCATAAGATGAAAATTCAAACGGATTCAAATATCCATCCTTATGCAACTTAGCTAGCCGTGTTGCATTGATGTGACCTAGTCTACAATACCATAAGAAGGATTCGTTCAGTTCTGAACTCTTTCTCTTGTGTGTGTTTGTTATGCTCAGAACTGTTGATTGATTTAGAACATAAATGCCATTTCACAACGTGCCTGATCCAACCAACTTTTGGTTCAGGAAAATGTTCATAACATTATCCTGTAATGCAAAATTATATCCTTCTTTACTTAACAAAAAAACTGATATAATGTTGCATATCAGGTTCGGCATGTAATAGCATTCGTTCAGAATCAATGTATTTCCAGTTGGTAATACAAGGTGATATTCCCCGACGGTTTTAGCTGCAACAATTGCACCATTTCCAACCCTTATGTCTTTATCCACCTTCTCCAAGTTCTCTACCTTTTCACAGCCCATGTAACCGATTACATATATGGGATCCTGACCCGGTATCTAATACCCAGGACGTAGAGCAAATGGAGAAACAGTTCTCTATAACGAACACAGCCGAAGAAAATGCATCAACATGTACTTTCTTCATTCGGGTGGCATGGGAATCCTGGTATTCCCCTATATCTAGTTCAGTCTTATAACTTTTATAAGAAAGAACGGAACTAACATTCCCCAGCACAGTATAACATGCGCGTTCGGTCAATACATCCATATTATTATCTTGATTAAGGCATGATATGGTCGCTACCTGGAGAGAGAGAGAGAAGAAAACACTTTAGCGTATGCTCTTGCAAGATCAGATTGGTTATTATTTTATCTAATCAGGATGGCTCCCACTGTTTTTATCAAATCTTCCTTCAAACCCTAAAAGGAAAAACTAGCCGGGATTAATTACACCTTACAATTTCGCCAATCTTTCAGCCAGGCCAGTGTCGGTACTTTGAGGGAGGTTCCCCGTGCTTTCGCACGGACCTAATTAAAATAAACCTCGTTTTCCCAGAGGCTTAACCCCGTTGACACCTTTCTAGACACCTACTTGATCGGCTAATTGTCATGTGTAAAACTCTCCCAGGAGTAATAATTACTCGCAGTGGGTATCGGGATCCAACTATCTCATAGAAGGTATGCAATCTCATTGCAAATTTCAACACTTGAAATTCCCGATAATATTTTCCCTCTAGCAACTCATGACCTTAACATGGTCAACAAATCATAAGCGCTAGCCAAGTTCAACCCGTAATTTCTTGATAGAATTAAACCCACCCGCACGACCCTTAACATAGTCAACAAAGTCGTACGACTACCTTAATCCAATCTGCATCATATACATAAACAGATAAACACTAGTTAGCTACCGCACACTACGCCTTAACATAGTCAACAAACGTAGCACGAATACTAAGTAGTATCTATCTGAAATGACGGAGCTACGACAGGTTTTTCTAAAAACCTATTGCGTAATGAACTTGATATCGTTGTAGAAACAAGTGAATTTTGAAAAGGAGTGTTTTTGAGGATTTCATTAGTTTTGCTAAAGAGGTCATTCCTGGTGAAGGGATCTCGGCTCTTTCCTCATCGAATAAGGTGCGGGATATATCATATATATCACTATGCAAAGCAAAACTCCAAAAGCAATCAAAAGACAAATCGAGTGTTGTAGCATCTGCCAGTTTTGCTAAAGAAGTCTATCCCGGTGAAGGGATCTCGGCTCTTTCCTCATCGAATAAGGTGCGGAATATATCATATATATCACTATGCAAAGCAAAACTGTAGCTACCCTTTTTGAAAAATTTTATTCTACAACATCTTTTAGGTTTCTTTTCTTTCATTAATCACATTAATGAAGTCCCGTCATTTAAGTCACCTAAACATCACAGATAAATACGACGTACACTTATGTCATCCGCATTCGCCACGATGTCCCCTCATGCACCGTTAGGTTAGGTAACTAACGGCAGAGCGGGGCAGGGCTAGCGCGGGTGTAAAACATAAGTAACGTCTATATAATATATCATATATACTATATACTGTATCCATCTCAACATGTCAAATGATCACATCACAGATATTGCAGCAGAAAAACATATGAAATATTGGATATATTAGGAGGTCCATGTTTTATTTTGAGCCTCTATAAACACGGATTTCACGGTCGCGATGAATAGCCAAACCCACACCCATAGACCCCTACGAGTGCGGCAAGCAACCCTTCTAATTCCAGAGTTAGAAGACCCGGACTCGACTCCTCGAGTTGGTCTCCCACTGGACTCTAGAACCCGGTTACTTGTGCTCTCCTCCTTGGGTCTATCCTAGTGCCGAAAAGCAAATAATATACAAATGGTGACATCAACCTCAACCCGGAAGTGCCCCAACAAAATAATATTACATACAATAAATTTTACATGAATGAAAATAAAACTTTCATCTCACATAAAACCCCCGGCTATTCAAAACGCGACGATCTAATATAACATATCCAGCAGCACATAACATTACATGTTATCACAACACAGAGAAAACTAGACGATGTTAAACATTCCAATCGAATCATTAAACACCCAAAATTACCCAGAAAACTCAACACTTGAGCGTAGTTTAAAGTAATTCAGCACACGCCACAGCACCAATGAACCAGCCGTAGAAGGGCCAAACCAACGCCTCACATGCGGCACCGCTGAACCACCACAAACCCGAGGGTTCAGTGGCAGTTTTGACGGTCACATAATCGAGTTAAGGTTTTGTTCTTCTAGAGGGTCCATCGCATAACTTGCATGATCTTTGAAAGTTTTTTAACTACAGGAAAAATCCAACACTTGGAAAACTTTCCGGCAAGGGAAAAAGTGGGTATTTGACATTCGATTGAACTTTTTAATATCGTCTAAAGTAACCCGAAAACAGTTAAAATATGACTACAAAACACTCCGAGTTGTTATTATAGTAAATTAACATCACATGACTATTTAGCAAAAATAAACAACACTTGAATCACCAAAACCCATGTAACAGAACACTGGAAAAATTTGGAGGGGGTGCTCGGATTGGACCGGTATGGAGGGTGTGGCCGGCCCAAACAGCTCAGAATGGCTCCATATTTCTTCAGTGTTCATATTATCATATATATATGACTCTGTACATGTTTAAAAAAAATTTAGGGCTCGTTTTAAATTCGACAGAAACATGAATTTTTGGGTTTCAAGTTCGGAGTTGTTTCGTGTTCGTAATCTAACATTATCCGTATAATTTCCTAGCTAGGCTCTGATGCCACTGTAGGGTTCCTCTCGACGGCAGCGAGGTTTCGGGAGGCATCGTCCATGCCATTTTAAAAATTTTGCCGTTAAAGGGAACTCTGAACTAGAATCGTTAGCTAGAATACAATACGGAAACAAAGTAAACTATTTACTTTCTAAGTGAAATCGAAATACAACCTTTGTAGATCGGTCCTTCACTTCATAAGCTCCTTGTAGTAGTCCCTTCACTGCGATCGTGGTTCTCCCGGACCCTTGCATGGCTTCACAAGGCGAATGAAACGTTCTTACTTAAAGTCTTTGATGCCGAAGATGATCTACGTCGAGAGAATACTAGCTCAAGCTTCTACTTCACTAACTAAAGGATTAGTGAAGCAAACACCCTAAACTAAAGTGCTAGTCTAGTAGAGGATGAAGAAATAGGAAGTGGACTCACTTTAGAATTTCTTTTCTCACAATATTTCTCACTTTAGATCAAACCCTGGAAAGCTTTTGGCTTTGAGGAAGAAGATGAAAAAAATGAGATGAGGATAATGATCAAGTGAGTGAGCTAATCATGGGTGAGTGAGTATCATATACTAACTCATGTAGAGACATAACCATAGCTAATCCAAAATTGTTAGGTTAATAAAAATCTAAAGTAAAACAAAGTTAGTGGACTTTGTCAAAGCATCCGCAAGCTTCTACAAGCTTCATACTTGTGACAAAAGCTCCACTAATTTGTAATTACCTTAAATAATTATAAACCACCATTTAAAATAGAATGGTGTATATCTTACACACCCATGAATGATGTATCAACAACTATGATACAATAATCAAAACACAAATTAATATATATCACATATATATTAAAGTTGTGTATAAGTGAGAAAAACAAATACTTAAGTGAACCAATGTTAGTTAATATAAATTAGTATATCACATATACAATTATACACTAAATTATTAAATCAACACTTGACTTAATAATCCGGCTATATCATATATAACCGACTAACATCCAATGTATCGACTTATCGAATCAGCACTCGATTCGACAACCCGGCTATATCACATATAACCGGCTGATACAAAAGTCGCGAGAATAGAATATGGTGTTACATACACGCATTATTCTCGGTCCCTCACATATCACATATGCTCTCCTATTTCGTTTTGCCTGAGCCGGTAAAACCTCTATGTAGGTCTCTAAAGACTCGTCAATACGCCGGCAGTAGGTGATGATCACATCAAGCACCCATAAGCTGTCAACAGTACTAACTGGACGTAACGGCTACCCGGGTATTGAGCGATCAGAAGATCAGCAAGCAAACCCGCTCCAACTCCTGCAAAAGCCTGACGGTAACACTTTCCGTACAGTCCGGTCTCCTCGTCTGATATGTCGCATATCAAGTCTAGGGGTGGTAAACGTCAGACCCCAATAACCGATAAGTCATGCCGATGTGAGGCTCATAACGGGTCGAGAAACTACCGGTAACTCTTACCAGTAAATCTCTAAAACAGCCCTGGCCAGGGACTTCCCTGTTATAGCCAATCAAGCACAGCGTAACATCAACTCCCAATACCGGGAGAGACGAAACCCCTTCTATCGCTCATTGCCTCCATGTGACTCGGGACTGTACCCAAAAACCACCGTTTTGCACGCCCTCTTGGACGTGGTAAGTTGGAAATCAAAGCACAGTGGGAATCACACAAGACTCTATGACGATCTCGGGTCTACAGACTAACCTGTACAAGTGTCACCAGAGAACTGCCATCTGACATGAGGTATAATACCATCTGAGAGTTCTCGGCGAGTCCATCCAGTGTACCCAGTCTCTACTAAGCACCGGTATACCATCTCTGATGTCAAACACCAATGGATATGGGATTATCCATCGACCATCTCATGGGTCGAGAAGCGTATACGCTAGTCTACTCTGGTATATCGATGCCCTGTCTCAATACACCCATGACTAGGAACATTAAAGGATGAACTTATGGACTACCATGGCCCCACTAGTATGATCTGCATCATAGTCCTGGTAGTCAAGTACACATCCTAAGGGCTTTACCAACATGTAATCATAAGACAGTATCAAGAGACTAGTACACATGTTAAGATAAAGAGCAACCAGACAACATACTATCATATCGAGCAAGAAAGTCCTCTCTATATATGTCCAAGCATCCAATATAATATACATCATCTGTACAATACTGGCCTCTAAGGCATACATACAACTAATAGTATCCCAGAAGACCAGCAACGGCGTTCCTCCTCATGCCAGCAGGACACGGACGTGATGCAACCAATCGGAGCTACGGCAAAGTCCCTAGTTCCAAATCTCGACGGTTCACAGACAACCTAGAGACTACCTCGGAGCCATGGAAAAGTCTCTAGTTCGAAATCTCGACGGTTCACAGACAATCTAGAGACTACCTCGGAGCCATGGCAGAATCCCTAGTTCCAAGTCTCGACGGCAACATCTACAGCCTAGAGATCAACAACAGTGTTCTTCTTCCAATAGGATGCCGACGCGACATCAACAAACGGAGCCACGGCAAAGTTCCCTAGTTCCAAATCTCGACGGTTCACAGACTACCTAGTGACTACCTCGGAGCCATGGCAGAGTCCCTAGTTCCAAGTCTCGACGGCAACATCTACAGCGTAGAGATCAACAACAGCGTTCTTCCTCCAGCAGGATGCAGACGCGACATCAACAAATGGAGCCACGGCAAAGTCCCCTAGTTCCAAACCTCGACGGTTTACAGACAACCCAGAGACAATCTCGACATTCGACGCAATATTCCAGGCACAATGTCAACCAACGAAGCTAAGGAAAATCCCCCGCTTCAGGGTCTTGACGGCAACTCAAATGAGACCTGAAAAGACCATCGGAGATCATCCCACACCAGCACGGAGTGGTCAAGACTCATCGGGGCTCCGAAACCAAGCCTAACCTTAAGTAAAAAGCAACATGGAATACCCTAACGCTTGCTCTTTTGACGGTAATATTACCTGGAAGATTACTTGAAGACGTCTTGTCCAGCCCCCGAAGGGATCAGAGACATGACAGTCGCGGGGCTACCCAAACAAAAAGATTGCATATCGGGGAATATATCATCCAACGAGACGGTACGACGAGTAAAAAAAACCTAGTACCAAAAACCCTAACAGACTTCTATTAGCAGGAGTTAACTGTGACGTTAGGAAATCCTTGCGAGAACTTCTCGATTCGTCTCGACTCGTGAGGAAATTAGTGTCTTTGCGAGAATTTCTCGATTCGTCTCGACTCGTAGGGCAAAGTCTTAGGCAATTAGGATAAGGACCTGTCTCCTAAGCCACCACTGCCATGCAAGGAGGTCAAGATGGACTATCCACGGGCCACACTCTCCCAAGTCGAATATCGACAAGGGTAGAAACAACCACTTACGAGTCCTCTCGACTTGTAAGGGAGAAAATTCTCTTGTGAGATCCTTACGACTCTCAAGAGAAAACGCACTTAGGAATCCTCACGATTCCTAAGGAGAAAATACACCTATGAGATCCTCACGACTCATAGGGAGAAAAGTTTTTATGAGACCCTCACGGCTCATAAAGTTGGAAAGTCTTAGGCAACAGATCCTAACCCTGTTTCCTAAGCCATCGCTACCCTAAAAAGAGTTCAAGATGAACTATTATCTATCGTCCACAAGTTACACTTACTGAAATCACATGCCAACAACATAGTAGAGAAAAGAAAGCGATAGTCGGAGATAAAAATGTGTCATTTATTCATGAATTCAATTGAATACGCGATACATCATATAAAATAAAAAAATGATGAAATGAATACATGTTATTCATAAATTACAATCGATACAAAGACGACTATTGAGAAGGAGACAATTTTAGCAAATCAGCAAGCCGCTCGCGCACTCCTCTCAGCTCCTTTTCATGATCATCCGCCGCGGCCAGCTCCGCTTCGACTTGGGCCCGCTGCCACAAACAAGATGAAAGTTTCTCGTTGACCTCCCGCTGAGCTGCTTCACGACTTTGCGCATCCCGCTCAGTGAGGTCGAGCTTCTGCCTCAGCGTCAACCTGTCGGAAATACATCATAGGAGGCCCTCAAAGATTGCTTTCAGCTGTGCAGCATTCGCTTCAACCTGGACGCGCAGCCGGGCAGATTCGCCTGAAGCCTCCTCGCATTCCTTCCGCCTCAAGGTCGCCTCTTTTTCAAGATGGCGAAGAAAAGGAACACTCTGCTCGACCTATGCAGCCCGTTGAGAGTTCAGAACTAATACTTCGGGAGCCGGACGCTTAAGCTCAATTTCATGCAGGAAAGCCTCGATCTTCCTGCAATAATTAACCCAAGACTCGACGACGCCTTCGCTATGAAAGTTTACGAGTGTCGCCAGCATGGAATTAACCTTCACGGAAAAATCTGCAGCAGATGCAAGGGCCTCAGCATCAAGATCCTCGACGAATTCGCTCAACAATCGCAGGTTTGTCGCAGCGCCCCGAGAAGATGGGCACCTAGCAAAGGGCCCTGCCGGCATTAGGAGACGAGACACGAAGGGAGCCGGAGTTGACGCAGTTGCTGTAAAACAAACTATGGTTAAATGTCGACTAGAAAGATAAAAAAAAGGAATGCACGAGCGATGGAGTCTACTATACCGGCTGCGACAGGTGGCGAAGTTGGGAGTACCGAAAGCGCGGTTATTCTCTCATCTCCTCCTCTAATCTGTAACGCTGTAATCAATTCAAAGGAGAATCGGCAACATGTCTATTCATAAAAGAAAGAAGGGGACACTAGCTGAAAGATATACTCCCTGACACCAGCAGGTGAAGCAATCTCTGACTGGAAGGAGAAATGCGGGTTCAGCACCTGATATAGGTGGTCAAAAGGGACACCTGCAAGGTGGTAACAACACAATGTCAGTACAAAAAGTATATTACCCCCAATGAAACCGATAAGTCGCAAACATATACCTTCTAGCACTCCAGACAACACGGGAGAAGGCGACGGAACAACAGCCGTCACGGCAGCGACTAGAGGCGCTTCAGATGGCGCAAACTCCGCATTTACTGCACCTATACTCAAAATGAACAAAATGTCATCAGATGGGGCCGAACGGGATCGAAAGATAAAAAGAAAACAGTGACCCAAGATCTACCTGATAGGTCGCCAACCGAAACCGCGACAAAAGCATTACTAGGCGCAGCGGCTTCTTCGCTCTCCTTCACTGGAATAGTTTCTGCGCCCGTGGCCTCATCCCCTGATTCGACAAAGGCCGTCGTGACACTCTCAATGCCAACCAATAGCAAAGAACCGCAAGGGAAAAAGTGGCGGTTGGGGTAGTCCCAGACTCCCGAGAGAGAGTAGCCGCTTCGGGCTCTGTGGTCGCCGTCTTCTCGCCTGCCACCTCATCGCCAATACTTGGCCCTGCAAGGTATGGTATATCAGAATTTACGGATCGAGTAAAAATGAAAAGACCGGGCTTTACATCACCTTGCGAAAGATTCTGGGTTTCCTCCCGAGCCGCACGCACAACCTGTCTATGAGCGGTAGACAGGGCAGCTGGAGCATCCTCTGGAGGAATGGCGACAGATGGGGTGGCGCTTGAACCTGCACCCACAGCCAAGCTGGCATCGTGTCCCCTCGCCGCGCGCTTTCTGCGCTTCTTGTCGGCCTTCGCAGTGAGAATTGATCTCCTCAAGACCTCCGTCAAAGGTATGTCGTCTTCTGAACTGAGCTCTGCCTCCGGCGCTGCTACGACGTCCATCATCGGCTGCTTTAGCGAGACCCCTTACGGTGGCTTGAGGGTAGTCATAGCTGCTGTAGCCGGCTCTAACGGTGCCGCTGCGTCACCACTTGCAACAGGCACTACACTTGGGATATCCAGAGTTGAGGTAGTCCCTGAAACAGAAGGGGAGAATGAATCAGAACGCGAGTAAATAAAGAAATAGAGGAGTGAGCAGAATTTTACCAAGGCCCAAAGAAGTCTGAAGCCTCTCTTCCTCTTCAAAAGTTTTGAGGGAAGCCGCAAGACCCTCTTCGGCGGAGATACCTGTTGAAGAAGAAAGCGTCGATAAAGTCCTAATAATGGAGAAAGGATAAAATATATATATGCAACTAAGGCATACCTGACTTCGCAATAGTAATCAGCGCTGCTTCATCGCGAGCCAGTCGCTCGGAAGACACAAGGACAGCTTGAAGATCGGTATCATCTGCAGGCGCGATGAAGAGACCCTCATTAGTCCTGTACTCACTTAAGCCTTCGCTATAAGGAGCATGAGGCTCCTGGTCGAATGCAACGTCCACAGAAAATAGCGACTTCTTCTTCTTCTGTGAACGGACGCCAGCAGCCGGCAACAGGAGCTTGCGTTTGGCGGGAAACTTTAGGCGACGAGTCCCGATCTCCGTACCCATGCCAGAATCGGGAGACGCTGCAGCCACTGCTTCTACAGGCGCACAAGGTAGAGGCTTATCAGGAAAAGAAAGCAGGACAACAGCCACAGCAGCTTCTCTTAAAGTAGGACCAACAGTGGTCCGTTGCTTTAAAGGAACAGCTGGATTGCCGGCATGGACCACACCTTTGAGATCGAGCAAAAGCCATCTTTCTTCCCTAATAACATCGAATGTTGGTACCAAGCTACATATACGTTCAAGACCCTTAGAACACAGCTCGGCTCACTGATAAAAAAGCTGGACCCGGTGTTATGCCGCATAAAATGGTGCAGTGCGCTACGAATACCCTCCTCTGTAGTAGCCGGCTCAGCCAGGAAAGCCTCCAGCGGAACACCCTGATAGTAGCTCGATTGTTGAGCGAACAGATGCGGGTTATACCTCATAAATAGCGTCGAATCATTTTACCTAAACGCCAAAAAGCCCGGCCTGATTGAGTACAGGTGAAGAATCTCCCGGGCCTTCAATGTAGAAGCCCCATCTTTGAAGGTGTCCCGCAGCGGCTGCACCGTCTTAGAAGACTCTTTGTCGATAGTTAAAACCTTGTCGACAAAGGTCATGCCATCTCCGACCGTGCGCGGACAAAGGACCACACCCCTAGCCTCCCGCTGTGTCGGATTTAAAACAGAAACGTCAACTAGCCGCATAATCCAAGGGAAGTTATAACTGTCGTAGAAACGAGGCCGTTTGTGGGCTCCAAAAGCGCCAAGCACGTGCAGCTCAATCCATGACATAAAATAGTGCAGCGAGAAAGTGACGGGCTGTACGCCTGGCTGAATGGTGTCCGCCACTAAGCTGAAACCATGATACAGGTGTGCCAACGCTGCGATCCCGGCGGCCACTCGAGTTCCCGCAACCATACGATAGGCTGGGTACAAGACTGATGGCCTCATATAACGAGGGTGCATCGGAAGCACGAACCAGTTTAGCCATAGGCCAATAAATCCCAGCAAGAATGTCTCTTCATCGACGTCCGAAGAAGCAAGCTCTGCGAAAGGAATGACAGGGGCATCCGGAATAAAGAAGTTTTTTAAATCCGCCTCCATCGTCGGTTGGTTATCCAAACCGAAACCAAACGGATCGTCAAGCTTGGCAAACAACACAGCTTGCTTCGATAAGACTTCCGGACGAAGAAAGCGAGCGATGAAGTCTGCGTAGCTGACTCCATGCCCTCCGAACTCTAGAAATAGACTTTCGTAGATATTCAACACCTTAATCAAGCTTGAGAATCGGTGTTGAATGGCGTTCTCCGGGGTAAGGCCCATTACCTCTGATTTGGTGGTAAAGATGTATTCGTCCGAAGGAAGTAGCTCCTCATAGTGTTCTCCCCTGACGGGTAAGCCGGAGATCTCTGCGAACTCCTCCAAAGAAATTGAAACTTCCCGATCCGACAAAAGGAAGGTGTGGGTCGGAATATTCCATTGCTCTAGAAAAGCTTTGACCCACCATACAGGAGGCGTAGAATATTGGAAGAGAGACATGTAAACTGCGGGGTAAAACCCAAGCTTCAGCAGCTGCGATTTCTTGGCCGACAAAATATACCGGACCCACAAAAAATATTTGGCTGGATGGCGAGTAGTCAAGCCTATCATATACGGCCGTCCCCAAGTGCGCGACTCACCTTAACAGATATGTCGCCGTAGAGTATCCAAAGCCATCAGCGGCTGTACGAGTATCGCGGCCATAGAGGGCTGAAGGCAACCCTCCAAAGTCCAATTGACCTCCTCTACGGCAAAGTTCACTGGGGGTGGGTCGACGTAGTGGATCGCCGGAATGGGCTCCGAAGGTGCTGCACAAGAAAAGCTGCGTCGGCCCCTGATAATTCGATTGTACCACATTCCCCATAGATGAAGGTTCTTTTGCTCTGGGTTGTGATCTTTGATCAACGTGAAGACTTCCCTGTCCACAGGTGCTTCAGGGAATCCACTTTCCGAACGAACGAACGGGAAAAAAGTGTCGAAAGACACGGTACCTGCACGAAAAATGAACAGGAGTTATCCGTCAATGCTACAGTTTAAAGTTTTGGGTACGGGTATTTGAAATTTGTACCACACTGCAATGCAGTAGAAGGGGACCAAAGGGGACCCACAAAATATAGATGACGGCTCATCATTGATGAGACAGTCATTCATTAAATAGAAAATCCTAAAAGGATTCTCTTTTAATGAGGGGCCCTCTCGGGCCAAGGAGTTAATCTCCCTTGAGAGCAGCGCTCTACAACAGAGTGACATCTGTCAACTCTAATGATGAAGAGAATAAAAATTCCCCAAAAAATTTCTGAAGAGCTATGCTCTATGAAGATGATGGAGTAACCCATCAGAAACCCTAAAAGCAAAGTTTTTAATGAATTAAAAATTTCGAGATCTTCAGGATCTATGAGCAAACTCTAAGAGTTCTTCATGAAAGATTAACAAATCTATATGATTTGAAAAGAGCAAAGCTCTGTTAATAGGTTAAGAAACCCTAAGAAATATCTCTTTAGATCTATGATTCAAGAAGAGCAAAGCTCTGTTGAGAAAACCCTAAAAATTTCTTTAGATCTATGATCCGAAAAGAGCAAAGCTCTGTTAATGGGTGAAACCCTAGATTATAAAGCAATCCGATCAAAGATTTAATCATTACCTAAAAATTTCGACAGGGTTCTATCTCTAAAAGAATTCTTAAAACAGAGAGCTATGCTCTGAAGAGAGAATAAAATTCTCAGAAAAAACAAGAAAACAAGAAGATGAATAAGTAGTCATCTCAAGGGCCAAAGGCCCTATTTACAGGCGCTGGAAGTCGATCCAACTTTCAAGACAATCTAACGAGGAGAGGCTGCCACCGCTGCACTCACGTGTAAGCCATGTGAACGCAACGGTGGGAGGACATTTGTTTCCCTAATCAGAGCAAAGTTCCGTTCAAATTTCGAAATTTGAAATGAAGCAGCGCTTCATAAAAGCGCTCGCGCTAAATGCACCAGCGCTAAGAGTCAAAGACTCTGATGCAGCGCTCACGTGCAAAGCACGAGAGCGCTAGCGCTAAATGCACCAGCGCCAAGAGTCAAAGACTCTAATGCAGCGCTCACGTGCAAAGCACGAGAGCGCCAGCGCTAAGTACTCCAGCGCCATGAGTCAAAGACTCTGATGCAGCGCACATATGAAAAAAGAACCAGAGACGAGAGGAGTCCCACTATCCAGAGACTAAGGTATACAGAGAACAAGGAACCATTCGCCCATGGTACAACGGCAATGGATATTCAGGTTAGGTGTATTACGGTTACAGTCTCGTGCCACTTCTAACACATTCTGTACAAATCCACCCCTTTAAAATCCCCGTAATGTCTTTTGTATTGATTGTATTGTTTTGTTATATAAATGGATGACTTGTCGAAACCATGATATCAGTAAACGGAATGGATATAAATGGATAGTCATGTAAACGGATTATATCCATGGTTCGGTTCGGTCAATATAGATTGAATAGACGGATTCACGGATTCATGTTGTATTGTAGTTTATACTTGAATCATATTCAAGTCGGATTGATTAGATTGAGACTCGGTCTGAGTCAGACACTTAAAAAGAAATTAAAATCCTGAATTAGTTTTGATATTATCGGTAATTGCTGCACATGAACGGCGGTATTTGTGTCTTTTTCCAAGACAATTACGGTGTTGATAACACCGTTGTTAGATTGTCTACCTTAGATAGGCAAGCACCGACTTTCTCCGACTCCCCGAGGCTCAAGAGAATCGGTACCGCTTAAACCTATATTTACTGGGGTCCTTATTGTAATTTAGTATAACTTGAGGGGGTTTTATGTAAAAATAGTTTTGATATAATTTCAAAATACAACTCAAGTATTTAGTTATCGTCTTTAGGGTTTTCATAGATGTATATTTTATAAAAGTAAAATTTCTAGTGAGTAGAACCCAGTTTTCATTTTTCATGGTATTTTAATGAACTATTAGAATTGTATTGTAATGAAATGGTACTTTCATGTAATTATGATTCCTTTGATTTAGAAAACTTGAAATATTTGTATAATATATTTAAAATAGATATTTTGATAATATTCATATATATATATATATATATATATATATATATATATAATAAAAATAAATTTTATTTATTTAATAGAAATCTCATTTTCTTAAAAATAGCATTAAAATTTCCATCGAGATCGAATGCTCCTTGCGGAGGTCTGCATCTCACTCTACTAAGCCTGAGGATGTGTAATAATCCGCAACATCCCGATCGGGGTTCCCCAAATTGGGTTGTAGAGGCATAATTGCAAGGAATTAGTTAACAGTCTTTTTAAAGAAAACGGTTTTGTAATAGTTTAGGGTATTTTATTGTAACTCGTAATATTCACAAAAATATTATCCAAAAGTAAATCATGCTATATCCAATATATGTATTGTGATGAGGTATGTCCTTACCTCATGAGTTTTCTAAAGGTAATACAAATAAATATGTTGAATTATGTCGAAATGTAAAGTATATGGTATTTGACCGTATAAATACTATAAAAGTTGCATAAAAGATTCTTTTGAGATGAAACTTGTACTAATGTGTTTATTTATGTTTATTACACTTTATGAGAGAATGTGGTATTTTTTTGTTTAAGAAAAAATAGAATTTTTTAAAGAAAAACGAATCAGAAGTCGGATTAACTTCGCTGGCGTCAGGTTTTGAAGAATGAAAGTCTAAGAATAGAACAAGAGAGGGGAAGGTCGGACTTACTGGCTACAAGGATAGAGAGGATGTAGGGTAAGACTAGGAAAGTATCGGGGCATCATTTCATCGCCGGAATCTCCTCGGAACTTCGTCAGAACTTCGCCCTTTGCTAACTCCACTTGCACAACTTCTTGGACTTGAGATTTTTGAGTTTTGGCACTTGATTTCATAATGAGGAATGCCAAAGGGTAGGGTTGTATTTATAGGGTAGGATTAGGATTTAGGGTATGAATTTGAGAATTAAAATGCATTTAATCTTGGAGTAATGCTCAATTTTAATTCTCTGGAAAATGTGCAGAGAAAATAAATAACATGAGTGTAGTAGGGTAGGCCAAGGGGTGCCAAGCAAAAAAATAGGGACCATTACCTACGGTTGGCCTGGCGGTACCGGTATTTGGGGGCATCTCGTCGGTCGTTCCCCAGTGGTGAGGCTTGGATCTTTAGCTACGTGTCCCCCTCGCTTCATATACCCCTGTGCACATGTTTGATTATTCTGTAACTCATCATCTTACGTGTAGTGCACGTGTAAACCCTTGGGCTTCTAAAAGATTAAAAAAAATTAATAAAAAGATAATGTGGCTATGGGCATTCGATCACAGGGGCTACGTCACAGCAGTGCAAGGTGTTACCAATGAGCTACAATTGTTTTCTTGCTGTTCATAAGAAAATCAAATACTTATAGTGCATACAGGATTGCAAATACCCCAATTGTACATTACCTTTTAAATAAATTTATGTACATTGAAATTAGAGTTGTTATATTCTACCCTACTTACAAAAATTCCATCCTCGAAATTTACAATTATTTTAAAGACTAATTTACAAACAAATGAGGGTATCTTGCACGCATGTCATCCTTACGTTTCCTTGTTGATTCTCCTGGTGAATCTTTTCTCCACATCACTCGAACCAAGTTGACTTTCTTATTCCGAAGTGACTTCACCTTTCTATCCGGGATTTCAACAGGTGGTTGCTCACAGGATAAGTTTGACTGTACAGTGAGCTCGGAGTGATCAAGAATATGGTTGGGGTCACTCACATACCTTCTGAGTTGGGATATGTGGAACACATTATGCACTCCTTCCAATGAAGGTGGAAGTGACAAGCGATAAGCCACTTCTCCGACTCTTTCGAGTATGTCGAACGGTCCAATATACCTCGGACTGAGTGATTGGTTCGAAAGAGTGTGTTTTTGTAGTTAACCGCAATCAATAACGGTGTCGCGCGTAGCTAGACCGAGATGAGTACGGGTCGTCCTCAGGGAAACGTTGAATCTTTTACTCTTACTTTAGATGTGTTGAGAAAGGAGGAAGAAATAAGAATGTTGTAGAATGGTTTCTAGATCTATGTTAAACAAGAATGTAAAATATAGATCTAGATTATTTTAAAGATGTAGTTAATATAATAAGAGGGCTTGTAGGGCTCGTTAGGATTTAGTAGTTATGGACGATTATTTAAAAGTTACCCTTTTTATCCATTAATAGATTTAGAACTAGAACGACGGTGATGCGTGTAGATTAGGGTTTCTGGAGGGAAAAGGAATCCCACTCTTAACCCTTATCTCGACACGGAACTCCGTTCATATCTAGCCTTTACCAAAACAATCATTAATCTAATCTCTAATCGCGGTCGGAACTAGCAAAGAACTGCTAGCGTGCACGATTAGGATGTTAATGATTCTTTTGATAAAGTTCCTAAACTTTATAGGACTTAAAAAGGGTTTAATTATTTTCATCGTCCATTAGCCTACCCTAATCCTACGAACCCTAACAAGCGGAGAATTACTCGCGCATGTTGGGAGAAGAAGATGAAAAGAAAGAGAGGGAAAACATAATGTAAAATGCAAAAGAATTAAATAAAACAACTACCTTTATTAATCAACTTGAACAATCTACACTTTGAATCCTTAGAAAATGATTACAAAGACTAGTTTGCTTCTCGATCTCTTCCAAGGTGGTAGACGAACAGTTGATGATCAGCCTGGATGCGTGAGCCGTCTTGGACTTCGTGATCTCTTCGGCTTGATGGATTTTCCAAGAGGCTCTCGGTGCCTTTTTATAGTGCAAAGCCAGAATATTTTGCTTCAAAAGTTGGTAAAATTCATCGTAGATTCACCCAAAAATCCTCAGCTCCCAAATCCATAGAAGTGCGGCGGATCCGCGGCAAATGGTGGCTAGGGCCGCGGATCCGCGCTCAAGGGTTGAGATCTCTTTGTAAATTTTCTTAGGCTTTCTGATTGTGACATTTGGCAATCCAAGGCACCTTCATATTTCAGAAATCTTCTCTCGGTTGCTTCCAGACTTGGTCTCCAAGTTTGCTTCTTAATTTGGCAAGATTTCTTCAACAGCTTGATTTCTTTGATATATTCTACATAACAACTTGGAAAATTCTGCACAACAACTCAAATAAGATTTTAGTAGACTTTGTTCTACTAGGATTAGGTTAATAATATTTGCATACATTTTCCTACCAAAATGATAATTAAAATATATTAACACATGGAAAATAATGTTTTTACACATAAACCCTCATATGTATAATATATTATAATAAAGTCCTTTTTTAATATAAAAATGGTAGGAAAAATGTACTACAAATGTGCAGTTTTATCGACTGAACAAATACCCCCAAACTTATCTTTGATCGTCCCGAGCAAACTAGTTTATTTAAGAGGAGAAAAAGAAAGGAGAAAACTAAGCACACTTTCGTAGGCAGACACGATTGCACTGAGCACGTGCAACAAGCCGTTAAACCTCTAGGTGTCCCTAGTAGGAGGAGTGTTGTCTCCTGAGGGTTTTCAGCGGATTACACCCACAAAATCCAATAACAAAAGAAAGATGGTGAAATTTACATATAAAGATAAGAACCATAAAAGAAAGGCCTTGAAAAGAAGAGTTTCCAACTATACTAGCTTTTCAGTTGTCATGAGCCCTATCTTAATAGTCATGAAAAAATGTTAGAAATCACATCATCTCTCAATAAAACATCGTCTTTATTCTTCATTCCTACCTTTCATCCAAACATTGATCATATAACCCCACGTGTGTGTAAAGAACATCCCTCCACTCGGAGAATTCAATTCAAGCTATCATACTCTTGTCCATCTACCTTAGTACTTTTTAATTTGATGAATATTAAGATTTGCTCACACATTTTCATACGACCGTTAATACTTCTTGAGGTACTAACAGACCGATTACTTATGTGCTTGCTGATTAGGTGATAATATTTTACTCGTCTTGCACCACCTAAGGCTTAGCAGTGACTCCCAGACCAGTTGGCCTTAGGGCACTAGGTGAAGAGGCACCCTCGCTATATTTTTTTTTGCTGCCTTGGCGATACAAAACCAGTGTTCATTTTATTCTTTTCACCAATTTTATATTTTCTTCATTTTTTTCACTTCCTTCATACTTTGGCTTTTAGACAAGAGCATTTCAAGGTATCCTCTATTATCCCGAGTTTCAAGACGTGTGTAAGTGCATATAGTAGGGTATCAACATTCAAATGTTTGGCTTCCAGAATAGAAACTATTTTTCAGACTTATTTTTATCCTCAGATTAGTGACTTCCTTCATCTTACTAACCCTTGGGACAACAGCTCATAACTACTTATTACTAGTTCGTTTAAGAAAACTTCTAATTTTCTTGGTTTTCTTAAACTATTCCTATCTTTTGGATGTAATTTTTCACTTTCTACTCCTTTGTTATAAAAGAATTTTTTTTTTTAATCTTTAAAATTTTTGAAAATTTGTGCTTATGCAAAATATGATGCAACTTGATGTGTAAATAAGCACAAACCTCCCCCAAACCTGTTTACAGCAGTGTCCTCACTGATGTCATCCGTTAAGCTCAAAAAACCTGTAGACTTGGGAGGAAATTATTAATGGGGGCAAGAATATATGCAAGTGAAATCCTCCCCCAAACTTATTTCTGGCCCACAATTTTGTAAAAATCATTTTCTTTCAAGAGCCAAAATATACCAAACCCCCACCCCCAAACTTGAGTTAAATAATGTTAAGCAATTAAAATCATTGGGGGGGTAAAGTTATTGGTCAATGCCAAGCTTTGCAAAGACCGAAGGTCAACACCAACCATTCAAAAATTTTATCGATGAAGCACCAAGGTTGGTGGAAGAACATGTCACCTATTGACATGAAGAAGTGGGGAGGTGACAGAGGTGTATTGGAAAAGGATTGCGTCTCAATTTGGAGAGACGACTCAGTGATAGTAATGATGGATTACTCGCATTGTCATGATTATCCAAAAGAGGGGGTGGAGGTCCAATTTCTTCATCTTAGAGTTGATTCATCTCAACACCCGTGTCTTGTAAAAATGCGAGTTCATCAGCGAAAATTTCCTCAAAGCTTTCATCGATACCCCGAAAAATAATGTCATCAGAAAAAATGGGGTGATCGTCAGACTTAATATAAAGTTCCTCATTAGATGTTGACCCGGACAATTCGGTGGAAGAGTAAATGGTTGGGTCAAACATATGAAAAAAGTCTGTATCATGAGGTTGATCAAATTCACTGCTGTCGACATCCATTAATTCGACAGAACACATATGAGCATAGGGTTCGGAGGGTTCACTTCCCAACTTGTAAATGTTAAGCTCAATTGACTTCTTTCCAAAGGATAGGGTCATAGAGCCATTTCTACAATTAATTACTGCGTTGGAAGTGGCCAAAAAGGGTCGACCGAATATCACCGGGATTTGATTGCGTGGGTTTGCCACTGGTTGTGTATCAATAACGATAAAGTCCACAGGAAATATGAATTCCCCGACTTTGATTAATACATCCTCTAGCTCACCCCTAGGTTGGGTGATAGATCGATCGGCCATCTGAAGAGTACAATGCGCCGGCTTTAACTCTCCGATCCCTAATTGCTCATAAACAGAATACGGAAGCAAGTTAACACTAGCACCTAGATCGAGTAGAGCACGATTAATATTTTTACCCCCAATAGAAATTGAAATTGTAGGACTTCCGGGGTCCTTTCGTTTCTTGGGTAGTTGTTGTGTAAAAGCAGTGCTCACATTACTCGCAAGGAAAACTTTTTTAGGTACTTGAACTTTTCTCTTCCTAGTGCACAAGTCCTTTAGGATTTTCGCATATGACGGAACTTGTTGAATAGCATCTAGGAGAGGAATGTTTATGTTAACTTGCTTAAAAATTTCCACAATCTTCTCTATTTGTGGACTTGGTCTGTTGCCCCTCAATCTGTTTGGATAAGGTGCTTGATCAATAAGTTTTGGGTCCAACGTTTGTGGAGAAGACTGTGGGGATGGATTCGATCCCAAAACTGGAGTGGGAATCAACTTAGATAGATTCGGCGAAATGTTCGAGCCTTGGGGAAAACGGAGAATAGGCTCGGATGAAGGTGGGGGACTAGACGAATTAGGGGAAGAAGAAGAAGAAGGGGTATCAAATGTGTCACTATCATCAAATTGCTCACCCACTTGGTTATTCAGCACTCTCCCCGATCTCAACGTAGTAATGGAATTCACATTATGACTTTGTGAATGGCCAGGATTCGGTAGGGGTTGAGATAGGAGTTTCCCTTTCTCTCTCGTACTCATTGCGGTGTTTAACTGCGCGATTTGGTTTTCTATTGATTTAATACTCTCACCATGGGAGGAGGAGTTTTTCGTTAGGGTATCAATAGAAGACCTTATCTCAGCCGAATTTTGCATGGATTGTTTCATGAACATATCCAAAGTTTGTGCAAGTGAGTTGTCAGTACCGGCCACTTGTGGTGTAGAAATGTTGGCCGGATTTTGGAAATTTTGTGACTGAAAGGGGGGCTGATTCTGTGGTTGTGGTTGCTGTGGAGGAGGTCTTTGATAATTACTTTGTTGGTTTTGATTCCAAGCAAAGTTAGGATGATTCCTCCATCCTTGATTATATGTGGAAGAATAAGGATCATTTCTAGGTCGCTGCTGAAAAGCAGCATTAGCTTGAAACGATGCATTCATAGGACATTCTTCCGTTAAGTGTGAACAATCCGAACAGCAACCACAGACAGTCTTAGGAAGCGTGACCTGATTTAGGGAGAATGTTGAGAACTTGTTTTCAATAGCATCGAGTTTCTTCTGTATCGCTGCCATTTCGGCTTTTACTGCGATAGAAATATCGAGCTGGTGAATACCTCCCTTAGTTGAAGGTGGTTTTACGCTTTCCCACTGCAACGTGTGTTCAGCAAGGTCTTCCAGATATTTCCATGCTTCACCGTCATCTTTAGACATGAAATTGCATTGACACATTGTTTCAAGCATCTGCTTTGTCGCTGGATTAATGCCCGCATATATAATCCAACATAAATCCCATCTTTGTATTCCGTGATGGGGGCATTGGACAAGCAGATCTTTGAAACGTTCAAAGCACTTCCAAAATGGTTCATTGGGAAGCTGGGTGAACTGGTTGATCTCGCTCCTAACATGTGCAGTCTTATGATTTGGGTAAAACTTCTTAAGAAATGCTACGACGAATTCATCCCAATTAGCGATAGAGTGTGCGACAGTATTATAAAGCCATTTTTCTGCCAAGTCGCACAGTGTGAATAGGAGAAGACATAAGCGCATAGCATCTAAAGTCAATTGTGAAGTACCCATCATTGCGCATACGTTTTCGAATTTGGTGATGAAAACGTACGCGTCTTCCGACTCAAGCCCGTGAAATTTGGGCAGCAGATTGATGTAGTGGGGTTTAATTTCAAAATTATCCCCGTTAGGTGGTGGAAGAGATAGACAAGTAGGAAGAGGACCACGAATAGGATAGCATCTCTCTTGGAGAGAGAGGCGCGGTGGATTCTGCGCACCTTCGGGCGGTGGCAGCGTGGTGTTATAATCTGATGGAGTACCGTCCATCTCGGTCGATGTGGTGTGTGGTGGGGGAAAAGAAGATGAAGAAGTACCGACTTCGGCGTCGATAGCAGGAACGCGGACAAGACGGGCACTAGGATCCCGTGTCCAGCCGAGCATGCACTAAGCGGGTTTAGTGCAAGTGGCAGCGTGTGTGTGATTTAAAATTGGCTTGTTTTGAAAAAGTGGGACTCAAGACAAATCACCCTATGATGCACAAGCAACCCTAGAACTAAGGCTACCTAGGTCCAGTCTCTAGACCGCTCCTAGACTTCCAAAGGACAAGCCGCATGATCAATCCTCTACCGCCTCCGTACTATCCTTGTAGCCAGATAAGTGCCAGGTAAGTGGGAAGGAACCACGTCTTGGGCCTAATTAAAAACCACTAGCCTTTGTCACACTTGCCTAGGCACTACAAAAGTAATGCGGATAAACGATAGATTACCCACGACCTTCCTCTGTCCTTATTGAGCGCGACAGTCCTTAGAGTCTGGTCTAGATATTTTTTAAATTAATGAAGGGTTGATATATATGCTCGGTTTGTGATTTGTGGGGCTTAGGAAGGATGATGAAATCCCCACCTAATCTTGATTTGGTCTTTGCCCCTTAGAGTCCGTATTAAAATATGCAAAACAAAACCAATCACAAAACTTTTGCAAAAAGATTTTTTAGCGGCGCAATTTTCGCAAAGAATCCTGCAGAAGATAGATTTTATTGGATTTGAGAGGAGAGAGAAGGAGTTGAGAATCTTACCAGAGAGTTCTGTAGCCCTAATCCCTCCAAGCAGCCGCGTTTCCGCCGCAGGAAGCACCTTAGTGCCGCGGTTCCGCCGCGAGGTGGATGGATCGCTTGCCGAAAATTTTTCTGCGTCCCTCTGTGCTCCTCTGGATCTCGATGAATGGCTCTGTCTTCTGTTTTCCTCAATTATGGAACTCCAGATCTCCTTGCAAAATTCACGCACAAGTCGTTAAATATGCAATTTGCAGTTTTGTGTTAATAATGATATAAATCGTCTAAGAATTCAACACAAATAGTAAAAATAAAAAATTACGCACGTATCCCCGGCAACGGCGCCATTTGATTGGTTCGAAAGAATGTGTTTTTGTAGTTAACCGCAATCAATAACGGTGTCGCGCGTAGCTAGACCGAGATGAGTACGGGTCGTCCTCAGGGAAACGTTGAATCTTTTACTCTTACTTTAGATGTGTTGAGAAAGGAGGAAGAAATAAGAATGTTGTAGAATGGTTTCTAGATCTATGTTAAACAAGAATGTAAAATATAGATCTAGATTATTTTAAAGATGTAGTTAATATAATAAGAGGGCTTGTAGGGCTCGTTAGGATTTAGTAGTTATGGACGATTATTTAAAAGTTACCCTTTTTATCCATTAATAGATTTAGAACTAGAACGACGGTGATGCGTGTAGATTAGGGTTTCTGGAGGGAAAAGGAATCCCACTCTTAACCCTTATCTCGACACGGAACTCCGTTCATATCTAGCCTTTACCAAAACAATCATTAATCTAATCTCTAATCGCGGTCGGAACTAGCAAAGAATTGCTAGCGCGCCCGATTAGGATGTTAATGATTCTTTTGATAAAGTTCCTAAACTTTATAGGACTTAAAAAGGGTTTAATTATTTTCATCGTCCATTAGCTTACCCTAATCCTACGAACACTAACAAGCGGAGAATTACTCGCACATGTTGGGAGAAGAAGATGAAAAGAAAGAGAGGGAAAACATAATGTAAAATGCAAAAGAATTAAATAAAACAACTACCTTTATTAATCAACTTGAACAATCTACACTTTGAATCCTTAGAAAATGATTACAAAGACTAGTTTGCTTCTCGATCTCTTCCAAGGTGGTAGACGAACAGTTGATGATCAGCCTGGATGCGTGAGCCGTCTTGGACTTCGTGATCTCTTCAGCTTGATGGATTTTCCAAGAGGCTCTCGGTGCCTTTTTATAGTGCAAAGCCAGAATATTTTGCTTCAAAAGTTGGTAAAATTCATCGTAGATTCACCCCAAAAATCCTCAGCTCCCAAATCCATAGAAGTGCGGCGGATCCGCGGCAAATGGTGGCTAGGGCCGCGGATCCGCGCTCAAGGGTTGAGATCTCTTTGTAAATTTTCTTGGGCTTTCTGATTGTGACATTTGGCAATCCAAGGCACCTTCATATTTCAGAAATCTTCTCTCGGTTGCTTCCAGACTTGGTCTCCAAGTTTGCTTCTTAATTTGGCAAGATTTCTTCAACAGCTTGATTTCTTTGATATATTCTACATAACAACTTGGAAAATTCTGCACAACAACTCAAATAAGATTTTAGTAGACTTTGTTCTACTAGGATTAGGTTAATAATATTTGCATACATTTTCCTACCAAAATGATAATTAAAATATATTAACACATGGAAAATAATGTTTTTACACATAAACCCTCATATGTATAATATATTATAATAAAGTCCTTTTTTAAAATAAAAATGGTAGGAAAAATGTACTACAAATGTGCAGTTTTATCGACTGAACACTGAGCTTACCCCGTCTTCCAAAGCGAATCACTCCACGGTTCAGAGATATCTTCAAAAATACATGTTCTACCGATTCAAACTCTAAGTGACGGCACTTTGCATCAGCCCAGTGCTTTTTTCGATCTTAGGCTATGCGCAATCTTTCCCTGATAGTACGAACCACATCGACAGATGCTAATATCATCTCAGGTCCAAGGAGTTCTCTATCTCCGATGTCGTCTCAACCTAATGGCGATCGACACTTCCTTCCATATAAAACTGCAAATGGTAACATTCCGATACGTCCTTGGTAGCTGTTGTTGTATGAAAACTCCACAAGATGTAGGTGGTCTTCCCACGATCCTCCGAAGTCTTGCATGCATGCTCTTAGTATATCTTCCAAGATCTAAATAGTTCGCTCAGACTGACCATTTGTTTTGGATGATAAGATGTGCTGAAGTTCAGACTTGTTCCTAAGCTAGCTTGCAGACTTTGCTAAAATTGCGATCGAAATCTAGTGTCATAATCAGAGACAATGCAAACCGGTACATCATGTAATCTCACGATTTCTGGCATGAGTTCATGGGTATCAGAGATAGTATATATTTGAAGAGTTAAATCTTATTTAGATTCATACTTACTTCCATGTACTTCTTTACTAGTGTCTCAGTATATTGGTAAACTCGAAATGGGATGAAGTAAGCCGACTTTGTGAGTCGATCCACAATAACCCATACCGCATCATTACCCTTCATGCTGCGAGGAAGCGCAGTCACGAAATCCATTGTGATGTGTTGCTCTTCCATTCTGGGATAGGTAACAGTTGAAGTAAACCACTTGTCCTGTGATGTTCAGCTTTTACTTGTTGACACACCAAGCATTTGCGACGCTTCGGGCTACTTCATGCTTCATTCCATGCCACAAGTAATTTTGACGCGGATCTTTGTACATCTTTGTACCTCCAGGGTGTACTGAATAAGGAGAGTTGTGAGCTTTTTTCATCAACTCTTCTCACACATAACCTTTTGGTACACACAATCTACTACCGTATTTAAAAGAATTGTCTTCATGTTTAATGAAGTCCGTTCGAAGTCCACTTTCTACTTGTTCTCTGATCTTTTGTAACTTAGCATCACTTGTTTGAGCTATTTTGATCTGATTGACAATGGTAGATTGAACTTGTAAATTCATCAAACTTGAAGCGTTACCTGGCATGACTACTTCAATCTCCATTTGATGCAAGTCTTGTTGAAGTTTCCACTGTGCGGTAAGATTCAATGCTAATGGTTGGCAACTAAGTGCATCAGGTACTACATTCACCTTTCCTGGATGATATTGTAGGTTGATATCGAAGCCCGCCATAAGTTCTAACCATCTTCTCTGCCGCATATTCAACTCTTTCTGAGTAAACACATATTTCATACTCTTGTGGTCTGTATATATGTCCACTCGTTCACCAAGAAGATAATGGCGCCAAATCTTGAGAGCAAAGATTACGGCCACCAACTCCAGATCATGCGTCGGATAATTGCGCTCATGAATCTTCAGCTGTCTTAAAGCATAAGCTATAATTTTACCGTGCTGATGTAGAACACATCATAATCCCTTACCGGATGCATCACAAAGCACTTCGAAACCTCCAGATTGGTCCGGTATAACGAGAATAGGTGCTGATGTCAATCTTGACTTGAGTTCTACGAAAGCTCGTTCACATGCTTCTGACCACACGAATTCGTCGTCTTTACATGTGAGCTTGGTCAGGGGTGTTGCAATCTTCAAAAATCCTTCAATAAACCTTCTGTAATATTCTGCTAAACCCAAGAAACTTCGAATGTCCTTCACTGACTTCGGTTTCGGCCATTCGCTTACTGCTGATAGTTTAGCTGGATCTACAGAGATTCCATCGCCTGATACAATATGTCCGAGAAAACCGACTTGATCTAGCCAAAACTCGCACTTGTTGTACTTGGTGTAGAGTTGATGTTGTCGTAAGGTCTCCAAGACAATTCATAGGTGCTCGGCATGTTCTTTCCGACTCTTAGAATACACCAGGATGTTTTCGATGAAGATGACAACAAACCTGTCTAGGTACACTCAGAAAACTTGATTCATTAGGTTCATGAATATAGCCGATGCGTTGGTCACTCCAAATTGCATCACAAGAAATTCTCAATGTCCATAGCGAGTTCCAAATGCCATTAAATGGATATCATATTCTTTGACCTTCACCTGATGATAACCCGAACGAAGATTTAACTTGGAGAAAACATAAGATCCACTTAGCTGATCGAACAGATCGTCGAAGCGCGGGAGTGAATACTTGTTCTTTATAGTTACTTCGTTCAGAGCTCTATAATCGATGCACATTTGATATGAACCTTCCTTCTTCTTTACAAGTAGAGCGGGTGATCCCCAACTTGAAGTGCTGGGACGAATCCATCCTTTCGTCAATAATTCGTCCAATTGAGTACGGACTTCTTTCAAACCTTCAGGGCTTAACCAATAAGGTGCTTTGATCATCGGTTGTGCTCCAGATACTAAATCAATGTTGAATTCAAGAGCTCGATCGGGAGGCAAACCTGATATGTCTTCAAGAAATACATCGTCGAACTCTGGAACTACCTCTGGATTCGATCTTTCCTCCGCTTGAAGTGTTGCAATCACTGACTTCTTTGGTTTTGCCTTGTATGTGCTTGGCTCCAGGGTACGGTCTTCACTTTTGAAATAAAAGACCGGATGGTCTGGAATCTTGAACACTACCCTCCTTTGACGACAGTCTATAGTTGCGTAAAATGTTTTGAGCCAATCCATACCCAAAACGACATCAAAATTTGGTATGTCTAGCACCTTGAAGTCAACATATATCCTATTGTTGCTTTCAGAACGTCGTTCCCTGAACTAACATTCCAATTGGATACGAGAGGTTTGACCGGAATCGCATGAGTTCGGACGAACCGTTGCGACATAAAGCAATGAGATGCTCCAGTATCGAAGAGTGCTAGTGCAGGAAGTGAGGCTACTAAGATCGTACCTAAATTATGTGGGATAGGTTTTAGGTATAAGAAAAAGATATATGGGTATGTATATAGACTGAAAGAAAGTTTGAAAGGAAATTGTTATCAGTAATGACTTGGCCGGTGGCTTCAGCTTCTTCCACAGTCATTGTGAAAATCTGTCGCCTCGGTACATTCCACCTTGCTGGAGGAGCATTCCTCTGCCCGTTCCTTTGTACTTGAGGTACATTCTTTTGAGCTTGATGGAACTGACGAGAAGGAGGTGCAATCGGTCCATGAGGAGGTGGAGCAGGGAGATCTAGTCTCGGAGCAGTTGCCTAGATGGCTGGGCGCTGCTGGTATGTAAGTGTTGATCTGGGTGCAGATTTGGGTTATGTCTGCAAGGAAAGACCCAATGTCATCAGTGGCTGAGCTGCAAACTAGGAAAAGGTGATTTGCACGCCGACGGTCCTTCGCCAAATGTCCATCTCTCCTGCAGTAGGTACAAAAGGCTAGGTTGGGCCGGTTGTTCGGTACTCCTGGTCTCCTGAGCACAAATTGTGGCCTTGAAGAGGCTCCTCCTGCTATCTGAGTGGCAGGGCGCTTCATCCTAGCAGAGTGAGTTCTGCCTTTTATCTTCACCACTGCCTCATATCGGCGGGCAGCTTTCAGGGCCAGCTCATGGATTGGGAAATCCCCTATAGCTAAGGCGGCTTGGATTTCCGGATCTAACCCTTGCAAAAATCGTCGAGATCTGATCTCAGCAGTTGGTATCAAATGTGCCGCGAACCTGTTAAGTTCTTGTGTTAGCTGTGTAGTATGTGTTATTTGAAAATCGAATATTGAGACATATCTTACCTGCTGAGGATGGTAAACTCAGCGTCATACTCATCCACGGACTTGGTCCACATCGAACCCTGTTGTAGATGAATAAATTGCTGCTTCAGGTCAAATCGGGCAGTCTCTGAGAAGTATTTCACGTCGAACATGTCGCGAAAAGTCCTCCATTTGATAGGTTGGTCAAGACGGCTTTCTGCCACAAACTCGTGCAATGTCAGTGAGTTGCGGCTTTGCAACTCGAACCCAAGCTATCTCTGGCACTTGTGCTGCTGCCAGATCATCCTCAATACTCTGAGCCCATTCTTCAGCTTCCAGAGAGCTCTCTTTTCCCGAAAACTGTTTTGGGTGCAATGCCCGGAATTGCTTTACTCCAGGTACTTCCGCTTTTGGACGGTTCATTATAATAGCAGTTTGCTACTGCTGTCCTTCCAGGAGGCTGCGGATTGCCTCAAGCAGTACCGTCTGCTCATTGATCGAAGCAACCATGGTAGGCGTAAACGGTAGAGGTAGTGGATTGTTGTTGAAGTTGGTGCTGGTGTTGTTTGGAGAATCCCTAACCTTGAAAGAAATTTTTTGGCTAGGATAGATTCAAAATATATGAAATTGTAAGATTCAAGGAATATGAAATGTAAAGAATGTTTTTAGTTGCTGATTCTTGTGTTATATTGCTTAGGACTTCATGCAGAATAGACCCGCTTGTCCATGCAGAACTGACCGGCATGTCCATACAGAGCTGACCTGCATGTCCATACAGAACTGACCTGCATGGGCTGCCAACAAAACCTGCCACGCCCTACTTCCCGGTGAACGAGGAGGGGACGCGGAGAGGCCCACTACGTATTTACTCCGAAGTAAACACGCTAAGCGTATCTAAGAAATATAAAGTAAATTTACACAAGAAAGAATGACAATAGATGTAATTGAATAACAACTTTTATTTATTAACAATTCTTTACAAGTACAACCGGAAATGTAAATACATGAATAGAAAGCAATGCCTAAACAATGGCATAACAAAAATGAAAAGTATGTACAAGTGCCTACAGCTCTGGGTCAAAGGATAACTGCTCCAAATATTCGGTGCTGGGCTCGATCTCCAGTGATTCCGATCCACCTGACAACATTCCAAAGGAAGAAGAAAAGGAATGTCGTCAGCAAACAATCGTTCGGTAAGTCCCAAAGGTGAGTAGAGATAGAATAGACAGAAGAGAATATAACTAGTAATATTTGATTATAATATTAACGCAGTTGTTTGTAGCTTGGTACAGAATATGCCAGTATATACGAGAGGAGTCCCACTATCCGGAGACTAAGGTATACGGAGCATAAGGAACCATTCAGCCATGGTACAACGGCAATGGATATTCAGGTTAGGTGTATTAAGGTTACAGTCTCATGCCACTTCTAACACATTCCGTACCAATCTACCCCTTTAAAAACCCTGTAATGTCTTTTGTATTGATTGTATTGTTTTGTTATATAAATGGATGACTTGTCGAAACCATGATATCAGTAAACGTAATGGATATAAATGGATAGTCATGTAAACGGAGTATATCCATGGTTCGGTTCGGTCAATATAGATTGATATAGATTGAATAGATGGATTCACTGATTCATATTGTATTGTAGTTTATACTTGAATCATATTCAAGTCAGATTGATTATATTGAGACTCGGTCTGAGTCAGACACTTAAAAAGAAATTGAAGTCCTTAATTAGTTTTGATGTTATCGGTAATTGATGCACAGGAACGACAGTATTTGTGTCTTTTTTCAAGACAATTACGATGTTGATAACACCGTTGTTAGATTGTCTACCTTATATAGGCAAGCACCCACTTTCTCTGGCTCCCCGAGGCTCAAGAGAATTGGTCCCGCTTAAACCTATATTTACTGGGGTCCTTATTGTAATTTAGTATAACTTGAGGGGGTTTTATGTAAAAATAGTTTTGAAATAATTTCAAAATACACCTCAAGTATTTAGTTATCGTCTTTAGGGTTTTCATAGATATATATTTTATAAAAGTGAAATTTCTAGTGAGTAGAACCCAATTTTCATTGTTCATGGCATTTTAACGAACTATTGGAATTGTATTGTAATGAAATGGTACTTTCATGTAATTGTGATTCCTTTGATTTAGAAAACTTGAAATATTTGTATAATATATTTAAAATAGATATTTTGATAATATATATATATATATATTTAATAAAAATAAATTTTATTTATTTAATAGAAATCTCATTTTCTTAAAAATAGCATTAAAAATTCCATCGAGATCGAATGCTCCTTACTGAGGTCTGCATCTCGCTTTACTAGGTCCGAGAACATGCGATAACCCGCACCATTCCGATCGGGGTTCCCCAAAATGGGTTGTAAAGGCGTAATTGCAAGGAATTAGTTAACACTCTTTTCAAAGAAAACGGTTTTGTAATAGTTTAGGGTATTTTATTGTAACTCGTAATATTCCCATAAATATTGTCCAAAAGTAAATCGTGCTATATCCAATATGTTTGTTGTGATGAGATAGGTCCTTACCTCATGATTTTTCTAAAGGTAATACAAATAAATATGTTGAATTATGTCGAAATGTAAAGTATATGGTATTTTACCATATAAATACTATAAAAGTTGCATAAAAAATTCTTTTGAGATGAAACTTGTTCTAATGTGTTTATTTATGTTTATTACACCTTATAAGAGAATATGGTATTTTGTCGTTTATGAAAAATAGATTTTTTTTAAAGAAAAACAAATCGGAAGTCGGATTAACTTCGCTGCCGTCGGGTTTTGAAGAATGAAAGTTTTAGAATAGAACAAGAGAGGAGAAGGTCGGACTTACTGGCTACAAGGATAGAGAGGAGGTAAGGTAAGACTAGGAAAGTGTCGGGGCGTCGTTTCGTCGCCGGAATCTCCTCAGAACTTCGTCGGAACTTCGCCCTTTGCTAACTCCACTTGCACAACTTCTTGGACTTGAGAATTTTTTAGAGTTTTGGCACTTGATTTCATAATGTGGAGTGCCAAAGGGTAAGGTTGTATTTATATGGTAGGATTAGGGTTTAGGGTATGAATTTAAGAATTAAAATGCATTTAATCTTAGAGAAATGCTCAATTTTAATTCTCTGGAAAATGTGCAGAGAAAATAAATAACATGAGTGTAGTGAGGTAGGCCAAGGGGTGCCAGGAAAAAGAAATGGGGACCATTACCCACGGTCAGCCCGGCGGTACCGGTATTTGGGGGCATCTCTGTTGGATATAGTTCCCTCAAAGTCAATTATTGGATCGCAGGCACGTGATTGCAATGATTGTGGAGGACCTATACCAGTAGGACAGTCTTACTCGAGATGATAGTATGCTATCTGGTTTACCTTTATCAGTCGTGTACAGGTTCAGGTGACTGATCACTGTTACACTTTGATAGAGCCCTTAGGATCTTGCTTCACTACCAACAGTATGATGGCGATCATATACGTGAGAGTTGGGTAGTCTATAAGCATATCCTTAATTGTGTGCCCTAGTCGTGGGAGTTTCGAGACAGGGCATCGATACTCCGGAGTAGACTAGTGTATACAATCGAGACCCCGACGAGGGGCGGTGGCCGGTCTCACAAGTCACTGGTGTCAGTTGGATCACCTAAGATGTATACAGATGCTCATTGGGTTATGAGTACACCGGACAGGACTCGTCGGGAATCTGCTAGTTGGTATTATACCTATCGTCAGATAGCAGTTCCCTAGTGACATGTGTACAGGTTGGTTCATCGACCTGAGGTCGTCATTTGTCTCATGTGAGTTCCCACTGTGCTTTGATTTCTACCCTACCACGGCTCAAAGGAGTCGTGCAAACAGGTATTTTTTGGGTACAGTCCCGAGCCACATGGAGGCAAGTGAGCGGATCGGCAGGGGATTCGTCTCTCCCTGTATTGGGGGTGAGATCGCGCTGTGTCTAGGAGAGCCATTACACAAAGCCCACAGCCGTGGCAGGAGATTTGCTGGTAGGTACTCCAGTAGTATCTCAGGGTGTTTTTAGGCTACACTCCGACACGACTTATACTGCTATTGGGGGTCTGACGTTACCAGCCCCCTAGGCTGATATGCGATACTCATAGACGAACGGACCGGACTGTATATACATTGTCACTGTTAGGCTCAGTAGGGTTTCCGGATGAGTTCGCTCATCGGCTTCCCTTGAGGTCAGTACATGGGCAGCCGTTACGCACAGCTAGTGCCGCTGACGGCTTGTGGTTAAACCTACTGCCAGGGTACTGACGAGTCATTAGAGTTCCCCACAGATAGTTTCCCAAGTTCGGGCGAAACGTTGTAGAGGCCGTATAGTTTTATGGCAGGGTTCGGAAAATGCACGTGCGTTTACGTACGTGTCATATTTCGGGCAGATAATACTGGTGGGCTTTGGTTTAAGCCGGATCCGAGTATTATACTGTGTAGATATAATATCTTTGTCTCAGTTGCATTTGTATTCGGTCGTAATACAAATGCGGGTATGTTTATACTGTTATGGGGTTATCCTGAAATTCGTTTCGGGATCGCTTTTGGAAGTTGCCAGTTTCCAGTTTTCTATCACCCGTATTAAACATTCGGTTAAATACGGATTTATTTTTTCTTGGGTGAGTCATGGTTCTAGAAGGTTCTAGAAATGGTGACTAGGTTCATGTATCTTTCTTGCATTAAATGAAATGGTGATGTGTTTTTATGAATCACCATTTTGCATTTAATGATTTTAGTGATTCATTCTTTCATTAATGTGAAGTGATAAGCTTTCTTCTTATGGTCACCATTTTTCCTCCTACACTCACCACTTTCCTCACATATATTGGTCGGCCATTCTTGTGGAGGGGATTTATGGTTGTTGTTTTAAAAAAAAGATGATAGTTTTTGGTGTATGGAAATTTCATAGTTCTTTTTATTCCATCACCCGATTCAAATGGCAACTTCATTAACCGTTCGTCCATGGCTTTGGACGAAGTGAGACAAAGTGTTCTACTCATTCTCTACATCAATCTTGGTCATCTCTTTTAGCAAACTTGATGACCGAGTTGCCTCGGGTCAGAGGCGGGAGCCCGTTTAAAGATCCGTTGACGTGGTGCCACCTGGACGAGCAGATCGGAGATCGATGAGATCAGAGCAGCCGCAACGGAGCGTGGGATGATGGTTAAAGAACGAAGAACTCGGATCGTTCGGTATAAACTTTCTACCCTCTTTGTAGTTTGTTAGTTTAGCAATAATGGCATATCCGGGTTATAGTATACGATAGCGTCAGTTAAAAAGTTTTTGTTCCGCATTTGGCGTCTGTTAGACAGCCGAGCCACTACCGTAGACTTACAGTGGTATCAGAGCCTCGCCATTAAGCTTTACTAACTTGTGCTAACATGTTTAGAACATCGATCGAACGGATTTTCGAAAACCGCAAATTTCATGTGTAAAGTTTCTGTCGATTTTAAAACAAGCCTAAAAATCATTTTGACCATACCAGAAAATTAAGCAGGCTTTTTAAAGAACACTGGAGAAAAACGACCAATTGATCCGACCGCACAGTAGCGGATCCACCGCCAAAGCCATGCTTTGGCCGCGGAAATGCGGCCGTCTTGGTGAATCAGAGGATAGCTTTTCTTCTGGGGCTTCTACATGGAAAATTGTGGTTTCTGGAACTGTTCTTTTGGGCCCAGATTTTGTTACTGTACAGCAGATGTACGTGGGGCCCACTTCGGGATGTTTTGTCGATCGAAATTTAAACGTGTTAGTTTACAGTACTTACATTATATCTCCGACCGTGAATATCATTCGAGCGGTAAATTGCGTCTAATTGCTATAGTCCTTTTAGACGTGTTTGCGAACGTGACATTCGTGTTGATGTTCTGTGTTGTGCTGTGATGTTGCGGATTTGTCATGGTGGATAGCAGTGTGCAATGGTAGTGCAGTTTGAATTTATTTGTACATTTGATATTGCGGGGCGAGCGTCCAACATGTGGACTGCCGTCTCTTCCTATTTGTATAATATTCTTTTGGGGCACGACCGGGCTGAGGTCGATGTACCCGTTGTATATATTTTCATTTCTGTACTAGGTTTACCACGCGACGGAGTACACGGATAGCCGGGTTCTAGAGGGCAACGGGTCCGCATCTCATGGCTTTGAGAGGCAGAGGGGCTTCACTATGGAATTGGCAGACTATTCGCCGCACTCGTAGGGGGTACAGGTTGACCCAAGAAGGGGTGCTCAAGTAACCGGATTCCATGAAGTGTTGGGTGGTCCATTCACTATGCTGTAGGGGTCTGCCTTGCTTCAGGTTTTGGTGGGTAACTTGCTGCACCCGTAGGGGTCTAGGTTTCATTGCACAGGCTATCCACACGACCAGGGGAACGTCGAGTTTCAGTAGCGTCTCTGTGAAACCCGGGGATCCCAGATTATCTGTATTGTTCTGTGATGCTTATTACTTTTCTGTAATGTTGCATTTATCATGCCTGGAGCGATTATTGTATATTGGTATATATACTATTAGATGCTGTATATGTTTCGCACCCGCGCTAGTCAAGTCCCCGCTCTGTCGTTAGTTAAGTAACCTAACGGGTGATGACGGGACCCAGTGATGAATGCGGATGGCATATACGTACATTTTATTTTCGTTCTTTTCTAGTGTGATTAATTGATGGGACTGTTGTTTCCTCCAATCATAACGAAACTCTATTTCTAAGACTGAAAAGTAAAGCACTGCTTCATAAAAAAGACTAAACACCAAAGGCAATTTTTCCTTGCAAGAATCACATGCACCTAATAATAGCAAATTAAATCATACGATGCACAAGCATAACAGAGAACTAAAATAAAAGAATCCTTAACAGATAATGAAATACTTGATTAAAAAGAAAAATACTTGTTCATTATTATTATTGTTATAACATTTAAAAAAGATCACCAAATATGGGATCGGAAAGACAAGGGTTCGCAAAGATAAGAAGAAGATTCTCCAGTTCTCTTTCTGTCTTCTCCACCACGTTGAAGCGGCAGTCCTCCCGAGAGGTAGACGCCCAACGATCATCGCCACATTCGTCAGAAAAGGTGGCGATGACAACCCGGCGAGCCCGTATCTGGCTCAGCAAGTGGAAAGAGCAGTCCCTCAGGGCTTTGGTGATCAAGTGCGCTTCAAAGAAGCACTCGATCTTATCCTCGGCGGCGCCAAGCATTGCCGAGGACATCTCTACTAGAGGAGGGGGAAGATCGGCGAGCACCGAGGCAAGGATCATCCGGAGCCAAATGGAGTATGGAGGAAGAGGAGACCCCACACGAGTCAAAAGCTCGTACATTGCAGCATCACACTGCTCGTCCGTAAGAGAAAAGTCCACCAAGCGCGCAGCAAAACGGGGAACGATGTCTCGAATTGGCACTTCCCATGGTTGTCGGCGAGCATGAGGACGGTTGCAAGCCATGATCGAAAAAGTTCTCTGAAGATGAGAGAAGAAAAGGCTCGGCTTTGAGTTATATATAGGCCAAGCACGGGAAATTCTGTGCACAATGGAATTATTTCCAAGACCCGGGAAATGAAAATTTTGGGAAGATGAAAAGACATCTCAAGTGAAGCAACGCTTCCGATTCCCCCAATCAGAGCAAATCTCTACTTTGAAAATTTAAATTTTAATAAATGAAGCGACACTTCAGATCCTCTGCGCTGTGCGCAGGATGCCACGTGCCGAAATCTGGCACGCCAGCGCGGAAAATGCAGCGCCCGAGGCAGCGCGTCCAATCAGAGCAAAGCTCTATTTAAAACAAAATTAAGGAAGCAACGCTTCAGTTGCGCAAGCGCTGCGCTGCGCGACACGTGTCAGCGCAGATGCGCTGCGCCGTGCGCCGCGCCAGATGCGCAAGCGCAGTTGCGCTGCGCCGTGCGCTGCACGACACGTGTCAGCGCAGATGCGCAAGAGCAGTTGCGCTGCGCTTTGCGCTGCTTAACACGTGTCACGCACTGGGGCGTTTGCGCCAAACAGAATTAAATTCGAGTAAGATTTTTCTGTTCTTGTTAAAACAAGAAGATTGCATTCTGAAAAAAGAAGCCCTTGGATCAAAGATCCAACGGTGGGGAAAATTCCCCAAATCACTCAGAGAAAGATCTCTTTAACAAATTTATGGGCACTATATAAAGGCCCCTAGACCCCAAATCAAATGGATGAACATTGTGATAAATCGAGAACTTCAAACAGAGAAAGCTCTGAAGAAATTTCAAGAAGAAAAAGGTAAAAAGACCTTTAAGATAGAAGAATTTATTCTAATAAATCATTGATCTAAGAACAAGATCAATGATTTTCAATAAAAAAATAATAATAATAATAGTGCTTTGCACTTATGAACCATTGGTTCTTTGAGATCAAAAAAAAATAAGAAACACTTTTTTCTTTGATCTAAACTGGATCAAGAAATCAAACAGTGCTTTGCACTTCTTTTATGAACCATTGGTTCTGGAATCTAAAAGATTCTCAAGTTAATAGTGCCTTGCACTTGCAAAACTGCACTGTAGCGCTCTTGGGTTGGCGCAAGCCACCAGAGAGCGCCACGTGTCAGCATCTGAACCATTTGCGCTATGCGCTTTTGAAATAGAGCCTTGCTCTCTGAAACTGGCGCAACTCACCAGAGCACGCCACGTGTCAGCAGCGCAAGCGCAGCGCACTGGCGCAGCGCACTGCGCTTACGTGACATGTGTCATCACCACAAGCGCTTGCGCTCATTGATTGGCGCAAAGCGCCTGACAAATGCAATGCATTTCTTCTGCTAAAGGGCCAGGCCTAAATCAAAAAGACCCAGTAGGCCAAAATAAATTGCAATGCAATAAATGGGCAGAGCCCAGGTAAAATTGATGCTCTGCATCTTTTATGAAAGGGCAGAGCCCAAGTAAAATTGATGCTCTGTATCATTTATAAATGGGCAGAGCCCAAAACAAATCGATGCTCTGCATCCTTTATGGGCAGAGCCCAAACAAAAATAAAAAGTAATGCAATGCATTATTTAAATATGGGCAAAGCCCTAGCACAGGTCTGATAGACCAAAAATAAATAAAAGCGTTGAATATTTTTCAACTGGACTTAGCCCAATCATGGCCGTAAGTCTACAAATTAATTTGACTGAGCACAGCTGATCTCCTAAATCAATTTACATCCGGTTCAAGGGTACATCTCCGAACTCCTCTGACACCTATCGTTGTAATTCTTCAACGATGTCAGAGAGGTGACGGGTCCCGACAACCACACATCAACACGGACTGTGGGGTCCTTAAACTCATGGACTTAAGCGTCCTTAAACCAAAAGACGGATTGTGGGATCCTTAAACCCGCGGACTTATGCGTCCTTAAACTAAAACACAGACTGTGGGGTCCTTAAACTCATGGACTTAAGCGTCCTTAAACTAATGATGGACCGCAATGTCCTTAAACTACCTATGGACCACTACGTCCCTAAACTGGAACAATAGAGCCCCCAAATGCTCTTCGTCGAATCCAAACGATCCCGTTAAGTTGATCTTAGTCTCAAATCGGACTAACGTATCCTTAACGAACGTTTAAGTTGATCTTAGCCTAAATATGGCTAACGTATCCTTAAACCAAAACACAAAACCCAAATCTAAGAAAATACGGATTTGGACTAATCCACTCCCTACGGGCGACGGCATCACTTAGTCTCCGTATACAATCCACGGGCATCCACAAACAAAACAAACACACACGACACGAAGTGAAATTCTGGAGAAGGAGAAAGTTGTTACCGCGATGCGGTAGCGTAATTAACTGCAGGGGCTTGCGCCTGCAGGGAAGAGCGTCCCCACAATCAAAAAACCCCTCAAACGAGGGGGAATCTGACGAAGTCTGCTACATCGGCCGCATCCGTCTAAACCTCCGATACACGGTGCCATAAATCAACTTGGCATCTTCGGAGAGGTGGACGGATAAAACCAAATAGCATCTGCCCCGAATCTCAGCGTCAGGTCTTCGCAGTCTTGTGCGCCGTCTTTCGGAGGGGAACAGATTCTGGCACGCCCGGTGGGACCTTTTCCTCTTTCCACTCCACACTTCGCATGTCGTATTCGCGAACGAATCGCGGTTTGTTAATGGTTGCCTTTGGATTTTAAGTTACTAAGATTTGGTCTTTTTCCTGGTGCAGAAATCAAGCATCGATGGCCTCTACTTGTTCGAAGTGCTCCAACTGCAGCTGCAACGCGCGTCCTGCCTCAACTGGGGGCATAACCTACGGGCCCCAAGCGGCCTCTTTGTTCACCATGCCCGTGGAGCAGATTACTCAAGCCACCACAGGGTTGTTTTTCGGATCCATGCTTCCGCCAACAAGCTTCAGCACCCTTGTGCCCGTACAAGAAGCTCCTAAGAAGTCGGTCTTCGATCGACTTACAGTTACTGCGGCCCCTCTCAATAGGTCGCCCAATACCAGTGCCTCGGTCTTCTCCAGACTGGGCCAAAACTCATGCGGGCCCACAATAAAGCTTGCGGTCCCAGAAAAGGTTATTCCAAAAAGAGTAACCAAACCTGTTCCTGAAGTCGTCAAGGCGACTTCTCCGGCTAAGAGATTAGTCTTTACAAGACTGACCGTCCCAAATCCCACTCCTGCTCCTGCTCCTGCTGCTCAAAAGATGTCAGTCTTTAACAGGTTGACGCCGGCGACAGCCCCACACCTGAACAGGGGGCAAGAAGAAGTTGTTTCTGTCTCTGAGCCAATACCGACAATTCGTCACGCCCGACGACGCCACTGGTGTCGGGTAAGGAAGACCGGGGGCAACTCCCCTTCTGGGATAACTCCACCAGCTCCAACGGCGGAAGTCAATGCTGTTGTTCCAACTAGAAACAACTTTGAGCTGCTGAATAGGGTACGCAGAAACTCACCAACTGCGGTGCTCAGAAGATCTTCTCCACCGGTAGAGACTGCCGTGGAAACAGGAAAGCCAGAGTAGTCTCCTCAATCGTTGTCCTCCAGGATCTATAAGACATGGCGACGAGTCCGAGAATCTGTGATTGATCCTAATTTCTCTCGCCAACAGAAGAACTCGAAAGGTCGGCAAGAAGAAAATCCCCCGGTCAAGCAACGAAAGGTGACGACCGCTTGGGTGCCCAAAGCAACGGCCCCCTCAACTTCTACGGCCCATAAAAGAAGAAGGCCGGAGAAAGTGCCAACGCCGATGACGAATATCAAAGGTGGTGAATCCAAACGCCCTAAGTCAGGGGGCATTGTAGTTCATACCGTCTACATGGCGTCTGGTAAGGAGGACAGCCGCATATCAACAGGTCATAGACCGCTCACGCGATCAGTGACCAAAGCGCAGGAGCAGCAGCAGAAGCTCCAAGAGATGATGAACGCTATGGCCGCACTTATTGGGCCAAAAGAAAACCCTGAAACATCCTTGGATGAACGCCAGGAGCAAGAAACCGACGCCGAATTCCTTCGTCGAATATTGGAGAAGAAAGATAAAGATGCTGCTGAACAAGCAGCCATCATAAAGCGTATGGGCCTCCTGTTCCAAGACATGGTAGGGATGATGATCCAGCAAGATCCTCCGGCCGAAGATCCCCCGATCGTCCTTGAAGACGATAGGGGAGAGACGTCAAATCCTCCGCCAGCTCTGTCAGCAGCTAAAGAGGAGACAATCTCCAAAGCTGACTTAGACGAGTACATAGCCCAGCAAATATGGGTTCATCAGGCGACTGAAGCAGCCGGCCAGGTCATAAAAATAGGACGGCCGTATCCGAGTTGGTACGACCAGATCAAGTACCCGCCGGGCTACACAATTCCCAAGTTCCATGTCTACAAGGGAACGGGCAATCCTCACCAGCATGTTGCCCAGTTCAGGGCACTCTGTGGCAACACCGGCGGTGATGAAAAGTTGTTGCTTCGCCAGTTCGTTGGAAGCTTATCAGATACAGCGTTCGAGTGGTACTCTGAGCTCCCGAACGACTCTATCAAGACCTTTGCGGAGATGGAGCTGTTGTTTACTCAGCGTTTTGCAAGCGCCAGTGAACGCACCCCGATGACGGCACTGATTAACGCCAGGGTAAAGCCAGGCGAGACATGGGTTCAATATGCTATACGGTGGCGAAACTTATGGTCGAAGTGCGAGCAGCGCATTGAAGAAGCTCCCACGGTGGGTATGTTTGTGGGAACCCTTGATCTATAAGCAACCATCTCGCAATTTATGATGTTTTTCAAGCCGACTACCTTCCAGGCCTTGATTGACAAGCTAGCGCAAATGGATCAGATGGGCCATCGACCCCCTCTTCCAAAGTCGACTACCTTCGCAATTTATGATGTTTTTCAAGCCGACTACCTTCCAGGCCTTGATTGACAAGCTAGCGCAAATGGATCAGATGGGCCATCGACCCCCTCTTCCAAAGTCGACTACCTTCGCAATTTATGATGTTTTTCAAGCCGACTACCTTCCAGGCCTTGATTGACAAGCTAGCGCAAATGGATCAGATGGGCCATCGACCCCCTCTTCCAAAGTCGGACTCCCGAAATGACAAGGGGAAGGGAAAAGCGATCGTTGTCGCTAATGCTCAACAACAACCGAGCAACTCGAAGCCGGTTGTTCGTCAAAATAATATGCGTCCGTACGTAGCCCTTGAGGAGAGGCTAGGACGTTCTTACTCATTTCCTCGAGATAAAACGAGAAGGTTATTCGAGCTGGCGTTGCGCAACCGACTCATAAATCTGCCGGATCCAAAACGTCCGTCGCAACCAAATGATGTCAATGAGCCCAACTACTATCCTTATCATCGAGTACTGGGTCATCCGATCGAAGATTGCTACGTCTTCAAAAATTGGCTTGAAGACCGGTACCGACAGGGCAAGTTCGCGTTATCTGACAAATGGAAGGTGAATCCCCCGCAGCCCCACACATCTAAGGGGATGAATACGCCGGGGGCAACATGCTCTGTCGTTGAAGAAGCTCGTTGGGAGGTTGTATTATCAGCCAAGACAAAGGGGATACTAAACGATCTTCAGACATGCCCAGCGATCAAGTGGAAGAACCCGTTGGAAGCCCAAGTCATTGAGGGGATGTTGAAGCCGCGTCTAACTCCAAAGAACGATGGTGGTGGTCCAAGCATTCACAACCAGCCGTCGAAATCTTCAAAGAAGAAGAAAAAGAAATCAAAGAAGCCCGTGAAGCCTGGCGACAAGCGCACGGACTTGCAAAAACAAATTGACGCGCTGGAGAAATACAACCAAAAGGCACGGACTCCCATTACATTCCAAGAGTTCCTCAATCATGTCTTTCAAGAGGAAGATGAGGGAGAAAGTTCATCTGATGAATCTGAAGAATATGTGGCGAGCTGCCATGTGATCTCCCATTCGTTCATAGACGATGAGGAGACTCCTTGTACTGAAACGCTGGGGGCAGATCCTGAACCAAAAATTCTGAGGCCATCGGATGAAGTAATTGACGCATTCCTCAATGAAGCTCTCTTAAAAAGTAAAGCTGATCGAGAACGCAAGGCGGTCATATTTGAAAGGGCCAAGCGCCGGCGACTTGATGAAAGAGTTGAGATACTTCCGCTAGAGCAAAATACATCCACTACGGACAAAAGCAAATTCAAGGTGAGAAAAAGGTTTGCTAAGGCCATATCAATGAGCATGAAGCTACCATCCTCCGAAGAAAACATTACCGGTGAAGTGGAAATGCACCCTTCCTATTTCTTGTATCATCGGAAGATTTCGCACCCCACTGAAGAGTGCAAAGCTTTTAATAGATGGTGGAAAGGATATGTTGCTCATCGACAACGCTTTAAGCAGGAGAAGCGCAAAACTCGTCGGGAGAAAGAAAATACGACCGAAGGGCTTAAAAGAACTACCGGCGATTGTCGCATGGTTAACACCGGCGGGTCACAAGTGCTTACATTCGGGAGTGATTCTGATGAAGAGCTGGAGCTTGGCCCTCTCTTTAAAGAGTCCACTTCGGGAAAAGAAGAAGAGCCGAAGGTCTGCGAAAATATCTGGCTGCGTAATCGGACGCTGCCTGAAAAGAATCTCGGACCCTCAAACAGAAAAGACAAAGGGAAATAAAATGTCTCTGAGGATATTACCCTAGATGACCAAGTCATGGAAGAGCTAGCCGCCAAGGACCCGCCAAAGAAAAATAAGGTGGTTGATTGGTAAGGTTTTTTGCGTGCTTAGTTAATTACCGCAATCAAGACGGTTTCGCTTGTAGCTAGCCGGTTGAGCACGGGTCGTCCGCAGGGAGATGGGAATCTTTTTCTATGTGCTTTAACGAGTTAAGTCCAATTGTCCAGGTTTGTTTTTAGATTACTTATGTGCTAAAATGATATATAAAGAGAGCTTGTTAGGGTTAGGATTAGGTTAGTTTGAGTTAGGAGTCGCTCACTTCTTTCGTTGCCACTCTTAATGTCGGTGTTACGGTAATCGGCAACAACGGGGATTAGCACGACTAGGAAGGAACTTGCGAGTATAAGCTAGGCTTTCCAACGCATAAGTTCTTCCTTTTAGTGCTTGTCCGTCCGTTCTTGGCTCTTAGCCTTAACCTCCGGTTAATTCAAGCACAACCGGTCTCACTAAGGAATCACCGCTATCATGTAGGATAGGGTGCCATAGGGAGCGGATTGTGGTTCAATTAACGGGAGTCCGAATTAAGATGTTGGGCAAGAAAAGAGTGAGAGAGATTTCCTTCTCTCAAACTTTCCTTATCCTACCCTAACAAGTATGAAAACTACTCACCCATTATAAGGAAAATAAAATAAAACAAAGGAGGAAGATAGAAAGAAAGAGGTTAGAAGATTACAACTAGCTATTTGAGACCTCACCTTGGCAAGGATCAAGCTTAAGCATCATAGTTGTTTTAAGGATAAAGAAAAAGAGAATAAGAAAGAAACAAACAACACATAACAACAACTAGATTAGAAAATGAAAAATACAAGCAAATATAATTAACAATTACAACAAGATAAGCATGGTAAGAACAAGAACTCCTTTATTCATTCTTCACTCACAAAAGCTCACTACAAGTTTTCAATGGAGAAGAGATGAGAGGAGGAAGAAGAACAACACATGTATTCTAAAATCTAAATACAAGAATATGGACCCTTGGCTTTAGCAAGTTCTGGACTATTTATAGGCATGGAACTGGAAACCTAGGGCAACAATCTGGCTCCACATAAAATGACCAAATTTCCCTTAAAAACCCATCAACTGCTGAGGCCGTACGGCCGCGGATCCGCGGCCTAGACCCCCTATTGGCCGCGGATCCGCGGCCCTATGGAGGAGTTAGCCCCTCGGGTTTTGTGTGCTTCCCTGGTCTTCTCTTGTCTGTAGTTTGGCATATGTTTTTTCTCAGAAACTCTTCACAATTTTCCCAGAATTCCAGCAGACCAAAAGGTGATTTGATGTGGATCTTTTTGTCATGATTTCCTCGAGCTCCGCGTAGATATGTTGGATCTTGTGTTTCCATTGAGCTTTATGCATGAAAAGGACATTAATTTGCCATTTTGTCTCTTAAACTGGTGTGCGGCAACATACGGATAGAGAGCGGAGACCCGTGTTTTATCTGTGGTTGGCAGTAATCCGGATTTTGTCGTGATTTTCCATGAATTTCACCGTTTAGAGCCGAGAACATGTATCCTGCAATTGACTAGCAAACACGGCTCAAGAGTACCTACCGATAAGCAATGTGATAAAAATTGGGCGGTGTAAAAATGCAAAAATCTGATATGAACAGTGGATTACAACGTTCTAGCGCATCTGAGGAAACTACCCTCGCAGCTCAGCATTCTTGACGCCCTTTTACTATCGAAGGAGGCAAGAGATTCGTTAATCAAGGCACTACAGGATCCGGAGCAATTCCAAGCTTTCCTGGCCGAGGAAAAGATGAAGGATGAACCGGAGGAAGTGCACACGGCCGATGTCGCTTTTGGTGATGAAGACCTTCTCCTTGGGACGTGCGAACACAATCGCCCCCTTTATGTCTCAGGATACTGCCACGATATAAAGATAGGCAAAATATTGATCGACAATGGATCCTCCGTTAATCTCCTTAATGTGCGGGTGTTAAAAGAAATCTGCATGAGCGTCCAGCACCTTGCTCGGGACAAGATCACCATTTACGGGTTCGACTCCCAGTCATCAAGGACTCTTGGGTCTGTGATACTGATACTACGCTTTGGGCTACTCGTCACGGACATTAAGTTCTACGTCATAGACGCCAAGACATGCTACAACGCTTTGCTCGGCCGACCGTGGTTACACGAGTACAACGTCATCCCTTCTACACAACATCAGTGTATGAAATACGCTAAGGATGGTCTCAAGTATACCGTGGCAGGAGAACTGAATCCGTTTTCCATGAATGAAGTATGCAAATATGAAGATGCCAAATACTTCTTACCGAATTTTGAAGACACGGAAAGGTGTCACAAGCAGGAGAATAAAGCTAACGTCACCATCCCTGTTTTCGGGAGTGATACCGAGGAGGAAGAGGAGATAGTTTATTCGGGTCCGCCCCAATACAACAAGCCAGGGCCATCTGCTCTTACGTTAATCTTTGGTAGCGACTCGGAAGATGAGGTCCATGTTGTATTCCCTGCTCGACCTTCAATACAAACGTCCGCTGACGAAGAACAAAGTCTACAAGTCGCCATGGTGCCGCTTAAACACCGTAAAGAACTGGATGCACTTGATATTTACAATGTAGAAGAGCTGCAAACGTTCTATATCCCTCCCAGGCGAGAAGGCGAAAAGGCAATTCTATTCTACCGCTCTGAAGAAACCAGAGTGGAGAAAGAAATCTGGCATGGCGCGGATCCTACGCTTGACCGGCTTCAACCCATTCGTCTTCCCAGATATTATACAGAAGGCTTAAAAAGGCTATTGAAGCGCCAGGGGATATCCTTCAAGCAGACCGTTCGAAAATCCAAGTTCTATGACAAAGTCTGGAATGTTCCAGGGACGCAACGCAAACTGCCTAATGGGAGAATGGAGACAAAAGGGCTTGGATACATCCGGTCAAAGAAACGAGAGCTACTAAACAGTTGCTATGTCATGTATAACTTCGATGAAGAAGCGAATGCTCAATGGGAGGATGCTAATCCTGAGCCAGTGAAAGTTCCAGATGCAAAAGTGTCCAGTTCGTCGTTCGAAGAACAAATGGACAAGCTTATAAAGGAAGCGGGTCAAAAAGTTCGAGACGATCATAACCGCAAAATGGCCATCTACGAGAAAGCCAAAACGCAACGCCTCCTTCAACAGGCTGTGAAAGGTGAAGATGCCATTCCTTGTCAACATGTTATAAAGAAGGCTCGACGCAGAGGCAGAAATAAGTCGAAAGGCGAAAAAGGCGCTCAACAGCAACGAAACGGGTCTAAGAGGTCACTCAAGCGAAAACCGAGCGGTTCTGATCTATCCCTCATGAGAAAAATGGGTCGAGCATACTCTTTTCCTCGGGACAAGACGAAGAAAATACTTGACCTCGCTCTAAAACATCAGATGCTTACACTGCCAGAGTCTAAACACCCCGAACAAGCAGGCGAGGTCTCACACCCAGACTATTGCTCTTATCACCGAGTGGTAGGGCATCCTCTCGAAGACTGCTTCACCTTCAAGAATTAGGTTGAAGATCAGTACCAGCTTGGCAAGTTCGCTTTGTCCGACAACTGGAGGGTAGCGCCGCCACAGAAGCATGGACCCAAGGCCACGGAAGAAGAACCAGTTCTACATTGGGATTGGAAGCGAATTCGTACTTGTCACATGATAACAATGTCAAAAGAAGAGCCTGAGAACATGGATGACCTTCCCTGGTGCTTCGAAAACAGCAACGGTGAGGTAATCTCAGAATTCCCACCAGTGCCAAAAGAGCTGGAAGATGGAATCCATACCACTACAGATAACCTCAAGAAAATTGAGTTGGGAACGGCGAACGATCCGCGACCGACATTTGTTAGTGAGCTACTGTCTGAAGAGAAGGTGGCTTCATTAAAAGACCTGCTTATGCAGCACAAAGATTGCTTCGCATGGAACTATTCCGAAATGCCGGGACTGGATCCAGAAATTGCTGTGCATAAATTGGCGATATCCCCGGACGTCAAGCCGGTTAAACAAGCACCAAGAAGAATGCGGCTCGAGCTTGAGATGAGTACCAACGCCGAGGTCAAGAAGCTGATCGACTCTGGCTTTATCCAGGAGGTTCAATATCCTGAATGGATCGCCAACATCGTCCCGGTAATGAAGAAAAATGGGACAGTGCGTATATGCGTGTACTTCCGGGATCTCAATAAAGCCTGCCCAAAGGAAGATTTCCCGGTGCCAGTCACTGAGCTGATGATAGACAATACGTCCACTCACGAGGTTTTCTCCTTCATGGACGGCTCATCAGGGTATAATCAGATAAAGATGCATCCCGAAGACCAGAAGCACACCGCCTTCAGGACTCCTTTGGGTATATTCTGCTACAAGGTGATGCCCTTCGGTTTAAAGAATGCCGGTGCCACCTACCAAAGAGCCATGACGCAGATCTTTGATGACCTTATACATGAGATTGTTGAATGTTACATCGACGACCTTGTAGCGAAAAGCAAATCATACGAGGAACATCTTGAGCATCTGAAGACCGTATTTCAACGCCTTCGGCAATACAACTTGAAGATGAACCCTCTCAAGTGCGCATTCGGAGTTTCCTCGGGCAAATTCCTGGGATTCATCGTCCGACACCGAGGTATTGAGATAGATCCGTCAAAGATCTGTTAGTTATATGTATGCCCTAGAGGCCATTACTGTACATAGGATGTATATTGTAGTGGATGCTGGGACATATATAGGGAGGACTTTCTTGCTCGACATGATAGTATGCTATCTGGTTGCTCTTTATCTTAACGTGTACACAGATTGTCTCTCTATTACATGTTGGTAAAGCCCTTAGGATGTGTACTTGACTATCTGGACTATGATGCGGATCATACTAGTGGGGACATGGTAGTCCATAAGTACATCCTTGAAAGTCCCTAGTCGTGGGTATATCGAGACGGGGCATCGATATACCAGAGTAGACTAGCGTATACCTTCTCGACCCATACAGATGGGCGATGGATGATCCCATATCCATTGGTGTTTGACATCGGAGATGATATACGGGTGCTCAGTGGAGACTGGGTACACTGGATGGACTCGCCGAGAACTCCCAGATGGTATTATACCTCACGTCAGATGGCAGTTCTCAGGTGACACTGGTACAGAGTAGTCTGTTGACCCGAGATCGTCATAGAGTCTTGTGTGGTTCCCACTGTGCTTTGATTTCCATCTTACCACGTCCAAGAGGGCGTGCAAAACGGTGGTTTTTGGGTACAGTCCCGAGTCACATGGAGGCAATGAGCGATAGGAGGGGATTCGTCTCTCCCGGTATAGGGGGTTGATGTTGCGCTGTGTTCGATTGGCTATAACAGGAAATCCCTGGCCAGGGTTGCTGAGATTTACTGGTAAGTGTTACCAGTAGTTTCTCGAATTGTTATAGACCTCATATCGACACGACTTATCGAGCTATTGGGGTCTGACGTTTACCACCCCTAGGCAAGATATGCGACATATCAGACGACGAGACCGGACTGTACGGTTAGTGTTACTGGTTGGATTCACAGGAGGGTGAGCGGGCTTGCTCGTCGATCTTCTGATCGCTCAATACCCGGGTGGCCGTTACGTTTAGCAGACCGCTTGCGGCTTGTGGGTGTTTGACATGATCATCATCTGCTGCCGGCGTATTGACGAGTCTTTAGAGTCCTACACAGAGGTTTCCTGGCTCAAGAGAAACGAAATAGGAGCGCATATGAGATATGTGCGGGACCAAGAATAATGCGTGTATGTGATACCATATTCTATTCTCGTGATGAATGTATCGAATGGTTGTATGCGATATAACCTAGTTATCGAATCAAGGATTGATTCGATAAGCCGATACATTGGATACTAGTCGGTTATATGCGATATGACCGGATCGTTAAATCAAGTGTTGATTTAATGATTTAATGTATAATTATATATTTGATATATTACTTTGCATTAACTAGTATTGGTTCACTTTAAATGGATTTTCTCACTTGGTTTGTGCACATTGTATATGTGATATATTTTTGTACACAAGTTTGTATCATGTTTGATGATACTTGCTCACTTGAGTTTGTATAAAGATTAAACCATGGTTATATGAATGGTTAGGGTTTTGTTTTCTTTTTCATTTATCTTATTTAGTTATTCATTTGGAAAATGATAAGCATTAAGAGAAAATGGTGGCTAACTTTGTTTTCTAGTTGAAGCTTCATGAAGCTTTGACCTAGTGACCATTTTGTCTTCATGTTTAACCCTAACCCTTGCAATTAACCATGGTCTATTCTCTACAACTAATCATGGTTGCCATATGATAAGTATTGTTTTTATTATTCATTTTAAAAAGACTTATCATAACATTATCTTCTTCTTCTTCATCTTCTTCACTTGAAGAAAGCTTGCTTCAACAATGGCAACTTGAGCAAATGAGTGAGAAATCCAATTCTAAAGTGAACCCACTTCCTATTTCTTCATCCTCTACCTCTTGCCAAGTAGTAGAGTGTGTTTCCTTCACAAGTTTTCTTGACTTGGTGAAGTTGGAGCTTGATCTAGTGATGCTTCGACGTAGATCATCTTCGGCACGTCGTCGATGACCTAGCCCACCTATTCTCCGATGAAGCCGACGCTAGAGCCCGGGAATTCATTAGGACAGCGAGGGGACTTCGTTGCGGAGCTATGGAGGTGGAGCACCGGATCTACAAAGGTTGTATTTCCGTTTCCTTATAGTTTAGTTGTAAACTAGTTCGCTTTTTCGCCTAAACTTCTAGCCAACGATCTTCTTAGGGTTTCTCGGCACCGCAATTTTTGTAAATTGGCATGGTTAATACCTTGTGAGACCTCTAGTGTGTGCCTAGGATCCCTACAAGATCAAGGCGATCATGGAAATGCCTCCGCCAAGGACTCTCAAACAGCTGTGGTCTCTCCAAGGGAAGCTCGCGTATATACGGCGATTTATAGCCAACCTGTCAGGCAAGTGCCGTCCTTACAGCCACCTGATGAAGAAAGGAACCCCGTTCGTCTGGGACCAAAAATGCCAAAGCGCACTAGATGAGATCAAGCAATACCTGCAGAACCCGCCAGTGCTGGCTGCTCCGGTCAAGGGAAAGCCCCTCATTCTTTATACAACCGCTCTCGAAGGCTCCTTAGGCGCATTATGGGCACAAGAGAACGACCAAAGGAAGGAAAGAGCGCTCTAATATTTGAGTCGAGTTCTACTGGGGGCAGAAAGCAACTACTCCCCCATTGAAAAACATTACTTGGCGTTGATCTTTGCGATAACAAAGCTCAGACACTATGCATTGGCACATGAAGTCCGTCTCATTTTGAAGGTGGACCCTCTTAAATATTTAATGTCGAAGGCCATATTGATGGGACGACTCGCTAAATGGGCCCTGCTCTTGATGGAGTTCTCAATAACATATCAACCTCTCAAGGCAGTGAAAGGCCAGGCCATCGCTGACTTCCTCGCTGAGCATCCGATACCCACCGATTCTCCTTTGAATTATGATCTTCCAGACGAACATGCGTTTGATGCGATCAACGGTGGTGATACCCGATGGGAGCTTTATTTCGATGGAGCATCTTCCGTGAAGAAGCGCAAACAAAGTACCCCTATAATCAAATCGGGGGTAGGACTCATCTTTATAACTCCACAAGGAGAGATAATGCACTTTGCTTTCTCCCTGACGGAGCCGAGGACAAACAATGAAGCCGAATACGAAGCTTTGATAGTAGGCCTCGAGATCGCCATCGACATGGGAATTGAAAACCTCCTCATATATGGAGATTCTCAACTAGTCGTTAGTCAAGTAAATGGCGACTACCAGACGTGCAAACCAGAGTTGGTGAAGTACGGCGAGAAGGTGCAGCAACTGTTGACCCAAATCCCTTCCTATACTTTGGAAAACATACCGCGTGCGGAAAACAGCAAAGCGGACGCATTGGCCAAGCTCGCCAAGGAACTTGCTGATGAGAACCTCGATGACGTAAGAATCGTGGTACAAACCCGTCAGGTGCTTGCCCCAGCAGAAATATCTCCGGAATCACCTGGAGAGAAGAGAGCGACTGAGCAGACGACCCTGCAAATAAAAGATCGGGAAAATACCGAGGATTGGAGAGAAGTCTTTATAGACTACTTCCAATACCGCCGAATGACCAAAGATGCGTCCTCAAGACATCAGCTCATGAAACGAGCTCTGTCTTTCACCTTCATCAACGATACTTTGTACAAGAGGTCGTTTGATTCTCTGTGGTTAAGATTCCTGGGACCTGAAGAAGCAAAAAGAGTCGTTCAGGAAGTTCATGACGGACTCTGTGGTTCTCACCAAGCAGGCCCAAAGATGACTATGAAGATCAAACGGATGGGCTACTACTGGCCCACGATGATTCAGGACTGCCTCGAATATGCGAAGCAATGCCACTCATGCCAAATTCATGGGGACTTTATCCACCAACATCCAAATCTACTCCATCCAACGGTGGCTAGCTGTCCATTCGAAATGTGGGGAACTGACATAGTCGGCCCCATCGAACCAGCATCGTCTAAAGGACACCGTTTCATCCTGGCGACGACTGACTAATTCTCCAAATGGGCAGAAGCAGTACCACTGAGGGAAGTTAAGACAGAGAATACCCTCCATTTCTTCAAAACGCACGTCCTATATCGGTTTGGAACTCCGCGCCGGATCATCTCCGATAACGGGCCAGCCTACAGAAGCCATAAGATCAGTTGTTTCGCGCAGCAGCATAATATAGACTGGAGATATTCCTCGGTTTATAATCCGTGAGCTAATGGTCTAGCAGAGGCCTTCAACAAGACCTTGACAAAGATCATGAAGAAAACAGTGTCCCGAAATAAGAAGGACTGGCATGAGAGACTGCAAGAGGCTCTTTGGGCGTATCGAACTACGTTCCAGACGGCCATAAACACAACGCCGCACGTGTTGGTATTCGGCACAGAAGCAGTACTCCCCCTCGAGATAGAGTTACCTTCTCTACGAGTGGCAGTCCACTACGAGCTGACGGACGAAGAAAATGCTCACCTTCGGCTTGAGGAACTTGATGCCCTTGATGAAACCCGGCTCATAGTGCAACAAAATCTGGAGGCTTATAAAGCAAAGATGACGCGCTCATATGAAAGATTGACCCGGTACGCCAAGGCGAACTCGTGCTAGTGGTCAAGAGGCCTATGATCCCCAATCGCGCCAAACGGGAAAAATTTGAGCCAAACTATGAAGGCCCGTACATCATAGACAAGGTCTACCAGGGTGGAGCCTATCTACTCATGGATATGCACGGTGAAAGACCTTACAGGCCAATAAATGGTCGATTCCTAAAGAAATACTAAGCTTAGCAAGTTACTGCCTAGGTCAATAATAGATGACGACGACTATGTCCTCTCGCTATCTTCCTAAGCTCAAACTTTATAAGCAGTAGCCAGCCCTCTCTTGGACGGACTGAAGCGTCCCTAAACTAATGACGGACCGAAATGTCCTTAAACTAATGGCGGACCGAAACGTCCTTAAACTAATGAAGGACCGAAACGTCCTTAAACTACTACCGCAGCATCTTTAGGCTGACGAGAAGAATAAAAAAATATATAAAATAAAAAAATATATAAAAACAGTATGTCCATAAGCAAAAAAGGGCACGGATGAAAACTTGAAAGGGCTCCGTGAGTAAAAACAGCAGGGCTACGGGCGAGTGTTCGTGAAAACCCGAAAGGGCGCGACCTCGTAAAAAAATATATAAAAATAAAAAGAATAAAAAAAACGGTATGTCCATAAGAAAAATGGGCACGGATGAAAACCCGAAAGGGCTCCATGAGTAAAAACAGCAGGACTACCGGCGAGTGTTTGTGAAAACCCGAAAGGGCGCAACCTCGTTAAAAGACACTTACAGGGTCCCCTCGACTCTGTAAGGAGAAACCACCCGCGTGAGATCGTTACGACTCACAAGGGAGCAGCACACTTAGGGATCCCCACGATTCCTAAGGAGAAAATACACTTGCGAGATCCTCACGACTCGTAAGGAGAACTCTCTTATGGGACCCTCACGGCTCATAAGATTTGAAAGTCTTAAATTACAGAGACCTAAACCTGTGCTTAAGCAACCCCCACAACTTCCGAGATTGCCCTACAAGTGGTCCAATACTGACCTTTGTATACAATCCACGGGCGCGAATAAACATTTCCCTAACGAAGTCCCATCCGTGACTGGGGATATGTACGTATGATAAACAACCCTTGTAAGTCCTCTCGATTTATAAGGAGAAAACCCTCTTGTATAATCCTTACGACTTACAGAGGAACATACACGTAGGAATCCTCACGATTCCTAAGGAGAAAATACACCTACGAGATCCTCACGACTTGTAGGGAGAAATACCTTCGTGAGACCCTTACGGCTCATGAAGTTAAAAGCCTTAGTCGACAGGACCTTAACCCTGTTCGCTAAGCCACCTTTGTTCAACATCGACGGAGGCAAATGATGATTCACTCCTGGAAATATCCCAGTTGTAGCGGTGCTGATGCCGAAATCAGTGTCTAATTTCAGGTGTACGGTGAAAAGCCGGTAGGCCGCATATGCATACGAAATAGCCGAAATGATAGGGCAACTTGCAATAAAAAGCAACAAGTAAAAACGTATGCATACAAAATAGCCGAAATGATTGGGCAACTCACAATAAAAAGCAGCGAGTGAAAATAAAATAAATAGCCGAAATGATTGGGCACCGCGAAAAATGGCCGAAATGATTGGGCAATCACGACCTTCGTGATATAAAAGCTGAAATGATAGAGCATCGCGGAAATAAAACAAAAAAAATGATAAAACTTTGGCCCTACAGTTGAGATCACATAGATCCCTGTATACAATCCAAGGGCGCAAACAAAGAGGGAACCATACTTTCCCAACAGGCTCCGCCAGAAAACGAAGCCAAATCTCGACGATTCATCCCAACCATGAAGAAACCAGTGTCTTCGGCAAATCCTTCGACTCGAGGAAACAAGTGTCCTTGACGAAGAAAATCCTGATTCGCGTCGACTCGCAGAGAAACCAGTGTCTCCGCGGGAAATTCTCGATTCGTTTCAACACTAGGGAAACAAATATCCTTGGCAAATACCTCAATTCAGGGAAACAAGCATCCTTGATGAGAGCCTCCTGATTCGCGTCGAATCGTAGAGAAACCAGTGTCTCCGCGGGAAATTCTCGATTCGTTTCAACACCAGGGAAACAAATATCCATGGCAAATACCTCAATTAAGGGAAACAAGCATCCTTGATGAGAGCCTCCTGATTCGCGTCGACTCGCAGAGAAACCAGTGTCTCCGCGGGAAATTCTCGATTCGTTTCAACACCAGGGAAACAAATATCCTTGGCAAATACCTCAATTGAGGGAAACAAGCATCCTTGATGAGAGCCTCCTGATTCGCGTCGACTCGCAGAGAAACCAGTGTCTCCGCGGGAAATTCTCGATTCGTTTCAACACAAGGGAAACAAATATCCTTGGCAAATACCTCAATTCAGGGAAACAAGCATCCTTGATGAGAGCGTCCTGATTCGTGTCGACTCGCAGAAAAACCAGTGTCTCCGCGGGAAATTCTCGATTCGTTTCAACACAAGGGAAACAAATATCCTTGGCAAATACCTCAATTGAGGGAAACAAGCATCCTTGATGAGAGCCTCCTGATTCGCGTCGACTCGCAGAGAAACCAGTGTCTCCGCGGGAAATTCTCGATTCGTTTCAACACCAGGGAAACAAATATCCTTGGCAAATACCTCAATTCAGGAAAACAAGCATCCTTGATGAGAGCCTCCTGATTTGCGTCGACTCGTAGAGAAACCAGTGTCTCCGCGGGAAATTCTCGATTCGTTTCAACACCAGGGAAACAAATATCCTTGGCAAATACCTCAACTCAGGAAAACTAGCGTCCTTGATGAGAGCCTCCAGATTCGCGTTGGCTCGCAGAGAAACCAGTGTCTCTGCGGAAAATTCCCGATCCGTCTCAACTTGCAAGATGAAGCCTCAGGCAGCAGGGATTAAAAAACTTGTTTCCTGAGCAATGAGACCCTGCAAGTCAGTCTAAAACGGTCTCTTGCATATTATTCACGGGTCTCACTCTCCAAAGTCGAATTTCGACAAGGAGGGAAACAACCGCTTACGGGTCCTCTCGACTCGTAAGAGGGAAAATTTCTCTTATAAGATCCTTACGAATTATAAGAGAAAACGCGCTTAGGAATCCTCACGATTCCTAAGGAGAAAATACACCTGCGAGATCCTCTCGATCCGTAGGGAGAAAAGTCTCTATCAGGCCCTCACGGCTCATAGAGTTGAAAAGTCAGAACGAGAAATAAGACAAGCTGAAATAGAAATTTTCCATTCATATTGCAAAGGGTTCTTACAATCATAAAGAAACTAAGCAAAGACATTGTCCAAATGATTACAATGGCAAGACCTCAAATCCTGGACAGGGATTGAGGAACTCAAAAGTAACCTTGTCCAAAACTTTCCAAGCCTGGCGAACCATCCTAGTATGCTTCCTTTCGCGAGCACGAGCGTCGGGATCCCCACTGATGTCCTCCTCCCTCCGATAAGCAGCAAGTATTGCAGATTGTTGAAAAGCTTGGTGCAGAAGATCGATAAGATTATCTCGCCTCCTCTTTGAGATTAGGCTCATCAGATACACCGAGTGCACCTTATCCTCGGCGGCGTCCAATGCCCCAAGTGGCACACCAATGCAGAATAGAGGAAGCGCTTCCCAAATTGCTCCCACAATAAGCTTCAGGAGAGAGGAGCGCCGAGGAAGCAGTTGGCCGTTGTATGCATCGAAGCGGTTCATGATTTCGGCACACTCGGCGTTGGTAAATTCTCGGTTCTGAGAATGGCCGAGTCGACGGATGTCCCCGTAAGAAATGATCTCGTTAAGATCATACATGTGGGCGTCCATCACTCCTATAAAAGAAGATTGACAAAAATCAGAAACTCTTAAAAGTTCTGCTCTATAATTTAAAATGAGCATATCTCCAGTAATGAATCAAGAAATTATAGATGAAATATTTCAGAGAGCGAAACCCTATTGATAGAATCCTAACAGGGTTCTCTTTAGTTCCCTTTAGATCCTTTTAGAGCAAAGCTCTGATAAGTGAAACCCTAAAATGGGTTTTCTTTAGATCAGGGATCTATTGAACAAGGCTCTGTCAATAAAAATTGATCTAATTAAAAATTTTACCTAAAAGGTGCTTTCTAAAGAAATTCTAACTCTTGGAGTTCTTGAAGGCAAGAGCAAGGCTCTGAAGTTTTGAAAGTAAAAATCTTAAAAGATGATAATCATCTGTGAAGGACCAAAGGTCCTATTTATAGGCATCAAGTGCCTTTTCAACTTCTAAAGGTTGCCACAACGGTTGGAATTCTACCACCGTTGCGCTCGCGTTTGGAACCACGCAAGTGCAACGGTGGGGGGGGGCATTTGTTTCCCCCAATCAGAACGAAACTCTATTTCTAAGACTGAAAAGTAAAGCACTGCTTCATAAAAAAGACTAAACACCAAAGGCAATTTATCCTTACAAGAATCACATGCACCTAATAATAGCAAATTAAATCATACGATGCACAAACATAACAGAGAACTAAAATAAAAGAACCCTTAACAGATAATGAAATACTTGATTAAAAAGAAAAATACTTGTTCATTATTATTATTGTTATTACATTTAAAAACGATCACCAAATATGGGATCGGAAAGACAAGGGCAAAGATAAGAAGAAGATTCTCCAGTTCCCTTTCTGTCTTCTCCACCACGTTGAAGTGGCGGTCCTCCCGAGAGGTAGACGCCCAACGATCATCGCCACATTCGTCAGAAAAGGTGGCGATGACAACCCGGTGAGCCCGTATCTGGCTCAGCAAGTGGAAAGAGCAGTCCCTCAGGGCTTTGGTGATCAAGCGCGCTTCAAAGAAGCACTCGATCTTATCCTCGGCGGCGTCAAGCATTGCCGAGGACATCTCTACTGGAGGAGGGGGAAGATCGGCGAGCACCGAGGCAAGGATCATCCAGAGCAAAATGGAGTGCGGAGGAAGAGGAGACCCCACACGAGTCAAAAGCTCGTACATTGCAGCATCGCACTGCTCGTCCGTAAGAGAAGGGTCCACCAAGCGCGCAGCAAAACGGGGAACGATGTCTCGAATTGGCACTTCCCATGCTTGTCGGCGGGCATGAGGACAGTTGCAAGCCAGGATCGAAATTCTGAAGATGAGAGAAGAAAAGGCTCGGCTTTGAGTTATATATAGGCCAAACACGGGAAATTCTGTGCACAATGGAATTATTTCCAAGACCCGGGAAATGAAAATTTTGGGAAGATGAAAAGACATCTCAAGTGAAGCAACGCTTCTAATTCCCCCAATCAGAGGAAAGCTCTACTTTGAAAATTTAAATTTTAATAAATGAAGGGACGCTTCAGATCCTCTGCGCTGTATGCAGGATGCCACGTGCCAAAATCTGGAACGCCAGTGCGGAGAGCGCAGCGCCCGAGGCAGCGCGCCCAATCAGAGCAAAGCTCTATTTAAAACAAAATTAAAGGAAGCAACGCTTCAGTTGCGCAAACGCTGCACTGCGCGACACGTGTCAGCGCAGATGCACAAGCGCAGTTGCGCAAGCACTGCGCTGCGCGACACGTGTCAGCACAGATGCGCTAGCGTAGTTGCGCTGCGTCGTGCGCTGCGCGACACATGTCAGCGCATTTGCGCTGCGCTTTGCGCTGCTTGACACGTGTCACGCGCTGGGGCGTTTGCGCCAAACAAAATTAAATTCGAGTAAGATTTATCTGTTCTTGTTAAAACAAGAAGATTGCCTTCTGTAAAATAGAAGCCCTTGGATCAAAGATCCAACGGTGGGGAAAATTCCCCAAATCACTCAGAGAAAGATCTCTTTAACAAATTTATGGGCACTATATAAAGGCCCCTAGACCCCAAATCAAATGGATGAACATTCTGAGAAATCGAGAACTTCAAACAGAGAAAGCTCTGAAGAAATTTCAAGAAATAAAAAGTAAAAAGACCTTTAAGATAGAAGAATTTCTTCTAATAAATCATTGAATTAAGAACAAGATCAATGATCTTCAATAAAAAAATAATAATAATAATAATAATAGTGCTTTGCACTTATGAACCATTGGTTCTTTGAGATCAAAAAAATAATAAGAAACACTTGTTTTCTTTGATCTAAACTGGATCAAGAAATCAAACAGTGCTTTGCACTTCTTTTATGAACCATTAGTTCTGGAATCTAAAAGATTCTCAAGTTAATAGTGCCTTGCACTTGTAAAATTGCACTGTTGCGCTCTTGGGTTGGCGCAAGCCACCAGAGAACGCCACGTGTCAGCATCTGAACCATTTGCGCTATGCGCTTTTGAAATAGAGCCATGCTCTCTGAAACTGGCGCAACTCACCAGAGCACGCCACGTGTCAGCAGTGCAAGCGCAGCGCACTGGCGCAGCGCACTGCGCTTGCGTGACGCGTGTCATCACCACAAGCGCTTGCGCTCATTGATTGGCGCAAAGCGCCTGACAAATGCAATGCATTTCTTCTGCTAAAGGGCCAGACCCAAATCAAAAAGACCTAGTAGGCCAAAATAAATTGCAAAGCAATAAATGGGCAGAGCCCAGGTAAAATTGAAGCTCTGCATCTTTTATGAAAGGGCAGAGCCCAAGTAAAATTGATGCTCTGTATCATTTATAAATGGGCAGAGCCCAAAACAAACCGATGCTCTGCATCCTTTATGGGCAGAGCCCAAACAAAAATAAAAAGTAATGCAATGCATTAATTAAATATGGGCAAAGCCCTAGCACAGGTCTAATAGACCAAAAATAAATAAAAGCGTTGAATATTTTTCAACTAGACTTAGCCCAATCATGGCCGTAAGTCCTGAAATTAAATTGACTGAGCACAGCTGCTCTCCAAACTCAATTTACATCCGGTTCAAGGGTACATCTCCGAACTCCTCTGACACCTATCGTTGTAATCCTTCAACGATGTCAGAGAGGTGACGGGTCCCGACAACCACACATCAACACGGACTGTGGGGTCCTTAAACTCATGGACTTAAGCGTCCTTAAACCAAAAGACGGATTGTGGGATCCTTAAACCCGCGGACTTATGCATCCTTAAACTAAAATACGGACTGTGGGGTCCTTAAACTCACGGACTTAAGCGTCCTTAAACTAATGACGGACCGCAATGTCCTTAAACTACCTATGGACCACTACGTCCCTAAACTGGAACAATAGAGCCCCCAAATGCTCTTCGTCGGATCCAAACGATCCCGTTAAGTTGATCTTAGTCTCAAATCGGACTAACGTATCCTTAATGAACGTTTAAGTTGATCTTAGCCTAAATATGGCTAACGTATCCTTAAACCAAAACCCAAAATCCATCTAAGAAAATACGGATTTGGACTAATCCACGTCCTACGGGTGACGACATCACTTAGTCTCCGTATACAATCCACGGGCATCCACAAATAAAACAAACACACACGACACGAAGTGAAATTCTGGAAAAGGAGAAAGTTGTTACCGCGATGCGGTAGCGTAATTAACTGCAGGGGCTTGCGCCTGCAGGGAAGAGCGTCCCCATAATCAAAAAACCCCTCAAACGAGCGGGAATCTGACTAAGTCTGCTACATCGGCCGCATCCGTCCAAACCTCTGATATACGGTGTCACGCCACACCTCCCAAATAAGGTGAAAAGTGGCATGGCACGGTCCGCAACCTAACTGTATTGAAGGTGTTCTATTCAATACAGTTACGTTAAGCGTAAGAACGAAACATAGTATGCAGGGTTGTGTACAAAAATAAAACCATAAAGCGAAAAGCATTTATTTCCATTAACCAACTTTATTACATTCCAAAGAAAGAGCAAAGCAAACTAATTGGTTTAATTACATCCAAGGAAACAAAGCCCTAAACAAGTGGGCAACAAGAAAACTAATTAATCCTCCGATGCCATCTCTGCAAAATCATCGTTAGTTAGTTCCTCGCCTAGATCTTCTTCATAAAACTCATTCCCATCTAACGGACATTCCAAAAGGGTAAAAGAGAGAAAGTCCGTCAGCGAGTTATACTCGGGTAGGATTACCTCATAAGATAGTAAAGGTATAGAAACGAACATGTGTGTATAATGAATATGATGCACATGAGTATAAAGGTATGAGGTTAAGTACAAATTGGATATGTGAATATGAGTATGTTTCATATGTTGTAAGTTATGTGTAGATGAAGGTAATAGTTTGTATTAGTTTGTTAAACAAGGGTCCAGATACTCGAGATTATTCCGTTGTGGCCACGGAACAACAACTGGGGAAGTGAAATGTACCGTTTCATTCCCGGGATCATGATCGAGTAGTAGGGGAATCCGAGTTCCGAATTATCCTTGTCTAATCAAACTACCCATCCCCGTTTTTTCAGTATAAAGATTTGGACGGATTAGAGTTAGTGCGTATACTTCTAGGCATGGAATTTCCACATCGTATAGTCGCCCACATTTGGACTGTTCACCCGAAATATCAGGATCTTCATATTTGTATAGTCGTCCATATTTTGGACTGTTCACCCGAAATATCGGGATCTTCATATTTGTATAATCGTCCACACATTGGACTGTTCACCCGAAATATCGGGATCTTCATAAAGTATTCCATACCTAGATCCGCGCATTCTAACCCTAACCGTATCATGTTTTGTATATGTCATGTTGTCATAAACTGGAATTTTTAGAAAGGGTATTTGATCTCATTTAATATGGCCTTCCACAACCACTCGCTTTATTTTCTAGAATTTGTAAAGTACTTCGTGTTCTTCGGAAAAAGCTTAGTTGAAATAATAAGGTTTAAATATCGTTTATTATTTCTAAGAAAAATCATTATATTTTGGATATTTATTATTTTGGAAATTTACAGAAAATATCATTTTGATACAAGGTTGTGATGTTTATTTGAAAAACTTTTAAAAGGGGTTTTTATTTGAAAAATCTAGACTGCTCCTAATAGTCCAAAAGGATAAGTTATAAGGTCCTCAAATCGCCTCTTCACGGCCAATTGTGGCTAGGTAAGTGTCAGGTAAGTGGGAAGGTACTCCACTACGTAAGTAGTGGGGCTAATTAATAACCACTAGCCTTAGACACACTTGCCTAGACAGCACAAAGTCTGGTTTAGATAAACGATCGATGCATACAACCGTTCCTTTATTCTAGATTGATGTTATTTTAAAATTACCTTTTAAAAGATACTAACTATTCCCTTTTTTAAAAAAAAAGATATCGTTATTTAAATTCAATATTTTCTTTCTTAAAAAGTTGAGGGGTTTTAGAACTATTTGTAAGTAGAATATACGTATACTGTATCTAAAATATTTATTTCATATATCTTTTAGTTCTTATAGCTATTTAAACAATTATAATATTTAAATTAAACGAGAGTATCTTGTGGAAGTAACCTATTACGAGATCATTTTTATAGTGTGGGTATGTCAGAGGTAGAATGTGTAGGGTTTCTAGGCACTCTCAAGAGGTCTCACAAGGCATCAATCATGCCAATTTAAAATTTACGGTGCCGAGAAACCCTAGACTACGGATCGTCGGCTAGAATTCTAGGCGAAACTGTAAACTAGTTAACACTTTAACTAAAGGAGAGAGGCTACAACCTTTGTAGATCCGGTTATCCACTTCCTTAGCTCCACGTAGACGTCCCCTCGCTGTCCATCTCGAATCTCGGACTCTCGCGACGGCTTCATCGGAGAAATGAGCGGAATAGGTCGTCGGCTTCGTGCCGAAGATGATCTACGTCGAGATTGCACAAGTTCAAGCTCCAACTTCACCAAGTTGTGAAACTTGTGAAGAAAACACCCAAAACAACTTGGCAAGAGGTAGAGGGTGAAGAAATAGGAGGTGGGTTCACTTTAGAATTGGATTTCTCACTTTAGATCTCAAGTTGCCATTGATGGCATCAAGCTTTCTTGAAGAAGAAGATGATGAAGAAGAAGAAAGAATATGATAAGTGTTGAATTAAAAAGAAAATAAATCAATACTTATCATAAGCTAACCAAGGTTAAGTGTAGAGAATAGACCATGGTAAATGGGAATGGTTAGGGTTAAGCAAGAAGACAAATGGTCTCTTTAGTCAAAGTTTCATGAAGCTTCAACAAGCTTCATGATAAAAAAGAAACCATTTCCTTTTTCTTTTATCTAATTAAATAAAGAAAGAAAAGATAAATAAAAAGATGAATAATACAAAACCCTAACCATTATCATAACCATGGTTTAATTCTTTGCACTTAACTAAATGATCAAGTATCATCAAACATGATACAAAAGTGTGCACAAAAGTATATCACATATACTTCTTGCACATCAAGTGAGAAAATCCATATAAAGTGAACCAATACTAGCTAATGCAAAATAATATATCAAATATATAATTATACATTAAATCATTAAATCAACACTTGATTTAACGATCCGGTTATATCGCATATAACCGACTAGTATCCAATGTACCGATTTATCGAATCAATGATTCGATAACTAGGTCATATCGAATATAACCAATCGAAAAATTTATCGCGAGAATGAAATGCGGTATCACATACACGCATTATTCTCGCTCCCGCACATATCTCATATGCGCTCCTATTTCGTTTCGCTTGAGCCAGGAAACCTCTGTGTGGGACTCTAAAGACTCGTCAATACGCCGGTAGCAGATGATGATCATATCAAGCACCCACAAGCCGCAAGCGGTCTGCTAAACGTAACGGCCATCCGGGTATTGAGCGATCAGAAGATCGACGAGCTAGCCCGCTCACACTCCTGTGAATCCAACCAGTAACACTTACCGTACAGTCCGGTCTGTTCATCTGATATGTCGCATATCAAGTCTAGGGGTGGTAAACGTCAGACCCCAATAACCGATAAGTCGTGCCGATGTGAGGCTCATAACGGGTCGAGAAACTACTGGTAAACTTACCAGCAAATCTCTGATCAGCCCTGGCCAGGGACTTCCCTGTTACGGCCAATCGAGCACTGCGCAACATCAACCCCCAATACCGGGAGAGACGAAACCCCTCCTATCGCTCATTGCCTCCATGTGACTCGGGACTGTACCCAAAGACCACCGTTTTGCACGCCCTCATGGACGTGGTAAGGTGGAGATCAAAGCACAGTGGGAATCACACAAGACACTATGACGATATCGGGTCTACAGACTAACCTGTACAAGTGTCACCTGAGAACTGCCATCTGACGTGAGGTATAATACCATCTGGGAGTTCTCGACGAGTCCGTCCAGTGTACCCAGTCTCCACTGAGCACCCGTATACCATCTCTGATGTCAAACACCAATGGATATGGGATCATCCATCGTCCATCTCATGGGTCGAGAAGCATATACGTTAGTCTACTCTGGTATATCGATGCCCCGTCTCGATACACCCACGACTAGGGACCTTGAAGGATGTACTTATGGACTACCATGTCCCTACTAGTATGATCTGCATCATAGTCCAGGTAGTCAAGTACACATCCTAAGGGTTTTACCAACATGTAACTATAAGACAGTTTAAAGAGACTAGTGTACATGTTAAGATAAAGAGTAACCAGATAGCATACTATCATATCGAGCAAGAAAGTCATCTCTATATATGTCCAAGCATCCAATATAATATACATCATCTGTACAATACTGGCCTCTAGGGCATACATACAACTAACAGAATGACAATTCATGACATTAAGCATATTAGATTCAAGGTGTTTTGGGTATGCAATATACTTCTATGTACAAAGGAAATTTAACACCGTTTTAAATGGGGGTTAACATTATTATTATTGAGGGTACAAAGAAAAATGTTTGCACAATTATTAGAACAACTTTTTAAATAGGGGTTGATGATTATAGATTGGAACTAGGTTATTTAGATATAGAAGGTGACAGGAAAAGGAGAGAGAGGCGAATCCTACCTTTGTTTAGAGTTTGGACGTAGACGGTGGAAGACGTAGGCTGGTACAAAACTCCGCAAAAGCTCCGCGTCCCGATTTTTCCTTGGCGATTGGATATAGCCGTAGCGTCCGCGTCGTCGATACGAAGGCACCGGTATTTTTTTCAGAATTTTTGGAGTTCGGTGGTGTGAGAAATTTAGGTTTGAAGTGCCTATTTATAGGGTTCAAATGGTAACAATAAAATCCAAAAAAGTAGTTAAATCGCACGGGAAATCACGCCGGCCAATCATTGCGAATCATTCTGTTAATGATTGTGCCCGCCGCCATGTTTCGTGGCCGTTGGATGTGCATCCAACGGCCCAGATCACACCGCCGGCCCCCGCCGCCACGCCACGCGTCGCTACACGCCCGCGCGTGTGGGGATCACGCGCTTTCGCGTGGTCCCCACCACGTGGGCGCCGTCAGCGGGTTCTGGGCCGTTGGATCTTGTGATCCATGGTCCAGGTTAAAGGAGCTTATTTTATTATTATTATTATTATTTTATATAAAAATAATATTTCTGTTTATTATTTTAAAAATTGGATTTGGGTTCCAAAAATTGTTAAAAATAGTTAAAAATATGGGAAAATTATGGAAAAATTCCAGAAAATATATTTTATTATTATATTTACTATAAAAATAATTTTAGGCTAAAAACAAATAATACATCCATTTCTAAATTGTTAGCTAGTTATAATAATTATATAATATCTAGTTTATCTTTAAAATATTTTTAATTACGACTTAATTACTTTAATTGATAATAAAAATATGTAGATTATTTTAAGGTATTATAAAATTTTATTAAAACATTTTATGCCTATAAAAAGAATAAGTAGAATTAGAAAATTCTTTTAATCCTATTTAATGTTCAGAAAAAAAATTATTAAAAACATTCCTTTACAAAAAAAATATGTAAATAACCACTCGACTCTAGGAATTCAAAATGAAAGTTATTTTATTAGAAATCTCGACCATTACAATCTACCCTCCTTAGAATAATTTCGTCCCCGAAATTCAGAAGGTAGGTCAAAAGGAGGGAGAGAAGGAAAAAAATTACATAAAAGAAACTTCAAATAAGTGAGGATGTCGTTCTCTTATCTCGTCTTCTCTTTCCCACGTGGATTCTCCGGGAGAGTCCTTCCTCCACATGACCCTAACCAATCTGATCGTCTTGTCTCTCAAGATCTTTTCCTTCCGATCAAGGATCTCGACCGGCTGTTGTTCATAGGTTAGGTCAGTTCCCACGGTGATTTCAGAATGATCCAAAACGTGACCGGGATCGCTGACATATCTCCTCAATTGAGAGATATGAAAAACGTTGTGTACGCCCTCCAGAGAAGGGGGCAAGGCTAAACGATACGCAACCTCTCCAACTCGTTCGAGAATATCGAAGGGACCTATAAACCGTGGGCTGAGTTTTCCGCGTTTCCCAAAACGTATCACTCCCCGGTTAGGAGAAATCTTTAAAAACACGTGTTCTCCTGGTTAGAACTCTAATAGCCTTCTCTTTGTATCCGCCCAATGCTTCTGCCGATCTTGTGCTATGCGTAATTGTTCTTTGATGGTTCTTATCACCTCCACTGTCTCGACAATCATCTCGGGGCCTAGTAGTTCTCGATCCCCAATATCGTCCCAACTTAACGGTGACCTACACTTTCGTCCATACAAAGCGGCAAAAGGCGCCATGCCGATACTAGACTGGTAGCTATTGTTGTAAGCAAACTCTACCAAGTGCAGGTGATCTTCCCAAGATCCTTTAAAATCCAGCATACAGGCCCGGAGCATGTCTTCGAGAATTTGAATAACCCTTTCTGATTGGCCATCGGTCTGAGGATGGTAGGCGGTACTGAAACTTAGATTCGTGCCCAGACTCTCTTGTAGGCTTTGCCAAAACTTAGATCTGAAACGCGTATCCCGGTCGGACACGATGCAAATCGGTACGCCGTGCAATCTGACAATCTCCTCCATATACCTTTTTGCAAGGCTTTCGGTTGATTGACCAACTCGAAAAGGAATGAAATGCGCCGACTTGGTGAGTCGGTCCACAATCACCCATACAGCGTCGTTTCCCTTAGAGCTGCGAGGGAGTGCGGTCACAAAGTCCATAGTAATGTTTTGCCATTTCCATTCGGGTATTGGTAACGGCTGTAATAGACCCGCCGTCCTGTGGTGTTCGGCTTTTACTTGTTGGCAAACGAGACATTTGGATATACTCTTGGCTATCTCCCGCTTCATCCCATGCCACCAATAGTTTTGCCTGAGGTCTTTGTACATCTTTGTTCCTCCCGGATGTACAGAGTAGGGAGAACTATGTGCCTCTTTTAATAATTCCTCCCTTATCTCTCCCTTAGGTACACAGACTCTGCTTCCATATCTCAAAGAACCATCTTCGTGTATGATGAAATCCATCCGCAGATTGGCGTCCACTTGTTCTTTGATCCTTCGCAACTTCGGGTCCTCCATTTGAGCGATCTTGATCCGTTCGACTAATGTTGAGTGAATTTGAAAATTCATGAAGGATGTACACATTCCAGGCATTAATAACTCGATCTCTAGTTCATTAAGATCTTGGCGATTCCTCCAATGAGTAGTCAGACTCGAAATCATGGGCTGACGACTCAAAGCATCCGGGACTACATTCACCTTTCCCGGATGGTATTGCAAATTTACGTCGAAATCTGCCATTAATTCCAGCCATCTCCTCTGCCTCATATTGAGTTCCTTCTGGGTGAAGATATACTTCAAGCTCTTGTGGTCGGTGTAAATATCTACCTTCTCACCCAACAAATAGTGCCTCCAAATCTTTAGTGCGAAAACAACTGCGACAAGTTCTAAATCGTGCGTTGGGTAATTTCGCTCATGCGCCTTTAATTGTCTTGACGCATAGGCCACTACCCTACCATGTTGATGCAAAACGCATCCCAAGCCCTTTCCCGAGGCGTCGCAATGTATGTCGAATCCTCCAGTCCTGTCGGGAATCGTAAGAATGGGTGCAGAGGTTAAACGGGTCTTCAACTCTGCGAATGCTTCCTCGCAACCCTCGGACCATACATATGGTACATCTTTCCGAGTCAAAGTCGTCAGTGGTTCCGCAATTTTGGAGAAGTTCTTGATGAAACGACGGTAATACCCAGCAAGTCCCAAAAAGCTCCTGATCTCGGTAACGGTTCTTGGTATCGGCCATGCCCGTACTGCGACAATCTTGGCTGGATCCACTGAAATCCCTTCGCCTGACACCACGTGTCCCAGGAATGCTACCTGCTCTAACCAAAACTTGCATTTGCTGAGCTTTGCATAAAGTTGGTGTTGTCGCAAGGTTTCGAGTACCGCACGCAAGTATTCTGCATGTTCTTCTTGATTCTTAGAATACACTAGAATATCGTCGATGAAGACAACCACAAACTTGTCTAATTGCTCGTAAAACACTTGATTCATCAAGTTCATAAAGACTGCGGGGGCATTGGTTACTCCAAAGGGCATTACTAGGAATTCATAATGTCCATACCTAGTCCTGAAAGCCGTCTTGGGTATGTCAGACGCTTTCACCTTGAGTTGATGGTAGCCTGTTCGTAAATCCAACTTGGAGAACACTCGGGCTCCCTCCAGCTGATCGAACAGGTCATCTATCCGTGGCAAGGGATATTTGTTCTAAGTTGTTACTTTATTTAATTCCCGATAGTCGATGCACATCCGCTTAGTTCCATCCTTCTTAGGTACTAAAAAACTGGGGCAGCCCAAGGTGATGAGCTGGGCCGAATGAACCCCTTATTGAGATGGTCCTCCACTTGCGCCCGAAGCTCCTTCAATTCTGCTGGCCCCATTCGATACGGTGCCTTCAATATGGGTTGAGTTCCTGGTACCAAGTCTATGGTGAACTCAAACGCCCGATCCGGCGGTAAACCCGACACTTCTGCAAATACGTCTTCAAACTCTCGTATGACCATCGGCATCCTTTCCTCCCTTTGTACGACGTACAAAGTCTCTTCCTTTCTCGGTACAGCTCGGTAGGTTGCTGGGTCCAAGGACTTACTTCCACTCTCGAATATGAACAGCGGGTGGTCAGGGATTTCAAACACTACCCTCCTTTGACGACAGTCGATAGTAGCGTAGAAAGTACTCAACCAGTCCATACCCAAGACCACGTCGAAATTGGGCATATCTATTACCATAAAGTTGGCATAGAAACCTCGCCCGCAGACTACCACGGGGCACAGATCGTATCCTGAAGTGGATTTGATCACACCGTTTCCCGTGTTGATGTTCCACTCGGTGATGAGAGGTGTTACAGGGATGGAGTTGGTGGTCACAAACTTTTGTGCCATAAAGCAATGCGACGCACCAGAGTCAAAAAGTGTGAGTGCAGGTACAGAGGCTACTAGGAGGATACCTAAGTTATAGGTGAAAGGAGATTAGGAAAGAGCCTAACAAGATATGTATGCAAGATGGGAGTGAACTTGGAAATATGCTAGTCAAAACAGCGATACCTGTAATTACTTCACCAGTTGCTTCAGCCTCTTCTGCGGTCATAGTAAAGGCCTGACGCTTCGGTCCGTTGCACTGAGCTTGCTGAAAAACTCGCTTCTGTTGGGGTAAGGGTGGTCCTCTAGTTGCTGTTCCTTGCCCGTTCGGTTTATTAGCGGGTGGTGGCCGGGCTCCATGTTGAGGCGCTCCAAGATTGGCTGGTCTGCTGTCCGGGAGTAATGGTCGTCTTCTCTGTGGACAATCCCCTATGGCATGTTCCGGAGACCCACAGATTATACAGAGCTTGTTCAAATAGCGGCAATCCTTCATGAAGTGTCCGACTTTGCCGCAATGGTTGCATGTGACTGCTGGTTTCCTGAAAGTAGCTGGTCCTGCTTGTCTCTTAGGTTGTTGCCTCGCGTGAAATCTGGAAGAGACTTCTCTAAGAACTTGCGGGGCTGGTCGCTTAATGCCAGTCAAGCGATCATCCTTCCTTATGCGTCTCTGAAGGTCTTCGAAGTTTCGTGCCGCAGAATACATGGAGGACTGCGTCTTCAGATCCAACCCCTGCCGGAATCTTTTGGCATACAGTTCCGGAGTTGCCACCAGGTGATGCACAAACCGACTTAATCTCGCGAACTCCGAAGCGTACTCGTCCACCGATTTATCCCACATACTCCCCTGTTGGAACTGTACAAACTCCCGTTCCATTTTTAGGTGTGCTACGGCGGGAAAGTATTGAGTATCGAACCGTCGTTTGAATGTTTCCCAGTCGACGGGCTCCTTCAACCTGCTTTCATCGGCCTCCCACCATATTCGGGCATTATCAGTGAGTTGTAGTTTGGCAATGTTCACCCACGCGTCCTTCGGGATTTGGGCGGCACTGAGGTCGTTGATTGTTCCCTTGAGCCATTCTTCAGCTTCTAAAGGAGTTTCCTTTCCTGAAAAAGCCTTAGGGTGGAGTGATCTGAACTGTTTCACTCCCGCCGCTCCTTGAGGAACTGGGACCAGTGCCTGCTTTAAAACTTCTGCTTGTTGCTGCCTACTCTCGCGCAGCTCTTGATGCAGGGCAGCTGTCTGCTGCTGCTGTTGCTCCAGTAGTCCTTGCAGCATTTGTAGCATCGCTGCGTTTTGAGCAGTGGGTTCAATGTCTCCGTTTCCCCTTCGGTTGCGGCGATGGTGTCGTCCAGCCATGGGTATCTGAATCAGAAGGGGTTAGGCTAAATCCGTAGGTGAAAGACATAGAATAGTAACTTGTAGGAGGAGTAACCATTCATGCCAGAGGGAAACTAGTAAGGAATAATAAAAAAAATGAGAGACACGAGAGTGCAATTGTCGAAATCAAGATTTTATTAAAAATGCCAACGGGACTACAAGGAATTATTTAAATAGGATCCTACTTCTATACACATTTTATTCTGCTCACTAAAAACTAAGAGCTAAACAGATGCCCTTCGTCCATCAATTTGGAGGCGGAAACTGCGCGTTATTGGCTCGGCGTTTGTTGATCTTTCTTGCAAAACTGTAAAAGAAAGGAGAGCCTGGTACATCCCGGCGGTAGAGTTGCGGAGGGGTACGACGAACACATTGATAAACATGCCCCCGAATATAGAGAGTCTTCCCAATGAACCACATGTGTGGCCCGTATTCTCTTGGTTCTTCTTCTTCCACTGGGATTTCTTCCTCAGCGGGAGCCTCCACTTCGGGCTCCTCCTCTTCCTCAACGGGATATTCCTCTTCCACTTCCTCAACTTCCTCTTCCTCAACGGGATCTTCCTCTTCCTCTTCCTCAACTTCCTCTTCCTCAGCGGGATCTTCCTCTTCGTCTTCCTCAACGGGATCTTCCTCTTCGTCTTCCTCCAAGGGATCTTCCTCTTCGTCTTCCACCATATCGTCCTTGGGGATATTTATTTGGGGACCTATTACTTCGTCGTCCGAAAACCCAAGCGTAGCTTCAAAGGTGATGACTGACGTACTGTCCTTATCCGGAAGATGTGCCATGGCCTGAGAAGGACGGTCATGGTCAGGATACAGAGATGTCAAGGAAAGGACGAGGAATGGGAAAACTTTATGAAATTGATACAAACGGATAGGATTCACAAATATAATAAGTCAGTTAACAGTTTCATTTTAGTACACAAGACTGACCTGCATGGGCCACCACAAAAACCTGTCACGCCCCACCTCCCAAATAAGGTGAAGAGTGGCGTGGCACGGTCCGCAACCTAACTGTATTGAAGGTGTTCTATTCAATACAGTTACGTTAAGCGTAAGAACGAAACATAGTATGCAGGGTTGTGTACAAAAATAAAACCATAAAGCGAAAAGCATTTATTTCCATTAACCAACTTTATTACATTCCAAAGAAAGAGCAAAGCAAACTAATTGGTTTAATTACATCCAAGGAAACAAAGCCCTAAACAAGTGGGCAACAAGAAAACTAATTAATCCTCCGATGCCATCTCTGCAAAATCTTCGTTAGTTGGTTCCTCGCCTAGATCTTCTTCATAAAACTCATTCCCATCTAACGGACATTCCAAAAGGGTAAAAGAGAGAAAGTCCGTCAGCGAGTTATACTCGGGTAGGATTACCTCATAAGATAGTAAAGGTATAGAAACGAACATGTGTGTATAATGAATATGATGCATATGAGTATAAAGGTATGAGGTTAAGTACAAATTGGATATGTGAATATGAGTATGTTTCATATGTTGTAAGTTATGTGTAGATGAAGGTAATAGTTTGTATTAGTTTGTTAAACAAGGGTCCAGATACTCGAGATTATTCCGTTGTGGCCACGGAACAACAACTGGGGAAGTGAAATGTACCGTTTCATTCTCGGGGTCATGATCGAGTAGTAGGGGAATCCGAGTTCCGAATTATCCTTGTCTAATCAAACTACCCATCCCCGTTTTTTCAGTATAAAGATTTGGACGGATTAGAGTTAGTGCGTATACTTCTAGGCATGGAATTTCCACATCGTATAGTCGCCCACATTTGGACTGTTCACCCGAAATATCGGGATCTTCATATTTGTATAGTCGTCCATATTTTGGACTGTTCACCCGAAATATCGGGATCTTCATATTTGTATAGTCGTCCACACATTGGACTGTTCACCCGAAATATCGGGATCTTCATAAAGTATTCCATACCTAGGTCCGCGCATTCTAACCCTAACCGTATCATGTTTTGTATATGTCATGTTGTCATAAACTGGAATTTTTAGAAAGGGTATTTGATCTCATTTAATATGGCCTTCCACAACCACTCGCTTTATTTTCTAGAATTTGTAAAGTACTTCGTGTTCTTCGGAAAAAGCTTAGTTGAAATAATAAGGTTTAAATATCGTTTATTATTTCTAAGAAAAATAATTATATTTGGGATATTTATTATTTTGGAAATTTACAGAAAATATCCTTTTGATACAAGGTTGTGATGTTTATTTGTAAAACTTTTAAAAGGGGTTTTTATTTGAAAAATCTAGACTGCTCCTAATATTCCAAAAGGATAAGTTATGAGGTCCTCAAATCGCCTCTTCACCGTCAATTGTGGCTAGGTAAGTGCCATGTAAGTGGGAAGGTACTCCACTACGTAAGTAGTGGGCCTAATTAATAACCACTAGCCTTAGACACACTTGTCTAGACAGCACAAAGTCTGGTTTAGATAAACGATCGATGCCTACAACCGTTCATTTATTCTAGATTGGTGTTATTTTAAAATTACCTTTTAAAAGATACTAACTATTCCCTTTTTAAAAAAAAAGATATCGTTATTTAAATTCAATATTTTCTTTCTTAAAAAGTTGAGGGGTTTTAGAACTATTTGTAAGTAGAATATACGTATACTGTATCAAAAATATTTATTTCATATATCTTTTAGTTCTTATAGCTATTTAAACAATTATAATATTTAAATTAAACGAGAGTATCTTGTGGAAGTAACCTATTACGAGATCATTTTTATAGTGTGGGTATGTCAGAGGTAGAATGACAATTCATGACATTAAGCATATTAGATTCAAGGTGTTTTGGGTATGCAATATACTTCTATGTACAAAGGAAATTTAACACCGTTTTAAATGGGGTTAACATTATTATTATTGAGGGTACAGAGAAAAAGGTTTGCACAATTATTAGAACAACTTTTTAAATAGGGGTTGATGATTATAGATTGGAACTAGGTTATTGAGATATAGAAGGTGGCAGGAAAAGGAGAGAGAGGCAAATCCTACCTTTGTTTAGAGTTTGGACGTAGACGGTGGAAGACGTAGGCTGGTACAAAACTCCGCAAAAGCTCCGCGTCCCGATTTTTCCTTGGCGATTGGATGTAGCCGTAGCGTCCGCGTCGTCGATACGAAGGCACCGGTATTTTTTTCAGAATTTTTGGAGTTCGGTGGTGTGAGAAATTTAGGTTTGAAGTGCCTATTTATAGGGTTCAAATGGTAACAATAAAATCCAAAAAAGTAGTTAAATCGCACGGGAAATCACGCCGGCCAATCATTGCGAATCATTCTGTTAATGATTGGGCCCGCCGCCACGTTTCGTGGCCGTTGGATCTGCATCCAACGGCCCAGATCGCACCGCCAGCCCCCGCCGCCACGCCACGCGTCGCTACGCACCCGCCCGTGTGGGGATCACGCGCTTTCGCGTGGTCCCCACCACGTGGGCGCCGTCAGCGGGTTCTGGGCCGTTGGATCTTGTGATCCAACGGTCCAGGTTAAAGGGGCTTATTTTATTATTATTATTTTTATATAAAAATAATATTTCTGTTTATTATTTTAAAATTTTGATTTGGGTTCCAAAAATTGTTTAAAATAGTTAAAAATATTTGAAAATTATGGAAAAATTCCAGAAAATATATTTTATTATTATATTTACTATAAAAATAATTTTGGGCTAAAAACAAATAATACATCCATTTCTAAATTTGTAGCTAGTTATAATAATTATATAATATCTAGTTTATCTTTAAAACATTTTTAATTACGACTTTATTACTTTAATTGATAATAAAAATATGTAGATTATTTTAAGGTATTATAAAATTTTATTAAAATATTTTATGCCTATAAAAAGAATAAGTAGAATTAGAAAATTCTTTTAATCCTATTTAATGTTCAGAAAAAAAATTATTAAAAACATTCCTTTACAAAAAAAAAATATGTAAATAACCACTCGACTCTAGGAATTCAAAATGAAAGTTATTTTATTAGAAATCTCGACCATTACACACGGTGCCATAAATCAACTTGGCATCTTCGGAAAGGTGGACGGATAAAACCAAATAGCATCTGCCCCAAATCTCAGCGTCAGGACTTCGCAGTCTTGTGCGCCGTCTTTCGGAGGGGAGAAACTGCGTTGATTCTGATCAATGCAACGGAAAAACAAACCTGTTTGGCAGTTGTTGGAACAGTTTTAAAAGGTGTTATTACAAAGACGTTTCCTTTTGTTTTGCATAGTGATATTCGGTTGGAATATCCTGCACCTCATTCGACGAGGTAAAGGCCGATATCCCTTCACCGGGAATGACCCCTTGGGCAGAAGTTTGCGTCAGGGTAATAACTTCACTATAGTCGATTACAAGTTGCTTTGCATCGCGATATTCGGTTGGAATATCCTGCACCTCATTCCACGAGAAAAGAGCCGAGATCCCTTCACCGGGAGTGACCTCTTTAGCAAAGGTTTTCGCCACTATATTTTTATAAAAAGCTATCAGCTTCCTTCAGCGATATCAAGTTCGTTACTGTTCCCCTCCGAACGGCGGCCGTGACGTGAGGACGTCTTGCCTGAGATTTGGGGCAGATGCTATTTGGTTTTATCCGTCCACCACTCCGAAGATGCCAAGTTGATTTATGGCACCATGTATCGGAGGTTTAGACGGATGCGGCCGATGTAGCAGACTTCGTCAGATTCCCCCTCGCTTGAGGGGTTTTTGATTGTGGGGACGCTCTTCCCTGCAGGCGCAAGCCCCTGCAGTTAATTACGCTACCGCATCGCGGTAACAACTTTCTCCTTCTCCAGAATTTTACTTCGTGTCATGGGTGTTTGTTTTGTTTGTGGTTGCCCGTGGATTGTATACGGAGACTAAGTGATGCCGTCGCCCATAGGACGTGGATTAGTCCAAATCCGTATTTACTTAGATTTGGGTTTGGTGTTTTAGTTTAAGGATACGTTAGCCATATTTAGGCTAAGATCGAATTAAACGTTTGCTAAGGATACATTAGTCTGATTTGAGACTAAGATCGACTTAACGGGATCGTTTAGATCCAACAAAAGAGCATTTGGGAGCTCTATTGTTTAGTTTAATGACGTTGCGGTCAATAAGTAGTTTAAGGACGTTGCGGTCCATATTCCAGTTTAGGGACATAGTGGTCCATATTCAGTTTAAGGATGCTTAAGTCCGTGAGTTTAAGGACCCCACAGTCCGTATTTTAGTTTAAGGACGCTTAAGTCCGTGGGTTGAAGGATCCCACAATCCGTGTTTTAGTTTAAGGATGCTTAAGTCCATGGTTTTACGAACTCCACAATCCGTAATGATGTGTGGTTGTCAGGACCCGTCACCTCTCTGACGTCGTTGAAGGATTACAACGATAGGAATCAAAGGAGTTCGGAGATGTACCCTCGAACCGATTGTAAATTGATTTAAGAGAGCAGATGTGCTCAGTCAATTTAATTTGAGGACTTACGGCCATAATTGGGCTAAGTCCAGTTGAAAAATGTTCAACATTTTTATTTGTTTTTGGCCTAATAGGCCTGTGTTAGGGCTTGGCCCTTGTTTAAGTAATGCGTTGCATTACTTTTGGTCTCTGTTGGACCTTTATTTGGGCTCTGCCCCTTTTAAAATAATGCATTGCATTATTTATTATTTTGCTTGGGCTCTGTCCATTTATAAATGATGCAGAGCATCAATTTTGTTTGGGCTCTACCCTTTTTATTGCATTGCAATTTAATTTGGCCTACTAAGCCTTTCTGATTTGGGCCTGGCCCTTTAGTGAATAATGCATTGCATTTGTCAGGCGTTTTGCGCCAATCAATGAGCGCAAGTGCTTACGGTGATGACACGTGTCACGCAAGCGCAGTGCGCTGCGCTTGCGCTGCTGACACGTGGCGCACTCTGGTGAGTTGCGCCAATTTCAGAGAGCAAGGCTCTATTTCAAAAGCGCACAGCGCAAGTGGTTCAGATACTGACACGTGGCGCTCTCTGGTGGCTTGCGCCAACCCAAGAGCGCAACAGTGCAGTTTTGCAAGTGCAAGGCACTATTAACTTGAGAATCTTTTAGATTCCAGAACCAATGGTTCATAAAAAAGTGCAAAACACTGTTTGATTTCTTGATCTAATTTAGATCAATGAAAACAAGCTTTTCTTGTTTTTCTTATTTCAGGGAACCAGTGGTTCATAAAAAAGTGCAAAGCACTTATTATTATTTGAAGATCATTGATCTTGTTCTTAGATCAATGATCTATTAGAAGAAATTCTTCTTTCTTAAAGGTTTTTACCTTTTTCTTCTTGAAATTTCTTCAGAGTTCTCTCTGTTTGAAATTCTTGATCTTCTCACAGTGTTCATGCCTTTGATTTGAGGTCTAGGGGACTTTATATAGTGCCCATAAATTTGTTAAAATTTGTTAGAGAGATCTTTCTCTGAGTGATTTGGGGAATTTTCCCCACCGTTGGATCTTTGATCCAAGGGTTTCTGTTTTACAGAAGGCAATCTTCTTGTTTTAACAAGAACAGAAAAATCTTGCTAGAATTTAATTCTGTTTGGCGCAAACACCCCAGCGCGTGACACGTTTCAAGCAGCGCAGCGCAACTGCGCTGACACGTGTCGCGCAGCGCACGGCGCAGCGCAACTGCTCTTGCGCAACTACGCTGACACGTGTCGCGCAGCGCACGGCGCAGCGCATCTGTGCTGACACGTGTCGCGCAGCGCACGGCGCAGCGCAGTGCTTGCGCAACTGAAGCGTTGCTTCCTTTAATTTTGTTTTAAATAGAGCTTTGCTCTGATTGGACGCGCTGCCTTGGGCGCTGCGCTGATGTATCAGCTTTTGACACGTAGCGCGTTGCGCGCAGCGCAAAGAATCTGAAGCGTTGCTTCGAATTTTGAATTTTGAAATTCAAACAGAGCTTTGCTCTGATTGGGGGAAACAAATGCCCCCCCCACCGTTGCGCTCACGTGGCATGCACGTGAGTGCAGCGGTGGCAAGATCCTGGCCGTTGGATCAACGGGTGAGCTGAAGGGGCGCAAGCGCCTTATAAATATGACCCCTGGCCCTTAGAAAATCTTCACCATTTTCTAGATTTTGATTTACAGAGCTTTGCTCTTGCTTAAGAACTTTAGAGCTTTGCTCTTGTTTCCAGAACTTTAGAGCTTTGCTCTCATTTTCCAAGTTAGAAAACTTTAGGTAAAATTAAGTTAAATTAATTTAAATCAAATTTAACCAACAGAGCTTTTCTCTCATAGATCTTTTGATCTAAAGAAATTCCCTTTGGGGTTTCATAAACAGAGCTTTGCTCTCAAAAAAATTTGTTTCAGGGTTTCTTAACCCATGAACAGAGCTTTGCTCATTGACAGAATATAGATCTTTTGATCTTCTGATGATGAACTCTTAAGAGTTTTTTCATATGGATCTTTAAGATCCCAGAACTTCAATTTTTTAGGAATTAATTAATAAAAAAAAATTGATGAATTTTTTTTTATTACAGAGCTAGGCTCTTTTTAAAGAATTTTATTCTCCTGAGACCAGAGTTTGACAAGTGTCACTCTGTGACAGAGCTTTGCTCTGAAAGAGAAGATTTTCTCCTTGTCTCTAGGAATTTTTATTATTATTAATGGGAATATTTTCTTGGGTATTAACTGACAATCTCATCCAATGATGGGGTTGTCTTATTAACTGACGTATTGTCATCCAGATTTTGTGGGTCCCCTTCGGTCTCCTACCCACTGCACTGCAGTGTGGTGTAATTAATTTTTATTTAATTTTAATTAACTTTTAATCTAAAAAAAATTTTAAACGCCAAATGTTGGAATTGCAACACTAACGGCTGATTTTGTTCACTTGCAGCGATCATGTCTCTCGATACTTCATTCCCGTTCGCTCGCTCGGAGGAAGGGTTCCCTGAAGCGCCCTTGGACCGTGAAGTCTTAGCCATGATCAAGGACCACGACCCGGAATATAAGAGTCTCCACCTTTGGGGGTCGTGGTATAATCAGATTATCATGGGTCGAAGGAGCTTCACGTGCGCAGTGCCGTCAGAACCTATTACGGCGATCCACTACGCCAGCCTACCCCCGGTGCAGTATGCCGTGGAGATGGTCGATTGGACCTCGAAGGGATTTCTTCATCCCGCCATAGATGCGATTCCGGTTCAGCTTCCCATGGTTTTGGATATCCTGGGACACCGTATCTGTCAAGGCGAGGCGCGACCTTGGGGGCAATCATATAACATAGGTCTGATCCCCCGCCACCCGATCGGCTATCTGCCTTAGGCTCGGTATATCCTGTCGACGAAGAAGTCGCAGTTGATAAGGTTAGGGTTGTACACTGCGGTTTACGTCTCCCTCTTCCAGTATCCCACGCTTCCCACCTGGTGGTTCAAGGCTTTCTTGGAGCAGTGGAACATTCCCACTCACACTTTCCTCGCAATGGATCGGGAAGTGTCAATTTCTCTGGAGGAGTTCACAGAGGTCTCCGGTTTACCGGTTAGAGGGGAGCACTATGAGGAGTTGCTTCCGACAGACGAGTACGTCTTCGGTGCTAAGCCGGCGGTAAGGGGCCTCACGCCGGAGAATGTTGTTCAACACCAATTCCCAAGTTTGATCAAAGTGTTGAACATCTACGAGGCCATTTTCATCGATCGTGGGAGTCGCGGAGTTAGCTTTGAGGATTTCATCGCTCGGTTCCTTCACCCAAGCGTCCTCTCGGCAGAAGCTGCCAAGTTTGCCACCCTCGAGGACCCTTTCGGTCTAGGTTTGGATAACCTACCGGCGAAGGAAATAGACCAAAAGGGTTTTTTCCTTCCTAACTCCCCGACTGTGTCTTTTGCGGAAATTGCGGCCCCCGGGATGGACGAGGAGGCCTTTTTCTTAGGATTTCTTGGGCTATGGCTGAGTTGGTTTGCGCTCCCAATGCATTCTCGCCATATGCGGCCCTCCGTCTTTTACCCTGCTCACCGGATGACTATCGGGGTAAAAGTGGCCGTTGGGATAGCCGGCTTGGCACACTTGTATCACGGCCTCAGTCGAGCGGCGGATGCTAATGAGCCTAGGGTGCTGCATGTGATCTTCCCGATGCACTAATTCATATCATGGCTCGAGCTACACACATCGGGTGTCTTCGGCATGCACAAAAGGCCCTCATTCTATGACAGGTGCAGCTTCCCTCGCATCATACAGTTGATTGGAGCGTCAATTATGACTCCATCACCACAGAATGCCAGGGGTTTACTCCTTCGCCCCCACACCGTTGGAGACGGAGTGTCTTTCATCGACAAGGTGCTGACTATTGGAAAGGCGTCTACCACTGCAGTGCGGCCATTGCAAGACACTTTCAAAGATGGAGCCTCAGTTCTGACAGCCTGGGAGACCCTTCACTTATATTCTATTAGACCGGGCTTCCTGGTGTTCAGGCAGAACGGTGCGGCGATTTTCATGAGGTACAACCCGCATCGCTTCGCCCAACAACTGAGCTACAATCAAGGGGTACCACTGGAGGCCATCCTTTCAGAACCTGCTGCGACCGAAGAAGGGATGGAGAGCGCGCTGCATCATTTCATGCGTCTGAACACGGGCTCCCACTTCTTTATCAGTGAACCGGCTTGCTCCCCACGACTCCTCAAGGTATAAACAGAATGGTACAGTCATTCGACGAGAGCCGTCATAAAGGAGGAAAGGCGATTGCTGGTCGACCGTAAGGATGCGCCTCCAGGTAACGACCGCAACGCTCTTTTGGTGCCAAGGACCCCGGTAGTTCCCACTCTAAAAGATGCCAGAGCCGGACCATCGCGTGCGTAAAGTCCTCCACACGGATTGTCGCTCCACGATATCGTGAATGCACCACCAGCGCCCTGTGCTCCAGTGGAGACAGTGGTTGTAGCCTCGCCGGAGTCTGGCATGGGTGCGGACATCGGGACCCACCTCCCCAAGGTGTCTGCAAAGCGCAAATCGATTCCGGGTGCACCTAGGGTTGGTGGGCAGAAGAAGAAAAAGAAGTCGCTCTTCGCCGCTGACGTCGTGTTCGGTCAGGAACCCCACGCTCCCTATGCTAAGGGCCTGAGTGAATATGGGACTAACGAGGGATTAGTCATGCCGCCGGATGACACGGATTTGGAGGCCGCCCTCGAAGCTTCGGAGCGGTTGGCGAGGCGCGACGCGTGGCTGGCTAAGCTTGCGGAATCAGGTAATCACTAGTCGCATTTTCTATTGCATCATATCTTTATTATTGCCTTTGACTAACATTTTTCCTTCTTTTCTTCCAACAGGCATCACCACTGAAGAAGCCATTGCCTCTTCCCTCAAGACCTTCCAAGAGGAGGAACGCCTTAGAGCGTCTTTAGGCCTTAGTAAGTTTAAATTCATCAAGTTTTCATTTTCCTTGTGTTATGGTCGATCTAACCTCTCCCTTTTTATCGCAGGAACCTCAATGTCATTCCCGCCAAGTGACGCGGATATTCTGCCAGCTGCCGATGTTCCTGCTTCCTCAGGGCTACCGCGGGAGGTCCGTCTTGAAGAGCCGATGAGAGATGCCTTAAAGGCTCTGGAGGCATCTCTGAACGAGGACGACGACGCCTTGATGAAGGAAGCGTCGAAGAGGTCCATCGCGACAGCCCGGGAGGAAAGGAAGCGGTCGAGGCGCGAAGCAAAGGCACGCAGGGCTGCCTTGGCCATTGGAGCGGGCCCAAGCACCGTCCCTCGTGCCGATACTCCGTCAGAAGAGCCCCCGGTCACCTTGTCTACAGCTCATAGACAGGAAATTCGCGCCAATAGGGAGGTTAACGACAAGTCCACCTCAGGTAATACTTCTTTCAGAATTTTGTTGTAAGAATTATAAAGCTGTCGGTTCTTATATGTTCTACCCTGCAGGGCCAAGCCCAACCAAGGGGGAGGCGGAGACTGTAGAACCTGAGGGGCTAAGGGAAGAGGCATTGGTCGAGCCCGAGCCGGTGGCGGATGACACAGCTGGGATTGCTGGGCCCGAGATAGTGGCTGACGAACTGGTCATGTCCACTATGCCTGAGCAAGTGGTTGATGTCGAGCCCGAGGTAGAAGCGGGCGGAGTGCCTGAGACCGATGACCTCGTGGTGACGGTGGACGAGACAACCGTAACTGCTGAGCCCAAGGGAGTAGCGGGTGAAGTAGACATGATTCCTGAGGACGAGCCAACCGCTCTTTCTCAGGAGTCTGGCAATGCTCCGGTCATAGCTCTCCCTGCCTCTGGTCCCCCGCCGTCTCCCGGCCTCGCGAGCACGACAACGGCCCCCGTGGAGTCTGGGGATGAGGCCATGGGTGGTGGTCTTATGTCGATGGAGGAGGGAGACGCCTCTGTCTCGGCTGGAGGCTCATCAGGTAAATTTCGGATTACCGTCCCCTCTTTTTCTATCTTGCAATCGCTTCTGACAGGTTTACCCTTGTTTTTAACGCAGGTGCGGCCAGCGCCGATGCTCCACTGCTCGAGGGTGCGCCGTCGACTACTGCCTTGGCGGTGGTCACTTCTCAGCCCTCTCTTATACCATCGAAGATGCTGGAAGGTATGGATTTGCAACCAATTAGTTTCGTCTTTCAGCCGCCTAATTTATATACTAAAGTCGTACTGCTGTGTCTTTTCAGGAGTGCTTTTTGATCATCTCTATCAAGTGTTGCTCCCACACTTCTCCTTCCCATCTGAATTCGCTTCTTCCACTGGTGGCGCTGGTGAGTATGGTTTCCCATTGATATCTTTCTTTTTCATTGATGGAATTACTTCTAACTTTTTTCCTCGTCCTGACTGCAGTGCTACAAATTGAAGAAGGGGATGAAAGATCGGTCGCGCCACCGGCCCTTCCGGCCTTGCCATCTGCCGCAGCTGGTACAGCAACTATCGCATTGATAACTCCCCTTTTTTTTCTTATATCTTGAACTGTTATCTGATCATATCTTGTTTTTTCAGCTGTCGTTCCGGTCTCGGTACCCTTCGAGCCTCGCATCACAATGCCGGCAGGTCCTTTCCTGAGACGTCCGTCTTTGAAAGGCGGGCGAACAGTTTGCGTATGTTGAGCGACTACATTGAGGAGCTCGACGTCGATACTCCTACGTCTGCTGCGGATTTCGCTACGGCGGTTAACCCGATGCTGGTGATACTCGTGAATTTCCATGACGAGAGCATCATCGCATCTTGGGTTAACCATTGCAAGGAGATCGAGGCTCGCCTGCATCAGCTGGAGTCGATGCGTCCCGCCCCCGAGACCTTAGCCGTAAGCAATGAAAGAGCAGCGTGGATCGAGCAAAGCGATTCTTATGTCTGCCACTTGGAACAAGAAGCGGCTTTAAGGCTGAGGGAATGCCAAGAGACCTCGAGCGAGACGGCTCGTCTGCGTGCTGAGGTTGAGGCGAACACTGCCCAAGTGAAGGCTATCTTTGAGGGTCTCCTGGAACGCATCTCTCATGGGCTAAACTTGAAGAGAAAGCTTGATGTCGCCGAGCGTGACACCCCAGGCCGTGAAGCTGCTCATCAGGCCGTTAGGGAGCAGCTTGCATCTGTCTTGCAGCAGCGGGCTCAAGTGGAGGCAGATCTGGCGGTGGTGGCCGATCAGGAGAAAGTGTGGAAGGAGGTGCGCGCACAATTGCTAGAGCTATGCAAGACGCTTCCTTCCCAGTAATTCCCCTTGTATCTAGATACTTGTAAAATTTTTCTTTTTAAATAATATGTATCCATTCTTTATTCTTTTGTACGCTTCACCTTGTACTTGATTACATTCAATAAAGATACACATTTTTCTTTGCAATGTCTTGTACTATTTCTTTGCTTTTTACTTTCCCTTATTATCAGCATGCTTTCTTGATAAACACATTTGACCGATAATAGAGTAAGCATATAGATTTCTCCAAGAGATAGCGATGGCTTAGGTCGCAGGTTCAGATCTGCCGCCTAAGACTTTTCAACTCTATGAGCCGTGAGGGTCTCATAGAGACTTTTCTCCCTACGGATCGAGAGGATCTCGTAGGTGTATTTTCTCCTTAGGAATCGTGAGGATTCCTAAGCGCGTTTTCTCTTATAAGTCGTAAGGATCTTATAAGAGAATTTTTCCCTCTTACGAGTCGAGAGGACCCGTAAGCGGTTGTTTCCCTCCTTGTCGAAATTCGACTTTGGAGAGTGAGGCCCGTGAATAGTATGCAAGAGACCGTTTTAGACCGACTTGCAGGGTCTCATTGCTCAGGAAACAAGTTTTTTTTCCTGCTGCCCGAGGCTTCATCTTGCAATTTGAGACGAATCGGGAATTTCCCGCGGAGACACTGATTTCTCTGCGAGCCGACGCGAGTCAGAAGGCTCTCATCAAGGACGCTAGTTTCCCTGAATTGAGGTATTTTCCAAGAACACTTGTTTCCCTGGTGTTGAAACGAATCGAGAATTTCCCGCGGAGACACTGGTTTCTCTGCGAGTCGACGCGAATCAGGATTTTCTTCGTCAAGGACACTTGTTTCCTCGAGTCGAAGGATTTGCCGAAGACACTGGTTCTTCGGGGTTGAAACGAACCGGGAATTTCCCGTGGAGACACTGGTTTCTCTGCGAACCGACGCGAGTCAGGGGGCTCTCATCAAGGACGCTAATTTCCCTGAATTGGGGTATTTGCCATGGACACTTGTTTCCCTGGTGTTGAAACGAATCGAGAATTTCCCGCGGAGACACTGGTTTCTCTGCGAGTCGACGCGAATTAGGATTTTCTTCGTCAAGGACACTTGTTTCCTCGAGTCGGATTTGCCGAAGACACTGGTTTCTTCAGGGTTGAGAAGGATCGGGAATTTCCCGCGGAGACACTGGTTTCTCTGCGAGCCGACGCGAATCAGGAGGCTCTCATCAAGGACGCTAGTTTCCCTGAGTTGAGGTATTTGCCAATGACACTTGTTTCCCTGGTGTTGAAACGAATCGAGAATTTCCCGCGGAGACACTGGTTTCTCTACGAGTCGACGCAAATCAGGATTTTCTTCGTCAAGGAAACTTTTTTCCTCGAGTCGAAGGATTTGCCGAAGACACTGGTTTCTTCGGGATTGGGTTGAACCGTCGAGATTTGGCTTCGTTTTCTGGCGGAGCCTGTTAGGAAAGTATGGTTCCCTCTTTGTTTGCGCCCTTGGATTGTATGCAGGGATCGATGTGATCTCAACTGTAGGGCCAAAGTTTTATCATCATTTTTTTTTGTTTTATTTCCGCGATGCTCTATCATTTCAGCTTTTATATCGCGAAGGTCGCGATTGCCCAATCATTTCGGCTATTTTTCGCGGTGTCCAATCATTTCGGCTATTTATTTTATTTTCACTCACTGCTTTTTATTGCGAGTTGCCCAATCATTTCGGCTATTTTGTATGCATACGTTTTTACTTGCTGCTTTTTATTGCAAGTTGCCCTATCATTTCGGCTATTTCGTATGCATGTGCGGCCTACTGGCTTTTCGCCGTAAATCTGAATTTAGACATCGATTTCGGCATCAGCACCGCTACAACTGGGATATTGCCAGGAGTGAATCATCATTTGCCTCTGTCGATGTCGAACAAAGGTGGCTTAGCGAACAGGGTTAAGGTCATGTCGACTAAGGCTTTTGACTTCATGAGCCGTAAGGGTCTCATAAAGTTATTTCTCCCTACAAGTCGTGAGGATCTTGTAGGTGTATTTTCTCCTTAAGAATCGTGAGGATTCCTAAGTGTATGTTCCTCTGTAAGTCGTAAGGATCCTACAGGAGGGTTCTCTCCTTGTAAATCGAGAGGACTTACAAGGGTCATGCGAACATATCCCCAGTCACGGGTGGATCTTGGTTAGGGAAATGTTTATTCGCACCCGTAGATTGTATACAAGGGTCAGTATTGAGCCACTTGTAGGGCAATATCACAGGTTGTGGAGTTTTCTTAAGCACAGGTTTAGGTCTCTGTAACTTAAGACTTTCAAATCTTATGAGCCGTGAGGGTCCCATAAGAGAGTTCTCCTTATGAGTCGTGAGGATCTCGCAAGCGTATTTTCTCCTTAGGAATCGTGAGGATCCCTAAGTGTGTTGCTCCCTTGTGAGTCGTAAGGATCTCACGCGGGTGGTTTCTCCTTACAAGGTCGAGAGGACCTTGTAAGTGTCCTTTAACGAGGTTGCGCCCTTTCGGGTTTTCACAAACACTCGCTGGTAGTCCTGCTGTTTTTACTCACGGAGCCCTTTCGGGTTTTCATCCGTGCCCTTTTTTGCTTATGGACATACCCCCTTTTTTTATTCTTTTTATTTTTATATATTTTTTTTACGAGGTCGCTCCCTTTCGGGTTTTCACGAACACTCGCCGGTAGCCCTGCTGTTTTTACTCACGGAGCCCTTTCGGGTTTTCATCCGTGCTCATTTTGCTTATGGACATACCGTTTATTATATTTTTTTCTTTTTTATTTTTATATATATATTTTTTATTCATCTCGTCAGTCTAAAGATGCTGCGGTAGTATTTTAAGGACGTTTCGGTCTGTCCAGAAGAAGGTTGGCTACTGCTTATAAAATTTGAGCTTAGGAAGATAGCGAGCGGACATAGTCGTCGTCATCTATCATTGACTTAGGCAGTAACTCACTAAGCGTAGTATTTCTTTAGGAATCGACCATTTATTGTTCTGTAAGGTCTTTCACCATGCATATCCATGAGTAGATAGGCTCCACCCTGGTAGACCTTGTCTATGATGTGCGGGCCTTCATAGTTTGGCTCAAATTTTCCCCGTTTGGCGCGATTGGGGATCATAGGCCTTTTGACCACTAGCACGAGTTCGCCTCGGTGGAATGTCCTTGGCCGAGTCAATCTTTCATTTGAGCGCGTCATCTTTGCTTTATAGGCCTCCGGATTTTGTTGCACTATGAGTCGGGTCTCATCAAGGGCATCAAGCTCCTCAAGCCGAAGGTGAGCATTTTCCTCGTCTGTCAGCTCGTAGTGGACTGCCACTCGTAGAGAGGGTAACTCTATCTCGAAGGGGAGTACCGCTTCTGTACCGAATTCCAACGCATATGGCGTTGTGTTTGTGGCTGTCTTGAACGTAGTTTGATACGCCCAAAGAGCTTCTTGTTGCCTCTCATGCCAGTCCTTCTTATTTTGGGACACTGTTTTCTTCATGATCTTTGTCAAGGTTTTGTTAAAGGCTTCAGCTAGACCATTAGCTTGCGGATTATAAACCGAGGAATATCTCCAGTCTATATTGTGTTGTTGCGCGAAGCGACTGATCTTGTGGCTTCTGTAAGCTGGCCCGTTATCGGAGATGATCCGTCGCGGAGTTCCAAACCGATATATGACGTGCGTCTTGAAGAAGTGGAGGATATTCTCCGTCTTCACTTCCCTCAGCGGTACTGCCTCTGACCATTTGGAGAAGTAGTCAGTCGTCGCCAAGATGAAACGATGTCCCCTGGACGATGCTGGTTCGATGGGGCCGACTATGTCAGTTCCCCACATTTCAAATGGCCAGCTAGCCACCGTTGGATGGAGTGGATTTGGATGTTGATGGATGAAGTCCCTATGAATTTGGCATGAGTGGCATTGCTTCGCATATTCGAGGCAGTCCTGAATCATCGTGGGCCAGTAATAGCCCATCCGTTTGATCTTCAACTTCATCTTTAGGCCCGCTTGGTGAGAACCGCAGAGTCCATCATGAACCTCCTGAACGACCCTTTTCGCCTCGTCAGGTCCCAGGCATCTCAACCATAAAGAATCGAACGACCTCTTGTACAGAGTATCATTGACGAAGGCGAAAGACAGAGCTCGTTTCATAAGCTGATGTCTTGAGGACGCATCTTCGGGCGTTCGACGATATTCGAAGTAGTCTATAAAGACTTCTCTCCAATCCTCGGTATTTTCCCAATCTTTTATTTGCAGGGCCGTCTGCTCAGTCGCTCCCTTCTCTTCGGGTGATTCCGGAGATATTTCTGCTGGGGCAGCACCCGACGGCTTTGTACCACGATTCTTACGTCATCGAGGTTCTCATCAGCCAGTTCCTTGGCGAGCTCGGCCAATGCGTCCGCTTTGCTGTTTTCCGCGTGCGGTATGCTTTCCAAAGTATAGGAGGGAATTTGGGTCAACAGTTGCTGCACCTTTTCGCCGTACTTCACCAACTCTGGTTTGCACGTTTGGTAGTTGCCGTTTACTTGACTAACGATCAGCTGGGAGTCTCCGTATATGAGGAGGTTTTCAATTCCCATGTCGATGGTGATCTCGAGGCCTGTTATCAAAGCTTCGTATTCGGCTTCATTGTTTATCTTCGGCTCTGTCAGGGAGAAAGCAAAGCGCATTATCCCTCCTTGTGGAGTTACAAAGATGAGTCCTACCCCCGATTTGATTATTGGGGTACTTTGTTTGTGCTTCTTCATGGAAGATGCTCCATCGAAATAAAGCTCCCATCGGGTATCACCACCGTCGATCGCATCAAACGCATGTTCGTCCGGAAGATCGCAATTCAAAGGAGAATCGGCGGGTATCGGATGCTCAGCGAGGTAGTCGGCGATGGCCTGGCCTTTCACTGCCTTGAGAGGTTGATACGTTATCGAGAACTCCATCAAGAGCAGGGCCCATTTAGCGAGTCGTCCCGTCAATATGGCCTTTGACATTAAATATTTAAGAGGGTCCACCTTCAAAATGAGACGGACTTCATGTGCCAATGCATAGTGTCTGAGCTTTGTTATCGCAAAGATCAACGCCAGGCAAATTTTTTCAATGGGGGAATAGTTGCTTTCTGCCCCCAGAAGAACTCGACTTAAGTAGTAGAGTGCTTTTTCTTTCCCCTGGTCATTCTCTTGCGCCCATAATGCACCCAAAGAACTTTCGAGGGCGGTTGTATAAATAATGAGGGGGTTTCCCTTGACCGGAGCAGCCAGCACTGGCGGATTCTGCAGGTACTGTTTAATTTCGTCTAGCGCACCTTGGCATTTTTGATCCCAGACGAATGGAGTTCCCTTATTCATCAGGTGGCTGTAAGGACGGCACTTGCCTGAAAGGTTGGCTATAAATCGCCGTATATACGCGAGCTTCCCTTGGAGAGACCGCAGCTGTTTGAGAGTCCTTGGCGGAGGCATTTCCATGATCGCCTTGATCTTTGACGGATCTATTTCGATACCTCGGTGTCGGACGATGAATCCTAGGAATTTTCCTGAGGAAACCCCGAATGCACACTTGAGAGGGTTCATCTTCAAGTTGTATTGTCGAAGGCATTGAAATACGGTCTTCAGATGCTCGAGATGTTCCTCGTATGATTTACTTTTAACCACGAGATCGTCGATATAGCATTCGACGATTTCATGTATAAGGTCATATAAGATCTTCGTCATGGCCCTCTGATAGGTGGCACCGGCATTCTTCAAACCGAAGGGCATCACCTTGTAGCAGAATATACCCAAAGGAGTCCTGAAGGCGGTGTGCTTCTGGTCTTCGGGATGCATCTTTATCTGATTATACCCTGACGAGCCGTCCATAAAGGAGAAAACCTCATGAGTGGACGTGTTGTCTATCATCAGTTCGGTGACTGGCACTGGGAAATCGTCCTTCGGGCAGGCTTTATTGAGATCCCGGAAGTCCACGCATATGCGCACTGTCCCGTTTTTCTTCATTACCGGGACGATGTTGGCGATCCATTCAGGATATTGAACCTCCTGGATAAAGCTAGAGTCGATCAGCTTCTTGACCTCGGCGTTGATACTCATCTCAAGCTCGAGCCGCATTCTTCTTGGTGCTTGTTTGACCAGCTTGACGTCCGGGGATATCGCCAATTTATGCACAGCAATTTCTGGATCCAGTCCCAGCATTTCGGAATAGTTCCATGCGAAGCAATCTTTGTGCTACATAAGCAGGTCTTTTAATGAAGCCACATTCTCTTCAGACAGCAGCCCACTAATGAATGTCGGTCGCGGATCGTTCGCCGTTCCTAACTCAATTTTCTTAAGGTTATCTGCAGTGGTATGGATTCCATCTTCCAGCTCTTTTGGCGCTGGTGGGAATTCTGAGATTACCTCATCGTTGTTGTTTTCAAAGCACCAAGGAAGGTCATCCATGTTCTCAGGCTCTTCTTTTGATATCGTTACCATGTGACAAGTACGAATTCGCTTCTAATCCCAATGTGAAACTGGTTCTTCTTCCGTGGCCTTGGGTTCGTGCTTCTGTGGCGGCGCTACCCTCCAATTGTCGGACAGAGTGAACTTGCCAAGCTGATACTAATCTTCAACCCAATTCTTGAAGGTGAAGCAGTCCTCGAGAGGATGCCCTATCACTCGGTGATAAGGGCAATAGTCTGGGTGAGAGACTTCGCTTGCTTGTTCGGGGTGTTTAGATTCCGGTAGCGTAAGCATATGATGTTTTAGAGAGAGGTCAAGTATTTTCTTCGTCTTGTCCCGAGGAAAAGAGTACGCTCGACCCATTTTTCTTATGAGAGATAGATCGGAGCCGCTCGATTTTCGCTTGCTTGACCTCTTAGTCCCGCTTCGTTGTTGTTGAGCGCCTTTTTCGCGTTTCGACTTGTTTCTGTCTCTGCGTCGAGCCTCCTTTATAACAGGTTGACAAGGAGCGGCATTTTCATCTTTCACGGCATGTTGGAGGAGGCGTTGTGTTTTGGCTTTCTCGTAAATGGTCATTTCACGGTTATGGTCGTCTCGGACTTTTTGACCAGCTTCCCTTATAAGCTTGTCCATTTGTTCTTCGAACGACGGACTGGGCACTTTTGCATCTGGAACTTTTACTGGTTCAGGATTAGCGTCCTCCCATTGAGCATCCGCTTCTTCATCAAAGTCATACACGACGTAGCAGCCGTGTAGTAACTCTCGTTTCTTTGACCGGATGTATCCAAGCCCGATTGTTTCCATTCTCCCATTAGACAACTTGTGCTGAGTCCCGGGAACATTCTAAACCCTGTCATAGAATTTGGCTTTTCGAGCGGTCTGTTTGAAGGATATCCCCTGGCGCTTTAGCAGCCTCTTCAAGCCTTCTGTATAATATCTGGGGAGATGGATGGGCTGAAGCCTGTCAAGCGTAGGATCCGCGCCATGCCAGATTTCTTTCTCCACTCTGGTTTCTTCAGAGCGGTAGAATAGAATTGCTTTTTCTCCTTCTCGCCTGGGAGGGATATAGAACGTCCGTAGCTCTTCTACATTGTAGATATCAAGTGCATCCAGTTCTTTACGGTGTTTAAGCGGCACCATGGCGACTTGTAGACTTTGCTCTTCGTCAGCGGACGTTTGTATTGAAGGTCGAGCGGAGAATACAGCATGGACCTCATCTTCCGAGTCGCTACCAAAGATCAACGTAGGAGCGGATGGTCCTGGCTTGTTGTGTCAAGACGGCCTAGAGTAAACTATCTCTTCTTCTTCTTCGGTATCACTCCTGAAAACAGGGATGGTGGCAGTAGCTTTGTTCTCCGGCTTGTGACACTTCTCCGTATCCTCGAAATCCGGTAAGAAGTATTTGGCATCTTCATATTTGCAAACCTCGTTCACGGAGAACGGGTTCAGTTCTCCCATCACGGTATACTCGAGACCATCCTTAAAATACTTCATACACTGATGTTGTGTAGAAGGGATGATGTTGTACTCGTGTAACCATGGTCATCCGAGCAGAGCGTTGTAGCATGTCTTGGCGTCTATGGCGTGGAACTTAATGTCCGTGACGAGTAGCCCAAAGCGTAGCGTCAGTATCACAGACCCAAGAGTTCTTGATGATTGGGAGTCGAACCCGGAGATGGTAATCTTATCCCGAGTAAGGTGCTGGACGCTCATGCAGATTTCTTTTAACACCCGCACATTGAGGAGGTTAACGGAGGATCCATTGTCGATCAGGATTTTGCCTATCTTTATATCGTGGCAGTATCCTGAGACATAAAAGGGGCGATTGTGTTCGCATGTCCCAAGGAGAAGGTCTTCATCACCAAAAGAGACATCGGCCGTGTGCACTTCCTCCAATTCATCCTTCATCTTTTCTTCGGCCAGGAAAGCTTGGAACTGTTCCGGCTCCTGTAGTGCCTTGATTAACGAGTCTCTCGCCTCCTTTGATAGCAAAAGGGCGTCAAGAATGCTGAGCTGCGAGGGTAGTTTCCTCAGATGCGCTAAGACGTTGTAATCCACCTTATTTCTCTTCGGCGGGTCCTTGGCACTTAGCTCCTCCACAACTTGGTCGTCTAAGACGATATCTTCAGAGACCTTTTCTTTCCCTTTATCTTTTTTATTTGAGGGTCCGAGATTCTTTTCGGGCAGCGTCCGATTACACAGCCGGATATTTTCGCAGACCTTCAGCTCTTCTTATTTTCCTGAGGTGGACTCTTTAAAGAGAGGGCTAAGAGCCAGCTCTTCGTCGGAATCGCTCCCGAATGTAAGCACCTGTGATCCCCTGGCGTTAACTATGCGACAATCACCGGTAGTTCTGTTAAGCCCTTCGGTCATATTTTTCCGCTCCCGATGAGTTTTGCGCTTCTCCCGCTTAAAATATTGTCGATAAGCAACATATCCTTGCCACCATCTATCGAAAGCTTTGCACTCTTCGGTGGGGTGCAAAATCTTTCGATGATATAAGCAGTAGGAGGGGTGCATTTCCACTTCACCAGTAATGTTTCCTTCGGAGGATGGTAGCTTCATGCCCATTGATATGGCCTTAGCAAACCTTTTCCTCATCTTGAATTTGGTTTTATCCGCAGAGGATGTATTTTGCTCCAGCGGAAGAGTCTCAGCTCTTTCATCAAGTCGCTGGCGCTTGGCCCTTTCAAATATAGCCATCTCGCGTTCCCGATCAGCTTTACTTTTCAACAGAGCTTCGTTGAGGAATGCGTCAATTACTTCATCTGATGGCCCCAGAATTTTTGGTTCAGGATCTGCCCCCAGCTTTTCAGTGCAAGGAGCTTCCTCATCATCCGTCAACGAATGGGAGATCATATGGTAGCTCGCCATATATTCCTCAGACTCATCCAACGAGCTTTTTCCCTCATCTTCTTCTTGAAAGACGTGGTTGAGAAACTCTTGGAGTGTAATGGGAGTCCGTGCCTTCTGGTTGTATTCCTCCAGCTCGTCAATTTGTCTTTGTAAGTCCGTGCTCTTGTTGTTAGTTATATGTATGCCCTAGAGGCCATTACTGTACATACGATGTATATTATAGTGGATGCTGGGACGTATATAGGGAGGACTTTCTTGCTCGACATGATAGCATGCTATCTGGTTGTACTTTATCTTAACATGTACTCTGATTGTCTCTCTGTTATATGTTGGTAAAGCCCTTAGGATGTGTACTTGACTACCTGGACTATGATGCGGATCATACTAGTGGGAACATGGTAGTCCATAAGTACATCCTTCAAGGTCCCTAGTCATGGGTGTATCGAGACGGGGCATCGATATACCAGTGTAGACTAGCGTATATGCATCTTGACCCATATGATGGGCGATAGATGATCCCATATCCATCGGTGTTTGATATCAAGGATAGTGTACGGGTGCTCAGTAGAGACTGGATACACTGGACGGACTCGCCGAGAACTCCCAGATGGTATTATACCTTACGTCATATGGCAGTTCTCTGGACACTGGTACAGCTTAGTCTGTTGACCCGAGATCGTCATAGAGTCTTGTGTGATTCCCACTGTGCTTTGATTTCCATCATACCACATCCAAGAGGGCGTGAAAAAAGGTGGCTTTTGGGTACAGTCCCGAATCACATGGAGGCAATGAGCGATAGGAGGGGATTCGTCTCTCCCGGTATAGGGAGTTGATGTTGCGCTGTGTTCGATTGGCTATAACTGGAAATCCCTGGCCAGGGTTGCTGAGATTTACTGGTAAGTGTTATCAGTAGTTTCTCGAACTGTTATAGATTTGATATATTACATTTCATTAACTAGTATTAGATCACTTATGATTTATTTTCTCACTAGTTTGTGCACATTGTTTATATATGATATATGCAAGTGTACATGTTTGTATCATGCTTGATGATACATCAAAGTTGGGTGTATGAGACTCATACCAAGATTAGGGTTATTGTTTTATCTTAAGATTTAACAAAAGGATTTAACTTAGTCAAAGTAATCAAGCTTAAAGAAGCTTGGAGAAGTTTTAACAAAGTCCACTCTTTTGTCATTTCTTTTGATATTCTTTAACCTAACCTTTAACCTAAAGCCTTGGTTAATTCTCTACATGAGTTAAGCATGAGGGCTTAACTCAACCATGGTGCCATTATTTATTGGATAAGTTTTCATTTTGGATGGATAATTCCTTATTCTTTCTTCTTCTTCTTCATCATCAAGCTCCATCCAAAAGCTTACTAGCTTCAATGGTGCTATGAGAAAAAGAGTGAGAAAATCAATTCTAAAGTGAGCCCACTTCCTACTTCTTCATCCTCTACCACTTGCCATGTAGTAGAGTGTGTTCTCTTCACAAAGTTTATGACCTAGTGAAGGAATAGCTTGAGTTTGTGTCTCCCCGACGTAGATCATCTTCGGCCTCGAAGTCAACATAGCAAGCACGTTCGTTCTTCTCGTGGGACTTCTCAAGAGTTCGAAGTTCACGATCGCAGCGATGGGGACATCTACACGGAGCTAATGAAGTGAAGGACCGGATCTACAAAGGTTGTAATCTCTTTCACTTAGTGTTAAAGTTGTTAACATGCAAGTTTTCGCATAAACCCTAGTTTAAAGATCCGGCTTCGGGTTGTTCGGCACGGCTAAAATTTTAATCGGGCATGGTTGATACCTCGTAGACCCTTGTGCGCGTGCCTAGCAACCCTACAGTGGTATCAGAGCCAAGTTAGAGCTTTAGGCGAAGTCTAGACGAAGTTTAAAGTCCGATCGAACCCGAAAACCCCGATGTAAACCCTTTTCTGTACATTTTTTTGAAATGTGTTTTTTTATGAATTAAAAATGCTCAGAAAAACAAGCAGGAAAAACTAAGAATTACTGTGAAGTACGGTCCACTAAGTCCCTGAAATGACAGTGGAACCGCGGCCAAACCAAGGGTTTAGCGGCGGTTCCGCGGCCAAAATTTGGATTTAGTCCCTCATATTTCATATATTTATTCTTAGGTCCTTTCTTGTCAATGTTTTCTGGGATTTTTTTTTATTCCACTCAAGTGTTGAGTTTTCTAGGGTTGTATTGGGGACTCGTTGATTCGATCGGATAATTTAACTTTGTTTAGTTTGTTCCGGATATTTTTAGAAACTGTTAAAAAGTTCGGACGGATATCAATAACTCACTTTTTCCCCAGTCGGAAAATTTTTCAAAAGTTGGATTTTTTCTCGAGTTTAAGAACGTTCTAAGTCGTGCAAGTAACGCGATGGACCCTCTAGAAGACAACAAACCTTAACTAGATTATGTGACCGTCTTGAACTGCCTATGAACCTTAGGGTTTGTGGCAGTATGGCCTGCCACATGTGAGGCGTTGGCTTGACCCTTCTATGGCTGGACCATTGGTACTGTGACATATGATGGATGTTTTTAAACTGATTTCAAGTGTTGGGATTTATTGGGGAAATCTTGGGTGTTTGATTATTCGATCGGAAAGTTTAATATTGTCTATTCTGGATTGTGATACAATATTTGGAATCCACAAGTAGTTATGAGATAACTAATTTGAAAGTTATAAACCTAGCAGTTTAGTCTCAATTGATCGGTTGCCACGGGATTTTGATGTGATCAAAAGTCCGTCGCAATCACGTAGCGTACGCGGATACTCGCCGGGTAAACTTAACGGACAGCCAAGCCCCATAGCCCCGACCAAGTGACTGTAGGAGAACCCCGTCGCCAAAAGCATCCGTTCGGGTGCTCGCGGCAACGGTGTTCCGCCTTAGTCCACTTCGTCGAAGGCATCCGGGGGTGCGGCCGTCTACTAAAGTTTGCGACGAGCATTTGATCAGGATGTCGGGAATCTTGTTGAATTGCCCGCCTTGATATTGAAAAGAGTTTTCGATAATGAGACTAAAATGCGGGGTTTATAAATGTTAGGCATGTGATGTCTAAAGAATTCATTTGTTAGGCATGCGATGTCTAAAGAGGTTGCGGATTCCAACTGTTGTAGTTTTACAGTTTCTTTTCTGCGACCGTAAGTGTAATATGTGATATCGCCGGTTTCGTTGCTATATGTCTACGACAATTGGGATGTGCATATTTACTTACGTTGATGATATGAGATATTATGTGTTGATGTGATATGTTATATTGGATCGTCGTGTTCTGAATAGCCGGGGGTTTTATGTGAGATGAGAGTTTTTTCTTTTTCATTCATGTAAAATTCATTTGTATGTAATATTCTTTTACTGGGGCACTTTCGGGCCGAGGATGATGTCACCATTGTATATTATTTACTTTTCCGCATTAGGTAGACCCAAGGCGGGGAGCACAAGTAACCGTGTTCTAGGGTCCAGTGGGAGAACATCTCGAGGAGTCGAGACCGGGTCTCCTAACCCTAGAATTGGCAGTGTTGCTTGCCGCTCTCGTAGGGGTCTAGGGATGTGGGTTTAGCTATTCATCGCGACCGTGGAATCCGTGTTTTATACAGGCTCATATTGAAAACACGGACGTCCTAGTATATCCAATATTTCATATATGTTTCTTCTGCTGCGATATCTGTGATGTGATCATTTGATATGTTGTGATAGATACTATATATAGTATATACGATATATTATATAGACGTTACTTATGTTTTACACCCGCGCTAGCCCTGCCCCGCTCTGCCGTTAGTTACCTAACCTAACGGTGCACGAGGGGACATCGAGGCGAATGCGGATGTCATAAGTGTACGTCGTATTTATCTATGATGTTTAGGTGACTTAAATGATGGGACTTCATTAATATGATTAATGAAAGAAAAGAAACCTAAAAGATGTTGTGGAATCGAATTTTCAAAAACAGATAGCTACAGTTCTTGCTTTGCATCGCGGTGTTCCTTGTAGAACATCCTGCACCTTATTCGATACGGAAAGGGCCGAGATCCCTTCACCGGGAGTGACCCCTTTAGCAATAACTGGCAGATGCTACAACACTCGGTTTGTCTTTTGATTGCTTTTGGAGTTTTGCTTTGCATAGTGATATTTATGAAATATCCTGCACCTTATTCAATGAGGAAAGGGCCGACGATCCCTTCACCGGGAGTGACCCCTTTAGCAAAACTAGAAAAGTCTCAAAAACACTCCATTTTAAAATCATTTGATTCTACAACGATATCAAGTTCATTACGCAATAGGTTTTCAGAAAAACCTGTCGTAGCCCTCCGTCATTTCAGATAAGGATTGTTTAGTATTCGTGCTGCGTTTGTTGGCCTCTGTCAAGGCGTAGTGTGCGGTAGCTGAATAGTACTTATCTGCTTATGCATATGATGCAGATTGGATTAAGGTAGTCGTGCGACCTTGTTGGCCTTTGTCAAGGGCCGTGCGGGTGGGTTTAATTCAATCAAGAAATGACGGGTTGAACTTGACTAGCAGCCTATGGTTTGTTGGCCTTTGTCAAGGTCATAGGACGCTAGGGGAAAAATATTATCGGGAATTTCAAGTGTTGAAATTTGCAATGAGATTGCATACCTTCTATGAGATAGTTGGATCCCGATACCCGCTGCAAGTAAGAGTTACTCCTGGGAGAGTTTTACATATTACAATTAGCCGATCAAGTAGGTGTCTAGAAAGGTGTTAACGGGGTTACGCCTCTGGGAAAACGAGGTTTACTTTAATTAGGTCCGTGCGAAAGCACGGGGAACCTCCCTCAAAGTACCGACACTGGCCTGGCTGAAAGATTGGCGAACTTGTAGCGTGTAATTAATCCCGGCTAATCTTTCCTTTTAGGGTTTGAAGGAAGATTTGATTAAAACAGTGGGAGACATCCTGATTAGATATATTAGATAACCAATCTAATCATGCAAGAACATACGCTAAGTGTTTTCTTCTCTCTCTCTCCAGGTAGCGACCATATCACGCCTTAATCAAGATAAGAAAACGGATGAATTGACCGAACCCGCTTGTTATACTGTGCTGGGGAACGTTGGTCCCGCTCCAACTTATAATTGTTATAAGACAGAGCAGGAAATTGGGGAATACCAGATTTCCCGTGCCTCCCAAACGAAGAAAGTGTATGCCGATGCATCTTCTTCGGGTGTGTTCGTTACAGAGAACTGTTTCTCAGTATCCTTTACGTCCTGGGTATGAGATACCGGATCAGGATCCCGCATATGTAATCTGTTACATGGGCTGCAGAAAGGTAGAGAACTGAGAACGGGTGATAAGTTTCATGAGACAGAAAACGGTGCAAGTGTTGCAGCCAAGTCTGTTGGTCACTATCACCCTGTATTACCAGAATACATTGATTCTGAACAAATGTTATTAGATACCGAACCTGATATACAACATCATATCAGTCTCTTTATTAGTAAAGAAAGGATATAATTTTGTATTGTTGGATAATGTTTTGAACATTTCCTATATCAAGAGTTGATCGGTTCAGGCACGTTATCTAAAAGCATTGACGTTCTAAATCAAACTACAGTTCTTAGTATACAAAACACACACGAGAGGAAGAGTTCAGAAATGAACGGATCCTTCTTGAGGCATTGTACACTAGGTCATATCAATGCGACCCGACTAGCAAAGTTACATTTAGATGCATATTTAAATTTTTTTGAATTTACATCTTATGAAACTTGCCGGTCATGTCACAGAGATAAGATGACCACAGCTCCGTTTATTGGAAACAGAGAAAGAGTTAGTGAACTCTTGGGATTGATACATGCTGATGTATGAAAGTTCCTTGTCTACACATGCCAAGACCGGTTCTTTGTACTTCATTACATTCTCTGATGATCTCTCAAGATTCAGACATATGTTCCTGTTGAAACACAAGTCCGAACCTTTTGAGATATTCACAGAATGTAAGTTAGAAGTAGAGAACTAAAATACGGGTAAAAGTATTATGTCCTTTGATGTGATCAAGGAGGAGAATACTTGAGCACGGAATTCCTGGACTATTCTAAAGGAGAATGAGATTCTCTCTCAGCATTACTCCTCCGTATACACCATAGCAAGATGGTATATCGGGGTGGAGCAATAGCACCCTATGTGATATGGTGTGCTCTATGATGAGTACTACTGAGTTTCCTATTTCCTTTTGGCAGTTATGCACTTGAGAAGCTGCATACCTATTGAATAGGGTTTAAATCAAATCAGTTGCCTGCCACTTCATATGTGATATGGAAAGGGAAGAGCCCATATCTTAAGTTTATTAAGATTTGGGGTTGTCCGGACTATGTCTAAAAGCAAAATCAGGACAAGCTCGAAGCAAGGTCTGTTATGTAGAACTGGAAAGGTTCCAGCTATACAAACTGCAGCAGATGATTTGGTAGAACCAAAGGATTTAATAGTAACCAACGAACCTCAGCCTCTCCGATGATCTAGTAGGGTTCCTCACCCACCTGAGAGATACTTCGGTTTCTCTATGACAGTGGGAGCGAAGATTGCATCATGAGATGATGACCCAACTAGTTTCAAGCTGGCCATCAGGAGTGAGACTTTGTAAGAATGGCTGAATGCTTATAGATCTGAGATGGAATCCTTATACACCAACAAAGTATGGACTTTGGTTGTTTTAACTGAAGGGTTAAATCCCCATCAGGAGCAAGTATATCTTGAGAAGATTACTTGGTGTACATGAAAAAGTTGAGACTTTCAAAGCTAGACTTGTTAAAGCTTTGCATCATTAACCAGGTATGGATTATGATGAAACATTTTCTAAGTAGCTATGCTTAAGTCCATCCAGATCCTTCTTGCCACAGCTACATACCATGACTACGATATCTGGTGGTTGGGTGTCATGACTGCTTTTCTAAATGATGTTTTAGAAGAGAGCGTCTATAAGTACACAGCCAGAGGGCTTCGTAGAAAGTGGGACCAGCGGAAACGTGTGCAAGATGTTTTATGTGATAAAGCAGGCATCGTGGAGTTGGAACGTCTATTTTGATGTAGGTAGTCAAAGAGTTTGACTTCATCAAAATGGTAGATGAACATTTTATATACAAAAAGGTAGTGGGAGTATGGTGATGATCCTCGTAGAGTACGTGGATGACATACTCTTGATAGGGAAGGAGTTTCCTATGCTACGCTCGGTCAATCTCCGCTTATCACAAGGATTCTCCAGATAGGATCAAAGTGATACCTCCTAAATTCTGGGTTTTGGATCTATGAGATAGATCTAATTGGATGTTAGGAGACTCACTAGTTGTAGTGAGATGGTATCAATCGATCCTGGGGAGAATCACTGGAAAGGTTTCAGGGTGATAAGGATGACTGAATGTCAGTCGCGGGCATTGTCTTTACCCTCATTGGAGGGACGGTATGTTGGAAGAGTTCCAAGCTAGATACCGTGACATACTAGACGATTAAAGGCAAGATATATCGTTACCAAAGATGCTACCAAAGAGGCAGTCTGGATATATATATATAAGTTCATGAGATGAACTTCGTTCCTACCATTGTGTGACAATAGAGTTGTGGCTTAGGCCAAGGAACTACCGTCCCATCAGAAATCCAGATATAATTCTTAGGCAGTATCACCTGATCACGGAGATGGTTGATCTCCAGGGAGATCGAGGTAAGGAGAATAGACACAGAGGACAACAGCGCGGATCCACTCACAAAGGCCTTTTCCCCAGTAGAGACTTTTATGGGATGGTTGAGTATGAGATACATCAACCACAGCTAATTGTTGGGTATGTGATACCACAACAGATGGCCCTAGTGCAAGTGGGAGATTGCTAGTTATATGTATGCCCTAGAGGCCATTACTGTACATACGATGTATATTGTAGTGGATGCTGGGACGTATATAGGGAGGAATTTCTTGCTCGACATGATAGTATGCTATCTGGTTGTACTTTATCTTAACATGTACTCTGATTGTCTCTCTGTTATATGTTGGTAAAGCCCTTAGGATGTGTACTTGACTACCTGGACTATGATGCGGATCATACTAGTGGGAACCTGGTAGTCCATAAGTACATCCTTCAAGGTCCCTAGTCGTGGGTGTATCGAGACGGGGCATCGATATACCAGTGTAGACTAGCGTATATGCATCTTGACCCATATGATGGGCGATGGATGATCCCATATCCATCGGTGTTTGACATCAAGGATGGTGTATGGGTGCTCAGTGGAGACTGGGTACACTGGACGGACTCACCGAGAACTCCCAGATGGTATTATACCTTACGTCAGATGGCAGTTCTCTGGTGACACTGGTACAGCTTAGTCTGTTGACCCGAGATCGTCATAGAGTCTTGTGTGATTCCCGCTGTGCTTTGATTTCCATCATACCATGTCCAAGAGGGCATGAAAAAAGGTGGCTTTTAGGTACAGTCCCGAATCACATAGAGGCAATGAGCGATAGGAGGGGATTCGTCTCTCCCGGTATAGGGAGTTGATGTTGCGCTGTGTTCGATTGGCTATGACTGGAAATCCCTGGCCAGGGTTGCTGAGATTTACTGGTAAGTGTTATCAGTAGTTTCTCGAACTGTTATAGACCTCATATCGACACGACTTATCAAGCTATTGGGTTCTGACGTTTACCACCCCTAGACGAGATATGCGACATATCAGACGACGAGACCGGACTGTACGGGAGTGTTACTGATTGGATTCGCAGGAGAACTAGCGGGCTTGCTTGTTGATCTTCTGATCGCTCAATACCCGGGTGGCCGTTACGTTTAGCACGCCGCTTGCGGCTTATGGGTGTTTGATATGATCATCACCTACTGCCGGCGTATTGACGAGTCTTTAGAGTCTTACACAGGTGTTTCCTGGCTCAAGCGAAACGGAGTAGGAGCACATATGTGATATGTGCGGGACCGAGAATAATACCAGTATGTGATACTGTATTCTATTCTCGCGATTTGTATCATTAGACGGTTATATGAGATATAGCCGGGTTACCGAATCAAGTGTTGATTCGATACATTGATACACTTGATATTAGTCGGTTATAGCCGGATTATTAAATCAAGAGTTGATTTAATAATTTAATGCATAATTATATATTTGATATATTACATTGCATTAACTAGTATTATCTCACTTATGATTTATTTTCTCACTAGTTTGTGCACATTGTTTATATATGATATATGCAAGTGTACATGTTTGTATCATGCTTGATGATACATCATAGTTGGGTGTATGAGACTCATACCAAGATTAGGGTAAAGATTAGGGTTATTGTTTTATCTTAAGATTTAACAAAAGGGTTTAACTTAGTCAAAGTAATCAAGCGTGAAGAAGCTTGGAGAAGCTTTGATAATGTCCACTCTTTTGTCATTTCTTTTGATATTCTTTAACCTAACCTTTAACCTAAAGCCTTGGTTAATTCTCTACATGAGTTAAGCATGAGGGCTTAACTCAACCATGGTTCCATTATTTATTGGATAAGTTTTCATTTTGGATGGATAATTCCTTATTCTTTCTTCTTCTTCTTCATCATCAAGCTCCATCCAAAAGCTTACTAGCTCCAATGGTGCTATGAGAAAAAGAGTGAGAAAATCAATTCTAAAGTGAGCCCACTTCCTACTTCTTCATCCTCTACCACTTGCCATGTAGTAGAGTGTGTTCTCTTCACAAAGTTTATGACCTAGTGAAGGAATAGCTTGCGTTTGTGTCTCCCCGACGTAGATCATCTTCGGCCTCGAAGTCAACGTAGCAAGCACGTTCGTTCTTCTCGTGGAGCTTCTCAAGAGTCCAGAGTTCACGATCGCAGTGATGGGGACATCTACACGGAGCTAATGAGGTGAAGGACCGGATCTACAAAGGTTGTAATCTCTTTCACTTAGTGTTAAAGTTGTTAACATGCAAGTTTTCGCCTAAACCCTAGTTTAAAGATCCGGTTTCGGATTGTTCGGCACGGCTAAAATTTTAATCGGGCATGGTTGATGCCTCGTAGACCCTTGTGCGCGTGCCTAGCAACCCTACACTTGTTGCCAGGCTTCACAGGCTTCTTGGATTTCTTCTTCTTCTTCTTCGAAGGTTTTGACGGCTGGTTGCGAGTGCTTGGGCCACCACCATCGGTCTTTGGAGTTGGACGCGGCTTCAACATCCCTTCAATGATTTGCTGTTCCAATGGGTTCTTCCACTTGATCGCTGGGCATGTCTGAAGATCGTTCAGCATCCTCTTGGTCTTAGCTGATAGCACAACCTCCCATGGGGCCTCTTCAATGAGAGAGCATGTTGCCCCGGCATATTCATCCTCTTAGAGGTGTGAGGTTGCGGCGAATTCACCTTCCATTTGTCAGATAACGCGAACTTGCCCTGTTGGTACTGGTCTTCAAGCCAATTTTTGAAAACGTAGCAATCTTCGATCGGATGACCCAGTACTCAATGATAAGGACAGTAGTTGGGCTCATTGACATCATTTGGTTGCGACGGACGTTTTGGAACCGGCAGATTTATGAGTCGGTTGCGCAACGCCAGCTCGAATAACCTTCTCGTTTTATCTCAGGGAAATGAGTAAGGACGTCCTAGCCTCTCCTCAAGGGCTACGTACGGGCGCATATTATTTTGACGAACAACCGGACCGGCTTCGAGTTGCTCGGTTGTTGTTGAGCATTAGCGAAAACGATCGCCTTTCCCTTCCCCTTGTCATTTCGGGAGTCCGGCTTTGGAAGAGGGGGTCTATGGCCTATCTGATCCATTTGCGCTAGCTTGTCAATCAGGGCCTGGAAGGTAGTCGGCTTGAAAAACATCATAAATTACGAGATGGTTGCTTGCGGATCAAGGGTTCCCACAAACATACCCACTGCAGGAGCTTCTTCAATGCGCTGCTCGCACTTTGACCATAAGTTCATCCACCGTATAGCATATTGAACCCATGTCTCGCCTGGCTTTACCCTGGCGTTAATCAGTGCCGTCATCGGGGTGCGTTCACTGGCGCTTGCAAAACGCTGAGTAAACAACAGCTCCATCTCCGTGAAGGTCTTGATAGAGTCGTTCGGGAGCTCAGAGTACCACTCGAACGCTGTATCTGATAAGCTTCCAACAAACTGGCGAAGCAACAGCTTGTCATCACCGCCGGTGTTGCCGCAGAGTGCCCTGATCTGGGAAACATGCTGGTGAGGATTGCCCGTCCCCTTGTAGACATGGAACTTGGTAATTGTGTAGCCCGGCGGGTACTTGATCTGGTCGTACCAATTCGGATACGGCCGTCCTGTTTTTATGACCTGGCCGGCTGCTTCAGCCGCGTTATGAACCCGTATTTGCTGGGCTATGTACTCGTCTAAGTCAGCTTTGGAGATTGTCTCCTTCTTAGCTGTTGACAGAGCTGGTGGAGGATTTGACGTCTCTCCCCTATCGTCTTCAAGGACGATCGGGGGATCTTCGGCCGGAGGATCTTGTTGGATCATCATCCCCACCATATCTTGGAACAGGAGGCCCATACGCTTTATGTTGGCTGCTTGTTCAGCAGCCTCTTTATCCTTCTTCTCCAATATTCGACGAAGGAATTCGGCGTCAGTTTCTTGTTCCTGGCGTTCATCCGAAGACGTTTCAGGGTTTTCTTTGGGCCCAGTAAGTGCGGCCATCGCGTTCATCATCTCTTGGAGCTTCTGTTGCTGCTCCTGCGCTTTGGTCATCGATCGCATGAGCGGTCTATGACCTGTTGATATGCGGCTGTCCTCTTTACCAGACGCCATATAGACGGTTTGAACTACCATGCCCCCAGACTTAGGGCGTTTGGGTTCACCACCTTTGATATTCGCCATAGGTGTAGGGACTTTTTCTGGCCTTCTTCTCTTATGGGTCGTAGAAGTTGAGGGAGCCGTTGCTTTGGGCACCCAAGCGGTCGTCGCCTTTCGTTGCTTGACCGGGGGATTTCCTTCTTGCCAACCTTTCGACTTTTTGTATTGGCGAGAGAAATTAGGATCAATCACAGATTCTCGGACTCGTCGCCATGTCTTGTAAATCCTGGAGGACAGCGATTGAGGAGGCTGCTCCGGCTTTTCTGCTTCCACGGTAGTCTCTACTGGTGGAGAAAATCTTTTGAGCACCGCAGTTGGGGAGTTTCTGCGTACTCTGTTCAGTAGCTCGAAACTGTTCCCAGTTGGAACAGCAGCGTTAACTTCCACCGTTGGAGCTGGCGGAGCCATCCCAAAAGGGGAGTTGCTCCCGGTCTTCCTTACCCGGCGCCAGTGGCGTCATCGGGCGCGACGAGTTGTCGGTATTGGCTCAGAGACAGAAACAGCCTCTTCTTGCCCCCGGTTCGGTGTGGGGCTGTTGCCAGCGTCAGCCTATTGAAGACTGATGTCTTTTGAGCAGCAGGAGCAGGAGTGGGAGTTGGGACGGTCAGTCTTGTAAAGACCGATCTCTTAGCAGGAGAAGCCGCCTTGATGACTTCAGGAGCAGGTTTGGCTATTCCTTTTGGGGTAACCTTTTCTAGGACTTCAAGCTTCATTGCGGGTCCGCGGGAGTTTTGGCCCAGTCTGGAGAAGACCGAGGCACTGGTGTTGGGCGACCCGTTGAAAGGGGCCGCAGTAACTGTAAGTCGATCGAAGACCGACTTCTTAGGAGCTTCTGGTACGGGCACGGGGGTGCTGAAGCTTGTTGGCGGAAGCATGGTTCCGAAAAATAGCCCTGTGGTGGCTTGAGTAATTTGCTCCACGGGCATCGTGAACAAAGAGGCTGCTTGGGGCCCGTAGGTTATTCTCCCAGTTGAGGCAGGACGGGAGTTGCAGCTGCAGTTGGAGCACTTCGAACAGGTAGAGGCCATCGATGCTTGAATTCTGCGCCAGGAAAAAGACCAAATCTTAGTAACTTAAAATCCAAAGGCAACCATTAACAAACCGCGATTCCTTCGCGAAGACGACACACGAAGTGTGGAGTGGAAAGAAGAAAAGGTCCTACCGGGCGTGCCAGAATCTGTTCCTCTCCGAACGGCGGCCATGACGTGAGGACGTCTTGCCTGAGTTCGGGGCAGATGCTATTTGGTTTTATCCGTCCACCTCTCCGAAGATGCCAAGTTGATTTATGGCACCGTGTATCGGAGGTTTAGACGGATGCGGCCGATGTAGCAGACTTCGTCAGATTCCCCCTCGCTTGAGGGGTTTTTGATTGTGGGGACGCTCTTCCCTGCAGGCGCAAGCATCTGTAGTTAATTACGCTACCGCATCGCGGTAACAACTTTCTCCTTCTCCAGAATTTCACTTCGTGTCGTGGGTGTTTGTTTTGTTTGTGGTTGCCCGTGGATTGTTTATGGAGACTAAGTGATGTCGTCGCCTGTAGGACGTGGATTAGTCCAAATCCGTATTTACTTAGATTTGGGTTTGGTGTTTTAGTTTAAGGATACGTTAGCCATATTTAGGCTAAGATCGACTTAAATGTTTGCTAAGGATACATTAGTCTGATTTGAGACTAAGATCGACTTAACGGGATCGTTTAGATCCAACAAAAGAGCATTTGGGAGCTCTATTGTTTAGTTTAATGACGTTGCGGTCAATAAGTAGTTTAAGGACGTTGCGGTCCATATTCCAGTTTAGGGACATGGTGGTCCATATTCAGTTTAAGGACGCTTAAGTCCGTGAGTTTAAGGACCACACAGTCCGTATTTTAGTTTAAGGACGCTTAAGTCCGTGGGTTTAAGGATCCCACAATCCGTGTTTTAGTTTAAGGACGCTTAAGTCCGTGGTTTTAAGGACCCCACAGTCCGTATTGATGTGCGGTTGTCGGGACCCGTCACCTCTTTGACGTCGTTGAAGGATTACAACGATAGGAATCAAAGGAGTTCGGAGATGTACCCTCGAACCGGTTGTAAATTGATTTAAGAGAGCAGTTGTACTCAGTCAATTTAATTTGAGGACTTACGGCCATAATTGGGCTAAGTCCAATTGAAAAATGTTCAACACTTTTATTTGTTTTTGGGCTAATAGGCCTGTGTTAGGGCTTGGCCCTTGTTTAAGTAAAGCGTTGCATTACTTTTGGTCTCTGTTGGACCTTTATTTGGGTTCTGTCCCTTTTAAAATAATGCATTGCATTATTTATTATTTTGTTTGGGCTCTGCCCATTTATAAATGATGCAGAGCATCAATTTTGTTTGGGCTCTGCCCTTTTTATTGCATTGCAATTTAATTTGGCCTACTAGGCCTTTCTGATTTGGGCCTGGCCCTTTAGTGAATAATGCATTGCATTTATCAGGCGCTTTGCGCCAATCAATGAGCGCAAGCGCTTGCGGTGATGACACGTGTCACGCAAGCGCAGTGCGCTGCGCTTGCGTTGCTGACACGTGGCGCACTCTGGTGAGTTGCGCCAATTTCAGAGAGCAAGGCTCTATTTCAAAAGCGCATAGCGCAAGTGGTTCAGATGCTGACACGTGGCGCTCTCTGGTGGTTTGCGCCAACCAAAGAGCGCAACAGTGTAGTTTTGCAAGTGCAAGGCACTATTAACTTGAGAATCTTTTAGATTCCAGAACCAATGGTTCATAAAAAAGTGCAAAGCACTGTTTGATTTCTTGATCTAATTTAGATCAATGAAAACAAGCTTTTCTTGTTTTTCTTATTTCAGGGAACCAGTGGTTCATAAAAAAGTGCAAAGCACTTATTATTATTTGAAGATCATTGATCTTGTTCTTAGATCAATGATCTATTAGAAGAAATTCTTCTTTCTTAAAGGTTTTTACCTTTTTCTTCTTGGAATTTCTTCAGAGTTCTCTTTGTTTGAAATTCTTGATCTTCTCACAGTGTTCATGCCTTTGATTTGGGGTCTAGGGGCCTTTATATAGTGCCCATAAATTTGTTAAAATTTGTTAGAGAGATCTTTCTCTGAGTGATTTGGGGAATTTTCCCCACCGTTGGATCTTTGATCCAAGGGCTTCTGTTTTACAGAAAGCAATCTTCTTGTTTTAACAAGAACAGAAAAATCTTGCTAGAATTTAATTCTGTTTGGCGCAAACGCCCCAGCGCGTGACACGTGTCAAGCAGCGCACGGCGCAGCGCAACTGCGCTTACACGTGTCGCACGGCGCAGCGCAACTGCGCTTGCACAACTGCGCTGACACGTGTCGCGCAGCGCACGGCGCAGCGCATCTGCGCTGATATGTGTTGCGTAGCGCAGTGCTTGCGCAACTGAAGCGTTGCTTCCTTTAATTTTGTTTTAAATAGAGTTTTGCTCTGATTGGGCGCGCTGCCTTGGGCGCTGCGCTGATGTATCAGCTTTTGACACGTGGTGCGTTGCACGCAGCGCAAAGAATCTGAAGCGTTGCTTCGAATTTTGAATTTTGAAATTCAAACAGAGCTTTGCTCTGATTGAGGGAAACAGTTACGTTAAAGGTTTTTCGCCAAAAACCAGCCGTAGCCCTCCGTCATTTCTTTTAGGTATTCAGTAGTATTCAAGCTATGTATTTTGACCTAATGCCAAGGCATAGTGTTTGGTAGCTGCTGGGTATTCATTTGTTGCATAGATAGATGAGTTGGTTTGGGATAGTCATTCTGCCATTTTGACCTAACGCCAAGGGCATGTGCGGGTGGGTTCAAATTGACAAGATAATGATGGGTAGAACTTGACATGTGACTTATGACATTTTGACCTAACGCCAAGGTCATAAGAGCATGGGAAAAAATCTTATCGGGAGTTTCTAAAGAAAATGAAACTTGCCAGGCATGCGCATACCTTCTGGAGTGTGATAACGTGAGTGGATTCCGTCACATTATCATGTGATGAGAGTTGGATCCCGATTCCACTGATGAGTTGGTTTACTATTCGAGTGATCCCGATTGATTCTTCTTTCAGGTTTGGAGAAGAATTTGACAGTACAGTGGGAGGTATCCTGATTAGATAAAGTGATAACCATTCTGATCTAAGTTAGAGTGCACGCAGAGTGTTTCTTTTCTCTCTCTCTTTGGCAGCGACCTTTGACCGACCCTAGACTATGACTCAGTGACCAAGTTGACCGAACCTTCTTAAAATACTGGCTTTTGGATTGTCTATGTTCCATAAGTCATTGCCACTCCTTCTTTTACCCTTTGCATTTCTCAGAACACCTCGTATTGCTACGGACATCCACTTCCATTGGATAGATCCATCGTATGGTTATATACAAACTCGAAGGGACTTCTTCGAGGATGGATCCAAATTCAGGAGAAATAGAATTGGTTTATTCAGTTGTCTTTTATTATCACCTTCTCTCAGGTAGCGAGGGCTCCTTGGTTTAGGAGAGTACACCTATTACGCTTATTGGATAGTCTTCTTCCAAACCATAGGCAGGTGCCGAAAGGTAGGGAATGAAGAAAACCAATTAGCCTAAGTAGGGTGTACAGAAGGTAATATGTAAAGACAAAATAAAGGGATTAGAAAGAGGGCAAAGTAAATTACGACTGTTATCATTCACGACCAAACCGCGTACTTCATCGCCACTCCTATTTCACCTTTGTTTTTTTTCCCCAGTTCGGGAGAAATAGAATAAGGTATTATTCAGTTGTCTTTTATCATCACCTTCTCTCAGGTTACGAGTACTCCTTGGTTTAGGAGGGTACACCTACTATGCTTACTGGATAGTCTTCTTCCAAACCATAGGCTGGTGCCGAATGGTAGGGAAGGAAGAAAACCACTTAGCCTAAAAGAGGTGTACAGAAGGAAATGACTAAAGACAAATTAAGGGATTTGGAAAGATGGCAAAGAAATATACGGTTACAGTCATGAATTGGATTATGGAAGAGACATTACTAAGAATACCAGGATATCCCTACGAAACATTTTCATGTTTCAGTGCGTTGTTAAAGGAAAACTGATTTCCCGATTAGATACTTACTCCAGGGTATGTATTTACCGGGTATGATTCTCACATCTGTATGGTTTTATAGATGATGAGTGGGAGTAGGTTATTGGGAATAAGGTGATCATCCTCATTATATCGAAATTCGTTGTAATTGGTGGTATTTGAGGAAATCGCCTGGGTTATTGCCGGAAGGCATGTATTTGGTTTTGAGTATCCGTTGTTGTGCACCAATTTCAAAATGATATATCTGTACCTTTATTTTTTATAAAGTGAGATATAACTTTTTGAAATTATGTCGATGACATTTACCTACATCAGTTGACGATTGGGTAAGGAGCATTGAACAACGGAGTAGTTCTTAACCATAAGTACAGTTTTCAACCTACGACGCACAGGCCTTAAGTTATTCAACTCAACGGACTTATACAGAGTATTGTATGTTGTCCAGTGTCTATCAGGACATAGGAGTTGGTCCTCGTACTATGTTCTGTTTACTTATGACTTCTCTAGTTTTTAGACAAGCGTTTCGTAGAAATACAAGGTCTAAGTTTTGAGAAGTTGTGGGTATAAGAATAAAGTAGAGAACCAAATGTCGCAGGTATCGGGATTCTTCAAAGAGATCGAAGATGTATATACTTGTAATTGGTATTCAGTTGATCTTAATGGTTTTGAGAAACTAGTTTCTCTTTCAGGTTACTCATAATTGGATGCATTCCTAAGTTGAGTAATGCTGATTAGCCTCTCTCCATTAAGTTGATATGCACTGGAGACAGTTGCATGATTAGAATCTGGTTCCAATTAAATAAGTGCCAAAGTTTCTATATTGGATATAGAATGGTTCATATCTTAACGATGTTAAGGTACGGGGAGTTGTCCGGCTTATGCTTAAAACCAGACTCTGGATAACTCAAGGCACGTTTCTGTAATGGCAGTTTGTGGGTTAACCCTGGCTATGACGAGGGTTGACTTTCTACCATCTGGAAGATCAATGGTGATATTGTTCTTGACTCACCATAGTTTTAGTAAAATGGATTTTTTCAGAAAACAATAGTGGGAGTATGGTAGAACTGGAAGTGATTCCAGAACCGCAAACGATTACGGAAAATTTAATTGTACCTATATATTCAATCAGGTTTGACATTCCATTAGCCACTCCGCAGATATGGTGGGTAACCTCAAACACCCGAGAGGTACTTCGGTAGCCTCAAGGACGGTGACAGGAAGGTTCTTGTTTACCCAGACTTGACACTACTGTTGTTCCAGGCTATGAGACCCGGCAGGAGGTTAAGTATAGAGTCATTCTAAACTAGCTTTAGAAGTGCACGTATATATTATTCTGTCAGAGGGTTGTTGTGGTTAGTGGGAGCAGCGGAAGCATAGTGGGCGAGTAGCTTATGTTTATTTATAGACTAGAGCAGATATAGCAGAGATAGATCATCTATTTTTGATGTGACAGTCATGGGTTTGACTTCATCAGAATAGGGGATGGATCTGTTAAGAAGGTAGTAGGGTGTGATGTCATGGTATATGGATGACATATAGAGAGTAGGAAGTAAAATTCCTATACTACGATCGGTTGTACTGTGGTCGTCACACAGTTGTTTCTCCAGACAGGATATGGATATAATATCTGACATTCTGGTTTCTAGATCTATGGTTTTAGATCTAGATTTGGGTAGTTTCCCAATGTGGGTACTTTGACAGTATTCTGATAGTTTTTAGAATAGTTGACTCCTGGCATGGTGGTGTACCTGCAGGTGATGGAGTCACCCTCTCTAAAGGTGTCTTACAGGCTAAAGGGGAGAGGGATGTGCATGATTGGCAGATCACTTGCTTAGGCAATTGAGTCGATCATGAGATGTCAAGTACCACACCAGATGTTGTTTTTGCACTAGATGCAATAAGTTTATATTAATCCAATCCTGGAGAAACATAAGGAAGCAGTTTTAGAACATAAGTGCATGTTCTACGGATTTGATGAAGGCAGCCTCCTTCGGAAGACGGTTATCATTCCTGGCTTCAAAGGTGACACAGATGACAGAGTGATTGTCAGAGTTATAGTTTTCCTCTGACGAAGGGGGCAGTATTATGGACAGGTGGTCCAAGAGGATACTGTGGGAGGCATGGTGCGGGATATTGATTAGGTTCAGTTGACGATACAGTCTAAGAAGTTTGGATTTAGAGTTCATTTATGAACTAGGTCCCATCAGATATCCAGACATATTCTAAGACAGGTATTACTCAATTCGGAAGATGGCTTTCTCCGCGAACTTGAGATTAAGAGAGACATAGAAAGAAACATCAGGGCGGATCCACTCACTGAGGCTATTTCTCGAACACAATAGTTTTACAAACGGGCTTTGTGAAACTGATTAGTAGAGGAGTTGGATGTTCGGTTTCACACGGGCTGTGAGTATGCGACATCGCAATTATTAGCCTTAAGTGCAAGTGGGAGATTGTTGGATATAGTGCCCTCAAATTCAATTATTGGATCGCAGGCACGTGATTGCAATGATTGCGGAGGACCTATACCAGTAGGACAGTCTTACTCGAGATGACAGTATGCTATCTGGTTTACCTTTATCAGTCGTGTACAGGTTCAGGTGACTGATCACTGTTACACTTTGATAGAGCCCTTAGGATCTTGCTTCACTACCAACAGTATGATGGCGATCATATACGTGAGAGTTGGGTAGTCTATAAGCATATCCTTAATTGTGGTCCCTAGTCGTGGGAGTTTCGAGACAGGGCATCGATACTCCGGAGTAGACTAGTGTATACAGTCGAGACCCCGACGAGGGGCGGTGGCCGGTCTCACAAGCCACTGGTGTCAGTTGGATCACCTAAGATGTATACAGGTGCTCATTGGGTTATGAGTACACCGGACAAGACTCGCCGGGAACCTGCTAGTTGGTATTATACCTATCGTCAGATAGCAGTTCCCTGGTGACATGTGTACAGGTTGGTTCATCGACCTAAGGTCGTCATTTGTCTCGTGTGAGTTCCCACTGTGCTTTGATTTCTACCCTACCATGGCTCAAAGGAGCCGTGCAAACAGGTATTTTTTGGGTACAGTCCCGAGCCACATGGAAGCAAGTGAGCGGATCGGCAGGGGATTCGTCTCTCCCGGTATTGTGGGTGAGATCGCGCTGTGTCTAGGAGAGCCATTACACAAAGCCCACGGCCGTGGCAAGAGATTTACTGGTATGTACTCCAGTAGTATCTCAGGGTGTTTTTAGGCTACACTCCGACACGACTTATACTGCTATTGGGGGTCTGACGTTACCAGCCCCCTAGGCCGATATGCGATACTCATAGACGAACGGACCGGACTGTATATACATTGTCACTGTTAGGCTCAGTAGGGTTTCCAGATGAGTTCGCTCATCGGCTTCCCTTGAGGTCAGTACATGGGCAGCCGTTACGCACAGCTAGTGTCGCTGACGGCTTGTGGTTAAACCCACTGCCAGGGTACTGACGAGTCATTAGAGTTCCCCACAGATAGTTTCCCAAGTTCGGGCGAAACGTTGTAGAGGCCGTATGGTTTTATAGCAAGGTTCGGAAAATGCACTTGCGTTTACGCAAGTGTCATATTTCGCGCAGATAATACTGGTGGGCTTTGGTTTAAGCCGGATCCGAGTATTATACTGTGTATATATAATATCTTTGTCTCAGTTGTATTTGTATTCGGTCGTAATACAAATGCGGGTATGTTTATACTGTTACGGGGTTATCCTGAAATTCGTTTCGGGATCGCTTTTGGAAGTTTCCAGTTTCCAGTTTTCTATCACCCGTATTAAACATTCGGTTAAATACGGATTTATCTTTTCTTGGGTGAGTCATGGTTCTAGAAGGTTCTAGAAATGGTGACTAGGTTCATGTATCTTTCTTGCATTAAATGAAATGGTGATGTGTTTTTATGAATCACCATTTTGCATTTAATGATTTTAGTGATTCATTCTTCATTAATGTGAAGTGATAAGCTTTCATCTTATGGTCACCATTTTTCCTCCTACACTCACCACTTTCCTCACATATATTGGCCGGCCATTCTTGTGGAGGGGATTTATGGTTGTTGTTTTAAAAAAAAGATGATAGTTTTTGGTGTATGGAAATTTCATAGCTCCTTTTATTCCATCACCCGATTCAAATGGCAACTTCATTAACCGTTCGTCCATGGCTTTGGACGAAGTGAGACAAAGTGTTCTACTCATTCTCTACATCAATCTTGGTCATCTCTTTTAGCAAACTTGATGATCGAGTTGCCTCGGGTCAGAGGCGGGAGCCCGTTTAAAAATCCGTTAACGTGGTGGCACCTGGACGAGCAGATCGGAGATCGACGAGATCAGAGCAGCCACAACGGAGCGTGGGATGATGGTTAAAGAAAGAAGGACTCGGATCGTTCGGTATAACCTTTCTACCCTCTTTGTAGTTTGTTAGTTTAGCAATAATGGCAGATCCGGGTTATAGTATACGATAGCGCCAGTTAAAAAGTTTTTGTTCCGCATTTGGCGTCTGTTAGACGGCCGGGGCACTACCGTAGACTTACAATCTCGCCGGTCGTTCCCCGTTAGTGAGGCTTGGATATTTGGCCACGTGTCCCTCTCGCTTCATATACCCATGTGCACATGTTTGATTATTCTGTAACTCATCATATTACGTGTAGTGCACGTGTAAACCCTTGGGCTTCTAAAAGATTAAAAGAAAAAATTAATAAAAAGATAATGTGGCTGGGGGGATTCGATCACAGGGGCTACGTCACAGCAGTGCAATGCGTTACCAATGAGCTACAATTGTTTTCTTGCTGTTCACAATCAAATCAAATACTTATAGTGCACACAGTATTGCAAATATCCCAATTGTACATTAACTTTTAAATAAATTTCTGTACATTGAAATTGAAGTTGTTACATTCTACCCTCCTTACGAAAATTCCATCCTCAAAATTTACAATTATTTTAAGGACCAATTTACAAACAAATGAGGATATCTTGCACGCATGTCGTCCTTACGTTTCCATGTTGATTCTCCTGGTGAATCTTTTCTCCACATCACTTGAACCAAGTTGACTTTCGTGTTCCGAAGTGACTTCACCTTTCTATCCAGAATTTCAACAGGTTGTTGCTCACAGGATAAGTTTGGCTGTACAGTGAGCTCGGAGTTATAAAGAATATGGTTGGGATCGCTCACATACTTTCTGAGTTGGGATATGTGGAACACATTATGCACTCCTTCCAATGAAGGTGGAAGTGCCAAGCGATAAGCCACTTCTCCGACTCGTTCGAGTATGTCGAACGGTCCAATATATCTCGGACGAGCTTACCCCGTCTTCCAAAGAAAATCACTCCACGGTTCGGAGATATCTTCAAAAATACATGTTCTCCCGGTTGAAACTCCAAGTGACGGCGCTTTGCATCAGCCCGGTGCTTCAGCCTATCTTGGGCTATGCGCATTCTTTTCCTGATAGTACGAACCACGTCGACAGTTGCTAATATCATCTCAGGTCCAAGGAATTCTCTATCTCCGATGTCGTCCCAACTTAATGGCGATCGACACTTCCTTCCATATAAAACTGCAAATGGTGCCATTCCGATACTTCCTTGGTAGCTGTTGTTGTATGAAAACTCCACAAGATGTAGGTGGTCTTCTCACGATCCTCCGAAGTCTAGCATACATGCTCTTAGCATATTTTCTAAGATCTGAATAGTTCTCTCAGACTGACCATCTGTTTTTGGATGATAAGATGTGCTGAAGTTCAGACTTGTTCCTAAGCTAGCTTGCAGACTTTGCCAAAATTGCGATCGAAATCTAGTGTCACAATCGGAGACAATGCAAACCGGTACTCCATATAATCTCATGATTTCCTGCATGAGTTCATGGGTACCAGAGATAGTACATATTTGAAGAGTTAAATCTTACTTAGATTCATACTTACTTCCATGTACTTCTTTACTAGTGTCTCAGTAGATTGGAAAACTCGAAATGGGATGAAGTGAGCCGACTTTGTGAGTCGATCCACAATAACCCGTACCGCATCATTACCCTTCGTGTTTGGAGAAAGCGCGGTCACGAAATCCATTGTGATGTGTTGCCACTTCCATTCTGGGATAGGTAACGGTTGAAGTAAACCACATGTCCTGTGATGTTCAGCTTTTACTTGCTGACACACCAAGTATTTTGCGACACTTCTGGCCACTTCATGCTTCATTCCATGCCACAAGTAATTTTGAAGCAGATCTTTGTACATCTTTGTACCTCCAGGGTGTACTGAATAAGGAGAACTGTGAGCTTTTTCCATCAACTCTTCTCACACATAACCTTTTGGTACACACAATCTACTACCGTATCTCAAAGATCCGTCTTCATGTTTGATGAAGTCTGTTTGAAGTCCACTTTCTACTTGTTCTCTGATCTTTTGCAACTTAGCATCACTTATTTGAGATGCTTTGATCTGATTGACAATGGTAGATTAAACTTGTAAATTCATCAAACTTGAATCGTTACCTGGAATGACTACTTCAATCTCCATTTGATGCAAGTCTTGTTGAAGTTTCCACTGTGCAGTGAGATTCAATGCTAATGGTTGGCAACTAAGTGCATCAGGTACTACATTCACCTTTCCTGGATGATATTATAGGTTGATATCGAAGTCCGCCATAAGTTCTAACCATCTTCTATGTCGCATATTCAACTCTTTCTGAGTAAACACATATTTCAGACTCTTGTGGTCTGTGTATATGTCCACTCGTTCACCAAGAAGATAATGGAGCCAAATCATGAGATCAAAGATTACAGCCGCCAACTCCAAATCATACGTCGGATGATTGCGCTCATGAATCTTCAGTTGTCTTGAAGCATAAGCTACAACTTTACCGTGCTGATATAGAACACATCTTAATCCCTTACCAGACGCATCACAATGCACTTCGAAACCTCCAGATTAGTCCGGTATAACGAGAATAGGTGCTGATGTCAATCTTGACTTGAGTTCTACGAAAGCTCGTTCACATGCTTCTGACCACACGAATTCTTCGTCTTTACGTGTGAGCTTGGTCAGGGGTGTTGCAATCTTTAAAAATCCTTCAATAAACCTTCTGTAATATCCTGCTAAACCCAAGAAACTTCGAATGTCCTTCACTGACTTCGGTGTCGGCCATTCTCTTATTGTTGATAGTTTAGCTGGATCTACAGAGATTCCATCGCCTGATACAATATGTCCGAGAAAACCGACTTGATCTAGCCAAAACTCGCACTTGTTTTACTTAGCATAGAGTTGATGTTATCGTAATGTATCCAGGACAATTCGTAGGTGCTCGGCATGTTCTTTCCGACTCTTAGAATACATCAGGATGTCGTCGATGAAGATGACAACAAACCTGTCTTGGTACACTCGGAAAACTTGATTCATTAAGTTCATGAATATAGCCGGTGCATTGGTCACTCCAAATGGCATTACAAGAAATTCGTAATATTCATAGCGAGTTCTGAATGCCATTTTATAGATATCAGATTCTTTGACCTTTACTTGATGATAACCCGAACGAAGATCTAACTTGGAGAAAACACAAGATCTATTAGTTATATGTATGCCCTAGAGGCCATTAGTATACATGAGATGTATATTCTAGTGGATGCTTGGACATATATAGGGAGGACTTTCTTGCTCGACATGATAGTATGCTATCTGGTTACTCTTTACCTTAACATATACACTGATTGTCTCTCTGTTACATGTTGGTAAAGCCCTTAGGATGTGCACTTGACTACCTGGACTATGATGCAAATCATACTAGTGGGGATAGAGTAGTCCATAAGTACATCCTTTAATGTCCCTAGTCATGGGTGTATCGAGACAGGGCATCGATATACCAGAGTAGACTAGCGTATACCTTCTCGATCCATATAGATGGGCGATGGATGATCCCATATCCATTGGTGTTTGACATCAAAGATGATATACGGGTGCTCAGTAGAGACTGGGTACACTGGATGGACTCGCCGAGAACTCCCAGATGGTATTATACCTCACGTCAGATGGCAGTTCTCTGGTGACACTGGTACAGGTTAGTCTGTAGACCCGAGATCGTCATAGAGTCTTGTATGATTCCTACTGTGCTTTGATTTCCACCTTACCACGTCCAAGAGGGCGTGCAAAACAGTTGTTTTTGGGTACAGTCCCGAGTCACATGGAGGCATTGAGCGATAGGAAGGGTTTCGTCTCTCCCGATATTGGGGGTTGATATTGCGCTATGCTCGATTGGCCATAACAGGGAAGTCCCTGGCCAGGGCTGGTTTAGAGATTTACTGGTAAGTGTTACCAGTAGTTTCTCGACCCGTTATGAGCCTCGCATCAGCATGACTTATCGGTTATTGGGGTCTGACGTTTACCACCCCTAGACTTGATATGTGACATATCAGACGAGGAGACCGGACTGTACGGTAGTGTCACTGTCAGGATTTTTGTAGGATTTGGAGGGGGCTTGCTTGTTGATCTTTTGATCGCTCAATACCCGGGTAGCCGTTACGTCCAGCTAGTACCGCTGACGGCTTGTGAGTGCTTGTGTAACACTTCGAAATTTCGTTAGTATGTTTTTCGTGTTAATTAGCAATGGTGCGTGTTATTATATATGTGTACATAGGATTATTAATTATTTTGGTTGTGTTTACCCTAATTGGGAAATTTTTCTTGTGTTAGTGTACACATGCACACTTAGCCAATTTTGTGACCTAGGTTTAAAGGGTTAGCCATTTCTTTTCTTGCATGGTTCACTTTATTGCCACCACTTTAATCAAGCTAAAACCCTTTTTGAAATTTAAAATTTGAATTAGAAAATAGGAGCATGGTGTTAGGTGAAAAAGATTGACTTTTGACCATTTCCTTCTCTCTTCTCTCTCTTCTCCTCATTCTCAGAAATTCCTGAAGTATTCCAGTAGAAAACATGGCATTTTCTTCACTTCTTCTTCTTCTTTTCACTTATCTTTGAATCTACACAAAACCCTACACCAAAACAACCCCTTTCCTTCACAAAAACCTTAGGAAAAATGGTCTTTTGAGGTGTTTGGAGGCAAGTCTGGGTACTTGAGGCTACAGTGGGAACTTTTGAGTTTTCTAAGGTTTTTGGGAGGTAATTATCTCACACTTAACATCCCTTTCCAGAACTTGTAGTATTCTTTAGCAAAAATCATGTTTTTATGTGCTTTTTAGTGATATTAAAGGATTTTGTGATGATATGTTAAAATTAGCATTTTTATGGCTTAATTAGCTTGGTAATGAGTTGTTAGTGTAGTTTTAGACTTGGGTTTGCTTCAGATTTCAGAAAAATACCCTAAAGTTTCATTTTAGTGTAAAAATATGGTTTTTAACTAGAATTAGGGCTCTGTGGAATCTGCTTCTACCCGGGGTGTTTCAGAATAAAATTGGATTTACTGTAGCATGTATAGGGGGTATAGAGTGCACACACAAAACCTGGGAGCCCAATTCCTAAGACAGGCCGCCGAAATATACATTCTGGCCGCAAATTGCGGCCAGATGGGTGAGTTGGTGGTTGGGGTTTAGGCCATTGGAGTCTGCTTCTATGTGGAGTATTTTGGTATATATATTTTAATAATATTTGTTCTGTATCAAAATCTAGAGTAGAATACCCTATTTCCCGTACTTTCAATCTTTCGCGACACGCGTGATACGTGTGTGTGGGTTTGGGGTTTCTGCGTATCGCGACGCGTCGGAGTGGCTTCAGGCGCGTAATCACACGTTTTAGCGTATCGCGTACACGCGCGCTTGGTTTGAGACACGGGTTTCTAGTTGACTTTAAATGTCGTGTTTGTATGGTTTTGAGCTTATGTGTGATATTCTGTGAAATTCTAGGTTCGCGGGCGAGTGCGACGGACGCCGCGAAGAAGGGGAAACAAGTCATCGGCTATACCTAGCGAGAGACTACGGTGAGTAGATTTAACATCTACGGGGATATCGCCCGCATGGTGTTATGCGTCAGGGCTGATAGGACCTTATAGCGATATGTTTTGCATTCACCTACATGACTACTGTTTATTGCATACCGCATTCCCTGCTATGTGCATATAAACTAGAATTGATAGAACACCGCACTATTACTAACGGTTCAAGTTGCACGAGCACGATTTATATGCTACACTCACACCGTTAGTGATTGCCTATGACACTCACATTATAGGATTGCTATACATCATACGTCAGATTGTTTCCGCATTATTGATGATTGCCATGAATTGCCGCATATCAGCAGATGTTATATTCATACTTGGACACATCTACATCACATATTCATACATGTGCCATGTATATATTGATATCCTCATACCTGCATAGATTTACGTATTGAGATATGTTGTTTCCATGTTATTTCTGGATTTGGGAACCGTGGATATTTCAAAAGAGAATAGGTAATTATTTAAAAACCCGGTTTCCCTTGATATGATATTTCAGTGCGTCCACCATGTGTTTTCTCGGTGCTAGAGCCCGATATATGAGAGAGAGAGGGCTGACCCGGACTGACGGATGCCCGATATATGAGAGAGAGGGGGCTGACCCGGACTGACGGATGCCCGATATATGAGAGAGAGGGGGCTGACCCGGACTGACGGATGCCCGATATAGGAAGATTTGCGTGTCGATGCTGGACACGAGTATTTATGATATTTGGGTGCCAATGTTGGGCACTCGTGATTCTCAGAGATTTACAGGATTGGAGGGCCGATGAGAGTGCCGGTGCCTGAGCTATTTGGGGGATCTGGGTGCATTGATGGACACCGATTATATATTCCACGTTGACATTCCGTGTAGATGTTATGTTCCCATGCTCAGCATTCATTATTGTATCTCATCCTGTAGCTATATTACCTGATAGAGCACTTGCATGATTATTGCACATACTGCTTATCACGCATTGATATCATCTGCTGGCATATGATAGAGTAGCGCAGTACGTGCATGCTCGCGATTACCTTTATATGTTATCTCTATTCATGAGTTGGCAACTCACCCCCGTTGTGCCACAGTATTTGCAGGTTGCCCCTCGGAGTAGTCGCGGCAGGCTGCGTTCTTGCATCTTTTGACACAGATACCCCCACAGTTGGTGTACTAGCTCTTTTGCTGATAGGTGGGTTTTGTGCGGTATCTGTTTATCTTTCAGTTATGTACATTGTTGTATCTAGTACTCTCCATCTACCATATATGTATCTGACTTAGAGACAGTGTGAGGACGATGATGTATATTATTTGTATTCTGGTGTCGAGCTCGTTGTGAGCCGACTTTACTTATGCAGTTTATTCTATCAGTGATGTTCCCACTTGTTGCTCATTTTCTTCGCTACGGCGTCGTATATTGCTATCTTGGTGATTGTTTACTTGGATCTCTTAACATTTATTAAATGCTTCCATTTAATGCTTAAAACACTCTATACTTTTACTGGTTTGATTTCTGGGTTTTCGGTTCACTTAGTCGCGTTACGCTTGTAGACGTTACGTGGTTAAGTGCCGGTCACGGGCCAAACTTTGGGTCGTGACAGCTTGATATGATCATCACCTACTGCCGGCGTATTGACGAGTCTTTAGAGTCCTACATAGAGGTTTTACTGGCTCAGGCAAAATGAAATAGGAGCGCATATGTGATATGTGCGGGACCGAGAATAATGCGAGTATATGATACCGTATTCTATTCTCGCGATGTTTGTATCGATCGGTTATATGTGATATAACCAGATTATCGAATCAAGGGTTGATTCGATAAGTCGATACGTTGGATGTTAGTAGGTTATATATGATATAACCGGATTATTAAGTCAATAGTTGATTTAATAATTTAGTGTATAATTGTATATATGTGATATACTAATTTACATTAACTAACATTGGTTCACTTAAGCATTTGTTTTTCTCACTTGTGCACAACTTAATATATATGTGATATATATTTATTTGTGTTCATTTTGTATCATAGTTGTTGATACAACTTACATGGGTGTATAAGACTTATACCATACTAATTATAGTTTTAGGTTTTTATATTTAAAGTAATTCTAAAATTAGTGGATGATGAGCTCACATGCATGAAGTTTCATGAAGCTTAGGGTTGCATTGACTTAGTCTACTAGTTTTGTTTTACATGAGATATTAATTAACCTAACCATTATAATGTAACCATGGTTATGTCTTTATATGGGTTAATATATGATATAAACTCACCCATGGTTCACTCTCTCTCTTGATTAGTTTTTCATTCTCATTTTGAGCTCATCTTCTTCCTCCTTCAAAAGCTTGCTAGGGTTTGAAAAAGAGAGAGAAATATAGTGAGAAAAGAAATTCTAAAGTGTACCCATTTCCTATTTCTCCATCATCTACTAGATTAGCACTTTAGTATAGGGTGTTTGCTTCACTTTGGTGAAGTGGTAGCTTGAGTTCGTATTCCCTCAACGTAGATCATCTTCGGCCTCGAAGACTTCAAGCAAAACCGTTGCCATCTTCTCATGGAGCCGTCCGAGAGTCCAGAAGCACCATGATCGTAGCGAAGGGACTACTACAAGGAGCTTATGAAGTGAAGGACCGATCTACAAAGGTTGTATTTCGTATTCACTTAGTCGTAAATGGTATTTACTTGCATGTGAAACCCTAATAATCTAGCAAAGATCTTGTTTAGGGTTGTTCGGCACGGCTAATTTTTTAATCGGGCATGGTTGATACCTTGTAGAACCTTGTTAGAGTACCTAGTAACCCTACAATAGTATCAGAGCCTATCTAGAGCATTATGTGACGTGTTTAAGAAGTTAAAACTCCGATCGAACCCCGAAACGTCGAAATAGACCCCTCTCTGGAAATTTTGTAAAAATGTGATTTTTTCTGCATTAAAAATACTTAAAAAATCAGCAGGGAATTCTAAGGATTACCATGAAATACGAGCCCAAATTACCATCAAGTCGCCGTGGAACCGCGGCAGAAACCTGCTTCCTGCGGCGGTTCCGCGGCCGAACTTTGGTTGTGTGGACACGTGTCTTCAGGGTACATCCATAGGTGATTGTACATGATTCTGGGTATTTTTAATCTGACTCAGGTGTTGAGTGTTCTGCGGATTATTTTGAATTCGTTGATTCGATCGGAAAATTTAATTTCGTTCTGTTTTCCGGATAATTTAGAAAGTATTAAAATGTTCGAACGGAAATCATTAACTCATTTTTTCCCGGCACGACAAACTTTCAAGTGTTGAATTTTCCTTGAGTTTAAATCTTTCGGAAAAACGTGCAAGTAACGCGATGGACCCTCTAGAAGAACACAAACCTTAACTCGATTATGTGACCGTCTGAACCGCCTCTAAACTTTAGGGTTTGGGGCAGTACGGCGTTGCCACATGTGAGGCGTTGGCTTGACCCTTCTACGGCTGGACCATTGGTGCTGTGACGTATTCTGGAATTTTTAAACTCCGCTCAAGTGTTGAGCTATTAAGGAAATCTTGGGTATTTGATTATTCGATCGGAAAGTTTAATACTGTCTATTTATGTGGAATGTGATACAATATGTGGAATTCATATAGTTAGGCATGAAATGCGAAGTATGTGATATTTCGGATTTACGATGTCTAAAGAGATTGTGGATTCCAAATGTTGTAGTTTTACACTTTCTTTTCTGTGACCGTAAGCGTAGTATGTGGTGTATAGCCGGCTTCGTTGCTATACATCAACGACAGTCGGGATACGCATGCTTGCTTACGTTGATAATATGAGATATTATGTGTTGCTGTGATATGTTATATTGGATCATCGTGTTCTGAATAGCCGGGCGTTTTATGTGAGATGAGGGTTTTTATTTTCATTCATGTAAAATTCATTGTATGTAATATTCTTTTATTGGGGCACTTCCGGGATGAGGATGATGTCACTATTGTATATTATTTACTTTTCCGCATTAGGTAAACCCAAGGAGGGGAGCACAAGTAACCGGGTTCTAGGGTACAGCGGGAGACCAACTCGAGGAGTCGAGTCTGGGTTTCCTAACTCTAGAATTGGTCGGGTTGCTTGCCGCTCTCGTAGGGGTCTAGGGGTGTGGGTTTGGCTATTCATCGCGACCGTGGAATCCGTGTTTTATACAGGCTCAAAATAAAACACGGACCTCCTAGTATATCCATTATTTCATATGATTCTTCTGCTGCGATATCTGTGATGTGATCATTTGATATATTGTGATAGATACTGTATATAGTATATATGATATATTATATAGACGTTACTTATGTTTTACACCCGTGCTAGCCCTGTCCCGCTCTGCCGTTAGTTACCTAACCTAACGGTGCACGAGGGATCATCGAGGCGAATACGGATGGCATAAGTGTACATCGTATTTATCTGTGATGTTTAGGTGACTTAAATGATGGGACTTCATTAATATGATTAATGAAAGAAAAGAAACCTAAAAGATGTTGTAGAATCAAACTTTCAAAAAGGGTAGCTACAGTTTTTGCTTTGCATAGCGATATATATAATATATCATGCACCTTATTCGATGAGGAAAGAGTCGATATCCCTTCACCGGGAGTGGCCTCTTTAGCAAAACTGGCAGATGCTACAACACTCGGTTTATATTTTGATTGCTTTTGGAGTTTTTGCTTTGCATAGCGATATATATGATACATCCTGCACCTTATTCCATAAGCAAAGAGCCGAGATCCCTTCACCGGGAGTGACCTCTTTAGCAAAACTAATGAAATCCTCAAAATCACTCCATTTCAAAATTCACTCGATTCTACAACGATATCAAGTTCATTACGCAATAGGTTTTCAGAAAAACCTGTCGTAGCCCTCCGTCATTTCGGATAAGTTGTATATAGTATTCATGCTGCATTTGTTGGCTTTCATCAAGGTGTAGTGTGCGGTAGCTATATGCTGCTTATCTGTTGCATATGATACGATTGGATTAGGGTAGTCGTACGGCTTTGTTGTCTTTCGTCAAGGGTCGTGCGGGTGGGTTTAATTCAGTCAAGAAATTACGGGTTGAACTTGACTAGCGGGCTATGGTCTGTTGGCTTTCGTCAAGGTCATAGCACGTTAGGGGAAAAATATTATCGGGAATTTCAAGTGTTGAAATTTGCAATGAGATTGCATACCTTCTATGAGATAGTTGGATCCCGATACCCACTGCGAGTAATTGTTACTCCTGGGAGAGTTTTACACAGGACAATTAGCCGATCAAGTAGGTGTCTAGAAAGGTGTCAATGAGGTTACGCCTCTGGGAAAACGAGGTTTATTTTAATTAGGTCCGTGCGAATGCACGGGGAACCTCCCTCAAAGTACCGACACTGGCCTGGCTGAAAGATTGGCGAAATTGTAGGGTGTAATTAATCCCGGCTAGTCTTTCCTTTTAGGGTTTGAAGGAAGATTTGATAAAAACAGTGGGAGCCATCCTGATTAGATAAAACAATAACCAATCTGATCTTGCAAGAGCGCACGCAAAGTGTTTTCTTCTCTCTCTCTCTCCAGGTAGCGACCATGTCACGCCTTAATCAAAGATAATAATATGGATGTATTGACCGAACCCGCTTGTTATACTGTGCTGGGGAACGTTGGTCCCGCTCCAACTTATAATTGTTATAAGACCGAGCAGGAAATTGGGGATTACCAGAATTCCCATGCCGCCCAAACGAAGAAAGTGCATGCTAATGCATCTTCTTCGGGTGTGTTCATTATAGAGAACTGTTTCTCAGTATCCTTTACGTCTTGGGTATTAGATACCGGATCAGGATCCCACATATGTAATCTGTTACATGGGCTACAGATAGGTAGAGAACTAAGAACGGGTGATAAGTTTCATGAGATAGAAACGGTGCAAGTGTTGCAGCCAGGTCTGTTGGTAGTTATCACCCTGTATTATCAGAATACATTGATTCTGAACGAATGTTATTAGATACCGAACCTGATATACAACATCATATCAGTCTCTTTATTAGTAAAGAAGGATATAATTTTGTATTGTTGGATAATGTTTTGAACATTTCCTATATCAAAAGTTGATCGGTTCAGGCACGTTATCTAAAAGCATTGACGTTCTAAATCAAACTACAGTTCTTAGTATACAGAACACACACAAGAGGAAGTGTTCAGAAATGAACGAATTCTTCTTGAGGCATTGTAGACTAGGTCATATCAATGCGACCCGACTAGCTGAAGTTACATTTAGATGCATATTTAACTTAGTTTGAATTTACATCTTATGAAACTTGCCGGTCATGTCATGAAGATAAGATTACTATAGCTCTGTTTATTGGAAACAGAGAAAGAGTTAGTGAACTCTTGGGATTGATACATAATGATGTATGTAAGTCCCCTGTCTATACATGCCAGGACCGGTTCTCTGTACTTCATTACATTCACTGATGATCTCTCAAGATTCGGACATATGTTCCTGTTGAAACACAAGTCTGAACTTTTTGAGATATTCAAGAAATGTAAGTTAGAAGTAGAGAACCAAAACAGGTATAAGTATTATGTCCTTTGATGAGATCAAATAGGAGAATACTTGAGCGCGGAATTCCTGGACTATTCTAAAAGATAATAAGATTCTCTTTCAGCATTACTCCTCCGCATACACCACAGCATGTCGGTGTATCGGGATGGAGCAATTGCACCCTATCAGATATGGTGCGCTCTATGATGAGTATTACTGAGTTGCCTATTTCCTTTTGGGGGATATGCACTTGAGAAGCTGCAATCCTATTGAATGGCGTTCCAACCAAATCAGATGCCTACTACTCCATATGAGATATGGTATGGGAATAGCCCATCTCTTAAGTCAGTTAAGATTTGGAGTTGTCCGGCCTATGTCTAAAATTAAAATATGGACAAGCTCAAGGCAAGGTCAGTTCTGTAGAAATTTGTTGGATATCTCAAGCATTCGCAAGGGAATATCTTCTACCTGACCGAGGAACAAAATTGTTTTATTTCTCGGCATGCCACCTTTTTGAGAAAAAAAAGGATTTCTTGTGAAGAAATTAGTGGTCATAAGGTAGAAATGGAAGGAGTTCCAGCTATACAAACTGCAGCTGATGATTTGGTAGAACCGGAGGTTTCAATAGTTCCCAACGAACCTCAGCCTCTCCACCGATCTGGTAGGGTTCCTCACCCACCTGAGAGATACTTCGGTTTCTCTATGACAGTGGGAGCGAGGAATGCATCATGAGATGATGACCCAACTAGTTTCGAGCAGGCCATCAGGAGTGGGACTCTGTAAGAATGGTTGGATGCTTAACGATCTGAGATGGAATCCTTATACACCAAAAAAGTATGGAATTTGGTTGCTTTATCTGAAGGGTTAAATTCCCATCAGGAGCAAATATATCTTGAGAAGATTACTTGGTGTACATGGAAAGGTTGAGACTTTCAAAGCTATGCTTAAGTCCATCCAGATCCTACTTGCCACTGCTACATACCATAACTACGATATCTGGTGGTTGGGTGTCATGACTGCTTTTCTAAATGATGTTTTGGAAGAGAGCGTCTATAAGTACACAGCCAGAGGGCTTCATAGACAGTGGGAGCAGCAAAAACGTGTGCAAGATGTTTTATGTGATAAAACAGGCATCGCGGAGTTGGAATGTTCCCCTCCGAATCACGGAGACGCGACCGCGTAGGTTCGTCTTAACGGGATCGTTTGGATACGTTAGCCTAATTTCCAGACTAAGATCAACTTAACGGGATCGTTTGGATCCGACAAGAGAGCAATTGGCTCTATTGTTTAGTTTAATGACATTGCGGTCGATTTCCAGTTTAGGGACATGGTGGTCCATCATTCCCATTTGGGGACGAACATTAGTTTAAGGACATTTCGGTCCAACGTTCCTATTTTGGGATGAATATTAGTTTAAGAACGTTTCGGTCCACGAGTTTAAGGACCCCGCAGTCCGTATCGATGTGTGGTTATCAGGACCCGTCACCTCTCTGAAGACGTTGAAGGATTACAATGATAAATATCAGAGGAGTTCGGAGATGTACCCTTGAACCGGGTGTAAATTGGTTTAAGAGAGCAGTCGTGCTCAGTCAATGTTAATTTGAGGACTTATGGCCATGATTGGGTTAAGTCCAGTTGAAAATGTTCAACATTTTATTTGTGTTTGGCCTGTCAGGCCTTTATTTGGGCTCTTCCCTTTTTAATAATGCACTGCATTTTTTTATTTGGTCTGATAGACCTTTTAATTAGGCTCTGCCCTTTTTTAATAATGCATTGCATTTTTATTTGGTCTGATAGACCTTTTAATTGGGCTCTGCCCTTTTTAATAATGCACTGCATTAAATGTTCTGACAATGCCCCACGTGGCTTGTCAGGCGCTTTGCGCCAATTGAGGAGCGCAAGGCGCAAATTCATGTGGAGGTGACACGTGTCACGCACTGGTGAGCGCAAGTCTGTTAGCGCAGTGCGCTGCGTCAGTGCGCTGCGCTAGTGCGCTGCTGCCAGGTGGCGCGCTCTGGTGACTTGCGCCAAACCAAGAGAGCAGTGCTCTATTTTAGAAGCGCATAGCGCGGTCTGTTCTGGGGCTGACACGTGGCGCTCTCTGGTGGCTTGCGCAACCCGAGAGCGCAACAGTGCAATTTTTCAAGTGCAGAGCACTGTTCAATATCTTGATCCGATTTTGGATCAAAGAAGAGAATCTTCTAAGATCCCAGAACCAATGGTTCATCAAAAGGCAATGCCTTTATTTAGATCAGAAAGATCTAAAGAAGAAGTAAATTACTTCTTTTTATTATTAAATATTTTTTATTCAAGATCTTGATCTTGTTTTTTGATCACTGATCTTTTTAGAAGAAAATTCTTCTTTTATTCAAAGGTTTTTACCTTTTTCTTTCTCTGAGTTCTTTCAAAGTTTTCAGAAGATCTCTCTGAGTTCTTTCTGTGTTAATCTCAATGTGTTTTAGACTTGGAGTCTATGGGCCTTTTTATAGTGCCATTTGATTTGTTAAATCAGTTAAAGAGATTTTTCTTTGAGTGATTTAGGGATTTTTCCCCACCGTTGGATCTTTGATCCAAGGGCTTCTGTTTTACAGAAGATAATCTTCTTGTTTTAACAAGATCAGAAAGATCTTTCTAGAATTTTAATTCTGTTTTAGTGCTGGCACAGTTGGTGCAAGCACACCTGCGCTTGACACGTGTCGCGCAGCGCAGAGCGCAGCGCAACTGCGCTGCCACGTGTCGCGCAGCGCAACTGCGCTGCCACGTGTCGCACAGCGCAGAGCGCAGGTCAGCTGAAGCGTTGCTTCCTTTATTATTATTTGAATTTCTTTTAAAACAGAGCCTTACTCTGATTGGGGGAAACAGAAGCGTTGCTTCATTTCCCGCCTTGGAATTTGAACAGAGCTTTGCTCTGATTGGGGTAAACAAATGTCCCCCCCACCGTTGCGCTTACGTGGCCCCAAACATGAGCGCAGCGGTGGCAGAATTCCAACCGTTGCGGCAACTTTTGGAAGTTGAAACGGCTCTCAATGCCAATAAATAGGACCTTTGGTCCCTTAGATGATTTTGCATCTCTTCATAAGAATTTTCATCCAGAGCCTTGCTCTTTTGTTTAAGCACTTTTTTAGAGTTCAAACTCTAGAGAATTTTTAGGTAAAAAATTAGATTAGATTAAATTAATTTTAAGAGCCTTGCACTCAATAGATCCCCGATCTAAAGAAAACCCATTTAGGGTTTCTCTAGAAGAGCTTTGCTCTAGGGATCTAAAGAGAACTAAAGAGACCCTATTAGTGTTCCATCATAAGGTTGTGCTCTTTAAAAGATTTTCCTTGTATTTTCTTAATTCATCAATGGAGTTTTGCTCCTTCCAAATCATACAAAAGAACTCTTAGGAGTTTTTCATAGATCTTGGAGTTTAAAGATGGCATTTTATTCTTCGATGAATTATATCGTTTTGCTTAATCAGTCTTTCTGATAATTTTGTTGATTCTCTTTTACAGAAACAATGGACGCCCCACATGTACGATCTCAACGAGATTATCTCTTACGGGGACATCCGCCGACTCGGCCGTTCTCAAAATCGAGAATTCACAAACGCGGAGTGTGCCGAAATCAAAAGCCACTTCGACGCATATAACGGTCAACTGCTTCCCCGACGTTCCTCCCTCCTGAAGCTTATCGTGGGAGCCATCTGGGAAGCGCTTCCCTTATTCTGTTCCGGTGTGCCGCTTAGGGCGTTGGATGCCGCCGAGGATAAGGTGCACTCGGTGTACCTGATGAACTTAATCTCGAAAAGACGGCGAGACAATCTTGTCGATCTCCTGCACCAGGCCTTCCAACAGTCCGCCATACTCGCTGCTTATTGGAGGGAAAAGGACATCAGTGGGGACCCCGACGCTTGTGCTCGCGAAAGAAAGCACACTAGAATGGTTCGCCGGGCTTGGAAATTCTTAGATAAGGTTACTTTCGAGTTCCTCAATCCATGTTCTGGGTCCGAGGTCATATCGTTGTAAACCTTTCAATAATGTTGTTTTTGTTTATTATTTTTATTGATGTAAGAATTTTTCGAATATGAATGACAAATCCTTTGCCTCCTTCCTTTTATTTTCTGCTTTGTTACTGTTGGCATGTTCCTTAAGCAAGCGCAGCCTGTAATCGATGTAGAACATACTGTCTTGAACACCTTGGGGAGTAGTGATGGCTTAGGAAGCAGGTTCAGGTCTGCTACCTAAGGCTTTTCAACTTTATGAGCCCTGAGGGTCCCACAAAGGCTTTTCTCCCTACGGATCGAGAGGATCTCGTAGGTGTATTTTCTCCTTAGGAATCGTTAAGATTCCTAAGTGCGTTTTCTCTTATAAGTCGTAAGGATCTTATAAGAGAATTTTCCCTCTTATGAGTCGAGAGGACCCGTAAGCGGTTGTTTCCCTCCTTGTCGAGATTCGACTTTGGAGAGTGTGACCCGTGAATAGTGTGCAAGAGTCCATTTTGGGACGACTTGCAGGGCCCCAATGCTTAGGAAACAGGTTTTTTAATCCTCGCTGCCTAAGGCTTTTCCTCACGAGTCGAGACGAATCGAGCATTTCTCGCAAAGACACTAATTTCCTCACGAGTCGAGACGAATCGAGCATTTTTCGCAAGAATATCCTAATGTCACAGTTAACCTCTGCTCTTTACGACAGAGGTCCGTTAGGGTCTGTGGTACTTAGGATTTTGTCCGTCGTACCGTCGCGTTGGCTGATGTGTTCCTCGATAGGCGATCTTGCTGTTCGAGTAGCCTTGTGATTGTCGTGTCTCTGATCCCTTCGGGGGCTGGACAAGACGTCTTCAAGTAATCTTCCAGGTAATATTACCGTCGAAAGAGCAAGCGTAGGGATATTCCATGTCACTTTTTACTTGAGGTTAGGCTCATTTTGGAGAGCCCTGATGAGTCATAACCACTCCGCGCTGGTGTGGGATGATCTCTAATAGTCTTTCAGGCTTTATATGACTTGCCGTCAAGACCCTGAAGCTAGGAATTTGGCCTTTGCTTCGTTTGCTGGCATTGCGTCCTCTATATCGAGACGAATGTCGCGGTTGTCTCTAGGTTGTTGGTGAATCGTCGAGGTTTGGAACTAGGGACTTTGCCGTGGCTCCGCTGTTTGATGATGTCGCGTCTGCTGTGTCGAGATGAACGTCGAGGTGGTGACCATTCCGCACTGGTGTGAGATGATCTCCGGTTGTCTTTCAGTCTTTATATGACTTGTCGTTAAGACCTTGAAGCTAGGAATTTGTCCTTCGCTTCGATTGCTGGCATTGCATCTGTTGTATTGAGACGAATGTCACGGTTGTCTCTAAGTTGTTGGTGAACCGTCGAGGTTTAGAACTAGGGACTTTGCCGTGGCTCCTCTGTTTGATGATGTTGCGTATGAATCCTGTTGGAGGAAGAACGCTGGGGTGACATCTCGTCTGCTGTATCGAGACGAACGTCGAGGTGGTGACCATTCCGCACTGGTGCAAGATGATCTCCGATTGTCTTTCGGGCTTTATATGACTTACCGTTAAGACCTTGAAGCTAGGAATTTGCCTTTGCTTCGTTTGTTGGCATCGCGTCCTTTATATCGAGACGAATGTCGCGGTTGTCTCTAGGTTGTTCCGGGTACGGCAAACTACCCGCCCGGCAGTTTGTGTACCCCACCTTGGGTCAGTCCTAGGAGCAAAAACAGTAAAATGAAATAATACAACGGTGGCTACAACCGCAACCTGGATGTGCCCCGCAAAATAATATTACAACAAATTACATTTACAACAAATGAATTAAATAATAACCCATTACAAAACCCCGGCTATACACCACAACAGTCCAATACAGTTTATATGCACAAACAGTTATAACCATTTCAGAAATGTGCAACCCCCTGCCAACCGACATACTAGCAGTTAGGGGAGGTTTACGAACACATTAAACAATCACAGATATAATCCAATATGCAAATACTGTACAATTTCGATCGATTAAACATCTTTAATATTGCTCCAAAAACTGCTCTGTAAAACTGAAACCTGAGCATATATTAAATATTCCAGAAAACACTAAATATAACAGGGGACCCACACATGAAATTTGGGTTCATGACTCGGCAACTCGGCCGCTGAACCGCGGCGGATCGCTTGGGATCCGCGGCGCTTTAGCCGAGTCATGGGCCCAATTTTCTTGGGTGTTCTCCTGTAGGCTTTTCCAGCTTTCTGCACATGCCTGAATAATTTTAGGACATCATTTTAAATTCGACAGAAACTGATATTTTTTAGGTTTTTCCGGCTTCGTTTTTCCGTTCGAAATTCGTACAAATTTGCAATTAAGTTATTTATTGTTTAGCGAGGCTCTGATACCACTGTAAGTCGATGTAGTACACCCCAATACTTGTGGGGAGGCGGAATTTTCAAAAACGAACTTGTTTAGTGAACGAACATCGACTAACCGCTTGAATCGAAGCTAAACTATAAATAACCAAACACAAAGTGTTTCTTAACTATTGTGTTTAGGGATTATACCTAATGAAACCAGTCCTTCGTCTTTACGATCTCCTTGTTCTCCTCGGCCTTCTCTAGGTAGTAGACGATCCACCCGAGAGCAAAACTCCAAACTAAACCTCTAACTTGAGGTAACTAATCTTCTTGGATTGCTAATCAAAGAAGATAGAATGAAATAGAGTGATGGTTATGGATTGATTAGTCTTTCTAATCCTTTGATCTCAACTCATGAGGTGTAAGGATTAGTCTTTTGAAGATGAGAGCTTGAGGAGAGAGAGTGTGAGAATGATTATAGAATAAAGTTATGAGTATCATAATAGATATGAAGCATTTTCTTTTGAGAAGAAAAGAATAAAGAGTGATGAATAATCATGCTTCATAAAATATCAAGTGGTGATTCATTAGCATGAGTCATTAAGCAATAAATGTGCATTAATGAGATGAATGAATCACCCTCATGACTCTTATAACTCATTCAATGTATATGACACATAACCCTCCTTAGTCACCATCTTCTAGAAGCTTCTCGTACAATTACGAGAACGCCCCTCCAATCCGCAAAAATACGGAAAAACTTTAGACTGTAAAAATCCAATAACCGGATACCAGTAACTGGCTTAAACCAAAGCTGACTGGTAAAAACTGTCCAAACGACGTAAGTATGTAAACACACATACGCGTCCGAACCCTTGTCGTAAAACCATACGACCTCTATATCGTTTTTCCTGGAGTAGGAAACTCTCTGTGTGGGACTCTAGAGACTCGACTACTACGCTGGCAGTGGGTTTAACCACAGACCGCAAGCGGCACTAGCTGTACGTAACGGTCCCCAGGTAGTTGTCGATAAGAAGGCCGATGAGGAAACCCATCCGAACTCCTACTGAGTCTGATGTGACAATCTCCATACAGTCTGGTCCGTTCGTCCAATACTATCGCATATCGGGCCTAGGGGGCGGCAAGCGTCAGTCCCCTAATAGCGGTATAAGTCGTGTCGGAGGGAAGCCTATTACACCCTGAGAAACTACTGGAACCTACCAGCAAATCTCGCTTGCCCTGGCCAGGGACTTTGCGTAATGGATCTCTGACACAGCGCGATATCTACTCCCAATACCGGGAGGGACGAATCCTGTCTATCCGCCACTGCCTCTAAGTGCTCGGGACTGCACCCAACTGCTACCTGTTTGCACGACTCCTTTGAGCCGTTGTAGGGTAGCAATCTAAGAACAGTGGGACACACTCGAGGCGAAGTAGCAGTGTCAAGTCTGCGGACTACGCTGTACTCATGTCACCTGGGAACTGTTCACTGACGACTGGTATAAAACCAACCAACAGTTCCCTGTGAGTCCTGTCCGGTGTACCCGTAACCTAACGAGCACATGTATACTCTCCAGTACGACGTACTGACGGCTGTGGGACAGACCATCTCCCCAACTGGGATGAGAAGCGTACACACTAGTCTACTCCGGAGTATCGATGCTCTGTCTCGATAATCCAACGACCAGGGACCTGAATAAGGATGTGCTTGTAGACTACCCAGCCCCCACTAGTGTGACTGCCATCACAACGCTGGTAGACAAGCAAGATCCTAAGAGCTCTATCAATACGTACACTCACATATTAAGATAGAAAAACCAAGTAGCATACTACCATGTTTAGCAAGACTGTTATATACATGTGAATATCCCAAGCTTCCATTAAGTAATATACAAACTAGTATGATACAGTAATGGCCTTCTAGGGCATAAACACTAACAATCTCCCACTTGCACTAGGGCCATGTACTGGTATATCGTAGACCAATGATCTCGAGTAGCCTCTCGAACTGAATCTGAGGAAGGGCCTTCGTGAATGGATCAGCAATGTTCTCTTCTGAAGCAACTCTCCGAACCTCGATCTCCTGACGATCAATGATCTCCCTGATCAGGTGATACCGCCTCAAGATGTGTCTGTACTTCTGATGGGACCTTGGTTCCTTCGCTAAAGCTATAGTTCCGTTGTTGTCGCAATACAGAGGTATTGGATCAACTATGGTAGGAACCACCTGAAGTTCTGTTAGGAACTTCTTCATCCAGACTGCTTCTTTTGCGGCATCGCAAGCAGCTATATACTCCGCTTCCATCGTCGAGTCAGCAACGGTGTCCTGCTTGGAGCTCCTCCAGCACACCGCCCCTCCATTTAGGGTAAAGACATAACCCGACATGGTCTTGGAATCGTCCTTATCACTCTGGAAGCCGGAATCAGCAAAGGCCTCCAACCTGAGGTCTTTTCCGCCGTAAACCAAGAACATCTCCTTAGTCCTCCTCAGGTACTTAAGAATGTTCTTTACTGCTATCCAGTGCTTCTCCCCTGGGTCTGACTGATACCGGCTTACCACGCTCAGTGCGTAAGCTACATCTGGTCTGGTACACAACATCGCATACATTATAGATCCTACTGCAGAAGCGTAGGGTATAATAGACATGCGTTCCCTTTCCAAATCAGTCTTGGGAGACATCTCTTTGGAGAGGGTGATTCCGTGACAAGCCGGTAGATTACCGCGCTTAGAATCTTCCATACTGAATCTTTTCAGTACAGTGTCGATATACCTGGACTGCGAAAGTCCCAACATCCTCTTGGATCTATCACGATAGATCCGGATCCCCAGAATGTAAGAGGCATCACCCAGGTCTTTCATGGAGAACCTGTGTGACAAGAATCCTTTGACAGATTGTAGCATAGGAATGTCATTTCCTATTAATAGAATGTCATCCACGTACAAGACGAGGAATACGACACTTCTGGCTACAACTTTGCTATATATGCACGGTTCATCTGGATTTTTGATAAAGTCATATTCTTTGACTGTCTCATCAAAACAGATGTTCCAACTCCGCGATGCCTGCTTTAGTCCATAAATGGATTTAAGCAGCTTGCATACTTTCCCGCTGCTCCCACTCTGATTGAAACCCTCTGGCTAATCCATATAGACGCTCTCTTCTAAATTTCCATTCAGAAAAGCCGTCTTTACGTCCATCTGCCAGATTTCATAATCATGGAAGGCAGCAATAGCAAGAAGGATACGAATGGATTTGAGCATAGCCACTGGAGAAAAAGTTTCGTCATAGTCCAAACCAGGTCTTTGACGAAAACCCTTTGCAACAAATCTAGCTTTATAGGTTTCCACCTGCCCATCTACACCAATCTTTTTCTTGAAGATCCATTTGCATCCTATGGGTTTTACCCCACCTGGAGCAAAGTCCAAAGTCCATACTTTGTTGGTGTACATGGACTCCATTTCGCTTCGCATTGCATCTAGCCATCGTACCGAGTCGTCGCTCTGGATGGCTTGCTGGAAGCTAGTAGGTTCATCATCATCTATGATGCAATCCTCTCTATCCCCATCTATGAGAAAACCGTAGTATCTCTCAGGCGGATGAGACGGCCTACTACTACTGCGGAGGGGTGCGGGAATGTCCTGTTCTTCTTGAATTTCCGGTTCTACCAAACTTTCAGTAGCAGTTTGTGGTTCTGGAATTTCTTCCAGTTCTATTTCGCTCCCACTTGATTCCTTTTCTAAAAACTGATGTTCTAGAAAATGGGCATTACGAGAAACAAATACCTTTTGTTCCTCTGCGTAATAGAATAGATATCCCCTGGAGTGCTTTGGATATCCCACAAACAAACACTTTACTGATCGTGCCTCGAGCTTGTCCACATGCTGCTTTTTAACAAAAGCTGGACATCCCCAAATCTTTATATACTGTAGATGGGGTTTCTTCCCGCTCCACATCTGATATGGAGTGGTAGGCACAGTCTTGGTAGGTACCATGTTCAAAAGATATGCCGCTGATTCTAGCGCATGACCCCAGAAAGATCGCGGTAACTCAGCATTACTCATCATGGATCGTACCATATCCAATAGGGTTCGATTCCGTCTCTCCGATACACCGTTATGCTGTGGAGTGTACGGAGGAGTAAGCTGAGAGAGAATTCCTTTCTCTTTTAGGTAACCAAGGAACTCGGCACTCAAGTATTCACCACCTCGATCAGATCTAAGTGTCTTTATACTTTTGCCGGTTTGGTTTTCTACTTCATTCTTATACTCTTGGAATTTCTCAAAAGCCTCGGATTTATGTTTCATCAGATAAATGAATCCGTATCTTGAGTAATCATCCGTGAAAGTAATGAAATAGGAAAAACCACCTCTCGCATGTGTAGACATTGGACCGCATACATCACTGTGTACGAGTCCTAAGAGCTCGCTCGCTCTTACTCCATGTCCAGTGAATGGAGTCTTTGTCATTTTTCCTTTGAGACATGATTCGCAAGTGGCATAAGTTTGATATTCGAACGAGTCCAAATATCCTTCTTTATGTAACTTAGTTAACCTTGTCTCATTGATATGACCTAGTCTACAATGCCATAAGAAAGCCTTATTTAAATCTGGAGACTTTCTTTTTAGTGTGTTCTGGACATTGAAAATTTGGAGTTGGTTTAAAACATATATGCCGTTATTTAGTGTACCTGACCCAATCAAACCATGATTAAGGTGGATGTTGACAACATCTCTTACAAACGTGAAATCATAATCTTTATTTGATAACAAGAAAACTGATATGATATTACACGTTAAGCTTGGTACAAAATAACAGTTATGTAAAACCAAAATGTGTCCACTCGTCAATCCTAGGTGATAATCCCCGACGGACGCAGCTCCCACGCTAGCTCCGTTAGCAACCTTTAGGGTCATATCACCTTCCTTCAGCACTCTACGGTTTCTCAGTGCCTGCAATGAATTGCAAATATGAGATCCTGATCCGGTATCCAATACCCAGGAAGTAGAGTTGATCGACAGACAATTCTCAATTACAAACACACCTGAAGTCGAAGCCACAGCTTGCTTCGGTTCCTGGTTCTTGGCGTTCCACGCCTTGCAATCCTTCTTCCAGTGCCCTTTCCTGTGACAATGGAAACACTCATCCTGGCCAACTACCGGTACCGCAAGCTTTTTCTTTCCCTTCCCTCTCACCTTACTAACACCTCCTCTAGGTTTGGGTGCGGCCTTCTTCTTCCTTCCTTTGGCCCTAGCCTTGGACCCGGAAGAAGATGTACCGCCAACAAACATAGCGGGTGTTTCCCTTGCCTTCTGCAAGGTGCCCTCTGCATTCCTTAACATGTTCAGGAGTTCCGCAAGTTCAACTTCTTTTCCTTGAAGGTTGAAGTTGAGGATAAACTGGGCGTAGGTGGGAGGAAGGGACTGGAGAATAAGGTCTGTATAGAGCTCATTATCCAAAGTCGTCCCAAGGTCTGCGAGCTCTTCAATATAGCCGATCATCTTTAGGACATGTTCTCCTACTGATGACCCGACAGCCAACCTCGCTCGAAACAAGTTCTTAGAGGTCTCGTATCTTGCTATACGAGATTGCTCCCCATAAAGTTCCTTTGTATGGAGAAATATGCCATCTAGGGTCATATCCTCATGCCTCCTCTGATGTTCATTGTTCATCGAGGCAAGCACGATGCACTTGGCTCTTGCGCAATCTAAATCCCAGGTTTTGCGGATTTCCTTATCCGCATTACTGGATTTGGGACCAGGGACAGCAGGTGCCGTAGCGGTGAGGACGTACCCCAGTTTGTCATAGGTCAAAGCCATTTTGACATTCCGCAGCCAATCTTTATAGTTTGGCCCCGTCAGTATATTTTTCTCTAAAAGTAACTTAAGTCCAGTCATTTTCAGGGTCGCTGCAATTAGGAGAGAGAGAAGAAAACTCTTTAGAATGATGCTCTTACAAGTTTAGAGTGGTTTTTAGTTTATCTAAACTGGATGGCTCCCACTGTTTCTCGAATCCTTCCTCAAACCATAAAAGAAGAATTAGCCAGGACTATTCTCACCGTACAATACTTGCTTAACCGTTCAGCCAGGCTGGTGTCGGTACTTCGAGGGAGGTTTTCCAACGCTTTCGCGAAGTTCCTTAATTAAATAACCTCTTTTCTCTGGGGGCGTAACCCCGCTGACACTTTTCTGGACACCTACTAGGTTTATAGCATTGATCGTTAAGTGACGAATATCCTGATAAGTATCATATACTCACAGTAGGATCGGGATCCAAATATCATCATCTGATAATGTTGTAGGAATGCTACCAACATTCATCAAACTCAAAATGGTATGCATCTCTTTGCAAATTTCAGTTTCTTTATAAATTCCCGATATAAGTTTTTGCCCCATGCTCTTATGACCTTGGCGTTAGGTCAAAATGTCATAAGTCACATGTCAAGTTCTACCCATCATTATCTTGTCAATTTGAACCCATCCGTATATATCCTTGACGTTCGGCCAAAATGATAATACGACTGTCCCAAACCAACTCATCTATCTATGCAACAAATGAATATCCAGCAGCTACCAAACACTATGCCTTGGCGTTAGGTCAAAATACATAGCTTGAATACTACTGAATACCCAGATGAAATGACGGAGGGCTACGACTGGTTTTGGCGAAACCGTGAACGTAGTGAACTTGATATAACCGAAGGAACCTGATAGCTTTTAAAAGGAGTGGTTAAAGCTCCACATTTAAAAATATCTTTTTTAAAATAACCGAGTGGTTTCTTTTAAATTGTTCCAACGATTTAAACTTGGTTTATTTTCTTTGCATTATAGATAATGCGTCTCATCATTAACCTATCATTGCAGAAAACAACGAAAATACAACGTCCTCTTATGCCATCCGCATTCGCGACGGGGTCCCGTCATTACCCGTTAGGTTACTTAACTAACGACAGAGCGGGGGCTGGGCTAGCGCGGGTGCAAAACATAAGTGACGTCTAAATAGCTACAATATATATAGATATTTTACATTCGTCTGACGCAATGATATACATTCCAGAACACAGATAAACTTTATTGGATTTGCAAGCAATCTGTATTTCTTTTGAGCCTGCAAGAAAAGACAGATTACACAGTTGTGATGAATAGCCGTTACCCCACCCTCGACCCCTACGGGTACGGCAAACTACCCGCCCGGCAGTTTGTGTACCCCACCTTGGGTCAGTCCTAGGAGCAAAAACAGTAAAATGAAATAATACAACGGTGGCTACAACCGCAACCTGGATATGCCCCGCAAAATAATATTACAACAAATTACATTTACAACAAATGAATTAAATAATAACCCATTGCAAAACCCCGGCTATACACCACAACAGTCCAATACAGTTTATATGCACAAACAGATATAACCATTTCAGAAATGTGCAACCCCCTGCCAACCGACATACTAGCAGTTAGGGGAGGTTTACGAACACATTAAACAATCACAGATATAATCCAATATGCAAATACTGTACAATTTCGATCGATTAAACATCTTTAATATTGCTCCAAAAACTGCTCTGTAAAACTGAAACCTGAGCATATATTAAATATTCCAAAAAACACTAAATATAACAGGGGACCCACACATGAAATTTGGGTTCATGACTCGGCAACTCGGCCGCTGAACCGTGGCGGATCGCTTGGGATCCGCCGCGCTTCCGCGGCGCTTTAGCCGAGTCATGGGCCCAATTTTCTTGGGTGTTCTCCTGTAGGCTTTTCCAGCTTTCTGCACATGCCTGAATAATTTTAGGACATCATTTTAAATTCGACAGAAACTGATATTTTTTAGGGTTTTCCGGCTTCGTTTTTCCGTTCGAAATTCGTACAAATTTGCAATTAAGTTATTTATTGTTTAGCGAGGCTCTGATACCACTGTAAGTCGATGTAGTACACCCCAATACTTGTGGGGAGGCGGAATTTTCAAAAACGAACTTGTTTAGTGAACGAACATCGACTAACCGCTTGAATCGAAGCTAAACTATAAATAACCAAACACAAAGTGTTTCTTAACTATTGTGTTTAGGGATTATACCTAATGAAACCAGTCCTTCGTCTTTACGATCTCCTTGTTCTCCTCGGCCTTCTCTAGGTAGTAGACGATCCACCCGAGAGCAAAACTCCAAACTAAACCTCTAACTTGAGGTAACTAATCTTCTTGGATTGCTAATCAAAGAAGATAGAATGAAATAGAGTGATGGTTATGGATTGATTAGTCTTTATAATCCTTTGATCTCAACTCATGAGGTGTAAGGATTAGTCTTTTGAAGATGAGAGCTTGAGGAGAGAGAGTGTGAGAATGATTATAGAATAAAGTTATGAGTATCATAATAGATATGAAGCATTTTCTTTTGAGAAGAAAAGAATAAAGAGTGATGAATAATCATGCTTCATAAAATATCAAGTGGTGATTCATTAGCATGAGTCATTAAGCAATAAATGTGCATTAATGAGATGAATGAATCACCCTCATGACTCTTATAACTCATTCAATGTATATGACACATAACCCTCCTTAGTCACCATCTTCTAGAAGCTTCTCGTACAATTACGAGAACGCCCCTCCAATCCGCAAAAATACGGAAAAACTTTAGACTGTAAAAATCCAATAACCGGATACCAGTAACTGGCTTAAACCAAAGCCGACTGGTAAAAACTGTCCAAACGACGTAAGTATGTAAACACACATACGCGTCCGAACCCTTGTCGTAAAACCATACGACCTCTATATCGTTTTGCCTGGAGTAGGAAACTCTCTGTGTGGGACTCTAGAGACTCGACTACTACGCTGGCAGTGGGTTTAACCACAGACCGCAAGCGGCACTAGCTGTACGTAACGGTCCCCAGGTAGTTGTCGATAAGAAGGCCGATGAGGAAACCCATCCGAACTCCTACTGAGTCTGATGTGACAATCTCCATACAGTCTGGTCCGTTCGTCCAATACTATCGCATATCGGGCCTAGGGGGACGGCAAGCATCAGTCCCCTAATAGCGGTATAAGTCGTGTCGGAGGGAAGCCCATTACTCCCTGAGAAACTACTGGAACCTACCAGCAAATCTCGCTTGCCCTAGCCAGGGACTTTGCGTAATGGCTCTCTGACACAGCGCGATATCTACTCCCAATACCGGGAGGGACGAATCCTGTCTAACCGCCACTGCCTCCAAGTGCTCGGGACTGCACCCAACTGCTACCTGTTTGCACGACTCCTTTGAGCCGTGGTAGGGTAGCAATCTAAGAACAGTGGGACACACTCGAGGCGAAGTAGCAGTGTCAAGTCTGCGGACTACGCTGTACTCATGTCACCTGGGAACTGTTCACTGACGACTGGTATAAAACCAACCAACAGTTTCCTGTGAGTCATGTCCGGTGTACCCGTAACCTAACGAGCACCTATATACTATCTCCAGTACGACGTACTGACGGCTGTGGGACAGACCATCTCCCCAACTGGGATGAGAAGCGTACACACTAGTCTACTCCGGAGTATCGATGCTCTGTCTCGATAATCCAACGACCAGGGACCTGAATAAGGATGTGCTTGTAGACTACCCAGCCCCCACTAGTGTGACTTCCATCACAACGCTGGTAGACAAGAAAGATCCTAAGAGCTCTATCAATACGTACACTCACATATTAAGATAGAAAAACCAAGTAGCATACTACCATGTTTAGCAAGACTGTTATATACATGTGAATATCCCAAGCTTCCATTAAGTAATATACAAACTAGTATGATACAGTAATGGCCTTCTAGGGCATAAACACTAACATGTTCCCCCGTAAGTCATAAGGATCTTACAAAAGGGTTTTCTCCTTACAAGTCGAGAGGACTTATAAGGGTTGTTCACCATATGGACATATCTCTAGCCACGGGTAGGACTTGGTCAGGGAAATGTTTATTCGCGCCCATGGATTGTATACAAGGGTCAGTATTGAGCCACTTGTAGGTCCATATCGAAGGTTGTGGGAGTTGCTTAAGAACATGTTAATGTTTCTGTAACTTAAGACTTTCAAATTTTATGAGCCGTGAGGGTCCCATAAGAGAGTTCTCTTTACGAGTCGTGAGGATCTCGCAAGTGTAGTTTCTCCTTAGGGATCGTGAGGATCCCTAAGTGTGCTGCTCTCTTGTGAGTCGTAAGGATCTCACGCGGGTGGTTTCTCCTTACAAGGTCGAGAGGGCCCTGTAAGTGTCTTTTAACGAGGTTGCGCCCTTTCGGGTTTTCACAAACACTCGCCGGTAGCCCTGCTGTTTTTACTCATGGAGCCCTTTCGGGTTTTCATCCGTGCCCATTTTGCTTATGGACATACCGTCTTTTTTTTATTCTTTTTATTCTTTTTTCTAACGAGATTGCGCCCTTTCAGGTTTTCACAAGACGCGCCGGTAGCCCTGTTGTTTTTACTCACGGAGCCCTTTCGGGTTTTCATCCGTGCCCTTTTTGCTTATGGACATACCGTTTTTATATTTTTTTATTTTTATTATATTTTTTTTATTCTTTTTTTTTGTCGGCTTTGGGATGTCGCGATCCATCGTAGTTTATCGACATCTCGGTCATTAGCTAGTTTTAGGACGTAGTGGTCCGTCATTGGTTTAACGACGTTTCAGTCTTTCGCCAGTTTTAGGACATAGCGGTCTAACCTTAGTTTAAAGACGTTTCGGTCTTTCGCCAGTTTTAGGACATAGTGGTCCATCGTTAGTTTAACGACGTTTCGGCCTACAGCCAGTTTTAGGACATAGTGGTCCATCGTTAGTTTAACGACGTTTCGGTCTATCGTTGCCATATTTGAGGCGAGTTTCTAGTTTACTGACTTTTTGGTCTATGGGGCTTTCCCTGAGCATGATGCTCCCGGCATATCCATCTTTCTCGGAGCATGTGGTTGTGGCGGGCTCACCTTCCAGTTTTCGGACAACGCGAACTTGCCCTGTTGGTATTGGTCTTCGACCTAGTTTTTGAAAACGTAGCAGTTTTCGATCGGATGGCCCAACACTCGGTGGTAAGGGCAGTAATTAGGATTGTCGACATCATTCAGTTGTTGCTGGTGTTTCGGCTCCGGTAGAGTGATAAGCCTGTTGTGCACTGTCGCTTCGAACAGCCTCCTTGTTTCATCCTGGGGAAATGAGTAAGGACGTTGCAACCTCTCATAGAGGGGTTGCCGCTTGTTGTTTTGGCGATCAACCGGTTTAGGGCCACTCGATTGTTGTTGAGTGTTGGCGACGAAGGTCGTTTTTCCCTTTCCTTTATCCTTTTTGTTCGCCCCGTTGTTTGTGGGTCTGAGATTCTCTCCGGGTATCGCAGAATTGCACGGCTGAATGTTCTCGCAACTCCTCAATCCTTCAGAGATGGACTCCTTGAAGAGAGGGGTGAGGGCTATTTTTTTGTCGGAATCGCTCCCGAAGGTGAGAACACGTGATCCCCCGGGATCAACCCTATGACAATTGTCGGCAATTCTTTTACGCTCATCTGTCGTATTTTTTCGCTGTCTACGAGCTTCCCGCTTTGTTCTGTTGACGTATTGCATGTGAGCAACATACCCTTGCCACCAACACTTAAAGGAGTCGCGGTCTTCAGTGGGATGTGCGATCTTCTGATGATATAAGCAGTAATTAGGATGCATCTCTACTCCTCCGAGAGTGTTTTATTCAGAGGGTGGAAGTTTCATTCCCATTGATATGGCTTTAGCAAACATTTTCCTCGTCTTGAATTTGTTTTTATCCGCAGCGGATGTCTTTTGATTTGATGGGAGTGCCTCGACTCTTTCATCTAGTCGCCGGCGTTTGGCTCCTTCCAATATGGCCATCTCACGCTCCTGATTGGCTTTACTTTTCAGACGAATCTCATTCAGGAAGGCGTCGATCATCTCGTCTGACGGCCACAGAAGTTCTGGTTCAGGACCTCCCCCCCCCCCCCCCGTTTCTCGGTGCAAGGAGCTTCTTTATCATCTATCGACGAGTGAGAGATTACATGACAACTTGCTACGTAGTCTTCAGATTCATCTGATGAGTCTTCTCCATCATCTCCGTCTTCAAGGACGTGGCCAAGGAACTCCTGGAGCGTGATGGGAGTCCGCGCTTTCTGGTTATACTCTTCCAATGCGTCGATTTGTTTCCGTGGGTCCGTGCTCTTGTCTCCAGGTTTCACGGGCTTTTTGGATCTTTTCTTCTTCTTCTTTGAAGATTTCGACAGCTGGGTGTGAGTGCTTGGGCCATCACCACCGGTCTTTGGAGTTGGGCGTGGCTTCAGCATCCCTTCAATGATCTGGGGTTCTAGCAGGTTCTCCCACCTGATCGCCAGGCATGTCTGGAGATCGTTCAGCATCCTCTTGGTTTTGGTTGATAGCACAACCTCCCACGGAGCTTCTTCAACAAAAGAACAAGTTGCCCCCGGCGTGCCCGTCTTCTTTGGAGTGTGCGGCTGTGGTGGGCTTACTTTCCACTTTTCAAACAGCGCAAACTTGCCTTGTAGGTACTGATCCTCGATCCATCCCTTAAAGACGAAGCAATCCACGATCGGGTGACTTACCGTTTGGTGGTAAGGGCAATAATTGGGATTATTCACCTCGCTGGGTTGCGGTGGTCTCCTTGGATTCGGGAGATAGATAAGCCTATTGCGCATCGCCAGCTCGAACATCCTCTTCGTTTTATCCCGCGGGAATGAGTAAGGGCGCTTCATTTTCTCATTATAATACCGCCGTCTCTCTTCCAGTTGATCCGCTAGCTTTGGGGCACTGGGCTGCTGTTGGGTGTTCGCAACGAAGGTCGCCTTCCCTTTACCCTTGTCGTTTCGGGGTTCCGGCTTCGGAGGAGACGGTCTGTGACCCATTTGATCCATCTGGGCTAGCTTATCAATTAAAGCCTGGAACGTGGTCGGTTTAAAGAACATCATGAACTGTGAGATAGTTGCATGAGGATCTAGGGTGCCCACGAACATGCCCACCGCCGGCGCTTCTTCAATGCATTGTTCGCACTTTGACCACAAGTTCCGCCATCGGATTGCATATTGAACCCAAGTCTCGTCCGGCTTTACTCTCGCATTAATCAAAGCTGTTATTGGAGTACGCTCACTGGCACTTGCGAAGCGCTGGGTAAACAACAACTCCATTTCAGCGAAGGTCCTGACGGAGTCATTTAGGAGTTCGGAGTACCACTCAAATGCCGTCTCCGATAAGCTACCGACGAACTGGCGAAGCAACAATTTATCATCACCGCCGGTGTTACCGCAAAGAGCCCTGAATTGAGCGATATGCTGATGTGGATTCCCTACCCCTTTATATACGTGGAACTTAGGGATCGTATATCCCGGCGGGTAACTGATTTGGTCATACCAGCCTGGATAGGGTCGCCCCGTTTTGACAACTTGACCAGCCGCTTCATTTTCCTGATGAGCTCGTATTTGCTGAGCTATATAGTCATCCAGTGCGGCCTTGGAGATAGTTTCCTCCTTGGCTGCTGAAAGAGCCGGAGGTGGATTTGATGTCTCCCCTCCGTCGTCTCCAACAATGATTGGAGGGTCTTCAGCTGGAGGGTCAGGTTGTAACATCATCCCGACCATGTCTTGGAAGAGAAGTGCCATTCGCTTTATGTTAGCCGCTTGCTCTGCGGCTTCTTTGTCCTTCCTTTCGAGGACTCTGCGTAAGAAGTCAGCATCAGTTTCTTGTTCGTGGCGCTGTTCTGATGATGCCTCCGGGCTTTCTTTTCGCTCGGTAAGTGCGGCCATTGTAGTCAGCATCTCTTGAAGCTTCTGCTGTTGCTGTTCTTGAGCTCTCGTGATGGATCGGGTGAGTGGTCGGTGGCCCGTAGAAGCGCGGCTATCCTCTTTCCCGGATGCCATATAGACAGTGTGCACCACCATGCCCCCAGACTTGGGGCATTTAGATTCAGTGTCTTTGCGATTTGCCAAAGACGCAGGGATCTTCTCCGACCTCCTTCTTTTGTGAGCGGTCGAAGTCGAGGGGGCCGTTGTAGTGGGCACCCAAGTAGCTGCTGCTTTTTCTGGCTTGACAGAGTAGTTCTTCTCCTGCCGAACCTTCATCTTTTTCTGTTGGCGGAGATAGTCTTCATCCAGTACGGAGGCTTGGACTTGACGCCAGACCTTGTGAATTTTAGATGACAGCCGTTGAGGGGGCTGCTCCAGCTTCACCTTTGGGGCATTATCCACAGGTGTAGGAGATCTTTTTAATACAGCAGTTGGCGAGTTTTTGCGTACCCTTCTTAGAGGTTCAAAGCTATTCCCGGTCAGAACAGCAGCATCGATTTCCACAATCGGAGCTGGCGGAGTTAGCCCAGAGGGGGGTTGCCCCCAGCCTTCCTTACCCGACGCCAGTGACGACGGCGAGCATGTCGTGCGATTGGAGTTGGTTTAGCCGTAGGGGTGACCTCCTCATGCCCCCTGTGTTGGTCAGAATTCGCTGTTATCAGCCTTTTAAAGACCGACGTCCGTTGAATGGGGACGGCCAACCTATCAAAAGCAGACTTCCGAGTAGGGGAAGCAACCTTGGTGGTTTCGCCTGGAACGGGAGCAGAAATAGTCAGTCTTGTGAAGACCGACCCTTTGGTATGAGAAACCGCCTTAACGATTTTGGGAGCAGGGATGGCTATCCGCTTTGGGATAACGCCTTCTGGTATTGCAGGCTTCTTCATGGGCCCGTTGGAGCTCTGGCCTAGTCTGTTAAACACCGAGGCAGTGGAGTTGGGCGACCCGTTGAAAAGGGTTGCGGTAGTTGTAAGCCGATCAAAGACCGACTTCTTTGGAGCTTCTTGTGACGGTACAGGGGCGTTGAAGCTCATGGGTGGGAGTATGGTCCTGAAGAATAGTCCAGTGGTGGCTTGAGTTACCTACTCCGCTGGCATCTTGAAAAGGGAGGCCGCTTGGGGCCCGTAAGTCACTCCTCCAGCAAGGACGGAGTGAGAGTTGCAGTTACAGGTAGTGCAGTTTGAAGCCATTGATCTTCTATTTTCTGCACGGAGCAAGACACCAAATCTAAGTACCTCAAATCCACAGGCAACCATAGCAAGCCGCGATTCGTTCATGAATACGACACACGAAGTGTGGAGTGGAAAGAGGATGAGGTCCCACCGGGCGTGCCAGAATCTGTTCCCCTCCGCATCACGGAGACGCGACCGCGTAGGTTCATCTTAACGGGAACGTTTGGATACGTTAGCCTAATCCCCAGACTAAAATCAACTTAACAGGATCGTTTGGATCCGACAAGAGAGCAATTGGCTCTATTGTTTAGTTTAATGACATTGCGGTCAATTTCCAGTTTAGGGAGATGGTGGTCCATCATTCCCATTTGGGGACGAACATTAGTTTAAGGACATTTCGGTCCAACGTTCCCATTTTGGGATGAATATTAGTATAAGGACATTTCGGTCCACGATTTTAAGGACCCCACAGTCCGTATCGATGTGTGGTTATCAGGACCCGTCACCTCTCTGAAGACGTTGAAGGATTACAACGATAAATATCAGAGGAGTTCGGAGATGTACCCTTGAACCGGGTGTAAATTGGTTTAAGAGAGCAGTCGTGCTCAGTCAATGTTAATTTGAGGACTTATGGCCATGATTGGGTTAAGTCCAGTTGAAAATGTTCAACATTTTATTTGTGTTTGGCCTGTCAGGACTTTATTTGGGCTCTCCCCTTTTTAATAATGCACTGCATTTTTTTATTTGGTCCGATAGACCTTTTAATTGGGCTCTGCCCTTTTTTAATAATGCATTGCATTTTTATTTGGTCTGATAGACCTTTTAATTGGGCTCTGCCCTTTTTAATAATGCACTGCATTAAATGTTCTGACAATGCCCCACGTGGCTTGTCAGGCGCTTTGCGCCAATTGAGGAGCGCAAGGCGCAAATTCATGTGGAGGTGACACGTGTCACGCGCTGGTGAGCGCAAGTCTGTTAGTGCAGTACGCTGCGTCAGTGCGCTGCTGCCACGTGGCGCGCTCTGGTGACTTGCACCAAACCAAGAGAGCAGTGCTCTGTTTTAAAAGCGCATAGCGCAGTCTGTTCTGGGGATGACACGTGGCGCTCTCTGGTGGCTTGCGCCAACCCGAGAGCGCAACAACGCAATTTTTTCAAGTGCAGGGCACTGTTCAATATCTTAATCCGATTTTGGATCAAAGAAGAGAATCATCTAAGATCCCAGAACCAATGGTTCATCAAAAGGCAATGCCTTTATTTAGATCAGAAAGATCTAAAGAAGAAGTAAATTACTTCTTTTTATTATTATATATTTTTTATTCAAGATCTTGATCTTGTTTTAGATCACTGATATTTTTAGAAGAAAATTCTTCTTTTATTCAAAGGTTTTTACCTTTTTCTTTCTCTGAGTTCTTTCAAAGTTTTCAGAAGATTTCTCTGAGTTCTTTCTGTGTTAATCTCAATGTGTTTTAGACTTGGAGTCTAGGGGCCTTTTTATAGTGCCATTTGATTTGTTAAATCAGTTAAAGAGATCTTTCTTTGAGTGATTTAGGGATTTTTCCCCACCGTTGGATCTTTGATCCAAGGGCTTCTGTTTTACAGAAAATAATCTTCTTATTTTAATAAGATCAAAAAGATCTTTCTAGAATTTTAATTCTGTTTTAGTGCTGGCACAGTTGGCGCAAGCGCACCTGCGCTTGACACGTGTCGCGCAGCGCAGCGCAACTGCGCTGCCACGTGTCGCGCAGCGCAACTGCGCTGCCACGTGTCGCGCAGCGCAACTGCGCTGCCACGTGTCGCGCAGCGCAGAGCGCAGGTCAGCTAAGCGTTGCTTCCTTTATTATTATTTGAATTTCTTTTAAAACAGAGCCTTGCTCTGATTGGGGGAAACTGAAGTATTGCTTCATTTCCCGCCTAGGAATTTGAACAGAGCTTTGCTCTGATTAGGGTAAACATGGAACATCTGTTTTGATGTGGTAGTCAAAGAGTTTGACTTCATCAAAATGGTAGATGAACCTTGTATATACAAAAAGGTAGTAGAGAGTATGGTGGTAATCCTCGTAGAGTACGTGGATGACATACTCTTGATAGGGAAGTAGTTTCCTATGCTACGCTCGGTCAATCTCCGCTTATCACAAGGATTCTCCATATAGGATCAAAGTGATACCTCCTAAATCCTGGGTTTGGATCTATGAGATAAATCTAATTGGATGTTAGGATACTCACTAGTTGTAGTGAGATAGTATCAATCGATCCTGGGGAAAATCACTGGAAAGGTTCCAGGGTAATAAGAATGACTGAAAGTCAGTCGCAGGCATTGTCTTTATCCTCAGTGGAGGAACGGTATGTTGGAAGAGTTCGAAGCTAGATACCGTGACTTACTAGACGATTAAAGGCAAGATACATCGTTACCAAAGATGCTACCAAAGAGGCAGTCTGGGTGTGTATTAGTTCATGAGATGAACTTCGTTCCTACCATTGTGTGACAATGGAGTTGTGGCTTATGCCTAGGAACGCCCGTCCCATCAGTGATCCAGACATATTCTAAGGCAGTGTCACCTGATCATGGAGATGGTTGATCTCCAGGGGATCGAGGTCAGGAGAGTAGACTCAGAGGACAACACGGCGGATCCACTCACAAAGGCCTTTTCCCAGAGAGAGACTTTTATGGGATGGTTGAGTATGAGATACTACCACCACTATTATCAGATGGCCCTAGTGCAAGTGGGAGATTGTTAGTTATATGTATGCCCTAGAGGCCATTACTATAGATGAGATGTATATTCTAGTGGATGCTTGGACATATATAGGGAGGACTTTCTTGCTCGACATGATAGTATGCTATCTAGTTACTCTTTACCTTAACATGTACATTGATTTTCTCTCTGTTACATGTTAGTAAAGCCCTTAGGATGTGCACTTGACTACCTGGACTATGATGCAGATCATACTAGTGGGGACAGAGTAGTCCATAAGTACATCCTTTAATGTCCCTAGTCGTGGGTGTATCAAGACAGGGCATCGATATACCAGAGTAGACTAGCGTATACCTTCTCGATCCATATAGATGGGCGATGGATGATCCCATATCCATTGGTGTTTGACATCAGAGATGATATACGAGTGCTCAGTAGAGACTGGGTACATTAGATGGACTCGCCGAGAACTTCCAGATGGTATTATACCTCACGTCAGATGGCAGTTCTCTGGTGACACTGGTACAGGTTAGTCTGTAGACCCGAGATCGTCATAGAGTCTTGTGTGATTCCCACTGTGCTTTGATTTCCACCTTACCACGTCCAAGAGGGCGTGCAAAACGGTGGTTTTTGGGTACATTCCCGAGTCACATGGAGGCAATGAGCGATAGGAGGGGTTTCGTCTCTCCCGGTATTGGGGGTTGATTTGCGCTATGCTCGATTGGCCATTACAGGGAAGTCCCTGGCCAGGGCTGGTTTAGAGATTTACTGGTAAGTGTTACCAGTAGTTTCTCGACCCGTTATAAGCCTCGCATCGGCATGACTTATTGGTTATTGGGGTTTGACGTTTACCACCCCTAGACTTGATATGCGACATATCAGACGAGGAGACCAGACTGTACGGTAGTGTCACTGTCAGGATTTTTGCAAGAGTTGGAGCGGGCTTGCTTGCTGATCTTTTGATCGCGCAATATCCGGGTAGCCGTTAAGTCCAGCTAGTACCGCTGACGGCTTGTGGGTGCTTGATATGATCACCACCTACTGCCGGCGTATTGACGAGTCTTTAGAGTCCTACATAGAGGTTTTACTGGCTCAGGCAAAATGAAATAGGAGTGCATATGTGATATGTGCAGGACCAAGAATAATGCGAGTATATGATACCGTATTCTATTCTCGCGATGTTTGTATCGATCGGTTATATGTGATATAACCAGATTATCGAATCAAGGGTTGATTCGATAAGTCGATACGTTGGATGTTAGTCGGTTATATATGATATAACCGGATTATTAAGTCAAGAGTTGATTTAATAATTTAGTGTATAATTATATATGTGATATACTAATTTACATTAACTAACATTGGTTCACTTAAACATTTGTTTTTCTCACTTTTGCACAACTTAATATATATGTGATATATATTTATTTGTGTTCATTTTGTATCATGGTTGTTGATACAACTTACATGGGTGTATAGTACTTATACCATACTAATTATAGTGTTAGGCTTTTATATTTAAAGTAATTCTAAAATTAGTGGATGATGAGCTCACATGCATGAAGCTTCATGAAGCTTAGGGTTGCATTGACTTAGTCTACTAGTTTTGTTTTACTTGAGATATTAATTAACCTAACCATTATAATGTAGCCATGGTTATGTCTCTACATGAGTTAATATATGATATAAACTCACCCATGGTTCACTCTCTCTCTTGATTAGTTTTTCATTCTCATTTTTTAGCTCATTTTCTTCCTCCTTCAAAAGCTTGCTAGGGTTTGAAAAAGAGAGAGAAATATAGTGAGAAAAGAAACTCTAAAGTGTACCAATTTCCTATTTCTCCATCCTCTACTAGATTAGCACTTTAGTATAGGGTGTTTGCTTCACTTTGGTGAAGTGGTAGCTTGAGTTTGTATTCTTTCGACGTAGATCATATTCGGCCTCGAAGACTTCAAGCAAAACCGTTTCTATCTTCTCATGGAGCCGTCCGAGAGTCTGGAAGCACCATGATCGCAGCGAAGGGACTACTACAAGGAGCTTATGAAGTGAAGGACCGATCTACAAAGGTTGTATTTCGTATTCACTTAGTTGTAAATGGTATTTACTTGCATGTGAAACCCTAATAATCTAGCAAAGATCTTGTTTAGGGTTGTTCGGCACGGCTAGTTTTTTAATCGGGCATGGTTGATGCCTTGTAGAACCTTGTTAGAGTAGCTGATCGAACAGATCGTCGATGTGCGGGAGTGGATACTTGTTCTTTATAGTTATTTCGTTCAGAGCTCTATAATCAATGCACATTCGATATGAACCTTCCTTTTTCTTCACAAGTAGAGTGGGTGATCCCCAACTTGAAGTGTTGGGACGAATCTATCCTTTCGCCAATAATTCGTCCAACTGAGTACGGACTTCTTTCAAACTTTCAGGGCTTAACCAATATGGTGCTTTGATCACCGATTGTGCTCCAGATACTAAATCAATGCTGAATTCAATAGCTCGATCGGGAGGCAAATCTGATATGTCTTCAAGAAATATATCGTCGAACTCTGGAACTACCTCTGGATTCGATCCTTCCTCCGCTTGAAGTGTTGCAATCACTGCCTTCTTTGGTTTTGCCTTGTATGTGCTTGGCTCCAGGGTACGGTCTCCACTTTTGAAATAAAAGACCGGATGGTCTGGAATCCCGAACACTACCCTCATTTTACGACAGTCTATAGTTGCGTAAAAAGTTTCGAGCCAATCCATACCCAAAACGACATCAAAATTTGGTATGTCTAGCACCTTGAAGTCAGCATAGAATTCTTTGCTGCAGACGACCACTGGACACAGGTTGTATCATGTTGTTGCTTTTAGAACGCCGTTCCCTGAACTAACATTCCAGTTGGATACGAGAGGTTTGACCGGAATCGCATGAGTTCGGACGAACCGTTGCGACATAAAGCAATGAGATGCTCCGGTATCGAAGAGTGCTAGTGCAGGAAGTGAGGCTACTAAGATCGTACCTAAATTATGTGGGATAGGTTTTAGGTATAAGGAAAAGATATATGGGTATGTATATAAACTGAAAGTAAGTTTGAAAGGAAATTGTTACCAGTAATGACTTGGCCGGTGTCTTCAGTTTCTTCCACAGTCATTGTGAAAACCTGTCGCCTCGGTACATTCCACCTTGCTGGAGGAGCATTCCTCTGCCCGTTCCTTTGTACTTGAGGTACGTTCCTTTGAGCTTGATGGAACTGACGAGAAGGAGGTGCAATCGGTCCACGAGGAGGTGGAGCAGGAAGAGCTAGTCTCGGATCAGATGCCTGGATGGCTCAGCGTTGCGGGTAAGTAATTGCCGGTCTAGGTGCAGCATTTGGGTTATGTCTGAGAGGACAAGACCCAATGTCATGAGTGGATGAGCTGCAGACTAAGCAAAGGTGATTTACACGCCAACAGTCCTCCGCCAAATGTCCATCTCTCCTACAGTAGGTACAAAAGGCTGGATTGGGCCGGTTGTTCGGTACTCCTGGTCTCCTGGGCACAAATTATGGTCTTGAAGAGGCTCCTCCTTCCATCTGAGTGGCAGGACGTTTCATCCCGGCAGAGTGAGGTCTGCCTTTCATCTTCACCACTGCCTCATATTGGCGGGCAGCTTTCATGGCCAGCTCGTGGGTTGGGAAATCCCCTATAGCTAAGGCAGCTTGAATTTCCGAATCTAACCCTTGCAGAAATCGTCGGGATCTGATCTCAGCAGTTGGTATCAAATGTGCAACAAACCTGTTAAGTTCTTGTGTTAGCTGTGTAGTATGTGTTATTTGAAAATCGAATATTGAGACATATCTTACCTACTGAGCATGGTAAGCTCGGCGTCATACTCATCCACGGACTTGGTCCACATCGAACCCTGTTGTAGATGAATAAATTGTTGCTTCATGTCAAATCGGGCAGTCTCTGGGAAGTATTTCGCGTCGAACATGTAGCGAAAAGTCCTCCATTTGATAGGTTAGTCAAGACGGCTTTCTGCCGCCTTCCACCAAACTCGTGCATTGCCAGTGAGTTGCAGCTTTGCAACTCGAACCCAAGCTATCTCTGGCACTTGTGTTGCTGCCAGATCATCCTCAATACTCTGAACCCATTCTTTAGCTTCCAGAGGGCTCTCTTTTCCCGAAAATTGTTTTGGGTGCAATGCCCGGAATTGCTTTACTTCGGGCGCTTCCGCTTCTGGACGGTTCATTAGAATAGCAGTATGCTGCTGCTGTCCTTCCAGAAGGCTGTGGATTGCCTCAAGCAGTACCGTCTACTCATTGATCGAAGCAGCCACGGTAGGCGTAAGCGGTAGAGGTGGTGGAGTGTTGTTGAATTTGGTGCTGGTGTTGTTTGGAGAATCCATAACCTTGAAAGAAAATTTTGGGTTAGGATAGATTCAAAATATATGAAATTGTAAGATTCAAGGAATATGAAATGTAAAGAATGTTTTTAGTTGTTGATTCTTGTGTTATATTGCTTAGAACTTCATGCAGAATAGACCTGCTTGTCCATGCAGAACTGACCTGCATGTCCATACAGAGCTGACCTGCATGGGCTGCCAACAAAACCTGTCACGCACTGCTTCCCGGTGTACGAGGAGGGGACGCGGCGAGGCCCACTACGTATTTACTCCGAAGTAAACACGCTAAGCGTATCTAAGCAATATAAAGTAAATGTATACAAGAAAGAATGACAATAGATGTAGATGAACAACAACTTTTATTTATTAACAATTCTTTACAAGTACAACTGGAAATGTAAATACATGAATAGAAAGCAATGCCTAAACAATGGCATAACAGAAATGAAAAGTATGTACAAGTGCCTACAGCTCTGGGTCAAAGGCTAACTGCTCCAAATCTTCGGTGCTGGGCTCGATCTCCAGTGATTCCGATCCACCTGACAACATTCCAAAGAAAGAAGAAAATGTATGTCGTCGGCGAACAATCGCTCGGTAAGTCCCAAAGGTGAGTAGAGATAGAATAGACAAAAGAGAATATAACTAGTAATATTTGATTATAATATTAACGCAGTTGTTTGTAGCTTGGTACAGAATATGCCGGTGTATACGAGAGGAGTTCCACTATCCGGAGACTAAGGTATACGGAGCACAAGGAACCGTTCAGCCATGGTAGAACATCAATGGATATTCAGGTTAGGTGTATTAAGGTTACAATCTCGTGCCACTTCTAACGCATTCCGTACCAATCCACCCCTTTAAAAACCCCGTAATGTCTTTTGTATTGATTATATTGTTTTGTTATATAAATGGATGACTTGCCGAAATCATAATATCAGTAAACGGAATGGATATAAATGGATAGTCATGTAAACGGAGTATATCCATGGTTCGGTTCGGTCAATATAGATTGATATAGATTGAATAGACGGATTCACGGATTCATGTTGTATTGTAGTTTATACTTGAATCATATTCAAGTCAGATTGATTAGATTAAGACTCAGTTTGAGTCAGACACTTAAAAAGAAATTGAAGTCCTGAATTAGTTTTGATGTTATCGGTAATTGTTGCACATGGACGGCAGTATTTGTGTCTTTTTCCAAGATAATTACTGTGTTGATACACCGTTGTTAGATTGTCTATCTTAGATAGGCAAGCACCCACTTTCTCCGGCTCCCCGAGGCTCAAGAGAATCGGTCTCGCTTAAACCTATATTTACTGGGGTCCTTATTGTAATTTAGTATAACTTGAGGGGGTTTTATGTAAAAATAGTTTTGATATAATTTCAAAATGCACCTCAAGTAGTTAGTTATCGTCTTTAGGGTTTTCATAGATGTATATTTTATAAAAGTGAAATTTCTAGTGAGTAGAACCCAGTTTTCATTGTTCATGGTATTTTAATAAACTATTGGAATTGTATTGTAATGAATGGTACTTTCATGTAATTGTGATTCTTTTGATTTAGAAAACTTGAAATATTTGTATAATATATTTAAAATAGATCTGTTGATAATATATATATATATATTTAATAAAAATAAATTTTATTTATTTAATAGAAATCTCATTTTCTTAAAAATAGTATTAAAAATTCCATCAAAATCGAATGCTCTTTGCGAAGGTCTGCATCTCGCTCTACTAGGCCCGAGGATATGCGATAACCCGCACCATCCCGATCAGGGTTCCCAAAATGGGTTGTAGAGACGTAATTGCAAGAAATTAGTTAACACTCTTTTTAAAGAAAACGGTTTTGTAATAGTTTAGGGTATTTTATTGTAACTCGTAATATTCCCATAAATATTGTCCAAAAGTAAATCGTGTTATATCCAATATATGTGTTGTGATGAGATAGGTCCTTATCTCATGAATTTTCTAAAGGTAATACAAATAAATATGTTGAATTATGTTGAAATGTAAAGTATATGGTATTTTACCGTATAAATGCTATAAAAGTTGCATAAAAGATTCTTTTGAGATGAAGCTTGTTCTGATATATTTATTTATGTTGATTACACCTTATGAGAGAATATGGTATTTTTTTGTTTAAGAAATATAGAATTTTTTTAAAGAAAAACGAATCGGAAATTGGATTAACTCCGCTTCCATCGGGTTTTGAAGAATGAAAGTTTTAGAATTGAAAAAGAGAGGGGGAGGTGGGACTTACTGGCTACAAGGATGGATGTGAGGTAGGGTAAGACTAGGAAAGTGTCGGGGTGTCGTTTCGTCGCCGGAACTTCGTCGGAACTTCACCCTTTGCTAACTCCACTTGCACAACTTCTTGGACTTGAGAATTTTTTAGAGTTTTGGCACTTGATTTCATAATGATGACTGCCAAAGGGTAGGGTTGTATTTATAGAATAGGATTAGGGTTTAGGGTATGAATTTGAGCATTAAAATGAATTTAATCATGGAGTAATGCTCCATTTTAATTCTCTGGAAAAAGTGCAGAAAAAATAAACAACATGAGAGTAGTGGGGTAGGCCAAGGGGTGCCAGGCAAAAGAAATGGGAACCATTACCTACGGTCGGCCTGGAGGTACCGGTATTTGGAAGCATCTCGCCGGTCGTTCCCCGGTTGTGAGGCTTGGATCTTTGGCCGCGTGTCACTCTCGCTTCATATACCCCAGTGCACATGTTTGATTATTCTGTAACTCATTATCTTACGTGTAGTACACGTGTAAATCGTTGGGCTTCTAAAAGATTAAAAGAAAAAAATAATAAAAAGATTTAATTAGTTTAATAAGAGTTAGGTTTTAGAATAGTTATACTTTTGTGGATAAGTATGGAAAATTGAAAGAAAATAAAAACTAGCAAATAAAAAAGTAATATCTTTCTACCGGTGTAGTGGAATCCATATATGCTGTCAAGGCTTTCATTAGATATAAGATTGGATATACAGGATACAAGTAATTTGACATGGGATAAAATGACCCACCTTGTGAGCAGCAGAATGCAACAGAAAGGACTGACACACTAAGGGCCTGTTTGGTGGCAGGATTAGTATGGATTTGAATTGTGGAATCCTATTGATGGAGCTCCTTTTCGGGCCTCCGTCACATGTTGTCTTCCATTGATCTCGCGGTGAACTTAACTGATTATCCTTTGTTGCGTGTGGGTCTCAATGGGTTTTTTGAGGAAGAGGTGAGGTGAGGATGCTGATCAGTCGAAAATACTGCATCTTTAGACCGGCAATTTCCCTATCATTTGCACTCATCTAGAAGTGTTCGGCATTTCATATCGCACATATTAGCAAATCAGTCGTTAAATATCAGATTGCATGTGTTAGACTCTAAAACCGGCACTATAAAGGAAATTGACTGCATTTCATAGCATGGCATCATTCCTATATATCGCAACTTGTGTTTCGAAGTCTGTGCAGGACATTACAGGAGATCGGTCAAATTTACAAACAAAGACTGTTAAAAAGACGCCAACTCATGGATTTGGAATCTGGTATTGATCTAAAAAGAATTCAGAGACTCGACATATCAGGAAATACATCAAAGTACAGTAGAAGCCAACAATGCAAAGATGAAGCCCTAAGACCACCACATGGCCGCGGTTCCGCGGCCGGAGCCGCCTTGCGCCGTGGAACCGCTGTGGCTATGCCACCTCATCATCATGGCTTTGCTCTGTTATGCTCCCCTCAGCTCCTACATCTCATAAAACTACTGCAAATTCCAGAATGATCCTGAAGCTTCTGCCAGATCAGCAAGCCCTAGGATTCCTAACTAAACACCCCTAGCTTCCTTAACAAGCTTCACTTAAACTCTATTAAGGACCTAGAACCTTCCCCCTAACCTCCTAGCTTAGGGTAGAAGCTAATCCCCTAACTAACTATTTCTAGAAGCCTCTTCCTCTAACTAACTTTTGGAGGGAAAACTCAAATTTGAATTCCTAGACCTAGGGTTTGGAAAACCTATAAATAGACCCCTAAGGCTCACTTGAAGGGGCTAATCAATCATTAGTTGTTGAATCCTTAGTTGATCAATCTCTAATCTCCCCCATTCTTCATCTTCCCCAATTTCCACCCACAAGTCTAGTGACAAGGCTTGTGTCAAAACCCTAACCCTAATCCAATCCAAAATCAAGAAACTACAAGATTCTTTGAGTGCAAGCCAAGAAAGTCTTCAAGATCCTTTAGATGCGGAACCGGATTTCAACGGAGCACGAGATCGAAGCGATCCAAGACTCAAGAAGCCGAGCGATGCTAGATTCGACGAGCGAAGTTCCTACCTCTTATAAATCTTGAGAGTTGTAACTACTTGTTGATGTAATAAAGGTGCAGATTCTTTAAACTTGTTTATATTTCAATTCGAGCATTATGCTTATATTTCGATTCTTGAATATGTACTTTGTGATGATGCTTGAATAAATCTCCGCTCGTGGAGGAATCGAAATGATTGTAGAATGATGATGTTGACAAATCTTTAAACGATTTCTTAAGTCTTAAAACAATTGTAAATTCTTGAAAATCGATTGATCGATGATCTAGATCGATGCGAATGTGTTCTTGATTCCTTTCGCACGATCTAGAAATCAACAATTGATCATTCGACTTTCAAGAAGCTATCTAGTGAATGAGATTCATCGAAAGGACAAAGGATAGGATGAGGAACCCTAATTCTTCGCAAGATCCTTGATCCTCGATGAATTCTACATCGATTTAGCATCAATTTGTTAATAGATAAGAAATCGTAATCTTGAATCTTCTTCACATTTACAGCCGAATCGATTCCAACGAGCTTTACTTCAAATCTTGAACCCTAAATTGATTAGAATTCTATCGATACTTGATTCTTGATGTTTATCATTTTCTTGATTCTTGATTAGAATAATGATACTTGAAACTCATCGATAAAAATCTTGAATCATGTTTTCTTTTCTTTTCTATTAAGTTTTCGATTCAAACAAATCAAAATACGAACGAATCACACAATCCCTGTAGACGATCCGCACTCGCTAACGCGCTACATCCGACACCGTTATTGATTGCGGTCAAAATATTTTTTGGTTGTGATTATATTCATTTTCTACTTACACGAACCGAGAATTTCGAATCAATCAAATGGCGTCGTTGCCGGAGATCATTTGATTTACACACAACAAGAATAGATCAATCAAATGGCGCCGTTGCCGGGGACTACGCGCTAATTCGTTCTTTATTTGAAATTTGAATTGAAAGATTTATTCCATTACAATTTTGTGATCAAAATTCGCACAAAACACTAAACGATTTGTTGTGGTTCATTGCAAGGAGATCTAGAGCTTGCTGTGCAATTGAAATTTTTTTTGGAAATTTCCAGAGAGCCGGAGGAATCAACAGCAAGCTGCTGTTGAATTTTGGAGCACTGAGCAGTACATACGACCGTGAAAGCGCGGTGGGAGCCTCTTATTGCCGCGGTTCCGCGCGTAGGTGAAGGGTTCTCAGTGCAAATTTTTCACAGTGAGCTCTATCTTTCTTATCTCCTTCTCAAATCTGCTCCAAATAACATTTTGTACAGGTTTCTTTGCAAAAATCGCAGCGCCGCGCAAAAAGCAAAATTAAATTGTGCTTGTTTTGATTTTTGTGGTTGTTTGCATAACTAATACGGATATTAAGGGGCAAAGACCAAATCCAGATTAGGTGGGGAGTTCATTACCCTTCCTAAGCCCCGAAAATCGCAAAACTTGCATCCGCATTTACCCCAATTAACTAAAAAAGATCTAGAGATGACTCTAAGGACCGTCGCGCTCACTTAGGACAAAAGAAGGCCGTGGGTAATTCATTACTTATCCGCGTTTCTCTTGTGGTGTCTAAGGCAAGTGTGTCGAAAGCTAGTGGTTACTTAATTAGGCCCACTACTTACATAGTGGAGAACCTCCCACTTACCTGGCACTTACCTGGCCACAGGAGAGACAAAGAGGCAGTGGAGGATTTATCCTGCGTCTTGTCTTTTGGAAGTTAGGAGCGGTCTAGAGATTTGACCTAGGCGACCCTAGAATTAGGGTTTTGTGTGTTGCATTTGTTGTGTCGCATCATTTTTTCAAAAATCCGTCCACTTTTCAAAACAAACACCGCATTCATTCATTCATTACCCCTAATTATAAGTCAACGCTGCCACTTGTACTAACCCTTTTTAGTATAAGATAGGCTGGACACGGGATTCTAGTGCCCGTTTAGTCCGCGTACCCTTTATCGACTCTGAAGTCGGTATTTCTCCATTTACTTCTTCTTTACCCACCACCACACCCACATCGATGGATCCACCTCCATCGAATTTCTTTAACACTAATCTGCCGCCGTCCGTTGGTGCGCAGAATCCACCCCGCATCTCTCTCCAAGAGAGGTGCTATCCACTGCGAGGTCCTCTTTCGACCTGCTTATCCATTCCACCAGCCAACGGGGATAATTTTGAAATTAAACCCCAATACATCAACCTTTTACCCAAATTCCACGGACTCGAGACTGAGGACACTTACGTTTTCATTACCAAATTTGAAAACGTATGCGCAATGATGGGTACGTCACAACTTTCAGTGGATGTTATGCGTCTACGACTTCTTCCATTTACTTTGTGCAATATAGCCGAGAAGTAGCTATATAACACTACCGCACATTCAATCATGAATTGGGAAGAATTCGTCGCGGCATTCCTTAAGAAATTTTACCCAATGCAAAAGACAGCTCGAATCCGTAGCGAACTGAATCAATTTACCCAGCTCCCTACTGAACCATTTTCAAAATGCTTTGAACGTTTCAAGGATCTTTTGGTTCAATGTCCTCATCACGGCATCCCGAGATGGGATCTTTGCCGAATCATTTATGAGGGCATTAACCCAAACACTAAACAGAACCTTGAAAACATGTGTCAAGGTACCTTTATGACCAAGGATGATGGGGAAGCTTGGAAATTTTTAGAAGAGTTCGCTGAAAAATCACTACAGTGGGAGAGTGGAACCCAATCATTGAATAGGGGTGGCGTACACCAAATAGATGTGTCCATAGGTGTTCGAACTGAGATGGCAGCAATGCAAAAGAAGCTCGACGCTATGGAACAAAAATTTTCTGCGGCCTCCCTAAACCCAATGTCGCTCCCCAAAACTGTATGTGGCTGTTGTTCTAATCCGTCTCATTTAACGGAAGAATGTCCATTAAACTCTGCGTTTCAAGGTCACGAGCATACTAATGTCGCATTTCAAAGACCTAGAAACGATCTATATTCTTCCACGTACAATCAGGGTTGGAGGAATCACCCGAATTTTGCTTGGAACCAACAACAATCTCATCAAAACACGGTTCCAAGCCAAAATAATTTCCAAAGGGCTCTTCCACCACAACAGCAACCACTTCAACTCACTCAGCAACCCTACCAGTCACAAAATTTCCACAACCAGGTCAACACTCCTGCACAGTCTAATCCTATGCAGTTGACCGGTTCTGACAAACTCTCTCAATTCACTCAAACCATGAAATCACTCTTGTCAAATTTCATAGAGGTTTCGGCTGAGGTTAGATCTTCCGTCGGTGAGATAAAGAAAAACTCAGCGTCCCAAGCTGAGAGTATCAGATCGATAGATCGATAGAAGCTGAAATCGCACGACTTAAAGCCGAAATGAGTGCGAGAGAAAAAGGGAAACTTCCTTCTCAACCCCTACAGAATCCTGGGCATTACAATGTAAATGCCGTCACAACATTGAGATCGGGAAGAGTGCCGAATAACCATGTCGGGAAAGGAATTGATGATATTGAAAATCCTATCAATAACACCCCGGCTGAGACCTTTCCTCACACACACACTTCTACTTCTGATCCTTGTTCTTCTACCCCACCGCCTTCTCGCGAGCCTATTCTCCATTTCCCACTAGGATCGACACCTCGGTATAGCCCTTCTAGTTCTCCACAGATGGTCCCCACTCCTCTTTTGGGATCACGTCTACCCCCTCTTCCTTCTCCTATGATGGACCCGGCGCTTATTGCGAAAGCTCTTTACCCGAATCGGTTAAGGAGTAATAGAACGAGTCCGCATATGGAGAAAATTATGGAAATGTTCAAACAGGTTAACATCAACATCCCTCTCCTAGATGCTTTTCAACAAGTCCCCGCTTATGCGAAAATTCTTAAGGACTTGTGCACTAGGAATAGAAAGACTCAAGTGCCGAAAAAGGTCTTCATGTCTAATAATATTAGCACTGCTTTTATCCCCCAGCTACCAAAGAAACGTAAGGACCCAGGATGTCCTACGATATCGATTTCTATTGGGGGTAAAAACATAAATCGTGCTCTTTTAGACCTTGGCGCAAGTGTTAACCTACTTCCATATTCTGTATATGAGCAACTAGGGATTGGAGAGTTGAAACCTGCTCACTGCACTCTCCAAATGGCAGACCGTTCAATCACCAAACCAAGGGGTGAACTAGAGGATGTGTTGATAAAGGTCGGGAAATTTGTTTTCCCTGTAGACTTCATTGTACTTGATACACAACCTGTAGCAAACCCTCGGGGCCAAATTCCGGTGATTCTGGGTCGTCCTTTCCTTGCCACTTCCAACGCTGTTATAAACTGTAGAAATGGTTCAATGAACTTATCATTTGGAAATATGACCATTGAACTAAATATCTACAAAGTTGGAAGTCAGCCATCAGAACTCTCTGCTCATATTCTCGATGTGTGCTCTGTCCACGAGATCGCTCCCGATAGTTGCGGAGCTAAGGAACTTTGCTTTACAGATCTCGACGACATTACCACATCTTGTTTGATCTTACACATGATCTTAGTGAGGACACTTTTCCTACACTTGAGTCCTGCACTCCTGACTTTTCTCCACCCGAGTCTGTATCTTTCACAGGCTCTGAGCTTCTTTGTAATTCCAAAAATCACTCGATGATCCCTCCTTCTATCATTTCTCCGCCCGAATTAGATCTCAAAATTTTACCTTCTCATCTTAAATATGCTTATTTAGGTGAGAAGGAGTCTTTACCAGTTATCATATCCGCTTCTCTAGCATCAGAGCAAGAGAATGCACTTTTATTGGTATTGAGATCTAAGAAAGAGGCGTTTGGTTGGACTACGGCGGACATCAAAGAGATTAGTCCCTTGATTGTTGAACATCATATACATATGATGGATGATGCCAGACCAACCCGAGAACCACAGAGACGGTTGAATCCCGTCATGAAGGAAGCGGTGATGAAAGAGATCGTCAAATGGCTAGATAGTGGTATTATATACCCAATCTCCGATAGCCAATGGGTGAGTCATATACATGTCGTTCCTAAGAAATCCGGCATCACTGTTATAACCAATGAGGCAAATGAGTTGATTCAGACACGCACCCAAACTGGGTGGCGTGTATGTATTGATTATAGAAAACTCAATGCCGCCACGAGGAAAGACCACTTTCCTCTACCATTCATTGATCAGATGCTGGAACGCTTAGCGGGACGAGAGTATTATTGCTTTATGGACGGATACTCAGGCTATAATCAGGTCCCCATTGCCAAAAAGGATCAAGATAAAACCACTTTTACTTGTCCTTTTGGTACCTTTGCTTACAGTCGCTTGCCTTTGGGTTATGCAATGCTCCCGCTACCTTTCAGCGGTGTATGATGGGGATATTCTCTGATATGGTACAGAATTTTCTGGAGATCTTTATGGACGATTTCTCGATTTTTGGAGACTCTTTTTCTGATTGCCTATCGAATCTTGACGCAGTTCTTACTCGTTGCAAAGAGAAGAACTTAACTTTGAACTGGGAAAAATGCCATTTCATGGTCCAAGAAGGAATTGTACTTGGACATGTTATTTCACAGAAAGGCATTGAGGTTGACAGAGCTAAGATAGATGTCATTCAAAACCTCTCTCATCCCAAAAGCGTCAAAGATATTCGATCTTTGCTTGGCCATGCGGGCTTTTATAGGAGATTCATTAACGACTTTAGCAAAATTGCTAGACCTTTAACTCTTCTCCTGGCCAAGGATACGACCTTCCACTTTGACTCGGACTGTGAGGCAGCTTTCGACTCACTTAAACACTCCCTCACTTCAGCCCCCGTTCTATCGTCTCCAAATTGGGACTACCCTTTGAGCTGATGTGTGTTGCATCCGACTTTGCAGTAGGTGCTGTCTTAGGACAGCACATTGAAAAGATGCCACACGTAATATATTATGCGAGTAAGACCCTGAATGATGCTCAAATCAATTATACAACCACCGAAAAGGAACTTTTAGCGGTTTTATTTGCATTAGAAAAATTCAGGCCTTACTTAATTGGCTCACATATAGTTGTGTACACTGACCATTCCGCCTTAAAACATCTTCTGGCGAAGAAAGATGCAAAAGGTCGGCTAATACGTTGGATCCTTCTGTTACAAGAATTTGATCTTGTTATCAAAGATAAGAAAGGATGTGAAAACGTAGTAGCCGACCATCTTTCACGCATCTCTTCTTCCCCTGTGACCCTGCCGATCAATGATTCGTTTCCTGACGAACAACTCTTGACAATATCCAATGAACCTTGGTTCAGGGATATTGTGAACTATCTGGTCACGGGACTTATACCCAGCGATTGGTCGAAACAGGACAAATACCGTTTTCTATCCCAAGTAAAACACTTTTACTGGGATGATCCATATTTGTTTAAGTATTGTCCTGATCAGATCATTCGCCGGTGTGTCCCGAAAGAAGAGTTCAAGAGTGTTCTTTCTTTTTGTCATGATCAGGCCTGTGGGGGTCACTTCGGTCCTAGAAAGACGGCGGAGAAGGTTTTGCAGTGCGGATTTTATTGGCCGACCTTGTTCAAGGACGCATTTAAGCATTGCAAAACCTGCACATAGTGTCAGTACACGGGTAGAATTTTCCGGAGAAATGAAATGCCTCAGCAACCCATCTTGGTTGTTGAAATTTTCGATGTTTGGGGCATTGATTTTATGGGTCCCTTTCCCAACTCCTTTGGGAATTTGTACATACTGCTGGCGGTTGATTATGTCTCAAAGTGGGTTGAAGTCATTCCATGTCGCACTAATGACAGGAAAGTTGTCATTAAGTTTTTGAAATAGAATATCTTTTCGCGATTTGGACACCCACGCGCTATCATTAGCGATAATAGGACACATTTCTGCAACAGGTCTTTCGAGACTTTGATGCGGAAATACTCAATCAACCACCGACTTTCTACACCCTATCATCCCCAAACAAGAGGGCAGGCTGAGACTCAAACAGACAGATCAAACTAATCCTGGAGAAGACTGTTGCTAAGAATAGAAAAGACTGGTCGACCAAACTGACGGATGCTCTTTGGGCATTCCGAACTGCATTTAAAACCGACCTAGGGATGTCTCCATATAGGATAGTGTTTGGGAAGGCATGTCATTTACCCGTCGAGATTGAGCATAAAGTATTGTGGGCCATTAAGGAAATAAATTTTGACCTAAACCAGGCCTGCAACTTTCGGAAGCTGCAAATAAATGAGCTAAGCGAACTCCGCGATGAAGCTTATGATAACGCTGTAATCGTAAAGAATAGGACTAGGGTTTTTCACGATAAAAACATTTTGAGGAAAACATTTTCACCTGGTCAACAAGTCCTTCTTTATGATTCACGACTACACCTTCACACGGGTAAGCTTCGATCTCGGTGGAAGGGACCTTTTGTTGTGCGGTCTGTATACCCGCACGGGGCAGTAGAAGTAGAAAATGTTAAAAACGGCACCTTTTTCAAAGTGAATGGACATAGACTAAAGCCGTATTTTTCCACTGACCCCACGGAGGAGCTCCTGTTCTTACAGGAGCCATTTTATTTGGATTAAAATTCCTCCGTCTCACCCCATATCCTGCATTTTACTGCATCATCTTTTTGAATGGAGGTGAGTGAAAAGAGTAAGTTTGGGGGAGGTTCTTCACTTATATATTTTGCCCCCACTAATAAATTCCTCCCAGGCTTACAGGTTTTGTAGATATAGCTGTTGGCAACAGTGAGGACACTGTTGAAAACAAGTTTGGGGGAGGTTTGTGCTTATTTTTGCATCATTTGCATAAGCACAAAACATTACTTTAAAAACTTATAAAAATTTAAAAAATTTCAAAATCCATAAAAATTTAAAATTTTCAAAATATTTTAATATTTAACATTTTTTTGTACATAAATAAGATAATGAAAGTTTAGATAATGAAAAATTACATCCATAAGATTATAAAAATTTAAGAAAACCAAGAAAATTAGAAAGGGTTAGTAAGATGAAAGACGTTACTAATCTGAGGATAAAAATAAGTCTGAAAAATAGTTTCTATTCTGGAAGCCAAACATTTTGAACGTTGATACCCTGCTATTCGCACCTACACACGTCTTGAAGCCTGGGATAGTAGAGGATGCCTTGAAATGCTCTTGTCTTAAAGCCAAAAGTATGAAGGAAATAAAAAAATTGAAGAAAATATAAAATGGTGAGAAAAATGGATACCGGTTTTGTTGTCGCCAAGGCAGCAATAAAAAAATACAGCGATGGTGCCTCTTCACCTAGTGCCCTAAGGCCAACTGGTCTGTGAGTCACTGCTAAGCCTTAGGTGGTGCAAGACGAGGAAAATACACCAAGTAAGCAAGCACAGGAGTAATCGGTCGGTTAGTACCTCAAGAGGTATTAACGGTCGCATGAAAGTGTGTGAGCAATCTCATCTAAATATTCATTAATTAAAAAGTACTGAGGCTGATGGGCAAGAGTATGATAGCTTGAATTGAATTCTCTGGGTGTAGGGATGTCTTTACACACACGCAGGATTATATGATCGATGTTTGGATGAAAGATAGGAATGAAGAATAAGACGATATTTTATTGAGGGAGGACGTGATTTCTGACATCTTTTCATGACCATTAAGATATGGCTCATGACAACCGAAAAGCTAGCTTAGTTGGAAACCCTAATTTTCAAGGCTTTTCTTTTACAATTCTTTTCTTTAAATGTAATATTCATGATCTTCCTTTTATTATTGGATTTTGTGGGTGCAATCCGCTGAAAACCCTCAGGAGACAACACTCCTCCTACTAGGGACACCTAGAGGTTTAAAGGCTTGTTGCACGTGCTCAGTGCAATCGTGTTGCCTACGAAAGTGTGCTAGTTATTTTTTTCTCTTTCTTTATTTTCTCCTTCTCTTTTTAATAAACTTCGCTCGAGACGACCGAAAATAAGTTTGGGGAAATTTGATCATTCGAAAATACGGCATCTTTAGACCGGCAATTTCCCTATCATTTGCACTCATCTAGAAGTGTTCGGCATTTCATATCGCACATATTAGCAAATCAGTCGTTAAATATCAGATTGCATGTGTTAGACTCTAAAACCGGCACTATAAAGGAAATTGACTGTATTTCATAGCATGGCATCATTCCTATATATCGCAACTTGTGTTTCGAAGTCTGTGCAGGACATTACAGGAGATCGGTCAAATTTACAAACGAAAACTGTTAAAAAGACGCCAACTCATGGATTTGGAATCTGGTATTGATCTAAAAAGAATTCAGAGACTCAACATATCACGAAATACATCAAAGTACAGTAGAAGCCAACAATGCAAAGATGAAGCCCTAAGGCCACCACATGGCCGCGGTTCCGCGGCCGGAGCCGCCTTGCGCCGCGGAACCGCGGCGCAAATGCCACCTCATCATCTTGGCTTTGCTCTGTTATGCTCCCCTCAGCTCCTACATCTCATAAAACTACTGCAAATTCCAGAATGATCCTGAAACTTCTGCCAGATCAGCAAGCCCTAGGGTTCCTAACTAAACACCCCTAGCTTCCTTAACAAGCTTCACTTAAACTCTATTAAGGACCTAGAACCTTCCCCCTAACCTCCTAGCTTAGGGTAGAAGCTAATCCCCTAACTAACTACTTCTAGAAGCCTCTTCCTCTAACTAACTTTTGGAGGGAAAACTCAAATTTGAATTCCTAGACCTAGGGTTTGGAAAACCTATAAATAGACCCCCTAAGGCTCACTTGAAGGGGCTAATCAATCATTAGTTGTTGAATCCTTAGTTGATCAATCTCTAATCTCCCCCATTCTTCATCTTCCCCAATTTCCACCCACAAGTCTAGTGACAATGCTTGTGTCATAACCCTAACCCTAATCCAATCCAAAATCAAGAAACTTCAAGATTCTTTGAGTGCAAGCCAAGCAAGTCTTCAAGATCCTTTAGAAGCGGAACCGGATTTCAACGGAGCACGAGATCGAAGCGATCCAAGACTCAAGAAGCCGAGCGATGCTAGATTCGACGAGCGAAGTTCCTACCTCTTGTAAATCTTGAGAGTTGTAACTACTTGTTGATGTAATAAAGGTGGAGATTCTTTAAACTTGTTTACATTTCAATTCGAGCATTATGCTTATATTTTGATTCTTGAATATGTACTTTGTGATGATGCTTGAATAAATCTCCGCTCGTGGAGGAATCGAAACGATTGTAGAATGATGATGTTGACAAATCTTTAAACGATTTCTTAAGTCTTAAAACAATTGTAAATTCTAGAAAATCGATTGATCGATAATCTAGATCGATGCGAATGTGTTCTTGATTCCTTTCGCACGATCTAGAAATCAACAATTGATCATTCGACTTTCAAGAAGCTATCTAGTGAATGAGATTCATCGAAAGGATAAAGGATAGGATGAGAAACCCTAATTCTTCGCAAGATCCTTGATCCTCGATAAATTCTACATCGATTTAGCATCAATTTGTTAATAGATAAGAAATCGTAATCTTGAATCTTCTTCACATTTACAACCGAATCGATTCCTACGAGCTTTACTTCAAATCTTGAACCCTAAATTGATTGGAATTCTATCGATACTTGATTCTTGATGTTTATCATTTTCTTGATTCTTGATTAGAATAGTGATACTTGAAACTCATCGATAAAAATCTTGAATCATGTTTTCTTTTCTTTTCTATTAAGTTTTCGATTCAAACAAATCAAAATACGAACGAATCGCACAATCCCTGTGGACGATCCGCACTCGCTAACGCGCTACATCCGACACCGTTATTGATTACGGTCAAAATATTTTTTGGTTGTGATTATATTCATTTTCTACTTACACGAACCGAGAATTTCGAATCAATCAAATGGCGCCATTGCCGGGGATCATTTGATTTACACACAACAAGAATAGATCAATCAGAAGCCGTTGCCAAGTACCTGCAAAGAAGTCCCGGGGTGGTTTGGTACCACCGAGGACCCTCCGACGATCAAGTTAGAGGGGAAATCCGAGCAGAGTAACGACTAAGTGGGGTCCGAAAAACTTACTTGACCCCTCTGTGATGAGGGTTTATATAGCGGCGACAGCACGCAGCAGCAGGCGCGGGAATCTTGCCGGCAGTTACGCTCCCGACGTCACGCCCGCATAAAGAGAGGATCGCCCATTAACGGGGATCGTGATGGCGTGGAACGTGGGACGTTGCTGGCAGAGAATCCACGCGTGGCGAGATTCGCGGAGCGGCGGTTACGCCTGGGAATGGGTCGGAGGGCCGAGGAAGAAGTCCTCGGCAGGAGCTTGGGGACGAGCAAGGAGGCCGAGGAGTCTTGGTCTTGTGGTAGCTCGGGGCGAGCTGAGAGGTCGAGGAGGCCAATTTACAGGGGCCCTAAGGGGGGCCAGCTTGGGCTTGCTGGTCGGGCACGGGGTGGCCCGATCGGTCCCTGTGGACCCATTCTTCTGAGTTCTGGGACACGTCGCCTGCCACGCGTCATGATCTTAGGGGTCGCCAATATCGAGTACTATCATTAGCCCCCCACTCTTGTCCCGACCAGATAGTGGTCGGGTCAGGGTGGACTGTCGGGCCTCCCGAGGTGAGATCCCTTCTATGGTTTCGTCGGGACGAGTCCTCAGGCCGTCGGTTGTCTTTTCCGCCCGCGAATCAGGGTGAGATCTTTGCATTTAAAGAAGGTGCACCAGTTCGTGTACTCTGCAGTCGAAGTGACGGCCCACGTGTGGAGCGTCGATTAGCCGATGCGACGTGCGCAGGTCTGTGGCGTCTGATGGGACTCGGTCCAGTGCTGGGCCGCCACGTGGAACGATCGGAGCCGCTGGGCGCGAGGAGCCCTTTCGGCGGGAGGCGATGGGCGCCGTTGGATGTGGCAATAAATACGGGTGGGGTCCACCCTAGGGCCCTTACTCTTTCATATTTTCCTCTCTCAAGCCCAGCTGCTCGGCGCTCGTCTCCCCCCTTTCGTTTCCAACCTTTGGAGAATTTCTTTCCCATGTTAGATGTCTTCCTCTGTAGAATCAGTAGACGTTGTAAGAGTAGATGCTAGGGTCCCTTTAGATGTTTCTGAGTCTCCTTGAGGAGCAGGGGCTGGGCCATGAGGCGGGGGCCGCCTCCAGGGAGGAGGCGGCAGATGTGGCCCCCATCACCTCGTGCTGGGTGAGGCATGAGGACGAGCTCGCCAGCGCTCGGGCTCGCTTCCACATTCCCTCGCGCTACACGCTCCGTCTAGCCGAGGAGGGAGAGAGGGCAGACCAGGTACGGGGCAGGGAGATTGCCCTGTATTTGGAAACTTTTTGGGGGCGGAATGCGCCTGCCCTTCTCTCCTGAGGTCATCGACGCTCTGAATTTCTTCGGCTTGGCCCCCGGCCAGTTAGTGCCGAATGCGTGGAGGATCCTCCTTGGGTTCTTGATCTGCCTGAGGCTACAGGCGGTTCCTTTCAGTCTCTCCCTTCTTGATTCCTCCCTCGCTTTCAAGAGTCACCCTGGCGGTCGAGCCGGCGACTCGAGATGGGTTTACTTTACTTTTAGGAAGCGGCCCGGGGTCGCTGCCGGGACCGGGGTCGTAGCCCTGCCCTCCTCCATTCATGATTGGAAAAAGAAATTTTTCTTCGTTTTCCCTCCCGAGGGCGAGGACTGGCCGGTGCCCACCAAGTGGTCGAGGGAGAAGTGTCTGCCGGGGAACCTGTCCGATGACCCCGCCGCGGTGAAAGTGGTGTCATGGGAGCCCGTCCCTCGACATGACGTGCTGCTGTCCGAGAGGGTTTTGAGCTGGGCCGGTGTTCACACCATAATATTGTATTATTATATTCCCCATTCTTATTCTTTTTACAAATAAAACAGGTGCTTTTGACCCATGTCTGCTATATATTACAGGTTACAGGTTCTTGGAGCGAAAACAGTGAAAAAGACAAAAGAAGGACTTTTTACCAACAAATAGAAGGATCTTAGTCAAGCCTAGACAAAGAACAGTTCACAATTAACAAGGCAACGCAAGGTCCAAGATGTCAAAGCGAACGGTTAAAAGACCACTACAAGTTTTCACTGAAAGATCTAGAAGAAAACCAGAATCCAATCTGAGAAAAAAACCTGAAGAAAAGCCAAGGCAAATGCAACAGAACAACCCCTGGAAAACTGAGCCTATGAAGCTTCTCTTTGGCGGCGGAACCGCGGCCGGGTTAAGCCCATGTCGGCGACAAATTTTGTGGCGGTGCGAGGCTCGTTGACTTGGTCTTTTTTCTTAGGGGGTATTTTTGTAATAGCAAATGTGCGGATCAATTGTAACCTAGGGTTTCCTATCCTCTATAAATAGGAACTCTAAATCATTGTAAAGGTTATGCCTCCCTTCATTAATAAATTTTAGAATTCTTTTGGAGAGCATCGGTGCCTCTTTTCATTTCACAAATTCGGATCTGTACTACGTTGATGTTTGGAGAGAGCCATCAATAAAAATTAGTAAGTTACTTTTATTTTTTTGCTTTAGTTCTCCTTTAATTTAGAATGTCTTTTAATCCCCTAATGAGCGAGTAGTCTCCTCGCTTGTTAGGGTTAGCCTTAGGGAAAGGTTTGAGAGACGAGATCTCTCATCCTTTTCTTACCCCTTCACACCTAAGAATTAGAACTCCATGCATACACGCACACACCGCTCCCTGCGGCACCTTACCCCTCGAGGTAACGGTGATACCGTAGTATAAAGGACCGGGTGCGCATGTTTTCCATGGAGGTTAGGGTAAGGATCGATAAAGGAAGGACAGGAACCTAGAGGAAGAAACATTTTCCCAAAAGATTCTAATCCACTTTATTGATAATTACCATAACATCTAATTGATCTAAAATAGGGTATTGAAAGCGGTGAGGAAACCTTTGATCTCTCAACTTCCCCTAAGCCTAACCCTAGCAAGACTTAGATCTAGATAATTTTAGTATAACTTAATTTGGTGGTTTTTAGATTTAATAAATCAATCCGAACATTCATCGGAATTAACTCGTTAGCGCGACTAGGAAAACACAAAATCCCTGTGGACCGACCCGTACTCACCAGCTAGCTACCAAGCGACGCCGTTCTTGATTGCGGTAAAATATTTTTGATCGATAAAATCCTACACTAATCAAATGGCGCCGTTGCCGGGGATGGCGTGGTTTTTTCCTCTTTGCAATTTCGGGTTAATCTAAAATAAAAAATCTGAAAAATCTGAAAAATCACAAAAAAAATATAAAAATATAGCATATGTTATTTTTGGAAAGGGTATTTTTTTTGTGAGAAATTTGCAGGATTTACGAACAAATTCGGATCTGGAAATCTCTAGAAATCGAAACAGCAAACGAAAGATCTAAATTAACAGAGGAGTATCACATCTGAGAAAACCAGAAATCTTAGGATCCGAGCCGACCACTTGACCGCATTTCCGCGGCGGGAACCCTGATTTGACCGCGCATACGCGGCGGGAAAGTGACGTCGCCTTCTGAAAAAACTTCTCGGGGCCTGAACCATAATTTAGACCGCGGTTCAGCGGCCAGAACCTACCTAAGACCGCGGAAAGGCGGCGCAAAGGTGACATCATCTCGTGGAATTTCCTCTGTAAGCTCCTCTATTCTTTCTCTGGAAATCTAGATATATCTTTTCTGAAAAATTCCTGCAGAATTTTGTGCGCTTTAAAAAATCTTCCCTTCCAAATAACAAATCTTGTGCAGGATTCTTTGCGCCGCATAAAATAAAAATCTTTGATTGCAAGTGATTTTTCTGTTTTGCATGTCTTTAAAACTGACCTTAAGGGGCTTTTGACCAATTCAAATTGGGTGGGATTTCATCACCCTTCCCAGGACCCCAGAAATCACATAAGGCATATGCATTGACCATCTATTAATTAAAAAATACTAGATTCGGACCTAAGGACTTCGAGCTCAATAGGACAGAGGACTAGTTATAGGTATCAGCCGTTTATCCTAACCTGACTTTGCGGTGTCTAGGCAAGTGTGTCAAGGCAAGTGGTTACTTAATTAGGACCGCTACTTGTAGCGGGAAGCCTCCCACTTACCTGGCACTTACCTGGCCGCAATTGGCGGTGAAGAGGCGGTTTGAGGTCCTATTTCTAGCCCTTTGGAACAGTTAGGAGTTGTCTAGCTGACCTAGGTGACCCTAGATCTAGGCCTGATTGTGCATTTCTGGTTGATTGCATTTGTTTCTAAGCCCTTTATCGAAAATTTTTGCAAAACAAATAAAAAAAATAAGAGGAAATTTTTTTTATAAAAAGACTTGCAACTTTTGTCGCTAAGAAATCCGTGCACTCCAATCTTCTTTCTCTTCTCCTTCTTCTATCATGGGTACCCCACATCATAAATCTCTTGCCGAACTTTGGTATCCCGAACCTAATTTTGCCTCGTACGTCAATTGTTTAGGTCGATTTAAGGAAGATCCCTCCGTGCCCAAAATATCTTTGAAAGATCAAATAGAAGCGTCTAGGAGAAACAGTTCGACTTTGCAACCCACTTTGTGCCAACCAAGTCAACCTTTACCACCTTCATATGTTGATACCACTTTTTCAAGTCCTGCTGTAACTCCTAAACCGATGTCCATTGCTGAGCATATTGCTCAATCTCGTAGCCGATCTTTCACCCCTCTCCCCTCATCTAGTTCTAGGAATCAACAAGTCCATCCACCTTTTTATCCACATGTTGATCCTAATCCTGTCCAACCATCCACTTTCTACCAGTCCTACCCGACTTTCCCACCTTCACTAGACCCTGTTTCTACACAGCCTTTTGCGAGTTTCACGTATCCAAACAATTTCGAATCTTTTACCGAAACCCCTTCACCACCCATGTCTAGTTTGGAACAGTCGTTGGCAGCTTATATTGCAGCAACAAACAAAATGACTAGGAATGTGGAAGCGTCCATGGCCGCCCTTATGCAACCTACTGAACCGGTAGCTAGTTTCCAACTAGCTTCAAATTTTTCAATGTATGAGGAGGCGGTTGGACAGAGTGAGAATTTGAAAGGAGTGAGTGAGTTCTACACAATTCCAAATCAAACCTACCCCTATCCAATTGAAACCCGCAACTCCGGTTTTCCATCGATTGCCCTAAATAGTTCACCAATTGAAAATAAAAACGAGTTGTGTGACTTTGTAGTGCTTGATTTGCCAAATTTTGAAGAACCCCTTTCGAGTGAAACCACACTTAATCCTTTCGATCTTTACACCTCCAATCTAGAACCTAAATTGATAAATATCCATGCTTTTGATGAGGTGTCAGAAAAAATTGATTTTCACTTGATTGAGGATATAGACGCCGGGAATATTTTGGATGATGAACTCGTTGATTTGATTGAAATTTTATGTCCAACTCATCATCCCGAGTCATTAATTGTTTCTCCCGAACTTCATATGCATCTTGATTATGATGATAATCGCATGGATGAGACAAATATTGAGGAAAATTATGAGGATAGTATTGAGGAGAGTCTTGAGGATAATATTGAGGTTGAACCATTTTTGTTTGATGTGTCGGATTTTCCAATTCATCCTCCTGAACCTTTAACTGTTATATCACCCTCCCTCCTTTTCATCGTTCCGACCACGCAACAGATCACGCTTGAAGACTGTGAGCTTGAAAATTTTCCTTTGAATCTGACACAGTTCTCACAGCAGATAACACTTACGAGTGCTTCACTTTTTCGGACGATGTTGCAGACTCACCGTCCGAGTTTGAGTCCTTTAAGTTTTCAGATGAGTTAGTTGAACCATCAGACTCGGTTGCTTACAGTCGTTTCGAACCATTGATGGAATTTTTCAAGTTCGAGACAGTTTCCTACGGTGAGAATGAGACTATCCCATTCACTCTCTTTCGTCCTTCCTATTGTTCCGACCTTGCAAGAGACCGTTACGCTTTCATCTCCTATACCAAGTTCGACGTACCCATGCTTTCTTGCGAATCTTGAGGGATTTGACCCCATTTATCGACAGGTTGATAGATTAGCACAATCGCTTTTAACACATCGGTCATCACAAATTGCGCTAATTTATTCCCTAAATTTACACCCTCAAGATCGTACTCCACTTCTTTCTCTTTTCCGCCATTCTTCTCCCCCACCGAGACTGTATCCTATTTCTACCTCCACACGATCTCGTGTGCCTCTCATCTCTTTTTTTTCCAATCCATTCTTTCACCAACTCGACCATTACCACGATAAGATTTTTGAATGGTTGGTGCTAACCTTTGGCTTGTGTAAGGCCAAGCTTAAGTTTGGGGGGAATCTTGTTGTATATATGTATATATATTTTTGTTTTCTTTTTCTATAAAAAATAAAAAAATAAAAATTTCAAAACATTAAAAAAAATATTTAAAAATAATAAATAAATAAACAGGGGAGTGCCGGCATTTTGACCCTCTTGGTGTAGCATGACAGTGAGGACACTGTCAAGTTTAAGTTTGAGGGTATGTTCGGTACGTTCTTCCTTCGCATTCATTTGTGTATATTTTTGCATTTGCATACTTATTTTAAAACCCATAAAAATTGAAAATTTTCAAAACCCATAAAAATTAATGTATTCAATTTTGGCCATATTTGATTTGAGTTTGACAAATAGGTTAACTGGCTAGGAACGACTAGATCTTAGACTTAGTAAATTAAAAACCCTAAAAATAACCTTCCTTAAAGTTTAACGGTAGAAAGTATATGTCTTTGTAGTTTATTTATAAATAGGCAAATTTTGAGTTCACTTCTTGGGCTAAGTTAAAACAAAGGAAAAGTATTGATATTTTTATTAGAGTATGAGTTTGAAAAATAATTTCTAGCTTAAGTCTAGATTCTGAAAATGTATACCCTACAATTTGCACAATCACGCACCTTGAAACTTGGAATAGTAGAAGAGACCTTGAAATGCTCTTGTCTAAAGTCCTTAGTACAATGAAAATAAAAGAAAAAAAGTGAATAAAGAATAAAAAATGAACACTGGTTTTTGTGATTACTTAAGGCTAAAAAAATAGAAAAATATTTAGCGAGGGTGCTTCATCACCTAGTGCCTTAGACAAACTGGTTTGGGAGTCACTGCTAAAAAGCCTTGGGTGTTGCAAGACTAGGAAGTACGCTTTAAAGTGCAAACGCATCTTGTAATCGGTCGTTGGTACCTCAAGAAGTATTAACGGTCGCATGAAGGATGTGTAAGCAAAATTCAATTAAAAATTCACCAACTAATAAGTACTTTGGACAACGGACAAGGGTATGATTGCTTGATTTGAATTTCCAAGTGTAGGGGTGATTCATACACACACGTAGGGATATGTGATTGGAATTTAGATAAGAGAGAGGAATGAAGAATAGAACTTGTATCTTTAGTAGAGTTGATAAAAATTCCTAAGTGGAGATGGAACCCTAGAAGGATAACTTAAGAGATGCCGAAAGCTAAGTAGGTCTGCAGAACATATATAATCTTAAGTTAAATGATGAGGAAGTGTGAAGAATACGGATGGATAATTTATGAGTCGAAGATAATAGAATTCCTTGTTGGAAAACCTAATTGGAGAATATAAGTCAATGGGCCTAATTGATAGGATTTTGTGGGTAGTATCCGCTGAAAACCCTCAGGAGACAACACTCCTCCTACTAGGGACACCTAGAGGTTTAACGGCTTGTTGCACGTGCTCAGTGAAATCGCGTTTCCCTGCAAAAGTGCGGTTAGGTTTTTGTAGAGAATAAAAATAAGTTTGCTCGAGGACGAGCAAAAGATAAGTTTGGGGGTATTTGTTCACACCATAATATTGTATTATTATATTCCCCATTCTTATTCTTTTTACAAATAAAACAGGTGCTTTTGACGCATATCTGCTACATATTACAGGTTACAGGTTCTTGGAGCGAAAACAGTGAAAAAGACAAAAGATGATACAAAAGAAGGACTTTTTACCAACAAATAGTAGGATCTTAGTCAAGCCTAGACAAAGAACAGTTCACAATTAACAAGGTAACGCAAGGTCCAAGATGTCAAAGAGAACGGTTAAAAGACCACTATAAGTTTTCACTGAAAGATCTGGAAGAGAACAAGAATCCAATCTGAGAAAAAAACCTAAAGAAAAGCCAAGGCAAATGCAACAGAACAACCCCTGGAAAACTGAGCCCATGAAGCTTCTCTTTGGCCGTAGAACCGCGGCCAAAGCATGCCTTTGGCCGCGGAACCGCGGCCGGGTTAAGCCCGTGTCGGCGACAAATTTTGTGGCGGTGCGAGGCTCGTTGACTTGGTCTTTTTTCTTAGGGGGTATTTTTGTAATAGCAAATGTGCGGATCAATTGTAACCTAGGGTTTCCTATCCTCTATAAATAGGAACTCTAAATCAGTGTAAAGGCTATGCCTCCCTTCATTAATAAATTTTAGAATTCTTTTGGAGAGCATCGGTGCCTCTTTTCATTTCACAAATTCAGATCTGTACTGCGTTGATGTTTGGAGGCCATCAATAAAAATTAGTAAGTTACTTTTATTTTTTTGCTTTAGTTCTCCTTTAATTTAGAATGTCTTTTAATCCCCTAATGAGCGAGTAGTCTCCTCGCTTGTTAGGGTTAGCCTTAGGGAAAGGTTTGAGAGACAAGATCTCTCACCCCTTTCTTACCCCTTCACACCTAAGAATTAGAACTCCATGCATACACGCACACACCGCTCCCTGCGGCACCTTACCCCTCAAGGTAACGGTGATACCGTAGTATAAAGGACCGGGTGCGCATGTTTTCCATGGAGGTTAGGGAAAGGATCGATAAAGGAAGGACAGGAACCTAGAGGAAGAAACATTTTCCCAAAAGATTCTAATCCACTTTTTTGATAATTACCATAACATCTAATTGATCTAAAATAGGGTATTGAAAGCGGTGAGGAAACCTTTGATCTCTCAACTTCCCCTAAGCCTAACCGAGCAAGACTTAGATCTAGATAATTTTAGTATAACTTAATTTGGTAGTTTTTAGATTTAATAAATCAATCCGAACATTCATCGGAATTAACTCGTTAGCGCGACTAGGAAAACACAAAATCCCTGTGGACCGACCCGTACTCACCGGCTAGCTACCAAACGACACCGTTCTTGATTGCGGTAAAATATTTTTGATCGATAAAATCCTACACTAATCAGCCGGGCTTAGCCCCGTCGAGTTCGTCGGTAAGTTAGGCTTGCTTTTTGGGTTTACATTTTACTCGTGTTGCTGATCTGTTGGGTGTTCGTTTCATGCAAGATCCATGGACTTCGGCTCTTTTCGAGATGCTATGCGCCAGCCGAGGCAGCCTTCTAGGACCGGGGGCGCCAGCTCTTCTCGGGCGCAGCCCGCTCCGGCTCCTACTGCCCCGGAGGCGGCGCCTCAAGGACGCTCGTTGGCGGATCCCGCCCCGGGCCCCAGCAGAGCATCGGGTCGAAAGCGGGCCCTAATTCTGGAGGACACGGCCTCGGAAGTGGAGATCGGCTCTCCCTCGGAGCCGCTTAAGAAGAGTTCCCGGAGACCCTCCCGGGGCCGGTCCTCGCCGACCGTAGTGGAAGAAGGGGGCTCCGGTTCGCGGTGCCGTCGGGGCTGTCGGTCGCGGACAGCCTCCTGTACAAAATAGAGACCTCGGCCGGGGGTCGAGTTCCTGGAAGGACCCTCAGGGCCCAGCTGGCGTCGATCGCTCAGGAGTCCGTGCAGGTAAGCCCCCAGTTCATCGCGAGGTTTGGTGCCCTTTTCCGTTTTCTGACCTTTTTGTGTCTTCCCAGGTTCTCCAGCACGTGGCCCTCGCCCTCCGCGTGGAGACCGAGGTGGTAGCCCCGGTGTTGGAGGCCGCGGGTCAGCTCACCTCGCTGCAAGAAAGCTCCAGGCGAGAGCAGGAGGCGATGTCGGTGAAGATCGCCGCCCTGGAGGGCGAGGCGGTCGCCGGGAAAAAGGAGGCCGCCCGGCATCGCGAGGCCGCCGTGATCGCCGAGGGCAAGTTCGAGGACTCCCAGGTGCTTGCCGGCAACCTGAAGAGGATGGTGAAGGCCCTCCAAAAAGAGCTGGGGGCGGCGGCAGAGGCGTTTAAGTCGGTTGAATTGAGGGCCGTGGCGAGCTATAAGGGGTCGAAGGATTTTTATAACGACCTGGCCGTGGCCACGACTCGCATTTGGCACGACGCCCTCGATGCCGTCAAGTCCCAGATGCCGGGTTTCGATGACGCGGATCTCCGGGCAGAGTTCCCCCTCGTGGGCGCCAACGAGCAAGGGGAAGAAGTTCCCGGCGAGGAGGCGGCCGAGGACCCAGCGCATCAAGTGGTGGAAGTCGAAGACCCCGGGGTCGCGTCCGGCCCTGAGGTGTAGAGCCCCCGTTCTCCCATCTTCAATTTATTTTCTTTTGAATTTTGTAAGGCTGGGGAGCCCAAAAAATACCCTTTGTAAAAAAAACTTTTGTCTTTGGCAGTAGTAATGAAGTTTCTTTTTTCCTCAGCTCCATAGAATTGTGTTCTGCGTTTCGTTTATGAAGAATGCTCATGGAATATCTTTTGTCTGTATCGTTGTGCTTTTACGTCAGGTTGGCCATCTGTCTAGCGATTGTCCGTTGAGTTTTCTGCGATCACTTGCCGACGAGCGCTTCTGAGGAGGTATCTCCCTGGGCCCCGGAGTCGAGGGAAGATCGTTTAGACTTGGACAGACCTGACACCCTTCACTGGGGTCTCGGGTCCTCCACGACCACAGAGCATCTCTGATTCCGAGCATTGGTCAGCATCCGGGGTTGACTGGGCAAGGTAGCTGCCTCGTCACCCCTTGCAAAGGCTTGGTGCTTCCTGACACGGTGGTAGGGGAGTTGCCCACCAAGGACGGCCGAGCAGGGTAGCTGCTCGGCGGCCTCTGGGCGAGGGCTTTGACCTCTGGCATCATGGGTAGGCGACTACCAGCCGGAGTTTTTACCGAGTAGGGTAGCTGCTCGGTTGCCTCTTGCGAGGGCTTTGATCCTTCAGGACGGGAACCGAGCAGGGTTACTGCCCAGTGCCTCTTGGCGAGGGCTTTGATCCCTGTCGGTTGTGGTAGGAAGCTACCAGCCGGGGATAGCCGGGCGAGAGCCCGACTGCCTCCGGGGGGACTTTGGTCCTTGGCGCGAGAAGAGCTATAGGACTGTAAGAAGCCTACTAAGGACCCTTGGCCGGGCAGGGTTACTGTCCGGTGCCTCTTGGCGAGGGCTTTTGTCCTGAAAGATAGCCGAGCGAGGGAACCTCGGGCTCGACTGCCTCTGGGAGGGCTTTTTGATCCTTGGCGTTGTGGCAGGGAAGCTGCCCACCGGGGATAGCCGAGCGAGGGGACCTCGGGCTTGACTGCCTCCGGGAGGGCTTTTTGATCCCCGGCGTCGTGGGTAGGCAACTACCAGCCGGAGTTTTTACCGAGCAGGGTAGCTGCTCAGTTGCCTCTTGCGAGGGCTTTGATCCTTCAGGACGGGGACCGAGCAGGGTCACTGCCCAGTGCCTCTTGGCGAGGGCTTTGATCCCTGTCGGTTGTGGTAGGAAGCTACCAGCCGGGGATAGCCGAGCGAGGGCCCGACTGCCTCCGGGAGGAATTTGGTCCTTGGCACGGGAAGAGCTATAGGGCTGTAAGAAGCCTACCAAGGACCCTTGGCCGGGCAGGGTTACTGTCCGGTGCCTCTTGGCGAGGGCTTTTGTCCTGAAAGATAGCCGAGTGAGGGAATCTCGGGCTCGACTGCCTCTGAGAGGGCTTTTTGATCCCCGGCGTTGTGGCAGGGAAGCTGCCCGCCGGGGATAGCCGAGCGAGAGGACCTCAGGCTCGACTGCCTCTGGGAGGTCTTTTGATCCCAGGCGTTGTAGCAGGGAAGCTGCCCGTTGGGGACGACCGAGCAGGGAAGCTGCCCGTTGGGGACGACCGAGCAGGGAAGCTGCTGGGCTGAATCTTGTCATGGTGTGTCCCGACCGTTCAGCTGCAGGTGTAGGGAATGGGAACGGTCGAGGAAACGGCGCGCGTAGCTGGCCTATTGAATGCGGGGGAAGGCGAAGCGCTAGGGGCGCGTCGCTTCGATTCCACCGGAGGAGGCGTGACGGTTGCCGCGTGGCAGCGACTCCCTGGCCTAAAGCGTGCGACGGTTGGGCTGCGCAGTGGGCTATATAAGGCTGAAGGATTACTTGTTGGAGATAGTGCCCTCAGAGTCAATTATTGGATCGCAGGTACGTGATTGCAATGATTACGGAGGACCTATACCGGTAGGACAGTCTTACTCGAGATGATAGTATGCTATCTGGTTTGCCTTTATCAGTCGTGTACATGTTCAGGTGACTGATTACATGTTACATTTTGATAGAGCCCTTAGGATCTTGCTTTACCACCAACAGTATGATGGCGATCATATACGTGAGAGTTGGGTGGTTTATACGCATATCCTTAATTGTGGTCCCTAGTCGTGGGAGTTTCGAGACAGGGCATCGATACTCCGGAGTAGACTAGTGTATACAGTCGAGACCCCGACGAGGGGCGGTGGCCGGTCTCACAAGCCACTGGTGTCAGTTGGATCACCTAAGATGTATACAGGTGCTCATTGGGTTATGAGTACACCGGACAGGACTCGCCGGGAATCTGCTAGTTGGTATTATACATATCGTCAGATAGCAGTTCCCTGGTGACATGTGTACAGGTTAGTTCATCGACCTGAGGTCGTCATTTGTCTCGTGTGAGTTCCCACTGTGCTTTGATTTCTACCCTACCACGGCTCAAAGGAGTCGTGCAAACAGGTAGTTTTTGGGTACAGTCCCGAGCCATATGGAGGCACGTGAGCGGATCAGCAGGGGATTCGTCTCTCCCGGTATTGGGGGCGAGGTCGTGCTGTGTCTAGGAGAGCCATTACACAAAGTCCATGGCCATGGCAGGAGATTTACTGGTAGGTACTCCAGTAGTATCTCAGGGTGTTATTGGGCTACACTCCGACACGACTTATACTGCTATTGGGGGTCTGACGTTACTAGCCCCCTAGGCAGATATGCGATACTCATAGACGAACGGACCGGACTGTATATACATTGTCACTGTTAGGCTCAGTAGGGTTTCCGGATGAGTTCGCTCATCGGCCTCCCTTTAGGTCAGTCCATGGGCAGCCGTTACGCAAGCTAGTGCCGCTGACGGTTTGTGGTTAAACCCACTGACAGGGTACTGACGAGTCATTAGAGTCCCCCACAGACAGTTTCCCAAGTTCGGGCGAAACGTTGTAGAGGCCGTATGGTTTTATGGCAGGGTTCGGAAAATGCACGTGCGTTTACGCACGTGTTATTTTTCGGGCAGATGATACTGGTCGGCTTTGGTTTAAGCCGGATCCGAGTATTATATTGAGTAGATATAATATCTTTGTCTCAGTTGCATTTGTATTCGGTCATAATACAAATGCGGTTATATTTATACAGTTACGGGGTTATCCTGAAAGTCGTTTCAGGATCACTTTTGGAAGTTGCCAGTTTCCAGTTTTCTATCAGTCGTCTTTTAACATTCGGTTAAAGACGGATTTATCTTTCCGTCACTCGGGTGAGTCATGAGGGTGAGTCATGCTTCTAGAAGCTTCTAGATTGGTGACTAGATTCATGCATCTTTCTTTGCATTTATTATATGGTGACTAGGTTTTAATGACTCATGCTTTAACATTAATGATTCTTGTTTAACCTTAGGATATTTGTTCATGATATTTATCCTTGTGGTCACCCTCTTTGCTCCTACGATCACCTCCCTCTTCTTATATATTGGCCGGCCCCCTTGTAAGTGAGAGAGAGAGATTGATTTCATTTTTTTGGTAAAAAGACTATGGTTTATGGTGCATGGAAATTTCATAGCCTCTTTCATTCCATCACCCGATAAAAATGGCAACTTCATTTACCGATCGTCTACGGCTTTGGACGAAGTGAGACGAAGTAATCTATTCATTCTCTACATCATTCTTGGTCGTCTCTTTTAGCAAACTTGACGACCGAGTTGCCTCGAGTCAGAGGCGGGAGCCCGTTTAAAGAATCATTGACGTGGTGCCACCTGGACGAGCAGATCGGAGATCGACGAGATCGGAGCAGCCGCAACAGAGCGTGGGATGATGGTTAAAGAACGAAGGACTCGGATCGTTCGGTATAACCTTTCTACACTCTTTACAGTTTGTTAGTTTAGCAATAATGGCAGATCCGGGTTAAAGTATACGATAGCGCCAGTTAAAAAGTTTTTGTTCCGCATTTGGCATCTGTAGACGGCCGGGGCGCTACCGTAGACTTACAGTGGTATCAGAGACTCACAATTTTGCTTTACTAACTTGTGCTAACGCGTTTAAAATATCGATCGAACCGGATATCGAAAACCGCAAAATTCTATTTTCACAGTTTTTGTCGATTTTAAATGATGTCCTAAAATTATTCTACATATCACAGAAAGTTGTGCAGGGTTTCAGAAGAACACCGACCAAATTTGAGCAAGTGATTCGACTATATTGCCGCGGATGCGCGGCCAAACCCATGGTTTGGCCGCGCATCCGCGGCCATTCTATTGAATCATGCTTCCAAATTTGTACAGTGTTTTCTCCTCTGGAATTTGGGGTTTTTGGTATATATCTTTTGGGCCCAGATTTTGTTACTGTTCAACAGATGTTCGTGATATTTAGTCGATCGAAATTTAAACATGTTAGTTTACAGTGCTTACATTATATCTCCGACCGGGAATGTCATTTGATCGGTAAACCGCGTCTGATTGCTATAGTTCTTTTAGACGGGTTTGCGAACGTGACATTCGCGTTGATGTTCTGTGTTGTGCTGTGATGTTGCGGATTTGTCGTGGTGGATAGCAGTGTGCAATGGTAGTGCAGTTTGGATTTATTTGTACATTTGATATTGCGGGGCGAGCGTCCAACATGTGGACTGCCGTCACTGCCTGTTGTATAATATTCTTTTGGGGCACGACCAGGTTGCGGTCGATGTACCTGTTGTACTATTTTTCATTACTGTACTAGGTTTTGCCCCGCGACGGAGTGCACGGATAGCCGGGTTCTGAGAGGAAACGGGTCCGAATCTCATGGCTTTGAGAGGCAGAGGGGCCCCACTCTAGAATTGGCAGACTATTCGCCGCACTCGTAGGGGGTACAGGTTGACCCGAGGAGGGGTGCCCAAGATTACCGGATTCCGTGAAGTGCAGGGTGCTCCATTCACTTTGCTGTAGGGGGCTGCCTCGCTTCAGGTTTTGGCGGGTAACTTGCCGCACCCGTAGGGGTCTAGGTTTCATTGCACAGGCTATCCACACAACAGGGGAACGTCGGGTTTCAGCAGCGGCTCTGTGAAACCCGGGATCCCAGATTATCTGTATTGTTCTGTGATGCTTATTACTTTTCTGTAATGTTGCATATTATCACGCCTAGAGCGATTATTGTATATTGGTTTATATACTATTAGATGTTGTATATGTTTTACACCCGCGCTAGTCCAGTCCCCGTTCTGTCGTTAGTTAAGTAACCTAACGGGTGATGACGGGACCCAGTGACGAATGCGGATGGCATATACGTACATTTTATTTTCGTTCTTTTCTGGTGTGATTAATTGATGGGACTGCATTGATTTTGATCAATGCAAAGTAAAACAAACCTGTTTGCAGTTGTTGGAACAAATTTAAAAAGTGTTATTGCATAGACGTTTCCTTTTGTTATGCATAGCGGTATTCGGTGGAATATCCTGCACCTCATTCGACGGGGCAAGGGCCGATATCCCTTCACCGGGACTGACCCCTTGGGCAGAAGTTTGCGTCAGGGTAATAACTTCACTATAGTCGATTACAAGTTGCTTTGCACCGCAGTATTCAGTGGAATATCCTGCACCTCATTCCACGAGGAAAGAGCCGAGATCCCTTCACCAGGAATGACCTCTTTAGCAAAAGGTTTTCGCCACTATATTTTAAAAAGCTATCAGGTTCCTTCAGCGATATCAAGTTCGTTACGTTAAAGGTTTTTCGCCAAAAATCAGTCGTAGCCCTCCGTCACTTCTTTTGGGTATTCAGTAGTATTCAAGCTATGCATTTTAGCCAAAGTTAAGGCATAGTGTTTGGTAGCTGCTGGGTATTCATTTGTTGCATAGATGAGTTGGTTTGGGACAGTCGTTCTGCCGATTGGCCAAAGTCAGGGGCATGTGCGGGTGGGTTCAAATTAACAAGATAGTGACGGGTAGAACTTGGCATGTGACTTATGACATTTTGACCAAAGCCAAGGTTATAAGAGCATGGGGCAAAAATCATATCGGGAGTTTCTAAAGAAACTGAAACTTGCCAAGTATGCGCATACCTTCTGGAGTATGAGTTACGTGGATGCATTCCATCACGTTATCATGCGATGAGAGTTGAATCCCGATTCCCACTGATGAGTTGGTTTACTCTTCGGGTGATCCCGATTAATTCTTCTCTCAGGTTTGGAGGAGAATTTGACAGGACAGTGGGAGGTTTCCGGATTAGAAAAAGTGATAACCATTCTGATCTAGGTTAGAGTGCACGCAGAGTGTTTCTTTTCTCTCTCTCTTTGGCAGCGACCTTTGACCGACCCTAGACTATGACTCAGTGACCAAGTTGACCGAACCTTCTTAAAATACTGGCTTTTGGATTGTCTGAGTTGCATAAGTCATTACCACTCATTCTTTTACCCTTTGTATTTCTCAGAACACCCGTATTACTACGGACATCCACTTCCATTGGATAGATCCATCGTATAGTTATATACGAACTCGAAGGGACTTCTTCGAGGATGGATCCAGGTTCAGGAGAAATAGAATTGGTTTATTCAGTTGTCTTTTATTATCACCTTCTCTCAAGTTGCGAGGGCTCCTTGGTTTAGGAGAGTACACCTATTACGCTTATTGGATAGTCTTATTCCAAACCATAGGCAGGTGCCGAAAGGTAGGGAATGAAGAAAACCAATTAGCCTAAGTAGGGTGTGCAGAAGGTAATATGTAAAGACAAAATAAAGGGATTAGAAAGAGGGCAAAGTAAATTGCGACTGATATCATTCACGACAAAAACCGCGTACTTCATCGCCACTCCTATTTCACCTTTAAAAGAATAAGGTATTATTCAGATGTCTTTTATCATCACCTTCTCTCAAGATACGAGTACTCCTTGGTTTAGGAGGGTACACCTATTATGCTTACTGGATAGTCTTCTTCCAAACCATAGGCTGATGCCGAACGGTAGGGAAGGAAGAAAACCATTTAGCCTAACGATGGTGTACAGAAGGTAATGACTAAAGACAAATAAAGGGACTTGGAGAGATGGCAGTGAAATATACGGTTAAAGTCATGAATTGGATTATGGAAGAGGCATTGCTATGAATACCAGGATACCCCTACGAAACATTTTCATGTTTCAGTACATTGTTAAAGAAAAACTGTTTTCCCGATTAGATACTTACTCCAGGGTATTTATTTACCAGGTTTCATTCTCATATCTGTATGGTTTTACAGATAATGAGTGGGAGTAAGTTATTGGGAATTAGGTGATCATCCTCATTATATCGGAATTCGTTGTAATTGGTGATATTTGAGGAAATCGCCAGGGTACAGTTTTCAACCTACGACGCACAGGTTTTGAGTTGCTTAACTCAGCGGACTTATACAGAGTATTGTATATTATCCAGTGTCCATCATAACAAAGGGGTAGGTCCTCGTACTATGTTCTGTTTACTTATGACTTCTCTAGTTTTTAGACAAGTGTTTCGTAGAAATACAAGGTCTAAGTTTTGAGAAGTTGTGGGTATAAGAATAAAGTGGAGAACCAGGTATCACAAGTATCGGGATTCTTCAAAGAGATCGAAGATGTAGATTCTTGTGATTGGTATTCAGATGATAGTGATGGTTTTGAGAAACGTGTTTCTCTTTCAGGTTACTCATAATTGGATGGATTCCTAAGTTGAGTAATGCTGATTAGCATCTTTCCATTAAGTTGATATGCACTGGAGACAGTTGCATGATTTGAATCTGGTTCCAATTAAATAAGTGCCAAAGTTTCTATATTGGATATAGAATAGTTCGTACCTTAAAAGATGTTAAGGTACGGGGAGTTGTCCAGCTTATGCTTAAAACCAGACTCTGGACAACTCAGGGCACGTTTCTGTAATGGTTGTTTGTGGGTTGACCCTAGCTATGACGAGGGTTGATATTCTACCATTTGGAAGATCAATAGTGATATTGTTCTTGACTCGCCACAGTTTTAGTAAAATGGATTTTTTCAGAAAACAATAGTGGGAGTATGGTAGAACTGGAAGTGATTCCAGAACCGCGAACGATTACGAAAAATTTAATAGGACCTATATATTCAATCAGGTTTGACATTCCAATAGCCACTCCGCAGATATGGTGGGTAACCTCAGACACCCGAGAGGTACTTCGGTGGCCTCAAGGACGGTGACAGGGAGGTTCTTATCTACCCAGACCTGACACTACTGATGTTCCAGGCTATGAGACCCGGTAGTTGGGTTGTCGTAGTCAGTGGGAGCAGCGGAAGTCTAGTGGGCAAGTAGCTTATGTCTATTTATAGACTTGAGCAGTTATAGCGGAGATAGATCATCTAATTTTGATGTGACAGTCATGGGTTTGACTTCAATCAGAATAGGGGATGGATCTGTTAAGAAGGTAGTAGGGTGTGATGTCATGGTATCTGGATGACATACACAGAGTAGGAAGTAAAATTCCTATGCTACGATCGGTTGTGCTGTGGTCGTCACACAGTTGTTTCTCCAGACAGGATATGGATATAATATTTGACATTTTGGTTTCTGGATCTATGGTTTTAGATCTGGATTTGGGTAGTTTTCCAATGTGGGTACTTTGACAGTATTCTAATGGTTTTTAGAATAGATGACTCCTAGCATGGTGGTGTACCTGCAGGTGATGGAGTCACCCTCTCTAAAGATGTCTTATAGACTGAAGGGGAGAGGGATGTGCATGATTGGCAGATCACTCGCTTAGGCAATTGAGTCAATCATGAGATGTCAAGTACCACACCAAATGTTGTTTTTGCACTAGATGCAATAAGTTTGTATTAATCCAATCCGGGAGAAACATAAGGAAGCAGTTTTAGAACATAAGTACATGTTCTACGGATTTGATGATGGTAGCCTCCTTCGGGAGACGATTATCATTCCAGGCTTCAAAGGTGACATGGATGACAGAGTGATTGTCAGAGTTATAGTTTTTCCTCTGACGAGGGATAGTATTATGGACAGGTGGTCCAAAAGGATACTGTGGGTGGCATGGTGCCGGATACTGATTAGGTTCAGTGATCGATACAGTCTAAGAAGTTTGGATTTGGAGTTCATTTATGAACTAGGTCCCATCAGATATCCAGACATATTCTAAGACAAGTATTACTCAATTCGGGAGATGACTTTCTCCGCGAACTTGAGATTAAGAGAGATATAGAAAGAAACATCTAGGCGGATCCACTCACTGAGGCTATTTCTCGAACATAATAGTTTTACAAACGGGCTTTGTGAAACTGATTAGTAGAGGAGTTGGATGTTCGGTTTCACACGGGCTGTGAGTAGTCGACATCGCAATAATTAGCCTTGAGTGCAAGTGGGAGATTGTTGGAGATAGTGCCCTCAGAGTCAATTATTGGATCGCAGGTACGTGATTGCAATGATTGCGGAGGACCTATACCGGTAGGACAGTCTTACTCGAGATGATAGTATGCTATCTGGTTTGCCTTTATCAGTCGTGTACATGTTCAGGTGACTGATTACATGTTACATTTTGATAGAGCCCTTAGGATCTTGCTTTACCACCAACAGTATGATGGCGATCATATACGTGAGAGTTGGGTGGTTTATACGCATATCCTTAATTGTGGTCCCTAGTCGTGGGAGTTTCGAGACAGGGCATCGATACTACGGAGTAGACTAGTGTATACAGTCGAGACCCCGACGAGGGGCGGTGGCTGGTCTCACAAGCCACTGGTGTCAGTTGGATCACCTAAGATGTATACAGGTGCTCATTGGGTTATGAGTACACCGGACAGGACTCGCCGGGAATCTGCTAGTTGGTATTATACATATCGTCAGATAGCAGTTCCCTGGTGACATGTGTACAGGTTAGTTCATCGGCCTGATGTCGTCATTTGTCTCGTGTGAGTTCCCACTGTGCTTTGATTTCTACCCTACCACGGCTCAAAGGAGTCGTGCAAACAGGTAGTTTTTGGGTACAGTCCCGAGCCATATGGAGGCACGTGAGCGGATCGGCAGGGGATTCGTCTCTCCCGGTATTGGGGGCGAGGTCGTGCTGTGTCTAGGAGAGCCATTACACAAAGTCCATGGCCATGGCAGGAGATTTACTGGTAGGTACTCCAGTAGTATCTCAGGGTGTTATTGGGCTACACTCCGACACGACTTATACTGCTATTGGGGGTCTGACGTTACTAGCCCCCTAGGCAGATATGTGATACTCATAGACGAACGGACCGGACTGTATATACATTGTCACTGTTAGGCTCAGTAGGGTTTCCGAATGAGTTCGCTCATCGGCCTCCCTTTAGGTCAGTCCATGGGCAGCCGTTACGCATAGCTAGTGCCGCTGACGGTTTATGGTTAAACCCACTGCCAGGGTACTGACGAGTCATTAGAGTCCCCCACAGACAGTTTTCCAAGTTCGGGCGAAACGTTGTAGAGGCCGTATGGTTTTATGGCAGGGTTCGGAAAATGCACGTGCGTTTACGCACGTGTTATTTTTCGGGCAGATGATACTGGTCGGCTTTGGTTTAAGCCGGATCCGAGTATTATATTGAGTAGATATAATATCTTTGTCTCAGTTGCATTTGTATTCGGTCGTAATACAAATGAGGGTATATTTATACAGTTACGGGGTTATCCTGAAAGTCGTTTCAGGATCACTTTTGGAAGTTGCCAGTTTCCAGTTTTCTATCAGCCGTCTTTTAACATTCGGTTAAAGACGGATTTATCTTTCCGTCACTCGGGTGAGTCATGAGGGTGAGTCGTGCTTCTAGAAGCTTCTAGATTGGTGACTAGATTCATGCATCTTTCTTTGCATTTATTATATGATGACTAGGTTTTAATGATTCATGCTTTAACATTAATGATTCTTGTTTAACCTTAGGATATTTGTTCATGATATTTATCCTTGTGGTCACCCTCTTTGCTCCTACGATCACCTCCCTCTTCTTATATATTGGCCGGCCCCCTTGTAAGTGAGAGAGAGAGATTGATTTCATTTTTTTGGTAAAAAGACTATGGTTTATGGTGCATGGAAATTTCATAGCCTCTTTCATTCCATCACCCGATAAAAATGGCAACTTCATTTACCGATCATCCACGGCTTTGGACGAAGTGAGACAAAGTAATCTATTCATTCTCTACATCATTCTTGGTCATCTCTTTTAGCAAACTTGATGACCGAGTTGCCTCGAGTCAGAGGCGGGAGCCCGTTTAAAGAATCATTGACGTGGTGTCACCTGGACGAGCAGATCGGAGATCGACGAGATCGGAGCAGCCGCAACAGAGCGTGGGATGATGGTTAAAGAACGAAGGACTCGGATCGTTTGGTATAACCTTTCTACACTCTTTACAGTTTGTTAGTTTAGCAATAATGGCAGATCCGGGTTAAAGTATACGATAGCGCCAGTTAAAAAGTTTTTGTTCCGCATTTGGCGTCTGTAGACGGCCGGGGCGCTACCGTAGACTTACAGTACTGGTCCTTTCATCCTTCATAAACAGGTCGCCGAGGCACCATCCCCGACATCGTCCGCTTCAAAGATGTGTACCTCTATAACTCGTACTGCACCGAGGACACGGTGCAGCTGGTCTACGGGAGCATCGAGGACTATTTTGGCCGGCTGCTCCCCCGACGCTCCTCCCTTCTGCAGCTGCTAATGTACTCCATCTTTAGGGCATCGCCGGGGCTTTACAACCCCCTGTCTGAGCTGCTCTTTGACGAGGCCGTGGGCAAGCTGCGGTCTTTGAGGCGATTCGGCTTAATCTCCGCGAACCGGCTGGCCCGCTCAGAGGCGCTCTTTCGCGAATGCTACGAGCTGAGGCTTGGGGTTAATGCCCGCGGAGGGAACTGGGGACAGAGGTTGGAACTGGCGAGGCCCCGGCTGGCGGAGATTTTTACCGAGTACCACGAGCAGTGCTCGCTGCACCCCTTCCCCCACTATTGTAATTTTCTTTTCTTTTTGCATGTACGGCTGAGGGGCCCATAATACCCTTTGAATAAACAAAGCTTTTTTTTTTTCTTTTTCGCAACGCTCCATTGATCTTTATTAAATTAACAATAGATCCTAGGAAGAATTTACATTGCTTTAGAAGAAGGGTACAGGCTAGAAGATGACTTTATTGGCTGGGGACGAGCTCCCCGAAGGGCTGTCTGCCCCCGCGCTTTGCATAGGGCATAGGGCTCCCTGAGCTCCGGGTTGGCCGTCCGCTGAAGCAAGCATGATCTGACCGATGGTCAGGTCGGCGGGAAGGCGATGCTGCTCCTGCTCGCGGTCGGTCTGCCGTTTGTCCCTCAGGTAGGCGGCGAGGTGCCCAGACTAGATGAGTTCTTCAATGTAGTCCCTCAGTTGTTTGCAGTCCTCCGTGGCGTGGCCCAGTTCCCGGTGGAAAGCGCGGTAGGGGCCCCGGGTTCGCTTCGCGGCCTGACGCGGGACCGGAGGGAACTTGAAGAACCCCTCGTTCTGGGCCTCCTCCAGCAACACCGCGAGGGAGACGTTGAGGGGGGTATACTCTGTAAGTCCACGTTGCTCACCCCGGTTCTTACGGGGAGGCGGAAACGGCGAAAAACAATTATTTAGCGCAAAGGCAACATGGACTAAAAGCCGGATCTTTGCTAAACTAGAAACTAGCAAACTACAAGAGGCGTTAACTACTATGCCGTAGAAATTATACCACACGAAACCGGTCCTTCGGGCCTTCACTCCGTTGTCCGGCTCATCCATCCACGCTCCGAGGGTCGATCCGGATCTTGGTCACCTCCGCGGTCTTCTTGAGTCGAAGACGATCCACCCGAGAGATGTACACCGAGCTCCACCTCGAGCCGAGGCAACTAGGGCAACAAGATCGCTAGTCTTGAAGTCCTAGGTTATGTAGAAGAGGTTGATGGAAGTGTTTGTCTTTGTGGATTCTTTTTCTCTCAACACATGAGATCAAAAGAAAATTTCAAGAGGAGGAAGATGAAGGAGATCAAGCAACCATGGAGCTCTCTTTCTTTCTTCTCACTTGCAAGAGAGAGAATGAGAAAAAGAAATGAATTATCAACCAAAGAAAAAAGGGGACCATGGTTACAATAATACTAAACATCATCATTACAAATCCTATCATGATAAAGTTGATGGCTACATTGACATAACCATTTTCATAATCCAAAAAGAAAAAGAAAACCAAAGAAGAGTGTAGACCTCTCATGAAGGTCAAGGTCAACTTTGGTCAACGGGTCAACAAAGTCAAGAGTGGTCAAGGTGGTCAAATGGTCAAAGCAATTAGCCATCACAAAATTATCACTAAAAGGATTAGTAAATAATGTCTCCGGCTCATAATGGTTTTGACCGAACGAATTGGAAAAACCCTAATGAGCCTGCCACATAACGGTTTTGGCCGAACCAACTGCCAAAACCCTAATGTGGCACCTCCTCCTTCTTCGCTCCTCACAACTGTGCATACACACCCACATCCGCATTCCGTAGAATGCGAATGCACAGAAGACAAAACAAATACATCCGTGCAATACTAGGATCCGGCTTAAACCAAAGCCCACTAGTATTGCCTGCCCGAACAGCATACGCACACAAGTGTACGTAAGTGATCGCAGCCCTGCCGTAAAACCATACGGCCTCTACACGTTTCGCTCAGTGCAGGGAAACTCTCTGCGTGGGACTCTAAAGACTCGACACTACGCTGGCAGTGGGTTTAACCACAGACCGTAAGCGGCACTAGCTGTACGTAACGGTCCCCAGGTAGATGTCGATAAGAAGGCCGATGAGCAAACCCATCTGAACTCCTACTGAGCCTGTATGTGACAATCTCGGTACAGTCCGGTTTGTTCGTCTGATACATCGCATGGCGGGCCTAGGGGGTGGTGAACATCAGTCCCCTAATAGCGGTACAAGTCGTGTCGGAGTGTAGCCCAGAACACCCTGAGATAACACTGGAAACCCACCAGTATATCTCGCTTGCCCTGGCCAGGGACTACTCGTATAATGGCTCTCCTAGACACAGCGCGATGTCAACCCCCAATACCGGGAGAGACGATTCATGTCTAATCGTCACTGCCTCCAAGTACTTCGGGACTGCACCCAACTACTACCTATTTGCACGAATCCTTTGAGCCGTGGTAGGGTAGTAATCTAAGTACAGTGGGAACACACTCGAGGCGAAGTGACGGTGTCAAGTCAGCGGACTAAGCTGTACTCATGTCACCTGGGAACTGATAACTGATGATAAGTATAATACCATCCAACAGTTCCCGACGAGTCCTGTCCGGTGTACTCGTAACCTAACGAGCACCCGCGTACTATCTCCAGTACGACGTACTGATGGCTGTGGGACAGACCACCTCCCGTGCTGGGATGAGAAGCGTATACGCTAGTCTACTCCGGAGTATCGATGCCCCGTCTCGATAGTCCTGCGACTAGGGACCTGTATAAGGATGTGCTTGTAGATTACCCAGCCCCCACTAGTGTGACTGCCATCACAACGCTGGTAATAAAGCAAAGATCCTAAGGGCTCTACTAATATGTATAAGCGATATGCGTAAAGAAACACATGCACATATTGAAGTAGAAACAAACCAAGTAGCATACTACCATTTTGAGCAAGATTGTCTATACAACTGTGAATATCCCAAGCTTCCATTAAGTAATATACAAGCTAGTATGATACAGTAATGGCCTCTAGGGCATATACACTAACAATCTCCCACTTGCACTAGGGCCATGTACTGGCGTATCGAAGACCTATCATCTCGATCAGCCGCTCGAACTGAGTCTGGGGAAGGGCCTTCGTGAATGGATCTGCAGTGTTATCTTCTGAATTTACTCTCTTCACCTCGATCTCCCGGCGATCAGCGATCTCCCTGATCAGGTGGTACCGCCTCAAAATGTGCCTGGACTTCTGATAGGACCTGGGTTCCTTTGCTAAAGCTATAGCTCCGTTGTTGTCACAATACAGCGGTATTGGATCAACACTGGTAGGAACCACCTGAAGCTCCGTGAGGAACATCTTCATCCAGACAGCTTCCTTTGCGGCATCGCAAGCAGCTATGTACTCCGCTTCCATAGTTGAATCAGCAACGGTTTCCTGCTTGGAGCTCTTCCAGCAAACCGCCCCTCCATTGAGGGTAAAGACATAACCCGACATGGACTTGGAGTCATCCTTGTCACTCTGGAAGCTGGAGTCAGCAAAGGCCTCGATCTGGAGGTCTTTTCCGCCATACACCAAGAACATCTCCTTAGTCCTTCTCAGGTACTTGAGAATGTTCTTTACTGCTATCCAGTGTTTCTCCCCTGGGTCCGACTGATACCGGCTTACAACGCTCAATGCGTATGCTACATCTGGTCTGGTACACAACATTGCATACATTATAGAGCCTACCGCAGATGCGTAGGGTATAGATGACATGCGAGCCCTTTCCAAATCAGTCTTGGGAGACATCTCTTTGGAGAAGGTGATTCTGTGACAAGCCGGTAGATTACCGCGCTTGGAATCTTCTATACTAAATCGTTTTAGTATGGTGTCTATGTATCTCGACTGTGAAAGTCCCAACATCCTCTTAGATCTATCACGATAGATCTGGATCCCCAGAATGTAGTTGGCATCGCCCAGGTCATTCATGGAGAACATCTGTGACAAGAATCCTTTGACTAACTGTAGCATAGGAATATCATTTCCTATTAGGAGAATGCCATCCACGTACAAGACGAGGAATATCACAGTTCTCCCTACAATCTTACTGTAAATGCATGGTTCATCTGGGTTTTTGATAAAGTCGAATTCCTTGACAGTATCATCAAAGCAGATGTTCCAACTCCGCGATGCCTGCTTCAGTCTATAGATGGACTTGAGCAACTTGCGCACTTTACCGCTACTCCCACTCTGAATGAATCCCTCCGGCTGATCCATAAAGACGCACTCTTTCAAATTTCCATTTAGGAAAGCCGTCTTTACGTCCATCTGCCAGATCTCATAATCGTGGAAGGCAGTAATGGCAAGAAGGATCCGAATGGATTTGAGCATAGCCACTGGAGAAAAGGTCTCGTCATAGTCCAAACCAGGTCTTTGACGAAAACTCTTTGCTACAAGTCTAGCCTTATAGGTTTCAACCTGCCCATCTACACCAATCTTCTTTCTGAAGATCCATTTGCAGCCTACGGGTTTTACCCCTTCTGGAGCAAAGTCCAAAGTCCAAACTTTGTTGGTGTACATGGACTCCATATCGGTCTGCATTGCATCCAGCCATTTTACCGAGTCACCGCTCTGAATGGCTTGCTGGAAACTAGTAGGCTCACCATAGTCAATGGTGCAATCCTCTCTATCCCCGTCTATGAGAAAACCGTAGTATCTCTCGGGCGGATGAGACTGCCTACTACTCCTGCGGAGTGGCGCTGGGATATCCGGTTCTCCTGAACCTTCTGGTTCTTCCAAGCTTTCAGTAATAGCCTGTGGTTCTGGAATTTCTTCCAGTTCTACTACGCTCCCACTTTCACCTTTTTCTAAAAACTGATGTTCCAGAAAGTGGGCATGACGAGATACAAAAACTTTTTGTTCCTCTGCGTAATAGAAAAAATATCCCCTGGAGTTCTTTGGGTATCCCACAAACTTACACAGTACTGAGCGTGCCTCGAGCTTGTCCGCATGCTGCTTTTTTACAAAAGCTGGACATCCCCACATTTTCAGATATTGAAGATGGGGTTTCTTCCCACACCACATCTGATATGGTGTGGTAGGCACAGTCTTGGAGGGAACCTTGTTCAAGAGATATGCAGCTGATTCTAGTGCATAACCCTAGAAGGATCACGGCAACTCAGCCTTACTCATCATGGAACGAACCATATCCAATAGGGTTCGATTCCTCCTTTCCGATACACCGTTGTGTTGTGGTGTGTATGGAGGAGTACGCTGAGAGAGAATTCCATTCTCTTTTAAGTAGCCCAGAAACTCGGTACTCAAGTATTCACCACCTCGATCAGATCTCAGTGTCTTGATACTTTTGCCTGTTTGTTTTTCAACTTCATTCTTGTATTCCCGAAATTTCTCAAAGGCCTCGGATTTATGCTTCATCAAGAAGACATGCCCATACCTAGAGAAATCATCTGTGAAAGTAATGAAGTATGAATAACCACTTCGCGCATGTGTAGACATTGGACCACACACATCACTGTGTATGAGTCCCAAGAGCTCACTTGCTCTTTCTCCGTGTCCAGTGAACGGAGTCTTTGTCATCTTTCCCATGAGACAAGATTCACAAGTGGCATAAGACTGGTACTCGAACGGATCCAAGTATCCTTCTTTATGTAACTTTTTCAACCGTGTCTCATTAATGTGACCCAGTCTACAATGCCATAAGAAAGCCTGATTTAATTCCGGAGACTTTCTTTTAAGTGTGTTCTGGACACTGAAGATCTGAGCTTGATTCAATACGTATATCCCGTTTTGTAATGTACCTGACCCAATCAGAACTTGATTTAGGTGGATGTTGACTACATCGCTTACAAAAGTAAAATCATATCCTTCCTTAGAAAGTAAGGATACAGATATGATATTACAAGTCGCACCTGGTACATAAAACCAGTCACGCAGAATCAATATCTGCCCAGTTGTCAGTCCTAAATGATATTCCCCTACGGATTCAGCATACATGCTCATTCCGTTAGCAACCCTGAGAGTCATATCACCTTTCTTGATAACCCTACGATTTCTCAGAGCCTGCAACGAATTACAGATATGAGATCCTGATCCGGTATCCAATACCCAGGAAGTAGGGTTAACTGACATACAGTTCTCTATTACAAACACACCCGAAGCCGAAGCCACAACATGCTTCGAATTCTGGCTACTGGCTATACAAGCCCTGCAATCGTTCTGCCAATGTTCATTCCTGTAACAATAGGAACATCCCTCTTTTACTACATCCAGTCCTGAAACTTCTGCCCTTCCCTTTCTTTCTACTTCCCTGGTTTCCTTCAGGGTAGTAGGTAGAGACTGTTGAACTAAGTCAGCGTCTTACCCGTTCTTCAACGTGGTCTTCAGGTCCGTGAGCTCAAAAGAGCTAGTCTCTGTAAGGACGTTGCCCCTTACAAATGACCCGATATCCAACCTCGCTGGAAGCAATTCGTTCGAGGTCTCATATCTTGCGATACGAGATTGCTTTCCATATAAATCTTTGTTATGGAGGAAGATAGAAACTAAGTCCATCTTCTCATGCTGCCTCTGGTATGCACCATCAACTGAGGCTAACACGAGGCACTTAGCTTTCGCACAGTCTTTTTCCGATGTCTTGCGGATATAAATATCTATGACAGGGGAAACTGGACCTGAGACGGCAGGGGTTGGATCAGTCAAGAGGTGTCCCAGCTTGTCATGGGCAATGGACATCTGGACAGACCTTTGCCAGTCAAAACAGTCAGATTCAGTCATTTTATTATCTAGATGTAACCTATGTCTGGTCACTGGGTCGCTGCAATTAAGAGAGAGAGAAGAAAACACTTTAGCATGATGCTCTTGCAAGTTTAGATTGGTTTTTAATTTATCTAAACAGGATGGCTCCCACTGTCTCTCGAATCCCTCCTCAAACCATAAAGGAAAAATTAGTCGGGATCAATCTCACCGTACAATACTTGCTTAACCGTTCATCCAGGCTGGTGTCGGTACTTCGAGGGAGGTTTTCCAACGCTTTCGCGAAGTTCCTTAATTAAGTAACCTCTTTTCCCTTTGGGCGTAGCCCCGCTAACACCTTTCTTGACACCTACTTGGTTTATAGTATTGATCGTTAAGTGAGAAAGTTCCAGAGGAGTAGCATATACTCACAGTAGGATCGGGATCCAAATATCATCGCGTGACAAAACTGAAGGAATCCTACCAGAATCATCACACTCCAAATGGTATGCAGCGCTAGCAAGTTTCAGTTCTTTTGAAACTCCCGATGTGGATTTTTGCCCCATGCTCTTATGACCTTGACGAAGGCCAACATATCATAAGTCACATGTCAAGTTCTACCCGTCATTGTCCAGGTTAATTTGAACCCACCCATACATACCCTTGACGAAGGCCAAAATAGTAGTACGACTGTCCCAAACCAACGCATATATCTATGCTACAGATAAATATTCAGCAGCTACCAATCACTATACCTTGGCGAAGGTCAAAATACATAGCTTGAATACTACTGACTATTTAACTGAAATGACGGAGGGCTACGAATGGTTTTGGCGAAACCGTGAACGTAGTGAACTTGATATAATCGAAGGAACCAGATAGCTTTTAAAAGGAGTGGTTCAAGCTCCGCGTTTAAAAGCTGGCTTTTGAAAAGAACCGAGTGGTTTTGAAAATATTCCAACGACTTTTACTTGGTTTATTTTCTTGCATTAATTCCAATGCGTCCCATCATTTAATCCTACCATTGCAGAAAACAACGAAAATATGACGTACGCTTATGCCATCCGCATTCGCCACGGGGTCCCGTCATCACCCGTTAGGTTACTTAACTAACGACAGAGCGGGGGCTGGACTAGCGCGGATGCAAAACAAAAGCAACGCCTAAATAGATATCATATAGATATATATAAACATTCGTCACATGCAATGATAGTCATTCCAGATCACAGATGAATACAATAGATATACTAGGAATCCGCAATTCGTACGAGCCTGTAACGAAGAACGGATTACACGGTCGCGATGAATAGCCAAACCCCACCCTAGACCCCTACGGGTGCGCAAACTACCCGCCAAGTACCCGAAGCGAAGCAACCTCCCTCAACACGGTGAGTAGGCCACTCGGCACTTCGAGATACCCGGTAGTTTGTGCACCCCACCTTGGGTCTATCCTAGGAGCAAAAACAGTAAAAAGAAATTATACAATGACGGCTACAACCCCGACCCGGTTGTGCGGCCAAACAAATAATATTACATCAATTTACATATTACAAGAATTGAAAGAATAAGAAAACTCTCATCTCACAACCCCCGGCTATTCATCCGCGACAATCCAATGAATTCATATACACAAACCATCAACATTACAGATCACAGATATGTATAACCCCCACTAATCGGCGTATAGCGATTAGCAGATGTTCAATACATATATCACATCACAAATAATATCCATTAGCCAAAGTCTACGGAATATCGATCAAAATACGGATTTGTAACCACCCCAAAAAATCAATTTGTTCTCTGGAAAATCTGGGTAGAAACAACATGTACTAAAAATACCAAAATAGCCAACTAAGCATACTGCACCAAACTCGATCCACGGCCGAGTCAACTCGGCCGCGGATCCGCGGCAAGAATCATGTTCTTGCCGCGGAACCGCGGTGCTTTGACCAGTTCAGTGGACCGTTTTTTGTCTGTGTCTTTAGAAAACCCTGAGCCAATTTTTCATATATGTTAAATTACTTTTTGAACAGTATAAAAAATCTGCAGAAAGTTAAATTTTCCGGACTTGTTTTGCGAATTTTTTCCGATCGATGTTCTAAATACTTTACTAACTTGCTAGTTTATGTTTAGCTAGTCTCTGATACCACTGTAAGTCCACGTTTCTCACCCCGGTTCTTACGGGGAGGCGGAAACGGCGAAAAACAATTATTTAGCGCAAAGGCAACATGGACTAAAAGCCAGATCTTTGCTAAACTAGAAACTAGCAAACTACAAGAGGCGTTAACTACTATGCCATAGAAATTATACCTCACGAAACCGGTCCTTCGGATCTTCACTCCGCTGTCCGGCTCATCCATCCACGCTCCGAGGGTCGATCCGGATCTTGGTCACCTCCGCGGCCTTCTTGAGTCGAAGACGATCCACCCGAGAGATGTACACCGAGCTCCACCTCGAGCCGAGGCAACTAGGGCAACAAGATCGCTAGTCTTGAAGTCATAGGTTATGTAGAAGAGGTTGATGGAAGTGTTTGTCTTTGTGGATTCTTTTTCTCTCGACACATGAGATCAAAAGAAAATTTCAAGAGGAGGAAGATGAAGGAGATCAAGCAATCATGGAGCTCTCTTTCTTCTCACTTGCAAGAGAGAGAATGAGAAAAAGAAATGAATTATCAACCAAAGAAAAAAGGGGACCATGGTTGCAATAATACTAAACATCATCATTACAAATCCTATCATGATAAAGTTGATGGCTACATTGACATGACCATTTTCATAATCCAAAAAGAAAAAGAAAACCAAAGAAGAGTGTAGACCTCTCATGAAGGTCAAGGTCAACTTTGGTCAACGGGTCAACAAAGTCAAGAGTGGTCAAGGTGATCAAATGGTCAAAGCAATTAGCCATCACAAAATTATCACTAAAAGGATTAGTAAATAATGTCTCCGGCTCATAATGGTTTTGACCGAATGAATTGCCAAAACCCTAATGAGCCTGCCACATAACGGTTTTGGCCGAACCAACTGCCAAAACCCTAATGTGGCACCTCCTCCTTCTTCGCTCCTCACAACTGTGCATACACACCCGCATTCGCATTCCGTAGAATGCGAATGCACAGAAGACAAAACAAATCCATCCGTGCAATACTAGGATCCGGCTTAAACCAAAGCCCACTAGTATTGCCTGCCCGAACAGCATACGCACACAAGCGTACGTAAGTGATCGCAGCCCTGCCGTAAAACCATACGGCATCTACACGTTTCGCTCAGTGCAGGGAAACTCTCTGTGTGGGACTCTAAAGACTCGACACTACGCTGGCAGTGGGTTTAACCACAGACCGTAAGCGGCACTAGCTGTACGTAACGGTCCCCAGGTAGATGTCGATAAGAAGGCCGATGAGCAAACCCATCCGAACTCCTACTGAGCCTGTATGTGACAATCTCCGTACAGTCCGGTCTGTTCGTCTGATACATCGCATGGCGGGCCTAGGGGTGGTGAACGTCAGTCCCCTAATAGCGGTACAGGTCGTGTCGGAGTGTAGCCCAGAACACCCTGAGATAACACTGGAAACCTACCAGTATATCTCGCTTGCCCTGACCAGGGACTACTCGTGTAATGGCTCTCCTAGACACAGCGCGATATCAACCCCCAATACCGGGAGAGACGAATCCTGTCTAACCGTCACTGCCTCTAAGTGCTTCGGGACTGCACCCAACTACTACCTGTTTGCACGACTCCTTTGAGCCGTGGTAGGGTAGTAATCTAAGTACAGTGGGAACACACTCGAGGCGAAGTGACAGTGTCAAGTCAGCGGACTAAGCTGTACTCATGTCACCTGGGAACTGATAACTGACGATAGGTATAATACCATCCAACAGTTCCCGACGAGTCCTGTCCAGTGTACTCATAACCTAACGAGCACCCGCATACTATCTCCAGTACGACGTACTGATGGCTGTAGGACATACCACCTCCCGTGCTGGGATGAGAAGCGTATACGCTAGTCTACTCCGGAGTATCGATGCCCCGTCTCGATAGTCCTATGACTAGGGACCTGTATAAGGATGTGCTTGTAGATTATCCAGCCCCCACTAGTGTGACTGCCATCACAACGCTGGTAATCAAGCAAAGATCCTAAGGGCTCTACTAATATGTATAAGCGATATGCTAAAAGAAACACATGCACATATTGAAGTAGAAACAAACCAAGTAGCATACTACCATTTTGAGCAAGATTGTCTATACAACTGTGAATATCCCAAGCTTCCATTAAGTAATATACAAGCTAGTATGATACAGTAATGGCCTCTAGGGCATATACACTAACATACTCCTGGAACTTCGGGTGGTAGGGCTGCTGACGCTCCGGCCTCTCCTCCCGAGCCCTCTTCTTCTGGTCAGGTCGTTCTGCCCGAGGAAGGTTAGCGTTCACCTCGGATTCCAGCTGTACCTCACGCTCGGTCCACGCCTTGACCTCGGCCATGGTCTTAGGTTGAGCCAGCGCAAAGGAGCACAACCATTCCTTGTGCCTCAGACCGGATCTGAGTGCCATTATGACGATTTCGTCTCGGTGCTCGGGCACCTTGAGGAGGGCGTTGTAGAAACGGGCAATGTATGCCTTGAACGTTTCCTTGTCCCCACTTTTAACCGTGAAGAGGTAGTCGACCGTGCACTTCTGTCGACGGTTCCCCACGAAATGACCGAGGAACTGAGTAGCCAGCTCGTCGAAGGTCGAAATCGAGCGGGGCTCGAGCCCCCGGAACCAGTCCCGACCTGCGCGAATGAGGGTGGCCGGGAAGGCCATGCACTGGGCGGCGTCGGAATGATCCTGGAAGCTCATCCCCGCGGTGAAAGCGTCCAAGTGGTCCTTCGGGTCGGTTTTCCCGTCAAACAGAGAGACCTTTGGGGGCTTGTTGCGCGAGGAGACGTGGACGACGAGTAGTTCCTCGGTGAACGGCTTCGTGAGCGAGTCGGAGGCGTACTTAGCTCCGTCGCTCGAGAGGTGAGCTTCTCGGCGCATGCCCTCGATCTTCTTCTCGAGGGCGTCGAGCCGACCGTGGTACCCCGGGGAATCGGCGCCTCGGGATCTCTGGCCCCCGCTGTGGGTGACCTGCGTCTGGGAGCGTCCCCGGTTCTTCTCAATGAGGCGCCTCAGGTCCCGGGGTGAGGTAGCTCTTGAGCCGCCTGGGCGGACCTCTTCCGTGCGGCCCCGCCGATGGTGGTCTAGCCGACCACGCCCGTGGACAGGCGAGGTGACCGACATCTCCTTAGGGGGATAGGGGCACGAGGAGGCTCGAGGCGAGGCGCCCTGGCGGCGGATCTCGGTGTCGAGCCTTGGGGCGCCCAACGAGCCTCAGGGAGCACCGGGTCGAGAGACCGGCGGCCAGGGGACGCGGCTTGTTGGTGATCGGCCGTCCAGATAGGGACAGAGCCTTCTGGAGACGGTGGAACGGCGATCTGGGGCGCGGGCGCAGCCGTTTGGGTGCGGACGAGGGCCTCCACGAGGGATTGCAAGCGATCTATCCGGCCTACGAGGGCGTTGATGACCGTCATGGGAGGAAGTTCATCCCCGCCTTCAGTGAGTGGAGGACGGCGACTGGTACCGGGATCTCCAGGATGGTCGTCTGCCATGAGGGTGGAGATAGGAAGGCCAACTTTGTATTTTGTGGAGTTATGTTCCCACAGACGGCGCCAACTGATGGAGCTCTTTTTCGGGCCTCCGTTAGATGTTGTCTTCCGTTGATCTCGCGGTGAACTTAACTGATTATCCTTTATTGCGTGTGGGTCTCAATGGGGTTTTTGAGGAAGAGGTGAGGTGAGGAAGCCGTTGCCGAGTATCTGCAAAGAAGTCCCGGGATGGTTTGGTACCACCGAGGAACCTCCGACGATCAAGTTAGAGGGGAAATCCGAGCAGAGTAACGGCTAAGTGGGGTCCGAAAAACTTACTTGACCCCTCTGTGATGGGGGTTTATATAGCGGCGACAGCACGCAGCAGCAGGCGCGGGAATCTCGCCGGCAGTTATGCTCCCGACGTCACGCCCGTGTAAAGAGCGGATCGCCCATTAATGGGGATCGTGATGGCGTGGAACGTGGGACGTTGCTGGCGAAGAATCCGCGCGTGGCGAGATTCGCGGAGCGGCGGTTACGCCTGGGAATAGGTCGGAGGGCCGAGAAAGACGTCCTCGGCAGGAGCTTGGGGACGAGCAAGGAGGTCGAGGAGTCTTGGTCTTGTGGTAGCTCGGGGGCAAGCTGAGAGGCCGAGGAGGCCAATTTGCAGGGGCCCCAAGAGGGGCCAGCTTGGGCTTGCTGGTCGGGCACGGGGTGGCCTGATCGGTCCCTGTGGGCCCATTCTTCTGAGTTCTGGGACACGTCGCCTGCCACGCGTCATGATCTTGGGGGTCGCCAATATCGAGTACTATCACCTATAATTCCATAATTTTGTGTTTGGTTAATGGATTTGGATTTCTATGATTTCTTTGTTTTTATGGGGGGCACCACAAAACAAGGATTCTTGAATCCTAAAATTTTTTAAGGATTTTCAAGAATTTAGCGCTATTTATTGTACTTTTAGATGGGATCCGTGTACTTTATTTATTTAATAATTCTCTCTCTATCTATCTCTCTCTAAAATCCTCAAATCCAAATCCTATTTTATTTTCACAAACCAAACAAATATTATAAGGATCTACAAATCTAATATTATTAATCCAAAACCAATTAAACAACAAATTACCAAATCCAGAAATTTGAACAGTATTATTTTGGAATCCAAATTTTATAATCTTGCAACCAAACAGTCACTAAGTGGACTCCATGGCAGTATTACAGTATTACTCACGAAACAAAACGGAGGGAGTGCGACTTTCTGCAAATAAGCTGTACACGCGAGACAATACCATTCAAAAGCTAACACGTGGTGACAGCACTTAAAATTCATTAGGTAGGGCCCACATGTGAGAACCCTTGCTACCTAGGAGTCCGTCATCTGCTATAAACAATAAATTTTTATTCCGTCTCATGCCCGGTTCCTTGTGGTCCCCACTACCGGCGCACTACGGACGGTGACGAGCCGCTGCCGACCTGGCGTCTGACGCACGGCATGACGTGTCTTGCGTCCCCGCTTCCTACGCCTGCCCCCGCCTCTCGTATGGCCACGATGCGGACCCCACGAACAGAACCCCAGGCAGCAACAAATCACCACGGCTCCGCTTAACGTATGCTGCTTCTCCTAACGTGCGCATAACCTACGATTTTTCCTCTTTTTTATCTTTTTGTTAATTAATTTTTCCTGGCTTTTCCGCAACTTGCTAAATCCTTTTATCGTTGCTTTGCTGTGTTGTTGTTGCTCCCGCTCTCTCTCTCTCTCGTTCTCTTCGCTATTTCAAAACCCCAGTCCTCGCCGCCCCTAATTCCCAAACCCTAAATTCTTCGAATTCCTCAATTTCTTCATCTCCTTCCACGCTGAGGTCAGTTACCTTTTTCCTCTTAAAATTTTGATTTTGATTCAAATTTCATCGCTTAGATCTGTATTTGCTGTATTTTTTGCAATTTCATTAAGATTCGTTGAATCTGGATATAATATCTCAATTAGCTATTGTTTCTATTTTTTCCAGTTGCTGGTTCAGTGTTTGCTATATGATATAAAATCTTTGGTGGTAATTCTGATACCGGTTTTGAATTGGCGCAGCGCAGAGTTTGTTGAGGTTTGCTAATCTTTGACTCGATTAGTTTATTGATTTGATTGATATTATCTATGTGATCTTTCGTTCGTACCGCCATTGATATTGGAATCAGATTCTGGATTGTCTGGTCATTGTTACAGTTCATTCTTTTGGGATTTGCGTTGATAAGGCTCGATCTCTATCTTTTACCTTTTGAACTTATTCTAGGATCTGATTCATTTGCTTAGTTTCGCTTTAGAGGCTGCCTTTGCATTAGAAATTGAAGAACTTTATTGGATTTAGACCCTGCGCTTGCTTGTGATCTCGGTGTCGAAAGAGTTTTGTTTGAGCCATGTTGTATGCTTGTTTCGCAGAGTGTATTGTCTGATCTTAACACTTGTGAGTTCGTATAAACCTTTTATTTTATTCTGCTAACAAGATAGTTATTTGTCGTGGTATGATTTATCATTGACCTGTTTTACGAAGTAATGCCCCATGTAGTTGCTGATTGAGTATCTGTTATATCTGCGGATATTTACATTGTTCTTTGGATTGGTAAAAATAATGCGCCTTTACAAGTTTAATATAAGATTTTTTTCTTCTAAATTTAATAGATAGATGCTAGAGTAGTTTCTTTCATGAATCAAGACATGCGCATTTATAGTGTACAATTAGATAGACAACACAGCAGTCTTTACAAGTTTAATATAAGATTTTTTTTATTCTAAATTTAATAGATAGATGCTAGAGTAGTTTCTTTCATGAATCAAGACATGCACATTTATAGTGTACAATTAGATAGACAACATAGCAGTCTTCAATCACGAGTCATAGAATTGGGTGGCTCTCTTGTACCCATCCTGGAATATAATGATTGATATCATAGCTGTTATGTTGAATATGATTATATCAAATCTTATTTGTTGATTATACTTGCCCTAGTTAGATTATGTCCAAAAAATACCGACTCTGGTTAGGTTCTATTTAATCTTCCACACTATAAATGTGCATAGAATTGGGTGGCTCTCTTATACTCATTCCGGAATATAATGATTGATATCATAGATTTCTGTGGTGTTTTTTTTGTCTTCAACGCTTCAACTGTAAGAATCTTAAATACAAGGAAATTAGGTTTTGAAGGAGTGGATTTGTTTAGAAATCTAGTAACAAAAAGTGGTCTTCTGAACTTCATCATATCATGTTGTCATGACATGATGATTTTGGAATCAAAGCAAACATGAAGATGCTGTAATTTGTAGATTCTCTAAATTATTGGAGTCATGCTTAAAACAACGTTGCCTTTGTTATTGTTTGGAAATATTTGTGATCATAGAGGTAGTTATCTTTCAACGAAGCCGTAATAATTTGGGATTGTCTATCATACTGGAAGTTAGAGGATGATGAGTTATGGCGTCTAATGTGACTGCCTGAGTTCAATGTTGGAACTATATTTGAAAAATCTGATAGAAGCTTATAGATGTGAAACACAAATTACTTTCAAAATTCTCATATCTTTAAGGGATGTCCAACATTTACGAGGATGTATGCTACACGAAATATGATATGTAAATTTTAACTTGATATATAATTTTAATAAATCACGACAGAAGCCAAGGCGAGGCAAGGAGGAGAATTATTTTTGAACTTTGGCCAGATATAAGTTATATGTATGAATGATGAACCTCTGTCAAATCATGCCAGATCAAATTTACTGGAGGATATGTGAATGAAATCTTATAATATATTTTTTTCAATCTGTGTCATGCTTTTTGTGTGATTTCCTAGCGTATGTGAGATCCTTAAATAATAATTCGCCCTTTGGAATTTTTTTTGGATACATAGCTGTAAGCTGCTACTTCATGGACCTCGTTTTTTTATTAGAAGATTGTTTAAGCTGTTGTTGAACTTTTAGTATGTTCTCGGTCTTTTTCTTGTGAAGAGAGAGAGAGAGAGAGGAGAATGTAAAATGGATGAATTGGACACAGCGTAATCCTCCTCTTTATATCGACAAAAACCATTTTGCTATTACACCCATCTTAGACATCTAATTACATATAATAAACCCATGTACGCTACGGGTATTCTAACACTCTCCTCAAGATGGAACATACATATCATATATGCCCAATTTGTTACAAATAAAATGCAATCTATTCCTGTCTAAAGGCTTTGTGAATAAATCCGCTAACTGATTAGTAGATTAGACATAATAAGTATTAATGATCCCATCTTCAACTTTCTCCCTTACGAAGTGTCATATCCATCTTAATATGTTTCATTCGCTCATAGAACACATGATTAGAGGTAATATATATTGCGCCTTATTATCACAATATAGCCGTATAGAGAAAGTGGGCTCAAAACCAAGTTCTCCAAACAGAAACTAAATCCATACAAGCTCACAAGTGGTATTCGTCATGGCTCGGTATTCTGACTCGACGCTAGAGCGGGATATCATGCTATGCTTCTTATTCTTCCAGGAAACCAATTCACCTCTTACAAATACGCAATATCCTGTAGTAGATCTGCGATCTGCTGAAGACCCGACACAATCTGCATCAGTGAAGCCGGCCACCCAAGAATGTCAATGATCTGAGTATATTAAACCCTTTCCTAGAGCATTCTTCAAATTGTGAAGTATCTGAATCATCGTATCCCAATGAGTCACTCGAGGATCGGCCATGAACTAGCTCACAACGCCAACTGGGTATAAGATAGCAGGTTAAGTGACTGTGAGGTAGTTCATCTTACTGACCAACCGTCTATATCTTCTGGGATCTTCAATAAAGTCAGCTTGTCCTGGAAGCAGCTTGGTATTAGGATCCATTGGAGTCTCTATGGGTTTGCACCATAACATCTATGCTTCAGTCAACATATCAAGCATATACTTCCGCAGTGAGTTGTAGATGCTATTCTTCGATCGAGCAATCTTGATATCCAAGAAATATTTAAGGCTCCGAAGGTCCTTAATCTGAAACTTCTTTTGAAGGTGGTGCTTAAGCCGTACAATACTGGCCGCATTGTCACCAGTAATCATTATGTCATCGACATATACCACCAAAAGATTGTGAAGGCCATTGGTGTTTTTGCGGTAGAACACCGAATGATTATGTGCATATCATTTGAGGCCAAACGAAATAACCACCTCAGTGAACTGTCTAAACCATGCTCGAGAAGATTGTTTCAAGACATATAATGATTTCTTTAATCGACAAACTAGATCAGACCCCCCTGAACAATAAAACCAGATGATTGCTCCATATATATCTCCTCAACCAAAGAGCCGTGAAGAAACACATTCTTCACATCAAGCTCATGCATTGACCAATGCCGAGTAGCCGCAAGAGACCTTAGAAGACGAACAAAGGTCATCCTGGCCACAGTAGAAAAGGTTTTCTCATAATCAATGTCGTAAGTCTGCGAATTCTCTTTAGCAACCAAACGTGCCTTCAAACGGGAAAAAGTCCCATCAGGATGAAGTTTCACTGTGTATACCCAGTGGCACCCCACTGTTTTCTTCCTTGCCGGAAGAGGGACCAAATCTCAAGTATGATTTTGTGCGAGATTAAGTATCTCATCAATCACAGCTTCGGTCCAACCTCTATGAGACAAAGCATCAGAGAGAGACTTGGGTAAAGCATGAGAGTCGAGAGATGAGAGAAACACCCGATATGCCGGAGATAAATGAGAAGTGGACACATGATGAGCAATAGGATGAGAAGTGCAGCCGCAGATGCCTTTCCGTAAGACAATAAGGAAATCAATGTCAGACTCCGGCGGAGCTTGAGACACTGGGAGACCAGCAGTAGAAGGTTGAGGTTCAGGAGCCGTACGGAGCCGACAAGCATACACCCTTGTAACTGGTAGTGTGGGGCCCAACAGTAGGGAATCATGGATGGGAGATGGGTTGGCGGCAATAGTACAGATGAACTCCAACACAGGGGGTGGAGAATCAACCAACTCAGAAAGGATGTTTTATGATGAAAAATATGAGATATCTAAAGGAAAGTTACTGTCCATGTCTACTAGAGTGTGAGATGTAGAAAAGTATGAGGTTGACTCATGAAAGGTCACATCAGCCGATATAAACCGACGACGTAATTGAGGTCTATAGCAACGATATTCCTTTTGAATTCGAGAATACCCAAGAAAAACACTTAGTGGCCATAAGGTCCAGTTTAGAGCTCCTAAGTTGTAGATCATGGACAAAACAAACACACTCAAAGACCCGCGGAGGAACGGAAAAAGATGCCACGAGTGTAGGGTGTTTTTCGTCACCATATTGAGATACCAATACGCGTCGCTTTTCAGGTGTATTACAGATTCCACCTGCCTACGGTAGGCCGTGGTTTATTGATTTTGGGGATCCGAATCTTCGGTAGCCGCGGACTAAGCTCCCGTTAATTACCTCTCGCTTTTGGAGCGAGAGAACCTCCGATTGACGGGTAAAACTAGTTATGTGAATTCAATGTGCAGTATGCGTGTGTTATGTTTTGGACTTATCGGAGGCCTCGCAGAATTTACGAGGGGCCCGCTACCCGGATAGCGGGCTGTGGGTCAAGAGAGCTAGCTGCCTCCTTACGGGAGTGGGGCAGAGCCCCGTTAGAAATTTTTTCTAACGGGGACGTGCTTTGAGTGTGGAGCGTGTAGGGAAAAGAAGAGTGAGGAACATCTTAAGAACACGTGAGATGGCACGCCGGGAAAAAGAGGCTTAGCTCTTGGACTGGGAGTTGAAGTTCTTAGTAACTTTTGGAGTTAAACTTCTAAAAAAAGATCTTTTTGTGGAGTTGAACTCCTAAAAGATCTAGATTTTTGGGTTCAACTCCTTCAAGGTTTGGATTTTGGAGTTGAACTCCTCAAAAAATTTTGGAGATGATCAAAGGCTATCCCTTTCTTCTCTCTTGAACCTTGGATCCTCCCAAAAGGGGATTTTTGGAGGTGAGTCTTCTTCCTCATCATTTTTGCGGGATCTTCTTCCTCATCTTTTTTGTTGGATCTTAGAGATTTAGGGAGGTGAGATTAAAAATCTCCCTTTTAAGGATTTGATGGGAAATCTGAACTCCCCTTCGAGGGTTTTATGGTGAAATTTTATTTGTTTTTTTGAGAAAAAGAGCTAAGCTCTTGATTTAATTGGAAATGAAAAGAAAGAGAGAACTTGAGAGACGAGATGGAGGCGCAAATCCTAATATTTTTATAGGAATGAGTATTCTCTTTTCATTTCATCATCATGTCGTCTTATATAGGCTTATAAATTTACACAGTCTCTTGGGCTTTACAAAATGGCATTTTGCCCATCCCATATCTCATGTGCTTATTTCTTTTGCACATAAGTCATGGGCTTTACAAAAATTTGGCTTTTTGCCTATTTATTTTACATTCATGCATGGAAATTATATCAAACTTATTTATTACATAATTTTCTTCTTGGCACGGGAGAGATCGGCCTCTTCATGTTTGAGCTCGATTTGGCCTTGTGCCCACTTGGCTTGGAGTTGACTTTGATTTTGACTTAGTCAACTGGGATGTAATTTTTAACCCTAACACCGAGGGAAACAAAGTAAAATGAGGAATCTGTCCATCTAGGACGGAGAAGGGCATGCGATTGATCAAGTAATTGGCAGTAAAAACTGCATCCCCAAAAGGATTTAGGCACTCGTATATGAAATAAAACGGTGCGAGTAATCTCTAATAAATGCCGATTCTTCCTTTCTGCCACTCCATTTTGTTAGGGGTATAAGGACAAGAAGATTCATGAACAGTGCCAAGTTTCTCCATATACTCTCTAACGGGGTATTAAAATACTCCTTGGAATTATCCAACAGTGACTCCAAACCGAGTCTTAACTTCAAAACAGAATATTTGGAAATGAAAAAACACTCAATTTCTAGACTCCATCAAATATAACCATGAGGCTCGAGAAAAATCATCAATAAAGATCACAAAATAGCCAAAACCTCCTTGGACAACAACAGGGCATGACCCTCAAACATCAGATTGTACATGAGATGAGTAGTTAGAGCGATGATACTTATCCAATTCACAAGACTCACACTCTAAACTAGACAAACTGTCAAGAAAGGGAACAATCCTCTAAATGGTTTGTAGGGAAGGGTGACTAAATCGGCAATGGGCATCAAAACGGATGTGGTGGTTGTTGGGCAGGCTATAGGGCGTGGATGCTCATCAAGGTGGTACAACCCATCAACCTCAGTCCATGTACCAATCTTCCATCTCGTCCCAAACTCTTGAAAAACATATCTACGAGAAAAGAAAGTTGCGTCACAATTCAAATCTTGAATCAGCTGATTAATAGAGAATAAATTGAATGGAAAGCTGGGCAAGTATAAAACAGTAGAGAAAGTCAACTGTGATGTGGCACGAATAGATCCCACTCCCTTTATAACAGAAGTGGTGTCGTTTGCTAAGTTCACTGGGGTACACCCAGGCCTTAGCCTATATGAAAATAATGTCTCTCTCCTGTCATATGATCCGTCGCACCTGAGTCCATCACCCAAGGACGACATACAGAAGTTGAAGTAATAAAAACCATATGCTTACATCCTGAGAGATCCGAAGTGGTCACAGCTGTAGCCCGAGGCGTAGCTGATCCAGTCTGGCTACTAGAAGCAGACGAAGTCACGAGAAGTTTCAATCGAGCAACCTCCTCCATAGATTTGACGGGACTCTCGGACGATGCTGAGTCCGTCGAAGTAGTGGAGAAGTAGAAAATGGCGTCCGAACATGTGCACGGGCAGCCGGCGAGAAGGCCTCCTATTCAACTTCCAGCAGATACTATGAATACTACGAATGTGTCCCTCCTGATGGAAATAATCACAAAAATGAAGATCTCCTCGTCCTCTGCCTCTTCCACGACCTGCTCCCCCTCCCTCGTGGAGAGTAAGATGTGAGAACTCTCCGGTCACCTGATGCAGTATGGTCATCGGTGATCTTTGATTGAAAAATCTGGTGAAGTGTATGATAAGTAGTCGCAAGGGTAATATCTGACTTCCAAAGTAAGGACGGACGCGTTGAATGGTACTTGGGCCGTAGCCTATCAAGGAAAATGATCACAAGGAAAGCCTCACGTCGCCTCCCCATCTTCACAACATCACTAGTAATTGGGAACAACTCCGAGACCAGCTGAGTGAGGCGACGAAACTCTGAATACTACTGGCGCAGTGAGCGAGTTCCTTACTGAATCTTGTATAGCTGGTGCACCAATCATAAGTCTTCGAGAGGTTTTGCTGCAATGAATAGAGCTCGTGGAGGTGATTCCGAATCGTCTTCACGGATTCCAAGTGCACAAGCTCATCCATGATCCGTCGCTCCATCGAGCTAGCATGAGGTGACTCAACTGAGCGTCATCTGCCTCCCAACCAGCGGTAAGTGGATCAGGAGGAGGCTTCGTCAAATGATCACCCTTCTTCCATCCCTTGATATAACGCTCCACCATGAGCTCCCAACTATGAAAATTTTGATCGTCAAGCTTGAAATCCACCATCTTGGTGGCTACAAAATCGATCGAAGAGATCGGGTAACTTTCGGATTTACTATCCGTCGTCATCTCCAAGAATCAAAAAACCACTACAAGAAACGGAATCCTAAGACCCGATCTCCACTCAAACAAGCACTTAATCATACAAATCAACATCAACAGTCCCAATTCGACAACCACTGTCAATCAAATGACAACCAAACAGCCACAAATCAAACAATCGCCAAACTCAAAGGACTACAATCTCCGAGAGTGCACACCAATAACACCATTAATATAACAATTCATAGCAAACAAGAAATATTATACTCTAAGATATCCCCAAATCAACAGCAAAATCCCCAAATCTGCGAAGAAATTCCCAAATCAGCCAAGTAGAGACCAAGAACTAAAGGATCTCAAAACTAGATGAGATTCAAACAAATCCGACCCCAAATCAGCATCAAACTTAGATCTCTATCTAGGGGGAAAACGGACACAAATTGACCAATAAAAATATCTATGGCATCAAACAGAGTAGAACGACTCAAATTGAACCAAAATCGATCAATTCGAGTCCCCAAACCTCATCGATTTCAGATCTGGATGAAAAATCGATGGAAGGGGGCTCGATCTAGGTTTCCAGCACTTTGATCGGTGTCGATCTGGCGAGTTGGAGGTCCAGTGAGGTCAGACGGCGTCAGGCGATGGTCGGCGAGGTGGCTGGAGGTCCGGCGAGGACGGCGGTGGCGGCTGGAGGTCCGGCGAGGACGGCGGTGGCGGCTGGTAGGGTTAGGGTTAGGGTTTTGCTTAGTCTGGGGATGATGATGAGATGAGTGGTTAGGATTAGATTGCTAGGAATGGGTGGTTCAGATTAGATGGCTCTGGATACCATGTGAAGAGAGGGGGGGGGAATGTAAAATAGATGGATTGGACTAAAGCCTAATCCCCCTCTTTATATAGGCAAAAGATATTTTGCTATTACACCCCTACTAGACATCTAATTACATTTAATAAACCAGTGTACACTCCAAGTATTCTAACATTCCTCTTAAGCTTTCAAGTACTAGGGTTTTATGAATGATATATCTATGAAAATATTAGAAGGAATATTTTTTACAGTGCAGAAGTCTTTGGTGTTCAAATTGGGGTCCTTTACTAACTTGCAAGGCTGAGATTTGACACCGTGGGACCGAGTAATGGATTGTGTTGTACTGCTGTTTTTCATCCTTTAACCTGTTGCTATTAGATGGCTTATTGATTTAATGGTCTTGCTGCATCACATGCCTGGTGCTCCTGCTTTGTTGGGCCATAAAATATATCTGAGTTGTCCAGAGTACAGGGTCATTTAGTTACTCTTTGATCTGGTTATATTAGAATAAGACATTGTTTTATTTAAAGAGAAGAAAAGGTTTCTTTTTCTATTTTTTGGTCTTATCATGAAATATTTGATAATTTTGATCAGTCAATTAAATCTGATTTCTACGAGTTATGTATTGCTACCATATTACCCCTAGTTGGCTGAGTTGCTGTAGTGATTTGAGAAATCTGTGTTTTAATCAATTTGTTTTGTCAACACCACCGACACTCGTTTCCATTTCAAATTGAATGAAATGAGTCCTAAAGAACACATTTTGGGATGGCCCCACTTTCATGCCTTAGAGAAACCGAGAAAAACGATTCCTTGGTTGACGGGAATGGAGTAAGGAGATTCATAAACCTGATACGGAGATTGGAATAACACTGCGTTCTTCTTGCCCATGCTTGTGATCCTAACTGATATATTATACATCCATGACTATCCCTTGGAAAGAAAAGCCAGTGCCTTGCTTTTCTCAGAGCTGTTTTCTATGGACGATCAAGTACATATAGCCATAGTCTCTTTCTCACCATTTCATGGCTGCACAATTAGCCATATCTAAGAAGTTTTCATTTGCACATTATTATTGCCTCTATCAAACTCACCCGGTCCCAAGTCCGGATGAGAAAGGGTGAGGGTTGTGGTAGGCTTGTGACAGCCAACGTAAAACTTTTGTCACATTCTATGACATGAACCATTATTATTGCCTCTATCATGGCATTATGTTTGATACTACAAAGGATCTTATACTAGGGTTAGTCATACTCATAGTCTAGAGTACTACTATATACACCAGTTTCAAAAAATTTGTGTAGAGAATTGACGACCTCTTTCTTGTGGAAACCTTTTTAGATCCATGTAGATCCTTATTTCCTCACTTCTACCTTGTCACTTGCCTTGTGATCCACCATTATCTTGGAATTGAAGATTTTCTAGCCATTATCCATTAGTGATATTGTAGGTGACTGGTGTACAGAGAAATCAAGGTCTAGTTCCATGGTTTTAGTTTTGATATTAGTTGAAATAGATGAAGTCACAGCAGGACTAGGGGTTCTGCTTTTCGATAAAGATGGTTTAGGCTACATTATAAGTTCGTTTAGTGTGGTTATTCTCTGTGGTTCTCAGCAACTTACATAATGTTATTGTTTCTAATTTAAGTGTAACTGTGAGAACAGGTAAACAAATTAACAATACAAATCATAATATATCAGCGAGTGCTGTCTCAAACAGTAAAAAAAAAACAGCTTTCTTGGTATACCAGAATACCCGGCTTTCTTTTCAGGCAAAAATGCTACTTGCCTGCAGATGGCTGAGAACGGTTGAAAACTTGCTCTCCACAGTTTATGCATGTTTTTAGTTAAAATGTAGAGAAAGTGCAAACGGATGTAATTGAAAAACTTCTAATGGAAAATTTTCAGTAGAATTATAGAGGGAGACTCCGACATGCATAGGGATAATTAGGGGCTAAATATCAAACATATTGATTTGCAAATATCTCAATGTATGGGTTTTGTGACCTTTATATGTTTCTGATAATAATTGTGTGTGTACATGTTTCTGATTCTAATTCTCTGAAGTAATTGTTTGAGGTTTATTATTAACTACAAACTTATTTGATGACTTCTAACTATCATCATTGGCTTTGACCAAATCACAGCCATTGCAGATTCTGGATTTATATGCCATCTTGGTTTGTTCAGGGGATCATCGATAATGTTTTGATACATAGGGGATTAATCACTTAGTGTAGGTTTCAAGAGATTGTTTGTTCATGCTTGTCAAAATTATTTGGAAGAGGCAAATATCTATCCGTAAACTCTGCAAGGCTTATGTAAGATCGACAAATATCTTCTTGTTATTTTGCACGTATCTGGGCCATCCAAGGAACTGAGCAAAAATGTACCCACTACGAGTGCAAATTTATAGCACAACCCATGATCCTGACCTAAGTTTGCTGTTATAGATAGGGCCCCTTTCCTGTGTGAGTTGGTTAGTGGTCTTGCAACATTTTGCTTCCTAGATTAGTTGGTCTGGTATCGTATGCACCTTATACACCTTATAACCAATGACCAAATGTTATTGGATTAATTTGGAGTAGATTGTGCCTTGTATTATATTATAACTCTATTTTTTTGCGCTAGGATTAGCTGGCTAGTCACCTGGCTATGTATCTCTCATATTTGTTCCTCATTAGTGTACAATCTTTACACATGCCGATCCATTGCTCCATTGCTACTCCAGTTCTCATAGTAGCATTTTACTAATGACTTCATCAAATTTTCAATCTTACTAGTAAAAAGTCCAATGAAATCAACTGTTTGCGCAATGTTAAGTGTCATGGCCGTTAGTATTCACCTTGTAATATCTCCTTTTACCTGCTGGACAGTCATCTAGCTAGGACGCCATTCAGTTGACAGTTTTTGAGAGCTATGAAAAGAATCCTTGGAGAATCAACTGGTCAGTGAGCCCACGGCATATTCTGAAGTATCGAAATCGTTTATCGGTTCTCATATCGAAGGAGCCTTCAAATTATACTATGATCAGCTTTAAGGCGTTTGGTGTTGAATTAGTATTAGTAACTCCAAAATGGCAATGGATGTAGGGAGTTTGGTTTGCCAAAAGAACACATGGCCCGCTGCATACCGAAGAAATATATTTTAATGAACATCTTTTGTGCTGGTCTTGTTATACTACAGCCATATTATTGATGCCTATCAGCATATTAATATTTTATGGAGTAAATATATGTTCACAATATTTCAATCTAATAATTTTTCCCTTTAAATTTTTAGTCTCCACTACATGTTCTCACAGCACTGCTGAGATTCCTAAGCCAACTTACCTGTGTTAATGTTTGGATTAGTTTAGAATCTCTTTTGTTTACTAATGCACCAGTCTTTGCAACAGGACTTTTCAGCTGCTTTGGCCTTGTTCTATGTCAGTAATATTTGCAAATCATCAGCTGTCATTTCCTGACTTCAGCAACTACCACTAATCACTTAGTTTCTCACTTCTACTCCTAAACAATGGATCGTCGTGATACATCAGGCTTTGTTAGCGGGGGTTGCAAGGACACCTTCAAGATTTTTTAATGCTAACTAAGTCCTGCTAACATTTAGTCCTGCTAATAGTCAATCCCATAAGACAGGCCAACTGGTCCTTTTCCCAACAAGATTTGGTTGATATAAGAGGTCTGCCTGTAAATGTTATGGATAACGGATTTGGACGCTTTGGATTTATTCCCAATCTCTCTGTAAATAGTACTTTTAGTAGTTGGGGCAAGGTTCCATTTCAAGACACGGCAGATGTTACCCTGAGGCTGGATTCCCCTGGAACTTCCACTTTGTACAGTTCCAGTTCGGTCGGGAGAAAAAGGAAACGGGGTGATAATATTTATGGTACTGATGGCCGAGCTGACGCCTTTCTGTCCCTAGGGTTAGGTCGACCATCGAGTTCATCAGAAAACAGCAAAGGGAGCTCGGCGACTATTTGCACAATGTCTTCGGCAAAAGAAACAACCGATGAAGAATCCTCCATGGATCTGGACTTGAATTTTCAGCTTCATCTCGGCAATGAGAATACACCCACCCCAAAGAAACGGTCTGCTGCTGCTGCCTCCAAGTCACTGAAAATGAGTCCTGTGTGTGACCTCCAGTTAAGTCTTTCAACAGTGACATCCAAATCTGTTGTCACTGATGAAGTATCGACACCATTTGGCTGGAATTTTGGGACAACTGACCCTACAGTTCATCAGAACACTCCTAAACCCCATCCGGCATCATCAACCACAACCGAAATACTAAAAAGACCAGTTGCCTGTACTTCTGATGTAACTCATTTACAACATCCACAGCAACAACAACAACGAAACACCATCACCAAAACCTGCCAATTCCAAGGATGCACAAAAGGAGCCAGAGGTGCTTCTGGGCTGTGCATAGCTCACGGCGGTGGCCGCAGATGCCAGAAAACCGGCTGCCACAAGGGTGCTGAGGGCAAAACTGTCTATTGCAAAGCTCATGGTGGGGGCCGCCGCTGCCAATTTCTTGGCTGCACCAAGAGCGCAGAAGGACGCACTGACTTCTGCATCGCGCATGGTGGCGGGCGCCGCTGCAGTCATGAAGGTTGCACCCGCGCCGCACGTGGCAAATCAGGCTTATGCATCAGGCACGGCGGCGGAAAGCGATGCCAGATGGATAACTGCACCAAATCAGCAGAAGGCTACTCTGGGTTGTGCATCTCCCACGGCGGGGGCCGCAGGTGCCAGTTTCCAGAATGCACCAAGGGAGCCCAAGGAAGCACTATGTTCTGCAAGGCGCACGGCGGGGGGAAACGATGCACAATGCTTGGGTGCATGAAGGGGGCGGAAGGGAGTACGCCGTTCTGCAAAGGGCACGGTGGGGGGAAGCGGTGCTCATTTGGAGGGGGCGGGTTGTGCCCAAAGAGCGTGCATGGTGGGACCCAGTTCTGTGTCGCACATGGCGGTGGGAAGCGATGCGCGGTGCCTGAGTGCACGAAGAGTGCGCGGGGGAGGACGGATTACTGCGTCAGGTATGGAAGGAAACTCAACAGGATTATGTGAGAAGCATTCTCACATGCATATGTTTACTTTTACATGTGCTGATCTTGAATTTTGAATTAATTCTCAAATGATTCTTCCTTCTATATCAGGCATGGCGGTGGGAAGCGGTGCAAGTCGGAAGGGTGTGGGAAGAGTGCACAAGGGAGCACTGACTTCTGCAAGGCGCATGGTGGAGGGAAGCGGTGTGCGTGGGCCCATGAGGAAGGGGATCCGCCTTGCGATAGGTTTGCTCGGGGGAAGAGCGGGCTGTGTGCTGCACATAGTGGTCTGCTGCAGGATCAATGCGTCCATGGTGGGGTCACACTCGGACCAGTTGCTGCTGCCGCCACCGCCGCACAGGTTCCAATGCAAAATTCGGTGTCTATTCCGGAAGGCAGGGTTCATGGTGGAAAACTAATGGCGTTTCTATCGGGGAATTATTCGGAGGCTGGTACTTCGAAGCAGGGCTTGTCGAGCATCGAAATGCATCGCTGGATGTAGAAAACTGGGTTCCTCTCTTGTTTCTGTATCTTTGATTTGTTTGTGGTTTGCTCAGAAGCGAGGAAATAAAATTTTCTCATTCATTAATTGTATTGGTCCAAGACAAATAGTTAGTGATGTGAATACCCCTGTGTGAAATGAATGAATAAAAGGGGAAAGGATAGGCGTATCTGGAGTTTAGAGCCAGCAGTAACTTATTATGAACTTCACCCTGTTGTTAATATTTAATCTTTGTCAATCAGCTTGTTAAAAGTGTGTTGTTGACATTGAATGTGACATGAACTTGCTCTCTGTTAGTACTGCCTTCTTTTCAAAAATGCAAGTCCAATTTTGCTTTTAGGTACTGAAATTTAAATCTATATGTATACATGAATGTAAATTACCCATTTTAACCCCCTTAAAGTTATTTGTTTTCTAGGTATTTGAATAAACATGAAGCTATAGTGAGGGTACTTTAGGAAATTAAATAGTAAATATGACTTCATAATGAAAAAAGATTCTTGATACTTGTAAAAGAACTTGCATATTAAAATAAAAGAGATCCATTGCAAACCGGTCCGCGTTTTTTAAAAACGAGAACTCTTGTTCTACGACATATTTTAACGATCCGATCAGTTCGGATTGGTGATGCTATCCTCAAATATATGTGTATGAAAAATCAAGGGATTTAAAGACCTCTGGTCCATGCAAAGACAACATTTATGTTGCATTATCGAAAAATATTCATTTTTGCACCCATCGATGCATAAGCTAGAGGTCTTTAAATCCCTTAATTTTCATACATATGTATTTGAAGGTAGGGTGATCAACTTGAACGGATCGGATCGTTAAAATATGTCATAGATCCGGAATTACCGTTTTTAAAAAACGCGGACCGGTTTGTAATGGATCATGGCCATATGAGGCTTTTTCGTCATGTGGCATAAAAAAACTACACCCCCATCATTTTATTCAACGATCGGCACCCATCATCACCATTTTTCTCATCTAAGACGCGGATACACCAAATTTCATGTGATTCTAAAACTTTTTCGTCGTTGATTTAGTGTGTGCAAAATTAACGATTTAATGACAATAGAATTTTTTACATTGCTAATTCAAAAATGAAAAAAATGGTAGAATCACAAGAAATTTCGTGGATCCACATCTTAGATGATAAAGATGAAGTTGATATTGCCGATCGTCGAATAAAATTATGAAGGGTGTATTTTTTTGACGCCATAGGAGGGAATTTTCTCTTATGGCGTCGAAAAAATACACCCTCTCTCATTTTTTCCGACGATCGGCACCCACCATCTTCATCGTTATCATCTAAGATGTGGGTACACCAAATTTCATATGATTCTACAACCTTTTCATCGTAGAATCACATGAAATTTGGTGTACCCACATCTTAGATGATAACGATGAAGATGGTGGGTGCCGATCGGCTGGAAAAATGAGGGAGGCAATATTTTTTCGATGCTATAGGAGGAAATTCCCTCCTATGGCATATTTCCTTTTATATATATATATATATATATATATATATATAGTGAGAGAGAGGGGGGTTGATCATATGAGGTCCGCTTTTCAAACACACAATACGTCGTGTTTTTCACCGATCAGATCTATACATGTTAGATAGGTTGTGTATCAAATTTTATAAGATTTGGAGATCTCTAACTAATTCATCAAATAGACTAAAAAATCGACAGCTTTACGATGTATGAAAAACAAGATCGTTTGTTGAATGTGTTACAAGTCTTCAAATCTAATGATTTATACATAATCAATCTAATACAAATAGATCAAAGCGACCGGTACAGATCGATAAAAAATACGGGGTTATGTGTTTATAAATTTGACCCCAAAATAAAAAATGAAAACCGGCCTTATAAGATCTCTCTCTCTCTCTCTCTCTCTCTATATATATATATATATATGGCAGTGATCCATTGTAAACTGGTATGTATTTTTTAAAAACGGAAACTCTTGATCTATGACATGTTTTAACGATCCGATCCATTCAAGTTGATCACCCTACCCTCAAATATATGTGTATGAAAATTCAAAGGATTTAAGGACCTCTAGCCTATGCATCGAATGAAGTTTATGTTGCATTATCGAAAGACGTCCATTTTTGCATCCATCAATGCATAGGGTAGAGTTCTTCAAATCCTTTAAATTTTTATGCACATATATTTGAGGGTACGGTGATCAACTTGAACGGATTGGATCGTTAAAAAATGTCGTATACCGAGAGTTCCCGTTTTTAAAAAACGCGGATCGGTTTAAAATAGAGCACTGACCCTTTTAAAAATAAGCTATTGTCCTAAGACACGCATATCCCCGTGTATTTCACCGATCCAAACAGACCATCTTAATCTATATATGATGAAATCCATATACAAAAAATCTCGTGATTTAAAAATCTCTAACGCGTTCATCAAGCGACCATAATTTTCCTATACCGATAAGTTATTGATTTTTCTATCTGTTTGATGAACACTTTAGAGATCTTTAAATCACGAGATTTTATGTATATAGGGATTTCATGATACGTGGATCAAGATGGTTGGTTTGGATCGGTGAATTACACGTCATGTGTGTGTTTTAGGGCGATGGCTCATTTTTTAAAACTGGACCGCGGGCCCCCCCTCCCCCCCACACCACGCACCCCCCCACCACGTGTGTATATATATATATAGAGAGAGAGAGAGAGAATAATGGAGAAAAGATGCCATAGGAGGGAATTCCCTCCTATGGCGTCGAAAAAATACCCCCTCCACCAATTTTTCCGACGATCGGCCCCCATCATCTTCATCGTCATCATTTAAGATGTGGGTACACCAAATTTCATGTGATTCTACAACTTTTTCACCGTTGATTTAGCAATGTAAAAAGTTCTATTGTCGGTAAACCGTTAATTTTGAACCCACTAAATCAACGGTGAAAAAGTTGTAGAATCACATGAAATTTGGTGTACCCACATCTTAAATGATGACGATGAAGATGATGGAGGCCGATCGTCGGAAAAATTGGTGGAGGGGGTATTTTTTCGACGCCATATGAGGGAATTCCCTCCTATGGCCTCTTTCCTTCTTTTGTCACACACCCATGTTGATCTTTTGATATCATTTTGCAGCATCTATATATACTTTTTCCTTTGAGCAAAGATCACATAACTTGCTGAGCACAAGATTTTGATCCTAAATTTTGTTTTGCTTGAGAGCAAAAAGTTTTACCATTATGCTCACTAAATATCTTCATGTATCCAAAAGTAAACAGCATTAAAAGGGGGAAAACACAAATTGAACCCAGTTTTCAGTTTTTAGAAGGCAAAAAAAAGGTTTGAACTCAGTTTTCAGTTTTTAGAAGGCAAAAAAAAGGTTTGAACTCAGTTTTCAGTTTTTAGAAGGCAAAAAAAAAGTTTGAACTCAGTTGCTGACCTCCAAAAAACTACTACTACTACAACAGCGACAACAAAATTAAAAAATTTTAAAGAAAAATCCTCGATGTCTTTCTTGAAACTTCAATGCCCGAATTAGATGGCAGCGTCCTTGGTTGTCCTATTCTCAACAGATCAGTTCTCGACAACAAAGATAGTTTGCCGCCCTCATAAGCTCCATCAACTCTTCTTCCTCTTCTATCACATCCTCTATCACGGTCTTAGCGATCCAATGCCTCCATCTCACGTTCATTTCATCTTTTCTATCACCCAAAGTCGGTTGCAAGTCCCAAAACGTGATCACCTTCGCCATGGTCGAGCTTTTCACGTCCACGGCAACCACGTCGCTGGTGTTGCGATCTTGCATGATTAAGTTCTTAATTGTCTCTGAATTCAACATTGCTACATCTTTATGGACTTCGAAACATACGCCATCTTTGCTCTGTAGGATTAACCTGTTGAGATTTTCGGAGTTCATTGCTGAAGAGTGAATATAACGATGGAACATAAAATTTGTGTCTGAGAATGATGATGCTCAATATTGGCGATCTCCAAGATCAGGACACGTGGCAGATGACGTGTCCCAGGACTCAGAAGAAAGGGCCAACATGGGCCGACCAGGCCACCCTTTATCCGACCTGCAAGCACAAGCTGGCCCTCCTCGGGGCCCCCTGCAAATTGGCTTCCTCGGCCCCTCAGCTCGTCTCGAGCTGCCACAAGACCAAGACTTCTCGGCCTTCTCGCTCGTCCCCGAGCCCCCCAGCCGAGGCCGTCTTTCTCGGTCCTCCGACCAACTCCATCGCTCACGGGAGTAACCGCCGCTCCGCAGATCTCGCCATGCGCGGATTCTCCGCCAGCAACATCCCATGTTCCGCGCCATCACGATCCCCATTAATGGGCGATTCGCTCTCTACGCGGACGTGACGTCGGGAGCGTAACGCCGGCGAGATTCTCGCGCCTGCTGCTGCGTGCCGCCACCGCTATATAAACCCCCATCACAGAGGGGTCAAGTAAGCCATTCTTTATTCTACTAAGCCGTTACTTTGCTCGGATCTCGTTACTAACTTGATCGTCGGAGGGTCCTTGGTGGTACCAAACCATCCCGGGACTTCTTTGCAGGTACTCGACGCCAAACTCCTCATACCACCCCTTTCACCAAAACACATTAAGACCCACACGCAACAGAAAATCACCACCAAACTCCACCGGGAGATCAACGGAAGACAACATCTGACGGAGACCTGAAAAGGACCTCCATCAGTTGGCGCCGTCCGTGGGAAACGCAAACTCCACAAAAACAAAGTTGGCATTCCGATCTCTGCCTGTCACAACCCGAAAGTACGGAACGTGACCGGCACTTAAATTATGAAGCGTCTAGAGGTGCAACGTAATCTAAGTAAGCCGAAGCTCAGAAATCTAAACCATATAAAAGAAGAAGTAAAGGAAAACATATAGAAAAACAAGTTTAAAAGCAACATCCAATTTTCTCAAAAATTTCGGCAGAGTCTCCTTTGTAAAAACTGGCCCCAAACGGGTACAAACAAGAATAATATATATACAAACAATAAAAAAGCATCCCCAAACGGGAGCTAGCTCTACGCCAACAGGCGGAAACAACCACACCAAGCACAATAATATATAACGCCAAAGGGCGGGACTCAAAACTCAAAAGAAAACAAATCCACCAGATACCATAATAATAGCAGCGCGACTCTAAGGTCGAAATAAATAGCTGGTCCTTAAACTTATCAAGTGATACAAGTTTGGTTGATGGAGCTTACAAGATACCAATGAAATAATAAAGTACAACGGCGGTCCTGATACAAGTGAACCAACCTACCGTGCAAATCACCCTGAATGAAATGATGTGCCAGCAAGCTGCCAAGGAAACCTGTACATCGAACCTGTAATAAAATTTGGCACAACGGGGGTGAGTTGCCAACTCGTGAGTAGAAGACATCTGTGAAAAGAAATCAAATCCACGACACCGTCCTAGGTCATAATAATATATTAATATATCACTAGTCATCTAGTAATGGCAGGATAATAAACTACGTATAAGTGCAATTGCTCAGTGCCCGTGTCAGTGTCTCAAATAGTAATATGTCATATGAATGAGTATGCATGCACCATGAATGTAAAACAATCAATCCTGAAATCTGGATATATCTGTATAAGAAATCTTTAACTTTTATCATGGTAAAATTTGTATAGAAATCTGAAATATCATTGACGAAATCCATGGAAATCCATGTCAAATATCGACACAAAACATGTAAATCTCAAGTCTCAATACCTCATAGTCTCAATATCTCGGGCTCCGTCAGTCCGGATCGACCCATTTCATCAAATCTCACGACAACGGTCGGTATCCTCCGGATATCCGCCACGCCAGACATCACCGGTAGGTAGTCTTCCCCTGCCAGGCTCATTGTCTATAACTCGATCTTCTTGCCCCGGGGTACCATACCGGGCCCACCATATACCCGAAACGGTTCATCCACTTCTCGAATCGGGTCTCGAAATCCAACAGAAAACATGAAATCTCATGGTGGACGACACATACATCACGAGAAAACCGCAACTTATATTTTAAAAAGAGAGGAGGAGAGAGAGAAGTTTTTATATATATTCTTGCGGTTTCCCCAAAATCCAGAAATCTCATAGAAATCCAAAATCCCAAAATCATGAGTAAGTAAATGATAAGTGTCGGCATAAGCCCCACAATACTGCATGATAACATGAAAATGTGAATACATGAAATGTCTAAGTAGTAAATGCAATGTCTAGACTAACACCTGAGAGTAATCACAATATTATATTGATCTAGCATTTAGCTGATTTTATCAATAAAAGATAGTATGTTCTAAAGTGTACGTGACATAGCAATTACCGATGATGATGTGTGTGAGCCGGCAAATAAGTGTACGTGGAATATGCGCATCATCGGTAATGGTGCTGGTGTCCTAACAGACAGAGTTTTATACTGACTAAGGAAACATATGTATGAACATGCAACTTGATGACAATCTGAATGTAAAGATGAAAGTGTATTTCTAACTACAACTATCTGACTCGAGTCTAAACTAGTATCTATCTAACCTATTAAGGAACGAAACTAAAGGAACTAGTCGATAGGAAAATAAGAATCCACCTACAGTCTGAGTTGATATCTCTAATAGTCGGCGATCCAGCCTCAATAGCGTCACGTACATAGTACGACTTTCTCGAGTCAAGAGTGCGGATCAATCATTACATCTATATCTCGTACGGTAAAATCCATCGTATGGCATCCCAACATCGGGGTACGGGCCAACTATCATATTTATACATCATCATTCGTATAATGTCATCATCAAATAATGTCACGATCAAGGGTATTGTACTGTAATCGCATACATCCCAATATCATCAATCATATATCATTGTCAGTATAAATATACATTGTCAATTGGTCCTCAGAAATATCATGTCATGATTAATCATATCGTGATTAAGTCACATATTTCACGTCGTGATTAAGGCGCATATATCATGTCGTGATTAAGTCACATATATCATGTCGTAATCAAGTCACACATTACAGTCCGGGTTCTATTCTAGAGTCTCGTATATCTCAATTCCATCATCACCTATTATCGTTTATGTATACATATCCATTTTCTCATTTTCCAACGATCCGCTAACATCATAATACGACTGTATAACCAAGAGATCACGGCATCAAGCCCAGTTATATCGTCTCATCCCCATGTATCATATATAATCCTTATATCACATACACATGTTATGTATGTATATATATATATATATATATATATATATATATATATATACACACACACATTCCTATACACACACACACACACACACACACACACACCCACCCCTACACATATACCCCAAGTCAAGTTTCTGTGTGTGTGTGTGTGTGTGTCTACCTGAAACCTACGAATTTCCTTCAAGACATTCATCCTCTGGTAAAGTCTGTCTAAATCAGTCTAGTCCAACCTAAAGTCTTTAATAGGGCCCTCCTCGCCAAGAATCTAAGGTCACGTCCGACTTCCTAATGACAGCAAGTAGTATTCCTATTCTACGTTGCGAGGGTGCTAAACGCCATCCACCCGACTTCCCCCGTAGATATACATCTACTCACCTGGTCCTTGTCTGCCAAAGACGATGTCGCCCTCCTCTTCTTCCTCGTCCGAAGTCCACGTGAGGGGTACTTATACGCAAACATATATAATATCATAAATTGAATCACGGACAAAATCAAAACGACGCACGAAACACGCATAGGTTAAAACCTATGACCCACTCATGCAAAAGAACCAAATATCGCTCGATATCGGTGTACAAACACCGACTGATCGAGATAAAACACCAACCAACAACTCGTAGTTTCAAAACTCATTATTTATAATATAAAACATGATTTAAATTATCGAAACCCTAAAATCGATCAAATCGTCCAATTCCGCAAAACATTGAAAATGTCAATTTACCGTTTTACTTCAAAACTTGTTGTTTAAATGAAACTAATGGTCATAATATTCATTAAATAATATAACTAGATTATAGAAACCATTACCATATTTTTATCACACTAATTTGTATTAAATTGGAAATTCTAGTTTGCAATTTTATCAATTTCAACACCTTGCAAGTAAAATTTCACAACTTCACAGCTAAACTTGATTTTGCATGAATTAACTTATTAAACTACACTTTATGATGTTAATAATGTAATGAAACCATAATTAGATTTTAAATCTCAATTATTTAAGAAATTTCTAAAACCTAGTTAGCAAAAATAACATATTTATCACAATTTTCCATTATCAATTTGAAACTAGTAACCAAATTAGGTTTTTCATTCCTCTAACATTTTAATATTCTCATTAAAACCACAATCTAGTGATAAAAACATTAATTAGAATTTTATCTCACCAATAAATATAATTTATAAAAATCTAGTTTGCAAAATTGTTTAATTTAAACAATTTTGAATGAACAATTTACAATACATCACCATACAAGATTGTCCATTTCTAAAAATGTTAAACTACATACTATAACCCCACTCAATTAATAAAAGCCCAAACTTCATTTTGAAACCCTCTCTTGAATTTTTCATCTAGCAATAGCACCAAATTAAAAATTAATTAAACACTTAATTAAGTTAAATTAAGTAATTTACTGTTAGTTATATGTATGCCCTAGAGGCCATTACTGTACATAGGATGTATATTGTAGTGGATGCTGGGACATATATAGGGAGGACTTTCTTGCTCGACATGATAGTATGCTATCTGGTTACTCTTTACCTTAACGTGTATACTGATTGTCTCTCTGTTACATGTTGGTAAAGCCCTTAAGATGTGTACTTGACTACCTGGACTATGATGCGGATCATACTAGTGGGGACATGGTAGTCTATAAGTACATCCTTCAAGGTCCCTAGTCGTGGGTGTATCGAGACGGGGCATCGATATACCAGAGTAGACTAGCGTATACCTTCTCGACCCATACAGATGGGCTATGGATGATCCCATATCCATTAGTGTTTGACATCAGAGATGGTGTACGGGTGCTCAGTAGAGACTGGGTACACTGGACGGACTCGCCGAGAACTCCCAGATGGTATTATACCTTACGTCAGATGGCAGTTCTCAGGTGACACTGGTACAGAGTAGTCTGTTGACCCGAGATCGTCATAGAGTCTTGTGTGGTTCCCACTATGCTTTGGTTTCCATCTTACCACGTCCAAGAGGGCGTGCAAAACGGTGGTTTTTGGGTACAGTCCCGAGTCACATGGAGGCAATGAGCGATAGGAGGGGATTCGTCTCTCCCGGTATAGGGAGTTGATGTTGCACTGTGTTCGATTGGCTATAACAGGAAGTCCCTGGCCAAGGCTGATCAGAGAATTGCTGGTAAGTGTTACCAGTAGTTTCTCGACCCGTTATGAGCCTCATATCGACACGACTTATCGAGCTATTGGGGTCTGACGTTTACCACCCCTAGGCAAGATATGCGACATATCAGACGAACAGACCGGACTGTACGGTAAGTGTTACTGGTTGGATTCACTGGAGTGTGAGCGGGCTTGCTCGTCGATCTTCTGATCGCTCAATACCCGGGTGGCCGTTACGTTTAGCAGACCGCTTGCGGCTTGTGGGTGTTTGATATGATCATCACCTGCTGCCGGCGTATTGACGAGTCTTTAGAGTCCTACACAGAGGTTTCCTGGTTCAAGCGAAACGAAATAGGAGCGCATATGAGATATGTGCGGGACCGAGAATAATGCGTGTATGTGATACAGTATTCTATTCTCGGGATGAATGTATCGAATGGTTGTATGCGATATAACCTAGTTATCGATTCAAGCGTTGATTCGATAAGTCGATACATTGAATACTGGTCGGTTATGTTCGACATGACCGGATCGTTAAATCAAGTGTTGATTTAATGATTTAATGTATAATTATATATTTGATATATTACTTTGCATTAACTAGTATTGGTTCACTTTAAATGGATTTTCTCACTTGATGTGCACATTGTATATGTGATATCCTTTTGTGCATTTGATTGTATCATGTTTGATGATACATGCTTCTTTAGGTGTATGTTTAGTTTAAACCTTGGTTAAGTAAATGGTTAGGGTTTTGTTTAAATTTCTTATTCATTTATTTATTTATTTATTCATTATGGAAAATAAAAAGGATGGTGGCTTATTTTGTTGTTTTGTAGAAACTTCTTGAAGTGTTGAAAGCTTGACCATTCTTGTTCTTTTCCTAAACCTAACCATTAACCCTAACCATGGTTTATTCTCTACACCTAACTTTGGTTACTATTATGATAAGTATCATTTTATTTCTTATTTAAATATACTTATCATAATATTCATCTTCTTCTTCTTCATCACTTGAAGAAAGCATCACTTCATCAATGGTGATTGATGAAAAAGAATGAGAAATCCAATTCTAAAGTGAACCCACTTCCTATTTCTTCATCCTCTACCTCTTGCCAAGTAGTATAGGGTGTTTCCTTCACAAGTTTTCATGAATTGGTGAAGTTGGAGCTTGATCTAGCGATGCCTCGACGTAGATCATCTTCGGCATCGTCGTCGATGACCTAGCCCGCTTTTTCTCCGATGAAGCCGACGCTAGAGCCCGGGAATTGATATAGACAGCGAGGAGACTTCATTGCGGAGCTATGGAGGTGGAGAAACGGATCTACAAAGGTTGTAAGTTCGTTTACTTTTAGTTAAGATGTTAACTAGCTCGTTTTGTCGCCTAAAATTCTAGCCAACGATCTTGTTAGGGTTTCTCGGCACCGCTAACTCTAGAAATTGGCATGGTTAATGCCTTATGAGACCTCTTGAGAGTGCCTTGGAACCCTACAGTGGTATCAGAGCCTAGCTAGAGCCTTAGGCGAAGCGTAGACGAAGTTTGAAACCCGATCGACCCGAAACCCTAACATCAAAGTGCTCTCTGGACTTTTTCTAAAAACAGGGATTTTTCAGAATTAAAAATTCGCAGAAAATAGAGCAGGAAATGATAAGGATTACTGCAGAAAACGAAACCCTAATTCCACTGTAGAGCCGCGGAACCGCGGCAATAGCCTCCTTTTGCGGCGGTTCCGCGGCCGTTTGTACAGGTTAGTGATTCGTTTTGATACAGTAATGCCCGTATCTGTTTCCTCTGTTCCCTGGGAAGTTTTAATTTGCATTCAAGAGTTGAATTTTTCTGGGGTTGTTTTGGGGATTCGATGAATCGATCGGATTATTTAACTTTGTCTATTTGGCTTTCCGGATATTTTTTGAATATGTTAAAAAGTTCGACCGGATATAAATACCCAATTTTTCCCCTGCCGGGAAATTTCCAAGTGTTGGATCTTTCCGTGGTTTAAAGACGTTCTAAGTAGTGCAAGTAACTCAATGGACCCTCTAGAAGACAACAAACCTTAACTCGATTATGTGACCGTCTTGAACTGCCCTTTGAACCTTCGGGTTTGGGGTAGTACGGCGTGCCACATGTGAGGCGTTTGCTTGACCCTTCTACGGCTGGACCATTGGTACTGAGACACGAACTGAATGATGTTAGACTTATTTCATGTGTTGGACTGTATCGGGAAAACTTGGGTGTTTGGATGTTCGATCGGAAAGTTTAACATTTTCTATTTTATTCGGAATGGGATACAATAATTGGAATTCACAATAAGTTATGAGATAACTAAATGAATGTTATAAACATAGCAGTTTAGTCTCACTTGATCGGTTGCCACGGAATTTTGATGTGATCAAAAGTCCGTCGCAATCACGTAGCGTACGCGGATACTCGCCGGATAAACTTATTAGACAGCTACATTCCTTAGCCCCGACCAAGTGACTGTAGGAGAACCCCGTCGCCGAAAGCATCCGTTCGGGTGCTCGCGGCAGCGGTGTTCCGCCTTGGTGCACTTCGTCGACGGTATCGGGGGTGCGGCCGTCTACTAAAGTTTGCGACGAGTATTCGATCAGGATGTCGGGAATCTTATTGAATTACCCGACTTGATATTGAAAAGAGTTTTCGATAAAGAGACTAAAATGCGGGGTTTATAATTGTTAGGCATGTGATGTCTAAGTAATTCATTTGATTAGGCATGCGATGTCTATGGAGATTGCGGATTCCAACTGTTGTAGTTTTACAATTTCTTTTCTGTGACCGTAAGTGTAATATGTGATATCGCCGGTTTCGTTGCTATATGTCAACGACAATTGGGATGGACATATTTACTTACGTTGATGACATGTGATGTTATGTGTTGCTGGATATGTTATATTGGATCGTCGTGTTTGAATAGCCGGGTTTTTTTTATGTGAGATGCGTGTTTTTCATTTTCATTCATGTAAAAACTTATATGTAATATTCTTTTATTGGGGCACTTCCAGGTTGCGGAAGATGTCACCTTTTGTATATTATTTACTTTTCCGCACTAGGATAGACCCAAGGAGGAGGGCACAAGTAACCGGTTCTGGAGTCCAGAGGGAGACCAACTCGAGGAGTCGAGTCCGGGTCTCCTAACTCTAGAATTGGTAGGGTTGCTTGTCGCTCTCGTAGGGGTCTAGGGGTGTAGGTATGGTTATTCATCGCGACCGTGGAATCCGTGTTTTGTACTGGCTCGTATTGAAAACACAGATGTCCTAGTATATCCAATATTTCATATGTTTCTTCTGCTGCGATATCTGTGATGTGATCATGTGATGTTCTGTGATAGATACAGTATATAGTATATATGATATATTATATAGGCGTTACTTATGTTTTACACCCGCGCTAGCCCTGCCCCGCTCTGCCGTTGGTTACCTAACCTAACGGTGCACGAGGAGACATCGAGGCGAATGCGGATGGCATAAGTGTACGTCGTATTTATCTGTGATGTTTAGGTACTTAAATGATGGGACTTCATTAATGTGATTAATGAAAGAAGAGAAACCTAAGATGTTGTGGAATCGAATTTCAAAATAAAACAGGTAGCTACAATTCTTGCTTTGCACAGCGGTATATATGATATATCCTGCACCTTATTCGATAAGGAAAGGACCGAGATCCCTTCACCGGGAGTGACTCCTTTAGCAATAACTGGCAGATGCTACACACTCGGTTTGTCTTTTGATTGCTTTTAAGAGTTTTTGCTTTGCACAGTGATATATATGATATATCCCGCACCTCATTCGACGAGGAAAGGACCGACGATCCCTTCACCGGGAGTGACTCCTTTAGCAAAACTAGAAAAGCCTCAAAAGCACTCCATTTTAAAAATCATTTGATTCTACAACGATATCAAGTTCATTACGCAATAGGTTTTCAGAAAAACCTGTCGTAGCCCTCCGTCATTTCAGATAAGTAGTAGTTAGTATTCGTGCTGCGTTTGTTGGCCTTTGTCAAGGCGTAGTGTGCGGTAGCTAACTGGTGCTTATCTGCTTATGCATATGATGCAGATTGGGTTAGGGTAATCGTACGACCTTGTTGGCCTTTGTCAAGGATCGTGCGGGTGGGTTTAATTCAATCAGGAAATGACGGGTTGAACTTGACTAGCATCCTATGGTTTGCTGGCCTTTGTCAAGGTCATAGGAGGTTAGGGGCAAAATATTATCGGGAATTTCAAGTGTTGAAATTTGCAATGAGATTGCATACCTTCTATGAGATAGTTGGATCCCGATACCCGCTGCGAGTAATTGTTACTCCTGAGAGAGTTTTATACATTACAATTAGCCGATCAAGTAGGTGTCTAGAAAGATGTCAACGGGGTTACGCCTCTGGGAAAACGAGGTTTACATTAATTAGGTTCGTGCGAAAGCACGGGGGACCTCCCTCAAAGTACCGACACTGGCCTGGCTGAAAGATTGGCGAACTTATAGTGTGTAATTAATCCCGGCTAGTCTTTCCTTTTAGGGTTTGAAGGAAGATTTGATAAAAAGCAGTGGGAGCCATCCTGATTAGATAAAATAATAACCAATCTATTCTTGCAAGAGCGCACGCTGAGTGTTTTCTTCTCTCTCTCTCCAGGTAGCGACCATATCACGCCTTAATCAAGATAATAATACGGATTATTGACCGAACCCGCTTGTTATACTGAGCTGGGGAACGTTGGTCCCGCTCCAACTTATAATTGTTATAAGACAGAGCAGGAAATTGGGGATTACCAGAATCCCCGTGCCGCCCAAACGAAGAGAGTGCATGCTGATGCATCATCTTCGGGTGTGTTCATTACAAAGAACTATTTCTCAGTATCCTCCGCATCCTGGGTATATGATACCGGATCAGGATCCCAGATATGTAATCTGTTACATAGGGCTACAGATAGGTAGAGAACTGAGAACGGGTGATAAGTTTCATGAGGCAGAAAACGGGGCAAGTGTTGCAGCCAAGTCAGTCGGTCACTGTCACCCTGTATTATCAATACATTGATTCTGAACGAATGTTATTAGATACCGAACCTGATATACAAAATCATATCAGTCTCTTTATTAGTAAAGAAACGATAAAATTTTGTATTGTTGGATAATGTTTTGGACATTTCCTATATCAAAAGTTGATCGGTTCAGGCACGTTATCTAAAAGCATTAATGTTCTAAATCAAACTACAGTTCTTAGTATACAGAACACACACAAGAGGAAGAGTTCAAAAATGAACGAATTCTTCTTGAGGTATTGTAGACTAGGTCAGTTCAATATGACCCGATTAGCTAGAGTTACATAAAGATGCATATTTAAATTAGTTTGAATTTACATCTTGTGAAACTCGCCAGTCATGTCACAAAGATAAGATGACCATAACTCCATTTACTGGAAACAGAGAAAGAGTTAATGAACTCTTGGGATGATACATGTTGATGTATGTAGGTCTCCTGTCTACACATACCAAGACCGGTTCTTTGTACTTCATTACATTCTCTGATAATCTCTCAAGATTCAGTCATATGTTCCTGTTGAAACATGAGTCCGAACCTTTTGAGATATTCACAAAATCTAAGTTAGAAGTAGAGAACCAAAATACGGGTATAAGTGTTATGTCCTTTGATATGATCGAGGAGGAGAATACTTGAGCACGGAAATCCTGGACTATTCTAAAGGAGAATGAGATTCTCTCTCAGAATTACTCCTCCGTATACACCACAGCACCTTGGTGTATCGGGGCGGAGCAATCACACTCTATATGATATAGTGTGCTCTATGATGAGTACTACTGAGTTACCTATTTCCTTTTGGGAGTTATGCACTTATGAAGTTGCATACCTATTGAATAGGGTTCAAATCAAATCAGTTGCCTACCACTTCATATATGATATGGAAAGGGAAGAGCCCATATCTTAAGTTAGTTAAGATTTGGGATTGTCCGGCCTATGTCTAAAAGCAAAATCCGGATAAGCTCGAGGCAAGGTCTGTAATGTAGAACTGGAAACGTTCCAGTTATACAAACTATTGCAGATGATTTGATAGAACCAAAGGATTCAGTAGACTCCAACGAACCTCGGCCTCTCCGCCGATCTAGTAGGGTTTCTCACCCACCTGAGAGATACTCCGGTTTCTCTATGACAGTGGGAGCGAGGATTGCATCATGGGATGATGACCTAACTAGTTTCGAGCTGGCCATCAGGAGTGAGACTCTGTAAGAATGGCTGGATGTTTAGCGATCTGAGATGGAATCCTTATACACCAACAAAGTATGGACTTTGGTTGCTATATCTGAAGGGTTAAATCCCCATCAGGAGCAAGTATATCTTGAGAAGATTACTTGGTGTAGATGGAAAAGTTGAGACTTTCAAAGCTAGACTTGTTAAAAGTTTGCATCATTGACCAGGTGCGGATAATGATGAAACCTTTTCAAGAAGCTATGCTTAAGTCCATCCAGATCCTACTTGCCATGGCTACATACCATGACTACGATATCTGGTGGTTGGGTGTCATGACTGCTTTTCTAAATGGTGTTTTAGAAGAAAGAGTCTATAACACAGCCAGAGGGCCTCGTAGACAGTGGGAGCAGCGGAAACGTGAGCAAGATGTTTTATTTGATAAAGCAGGCATCGCGGAGTTGGAACATCTGTTTTGATAGATAGTCAAAAAGTTTGACATCATCAAAATGGTAGATGAACCTTGTATAAACAAAAAGGTAGTAGGGAGTATGGTGGTGATCCTCGTAGAGTACGTGGATGATATACTCTTGATAAGAAAGCAGTTTCCTATGCTACGCTCGGTCAATCTCCGCTTATCACAATGATTCTCCATATAGGATCAAAATGATACCTACTAAATCATGGATTTTGGATCTATGAGATAGATCTAATTGGATGTTAGGATACTCACTAGATGTAGTGAGATGGTATCAATCGATCCTGGGGAGAATCACTGGAAATGTTCCAGGGGGATAAAGACGACTTAAAGTCGGTCACAGGCATTGTCTTTACCCTCAGTAGAGGGACGGTATGTTGGAAGAGTTCCAAGCTAGATACCGTGACATACTAGACGATAAAGGCTGAATACATCGCTACTTAAGATGCTACCAAAGAGGCAGTCTGGATGAATATTAGTTCATGAGATGAACTTAGTTCCTCCCATTGTGTGACAATGGAGTTGTGGCTTATGCCAAGGAACACCCGTCCCATCAGTGATCCAGACATATTCTAAGGCAGTATCACCTGATCATGGAGATAGTTGATCTCCAGGGTGATCGAGGTAAGGAGAGTAGACTCAGAGGAAAACACGGCGGATCCACTCACTAAGGCCTATTCCCAGAGAGAGACTTTTATGGGATGGTTGAGTTTGAGATACTGCAACCACTGCTACAGATGGCCCTAGTGCAAGTGGAAGATTTTTAGTTATATGTATGCCCTAGAGGCCATTACTGTACATAGGATGTATATTGTAGTGGATGCTGGGACATATATAGGGAGGACTTTCTTGCTCGACATGATAGTATGCTATCTGGTTACTCTTTACCTTAACGTGTATACTGATTGTCTCTCTGTTACATGTTGGTAAAGCCCTTAGGATGTGTACTTGACTACCTGGACTATGATGCGGATCATACTAGTGGGGACATGGTAGTCTATAAGTACATCCTTCAAGGTCCCTAGTCGTGGGTGTATCGAGACGGGGCATCGATATACCAGAGTAGACTAGCGTATAACTTCTCGACCCATACAGATGGGCGATGGATGATCCCATATCCATTGGTGTTTGACATCAGAGATGGTGTACGGGTGCTCAGTAGAGACTGGGTACACTGGACGGACTCACCGAGAACTCCCAGATGGTATTATACCTTACGTCAAATGGCAGTTCTCAGGTGACACTGGTACAGAGTAGTCTGTTAACCCGAGATCGTCATAGAGTCTTGTATGGTTCCCACCGTGCTTTGATTTCCATCTTACCACGTCCAAGAGGGCGTGCAAAACGGTGGTTTTTGGGTACAGTCCCGAGTCACATGGAGGCAATGAGCGATAGGAGGGGATTCGTCTCTCCCGGTATAGGGAGTTGATGTTGCACTGTGTTCGATTGGCTATAACAGGAAGTCCCTGGCCAGGGCTGATCAGAGAATTGCTGGTAAGTGTTACCAGTAGTTTCTCGACCCGTTATGAGCCTCATATCGACACGACTTATCGAGCTATTGGGGTCTGACGGTTACCACCCCTAGGCAAGATATGCGACATATCAGACGAACAGACCGGACTGTACGGTAAGTGTTACTGGTTGGATTCATTGGAGTGTGAGCGGGCTTGCTCGTCGATCTTCTGATCGCTCAATACCCGGGTGGCCGTTACGTTTAGCAGACCGCTTGCGGCTTGTGGGTGTTTGATATGATCATCACCTGCTGCCGGCGTATTGACGAGTCTTTAGAGTTCTACACAGAGGTTTCCTGGTTCAAGCGAAACGAAATAGGAGCGCATATGAGATATGTGCGGGACCGAGAATAATGCGTGTATGTGATACAGTATTCTATTCTCGGGATGAATGTATCGAATGGTTGTATGCGATATAACCTAGTTATCGATTCAAGCGTTGATTCGATAAGTCGATACATTGAATACTAGTCGGTTATGTTCGACATGACCGGATCGTTAAATCAAGTGTTGATTTAATGATTTAATGTATAATTATATATTTGATATATTATTTTGCATTAACTAGTATTGGTTCACTTTAAATGGATTTTCTCACTTGATGTGCACATTGTATATGTGATATCCTTTTGTGCATTTGATTGTATCATGTTTGATGATACATGCTTCTTTAGGTGTATGTTTAGTTTAAACCTTGGTTAAGTAAATGGTTTGGGTTTTGTTTAAATTTCTTATTCATTTATTTATTTATTTATTCATTATGGAAAATAAAAAGGATGGTGGCTTATTTTGTTGTTTTGTAGAAACTTCTTGAAGTGTTGAAAGCTTGACCATTCTTGTTCTTTTCCTAAACCTAACCATTAACCCTAACCATGGTTTATTCTCTACACCTAACTTTGGTTACTATTATGATAAGTATCATTTTATTTCTTATTTAAATATACTTATCATAATATTCATCTTCTTCTTCTTCATCACTTGAAGAAAGCTTCACTTCATCAATGGTGATTGATGAAAAAGAATGAGAAATCCAATTCTAAAGTGAACCCACTTCCTATTTCTTCATCCTCTACCTCTTGCCAAGTAGTATAGGGTGTTTCCTTCACAAGTTTTCATGAATTGGTGAAGTTGGAGCTTGATCTAGCGATGCTTCGACGTAGATCATCTTCGGCATCGTCGTCGATGACCTAGCCCGCTTTTTCTCCGATGAAGCCGACGCTAGAGCCCGGGAATTGATATGGACAGCGAGGACACTTCATTGCGGAGCTATGGAGGTGGAGAAACAGATCTACAAAGGTTGTATGTTCGTTTACTTTTAGTTAAGATGTTAACTAGCTCGTTTTGTCGCCTAAAATTCTAGCCAACGATCTTGTTAGGGTTTCTCGGCACCGCTAACTCTAGAAATTGGCATGGTTGATGCCTTGTGAGACCTCTTGAGAGTGCCAAGGAACCCTACAGTGGTATCAGAGCCTAGCTAGAGCCTTAGGCGAAGCGTAGACGAAGTTTGAAACCCGATCGACCCGAAACCCTAACATCAAAGTGCTCTCTGGACTTTTTCTAAAAACAGGGATTTTTCAGAATTAAAAATTCGCAGAAAATAGAGCAGGAAATGATAAGGATTACTGCAGAAAACGAAACCCTAATTCCACTGTAGAGCCGCGGAACCGCGGCAATAGCCTCCTTTTGCAGCGGTTCCACGGCCGTTTGTACAGGTTAGTGATTCGTTTTGATACAGTAATGCCCGTATCTGTTTCCTCTGTTCCCTGGGAAGTTTTAATCTGCATTCAAGAGTTGAATTTTTCTGGGGTTGTTTTGGGGATTCGATGAATCGATCGGATTATTTAACTTTGTCTATTTGGCTTTCCGGATATTTTTTGAATATGTTAAAAAGTTCGACCGGATATAAATACCCAATTTTTTCCCTGCCGGGAAATTTCCAAGTGTTGGATCTTTCCATGGTTTAAAGACGTTCTAAGTAGTGCAAGTAACTCAATGGACCCTCTAGAAGACAACAAACTTTAACTCGATTATGTGACCGTCTTGAACTGCCCTTTGAACCTCCGGGTTTGGGGCAGTACGGCGTGCCACATGTGAGGCGTTTGCTTGACCCTTCTACGGCTGGACTATTGGTACTGAGGCACGAACTGAATGTTGTTAGACTTATTTCATGTGTTGGACTGTATCGGGAAAACTTGGGTGTTTGGATGTTCGATCGGAAAGTTTAACATTTTCTATTTTATTCGGAATGGGATACAATAATTGGAATTCACAATAAATTATGAGATAACTAAATGAATGTTATAAACATAGCAGTTTAGTCTCACTTGATCGGTTGCCACGGAATTTTGATGTGATCAAAAGTCCGTCGCAATCACGTAGCGTACGCGGATACTCGCCGGATAAACTTATTAGACGGCTACATTCCTTAGCCCCGACCAAGTGACTGTAGGAGAACCCCGTCGCCGAAAGCATCCGTTCGGGTGCTCGCGGCAGCGGTGTTCCGCCTTGGTGCACTTCGTCGACGGTATCGGGGGTGCGGCCGTCTACTAAAGTTTGCGACGAGTATTCGATCAGGATGTCGGGAATCTTGTTGAATTACCCGACTTGATATTGAAAAGAGTTTTCGATAAAGAGACTAAAATGCGGGGTTTATAATTGTTAGGCATGTGATGTCTAAGTAATTCATTTGATTAGGCATGCGATGTCTATGGAGATTGCGGATTCCAACTGTTGTAGTTTTACACTTTCTTTTCTGTGACCGTAAGTGTAATATGTGATATCGCCGGTTTCGTTGCTATATGTCAACGACAATTGGGATGGAAATATTTACTTACGTTGATGACATGTGATGTTATGTGTTGCTGGATATGTTATATTGGATCGTCGTGTTTGAATAGCCGGGTTTTTTTTATGTGAGATGAGTGTTTTTCATTTTCATTCATGTAAAAACTTATATGTAATATTCTTTTATTGGGGCACTTCCAGGTTGCGGAAGATGTCACCTTTTGTATATTATTTACTTTTCCGCACTAGGATAGACCCAAGGAGGAGGGCACAAGTAACCGGGTTCTGGAGTCCAGAGGGAGACCAACTCGAGGAGTCGAGTCCGGGTCTCCTAACTCTAGAATTGGTAGGGTTGCTTGCCGCTCTCGTAGGGGTCTAAGGGTGTGGGTTTGGCTATTCATCGCGACCGTGGAATCCGTGTTTTGTACAGGCTCGTATTGAAAACAGGGACGTCCTAGTATATCCAATATTTCATATGTTTCTTCTGCTGCGATATCTGTGATGTGATCATGTGATGTTCTGTGATAGATACAGTATATAGTATATATGATATATTATATAGGCGTTACTTATGTTTTACACCCGCGCTAGCCCTGCCCCGCTCTGCCGTTGGTTACCTAACCTAACGGTGCACGAGGAGACATCGAGGCGAATGCGGATGGCATAAGTGTACGTCGTATTTATCTGTGATGTTTAGGTACTTAAATGATGGGACTTCATTAATGTGATTAATGAAAGAAAAGAAACCTAAGATGTTGTGGAATCGAATTTCAAAATAAAACAGGTAGCTACAGTTCTTGCTTTGCACAGCGGTATATATGATATATCCCGTACCTTATTCGATAAGGAAAGGACCGAGATCCCTTCACCAGGAGTGACTCCTTTAGCAATAACTGGCAGATGCTACACACTCGGTTTGTCTTTTGATTGCTTTTAAGAGTTTTTGCTTTGCACAGTGATATATATGATATATCCCGCACCTCATTCGACGAGGAAAGGACCGACGATCCCTTCACCGGGAGTGACTCCTTTAGCAAAACTAGAAAAGCCTCAAAAGCACTCCATTTTAAAAATCATTTGATTCTACAACGATATCAAGTTCATTACACAATAGGTTTTCAGAAAAACCTGTCGTAGCCCTCCGTCATTTCAGATAAGTAGTAGTTAGTATTCGTGCTGCGTTTGTTGGCCTTTGTCAAGGCGTAGTGTGCGGTAGCTAACTGGTGCTTATCTGCTTATGAATATGATGCAGATTGGGTTAGGGTAGTCGTACGACCTTGTTGGCCTTTGTCAAGGGTCGTGCGGGTGGGTTTAATTCAATCAGGAAATGACGGGTTGAACTTGACTAGCATCCTATGGTTTGCTGGCCTTTGTCAAGGTCATAGGAGGTTAGGGGCAAAATATTATCGGGAATTTCAAGTGTTGAAATTTGCAATGAGATTACATACCTTCTATGAGATAGTTGGATCCCGATACCCGCTGCGAGTAATTGTTACTCCTGAGAGAGTTTTATACATTACAATTAGCCGATCAAGTAGGTGTCTAGAAAGGTGTCAACGGGGTTACGCCTCTGGGAAAACGAGGTTTACATTAATTAGGTTCGTGCGAAAGCACGGGGGACCTCCCTCAAAGTACCGACACTGGCCTGGCTGAAAGATTGGCGAACTTATAGTGTGTAATTAATCCCGGCTAGTCTTTCCTTTTAGGGTTTGAAGGAAGATTTGATAAAAAGCAGTGGGAGCCATCCTGATTAGATAAAATAATAACCAATCTATTCTTGCAAGAGCGCACGCTGAGTGTTTTCTTCTCTCTCTCTCCAGGTAGCGACCATATCACGCCTTAATCAAGATAATAATACGGATTGTTGACCGAACCCGCTTGTTATACTGAGCTGGAGAACGTTGGTCCCGCTCCAACTTATAATTGTTATAAGACAGAGCAGGAAATTGGGGATTACCAGAATTCCCGTGCCGCCCAAACGAAGAGAGTGCATGCTGATGCATCATCTTCGGGTGTGTTCATTACAAAGAACTATTTCTCAGTATCCTCCGCATCCTGGGTATATGATACCGGATCAGGATCCCAGATATGTAATCTGTTACATAGGGCTACAGATAGGTAGAGAACTGAGAACGGGTGATAAGTTTCATGAGGCAGAAAACGGGGCAAGTGTTGCAGCCAAGTCTGTCGGTCACTGTCACCCTGTATTATCAATACATTGATTCTGAACGAATGTTATTAGATACCGAACCTGATATACAAAATCATATCAGTCTCTTTATTAGTAAAGAAACGATAAAATTTTGTATTGTTGGATAATGTTTTGGAAATTTCCTATATCAAAAGTTGATCGGTTCAGGCACGTTATCTAAAAGCATTAATGTTCTAAATCAAACTACAGTTCTTAGTATACAGAACACACACAAGAGGAAGAGTTCAAAAATGAACGAATTCTTCTTGAGGTATTGTAGACTAGGTCAGTTCAATGTGACCCGATTAGCTAGAGTTACATAAAGATGCATATTTAAATTAGTTTGAATTTACATCTTGTGAAACTCGCCAGTCATGTCACAAAGATAAGATGACCATAGCTCCGTTTACTGGAAACAGAGAAAGAGTTAATGAACTCTTGGGATGATACATGTTGATGTATGTAGGTCTCCTGTCTACACATACCAAGACCGGTTCTTTGTACTTCATTACATTCTCTGATAATCTCTCAAGATTCAGTCATATGTTCCTGTTGAAACATGAGTCCGAACCTTTTGAGATATTCACAGAATATAAGTTAGAAGTAGAGAACCAAAATACGGGTATAAGTGTTATGTCCTTTGATATGATCGAGGAGGAGAATACTTGAGCACGGAAATCCTGGACTATTCTAAAGGAGAATGAGATTCTCTCTCAGAATTACTCCTCCGTATACACCACAGCACCTTGGTGTATCGGGGCGGAGCAATCACACTCTATATGATATAGTGTGCTCTATGATGAGTACTACTGAGTTACCTATTTCCTTTTGGGAGTTATGCACTTATGAAGTTGCATACCTATTGAATAGGGTTCAAATCAAATCAGTTGCCTACCACTTCATATATGATATGGAAAGGGAAGAGCCCATATCTTAAGTTAGTTAAGATTTGGGATTGTCCGGCCTATGTCTAAAAGCAAAATCCGGACAAGCTCGAGGCAAGGTCTGTAATGTAGAACTGGAAACGTTCCAGCTATACAAACTATTGCAGATGATTTGATAGAACCAAAGGATTCAGTAGACTCCAACGAACCTCGGCCTCTCCGCCGATCTAGTAGGGTTTCTCACCCACCTGAAAGATACTCCGGTTTCTCTATGACAGTGGGAGCGAGGATTGCATCATGGAATGATGACCCAACTAGTTTCGAGCTGGCCATCAGGAGTGAGACTCTGTAAGAATGGCTGGATGTTTAGCGATCTGAGATGGAATCCTTATACACCAACAAAGTATGGACTTTGGTTGCTATATCTGAAGGGTTAAATCCCCATCAGGAGCAAGTATATCTTGAGAAGATTACTTGGTGTAGATGGAAAAGTTGAGACTTTCAAAGCTAGACTTGTTAAAAGTTTGCATCATTGACCAGGTGCAGATAATGATGAAACCTTTTCAAGAAGCTATGCTTAAGTCCATCCAGATCCTACTTGCCATGGCTACATACCATGACTACGATATCTGGTGGTTGGGTGTCATGACTGCTTTTCTAAATGGTGTTTTAGAAGAAAGAGTCTATAAGTACACAGCCAGAGGGCCTCGTAGACAGTGGGAGCAGCGGAAACGTGAGCAAGATGTTTTATTTGATAAAGCAGGCATCGCGGAGTTGGAACATCTGTTTTGATAGATAGTCAAAAAGTTTGACATCATCAAAATGGTAGATGAACCTTGTATAAACAAAAAGGTAGTAGGGAGTATGGTGGTGATCCTCGTAGAGTACGTGGATGACATACTCTTGATAAGAAAGCAGTTTCCTATGCTACGCTCGGTCAATCTCCGCTTATCACAATGATTCTCCATATAGGATCAAAATGATACCTACTAAATCCTGGATTTTGGATCTATGAGATAGATCTAATTGGATGTTAGGATACTCACTAGATGTAGTGAGATGGTATCAATCGATCCTGGGGAGAATCACTGGAAAGGTTCCAGGGTGATAAAGACGACTTAAAGTCGGTCACAGGCATTGTCTTTACCCTCAGTAGAGGGACGGTTTGTTGGAAGAGTTCCAAGCTAGATACCGTGACATACTAGACGATAAAGGCTGAATACATCGCTACTTAAGATGCTACCGAAGAGGCAGTCTGGATGAATATTAGTTCATGAGATGAACTTAGTTCCTCCCATTGTGTGACAATGGAGTTGTGGCTTATGCCAAGGAACACCCGTCCCATCAGTGATCCAGACATATTCTAAGGCAGTATCACCTGATCATGGAGATAGTTGATCTCCAGGGTGATCGAGGTAAGGAGAGTAGACTCAGAGGACAACACGGCGGATCCACTCACGAAGGCCTATTCCCAGAGAGAGACTTTTATGGGATGGTTGAGTATGAGATACTGCAACCACTGCTAAAGATGGCCCTAGTGCAAGTGGGAGATTTTTAGTTATATGTATGCCCTAGAGGCCATTACTGTACATAGGATGTATATTGTAGTGGATGCTGGGACATATATAGGGAGGACTTTCTTGCTCGACATGATAGGATGCTATCTGGTTACTCTTTACCTTAACGTGTATACTGATTGTCTCTCTGTTACATGTTGGTAAAGCCCTTAGGATGTGTACTTGACTACCTGGACTATGATGCGGATTATACTAGTGGGGACATGGTAGTCTATAAGTACATCCTTCAAGGTCCCTAGTCGTGGGTGTATCGAGACGGGGCATCTATATTCCAGAGTTGACTAGCGTATACCTTCTCGACCCATACAGATAGGCGATGGATGATCCCATATCCATTGGTGTTTGACATCAGAGATGGTGTACGGGTGCTCAGTAGAGACTGGGTACACTGGACGGACTCGCCGAGAACTCCCAGATGGTATTATACCTTACGTCAGATGGCAGTTCTCAGGTGACACTGGTACAGAGTAGTCTGTTGACCCGAGATCGTCATAGAGTCTTGTGTGGTTCCCACCGTGCTTTGATTTCCATCTTACCACGTCCAAGAGGGCGTGCAAAACGGTGGTTTTTGGGTACAGTCCCGAGTCACATGGAGGCAATGAGCGATAGGAGGGGATTCGTCTCTCCCGGTATAGGGAGTTGATGTTGCACTGTGTTCGATTGGCTATAACAGGAAGTCCCTGGCCAGGGCTGATCAGAGAATTGCTGGTAAGTGTTACCAGTAGTTTCTCGACCCGTTATGAGCCTCATATCGACACGACTTATCGAGCTATTGGGGTCTGACGTTTACCACCCCTAGGCAAGATATGCGACATATCAGACGAACAGACCGGACTGTACGGTAAGTGTTACTGGTTGGATTCACTGGAGTGTGAGCGGGCTTACTCGTCGATCTTCTGATCGCTCAATACCCGGGTGGCCGTTACGTTTAGCAGACCGCTTGCGGCTTGTGGGTGTTTGATATGATCATCACCTGCTGCCGGCGTATTGACGAGTCTTTAGAGTCCTACACAGAGGTTTCCTGGTTCAAGCGAAACGAAATAGGAGCGCATATGAGATATGTGCGGGACCGAGAATAATGCGTGTATGTGATACAGTATTCTATTCTCGGGATGAATGTATCGAATGGTTGTATGCGATATAACCTAGTTATCGATTCAAGCGTTGATTCGATAAGTCGATACATTGAATACTAGTCGGTTATGTTCGACATGACCGGATCGTTAAATCAAGTGTTGATTTAATGATTTAATGTATAATTATATATTTGATATATTACTTTGCATTAACTAGTATTGGTTCACTTTAAATGGATTTTCTCACTTGATGTGCACATTGTATATGTGATATCCTTTTGTGCATTTGATTGTATCATGTTTGATGATACATGCTTCTTTAGGTGTATGTTTAGTTTAAACCTTGGTTAAGTAAATGGTTAGGGTTTTGTTTAAATTTCTTATTCATTTATTTATTTATTTATTCATTATGGAAAATAAAAAGGATGGTGGCTTATTTTGTTGTTTTGTAGAAACTTCTTGAAGTGTTGAAAGCTTGACCATTCTTGTTCTTTTCCTAAACCTAACCATTAACCCTAACCATGGTTTATTCTCTACACCTAACTTTGGTTACTATTATGATAAGTATCATTTTATTTCTTATTTAAATATACTTATCATAATATTCATCATCTTCTTCTTCATCACTTGAAGAAAGCTTCACTTCATCAATGGTGATTGATGAAAAAGAATGAGAAATCCAATTCTAAAGTGAAACCACTTCCTATTTCTTCATCCTCTACCTCTTGCCAAGTAGTATAGGGTGTTTCCTTCACAAGTTTTCATGACTTGGTGAAGTTGGAGCTTGATCTAGCGATGCCTCGACGTAGATCATCTTCGGCATCGTCGTCGATGACCTAGCCCGCTTTTTCTCCGATGAAGCCGACGCTAGAGCCCGGGAATTGATATGGACAGCGAGGAGACTTCATTGCGGAGCTATGGAGGTGGAGAAACGGATCTACAAAGGTTGTATGTTCGTTTACTTTTAGTTAAGATGTTAACTAGCTCGTTTTGTCGCCTAAAATTCTTGCCAACGATCTTGTTAGGGTTTCTCGGCACCGCTAACTCTAGAAATTGGCATGGTTGATGCCTTGTGAGACCTCTTGAGAGTGCCTAGGAACCCTACATTTACAAACATTCAAACCAAGGATTTAGGATTATACCTCACATATAAGATCCAAACATGAAAATTTGCCTCCCAAAAGAATGGTTTCCAACTCCAAGATCCATGTTAAAATGAGCAAAGAATAGCGGGTAGGAATTTAATTAGGAATTTGTGGGTTTTTATTTGAATTTTTGATGAAATTTAGAGGATTTTTGAAACAAAATCAAGTGGAGAAATGGGGGGGGGAGGGCTGCCATGGTGAGGGCCGGCCACAAGCAAGGGAGAAAAGAGAAAGAGAAAAGAGTGAAGAAAGGTGTAGAATGTTCTCCACAATGACACTTCTTTAATGTCTTTTCACATTTTATTTAATTTTATTCACTTCTTTTCTAATAAAACCAAGGAAAATTCTAGAACCATGGAAAAATTTGGAAATAAATTTTGCATGATACATACTAGATTCCAATATGTAATGGTTCACTTTTGCTAATTTAACCCATTCAAATTTGTAATTTACACTAATTTAATGTATAAATAAAGCTTATGTTAATATTTAAAATAATTATTTTAGGAAAAATATTTAATTAAAATAAAAATTTATAAGTAACTAAATAAACACCATTTACTAGTAATTACATAATTAAAACAGGTCTTTTTAAATTTAGGATGAAAAATAATTATGGTTAAGTTTTACGAAAAATACGTTTTATTTTACCGAAATTCAGAAAATTCACTTAAAGGATTTTATTTATTTATTTATTTATTTTTAAAACGTTACACCGTTCGCATGGCGAGCAACCATCCTGAAGATCCCGGCACCAGCTGCCGCCTTCCCCTTACCGAAGGCGTGGATGAGCCTCCTCCAGCGACCATCATCAACGCCCTCGCCAGCCGAATAGATCGGCTACAGTCTCTCGTGGAAGCGCTCGTCCGTGTCCAAGCGGCCGGGCCTGAGCCCCAGATCGCCGCTCCACCGCTTCTAGAGGGCTCTGCCCCCGTCTGGACGGCTGACCACCAACGGCCTGCAACTCCTGGCCACCGACCTCTCGAGCCGATACCCCCCGAGGCCCGCTGGGCGCCCCACGGCTCCACACCAAGATCCGCCGCCAGGACGTCTCGCCTCGAGCCTCCTCGCGACCCTTATCCCCCTGAGGAGATGTCAGTCACCTCGCCTATCCACAGGCATGGTCGACACCACCACCCTCGGCGAGGCCACACAGAAGGGGTTCACCTCGGCGGCTCGAGAGCCACATCGCCCAGGGATCTGAGGCACCTTATCGAGAGGAATCGGGGCCGCTCCCAGACGCAGGCTACCCGCAGCGGAGGCCAGGGATCCCAAAGCGCCGATTCCTCGGGATACAACGGTCGGCTCGACGCCCTCGAGAAGAAAATCGAGGGCATGCACCGGGAGGCTCACCTCTCGAGCGACGGGGCTAAGTACGCCTCTGATTCACTCACAAAGCCGTTCACCGAGGAATTGCTCGCCGTCCACGTCTCCTCGCGCAACAAGCCCCCGAAGGTCTCTCTGTTCAACGGGAAAACCGACCCGAAGGTCCATTTGGACGCTTTCGCCGCGGGGATGAGCTTCTAGGACCACTCTAACGCCGCCCAGTGCAGGGCCTTCCCGGCCACCCTTATCCGTGCAGGTCAGGACTGGTTCCGGGGGCTCAAGCCCTCGATCGATCTCGACCTTCGACGAGCTGGGTACTCAATTCCTCGGCCATTTCGTTGGAAACAGTCGACAGAAGCGCACGGTCGACTACCTCTTCACGGTTAAGAGTGGGGACAAGGAAACGTTCAAGGCCTATATTACCCGTTTCTACAACGCCCTTTTCGAGGTACCCGAGCACCGGACAAGACCGTCATCACGGCGCTTAGGTCTGGTCTGAGGCACAAAGAGTGGGTACGCCCCTTCGTGTTGGCACAGCCTAAGACCATGGCCGAGGTCAAGGCGTGGACCGAGCGCGAGGTTCAGCTGGAATCCGAGGTGAACTCTAACCTCTCCCGAGCGGAACGATCCTACCAGAAGAAGAGGGCTCGGGAGGAGAGGCCGGAGCGCCAGCAGCCCTACCACCCGAAGTTCCAGGAGTATACCCCCCTCAACGTCTCCTTCGCAGTATTGCTAGAAGAGGCCCAGAATGAGGGGTTCTTCAAGTTCCTTCCGATCCCGCGTCAGGCTGCGAAGCGAACCCGGGGCCCTTACTGTGCTTTCCACCGGACACTGGGCCACGCCACGGAGGATTGCAAGCAGCTCAGGGACTACATCGAGGAACTCATCCGATCTGGACACCTCGCCACATACTTGAGGGACAAACGGCAGGCCGACCGCGAGCAAGAGCAGCATCACCCTCCCGCCGACCTGACCATCGGTCAGATCATGCTCGTTTCTGGTCCCTGACAATGCACATGATGTGCGCACTGTTGCCGCGACCGTTCCTATTCCCCATGCCTACAGCTGGACGGTCGGGCTACACCTCACCAAGATTCAACCCAGCAGCTACCCTTCTCGGTCACCCCTGGCGGGTAGCTTCCCTACGGCAACGCCAGGGATCAGAAAGCCCTCCCAGAGGCAGTCGAGCCCGAGGATCTCTCGCTCGGCTATCCCCAGCGAGCAGCTTCCCTGCCACAATGCCGGGGATCAAAAAGCCCTCCCAGAGGCAGTCGAGCTCGAGGATCCATCGCTCGGCTATCCTTCAGGACAAAAGCCCTCGCCAAGAGGCACCAGGCAGTAACCCTGCCCGGCCAAGGGTCCTTGGTAGGCTTCTACAGACCTTCCCGCGCTAAGGACCAAAGTCCTCCCAGAGGCAGTCGAGTCCTTCCTCGGCTATCCCCGGCTGGTAGCTTCCTACCACAACCGACAGGGATCAAAGTACTTGCCAAGAGACACTGGGTAGTAACCCTGCTCGGTCCCCGTCCGAAGGATCAAAGCCCTCGCAAAAGGAAACCGAGCAGCTACCCTGCTCGGTCAATTCCGGCTGGTAGCCCCCTACCCACGACGCCAGGGATCAAAAGCCCTCACAAGAGGCACCAGAGCGGCTACCCCGCTCGTTCATCCTAGGCTGGTAGTTGCCTACCCACGACGCCAGAGGTCAAAGCCCTCGCCAAGAGGCAACCGCGCAGCCTCACTGCCCGGTTATCCTTAGTGGGCTTCTTACAGCCCTCCAGCGCTAAGGACCAAAGTCCTCCCATAGGCAGTCGAGTCCTTGCTCGGCTATCCCCGGCTGGTAGCTTCCTACCACAACCGACAGGGATCAAAGCCCTCGCCAGGAGGCAACCGCGCAGCTTCACTGCCCGGTCATCCTTAGTGGGCTTCTTACAGCCCCTCCAACGCTAAGGGTCGAAGCCCTCTCCAGAGGCAACCGAGCAACTACCCTGCTCAGTCGTCCCTGGCGGGTAGCTTCCCTACCGCAACGCCAGGGATCAGAAAGCCCTCGCAAGAGGCAACTAAGCAGCTACCCTGCTCAGTCACCCCCGGCTGGTGGTCGATGCTCGCGTTGACAGAGGTCAAAAGATGGCACCCCCCATAGAGCCGCCGAGCAGGCGCCCACTCACGCTTGGCTCAAGTACGGTGAGCAGCGTTCTGCCCGTCACCCGCAGAGGATCCGAGACCCCAGTGAGAGGCATCAGATCTATCCAGGTCTAAGTGATCTCCCCTCGACTTCGGGGCCCATGGGGATACCTCTTCGGCAGCGCTTAGCATGCTCATCGGCAAGTGATCAAAATCAACCCGACGGGCGATTGCTAGACAAGTGGCAAACCTGACATGAAAACACAACGGTGCAAGCAGATATATCTTACAAGCATTCTTCACAAACAGATGGTGGAGCGCGATTCGATGAAGCCAAAGGAAAAATTTTATTACTACCAAAGACAAAAGCCTTACAAAATTCAAAAAACAAAATAAAAGGAGGAAAACGGGGGCTCTACACCTCGGGGCCAGGTACGACCTCGAGGTCCTTGACCTTCACCATATGGCGCGCGGGGCCCTTGGCGGCTTCCTCGCCAGGAGCCTCTTCCCTCTGCTCATCGGCGTCCACGAGGGGGAACTCGGCCCGGAGATCTCCGTCGGCAAACTCCGGCATCCGGGCCTTAACGGCATCGAGGGCGTCGTGCCAAATGCGGATCGTAGCCACGGCCAAGTCGTCATAGAAGTCCCTCGACTTCTTATAGACCTCCACCGCCCTCGATTCAGCAGACTTGGTTGCCTCGGCCGCCGCCCCCATCTCCTTTCGGAGGGTCTTCACCGTCCTCTTCAGGTTGCCGGCGAGCACCTGGGCATCCTCGAGCTTGACCTCGGCTATCACGGCGGCCTCGCGGTGCCGGGACACCTCCCGTTTCCGGGCCTCCACCTCGCCTTCCAAGGCGGCGACCCTCGCCGTCATCGCCTCTAGCTCCCGCCTGGAGCTCTCTTGCAGCGAGGCAAGCCGACCCGCAGCCTCCAGTGCCGGGGTTACCACCTCGGCTTCCATACGCGAGGCGAGGGCGACGTGCTGGAGAACCTGGTGTTAGTTATATGTATGTCCTAGAGGCCATTACTGTACATACGATGTATATTGTAATGGATGCTTGGACATATATAGGGAGGACTTTCTTGCTCGACATGATAGTACGCTATCTGGTTGTACTTTATCTTAACATGTACTCTGATTGTCTCTATGTTACATGTTGATAAAGCCCTTAGGATATGTACTCGACTACTGGGACTATGATGAGATCATAGTAGTGGGGCTACGGTAGTCGACGAGTACATCCTATAACTGTTCCTAGTCGAGGGTGTATCGAGACAGGGCATCGATACCCCAGAGTAGACTAGCGTATACGCATCTTGACCTATATGATGGGCGATGGATGATCCCATATCCATCGGTGTTTGACATCAAGGATGGTGTACGGGTGCTCAGTGGAGACTGGGTACACTGGACAGACTCGCCGAGAACTCCCAGATGGTATTATACCTCACGTCAGATGGCAGTTCTCCGGTGACACTGGTACAGAGTAGTCTGTTGACCCGAGATCGTCATAGAGTCTTGTGTGATTCCCACTGTGCTTTGATTTCCATCATACCACGTCCAAGAAGGCGTGCAAAAAGGTGGCTTTTGGGTACAGTCCCGAATCACATGGAGGCAATGAGCGATAGGAGGGGATTCGTCTCTCCCGGTATAGGGAGTTGATGTTGTGCTGTGTTCGATTGGCTATAACTGGAAATCCCTGGCCAGGGTTGCTGAGATTTACTGGTAAGTTTTATCAGTAGTTTCTCGAACTGTTATGGACCTCAAATCGACACGACTTATCGAGCTACTGGGGTCTGACGTTTACCACCCCTAGGCGAGATATGCAACATATCAGACGACGAGACCGGACTGTACGGGAGTGTTACTGTTTGGATTCACAGGAGAATGTACATGCTTGCTTGTTGATCTTCTGAGCGCTCAATACCTGGATGGCTGTTACGTTTAGCTAACCGCTTGTAGCTTGTGGGTGTTTGATATGATCATCACCTACTGCCGGCGTATTAACGATTCTTTAGAGTCCTACACAGAGGTTTCTTGACTCAGGCAAAACGGAGTAGGAGCACATATGTGATATGTGCGGGACCGAGGATAATGCGGTATGTGATACCGTATTGGATTCTCGCGATATGAGATATCGGCCGGGTATATGTGATATAGCCGGGCCATCATATTAGTCGGTTATATGCGATATAGCCGGATTGTCGGATCAAGTGTTGATTCGATAATTTAATGTATAATAATATATATGATATATTAAATTACATTAACTAATATTAGCTCACTAAAATATTCTTTTTCTCACTCGGGTAATACATTGATATATATGCGATATATGTTAATTGTATTATTTTATTTTGTTACGATAAATATTATATATGTGATATATAATATTGTAACATGATATGATTACTAATGCAACATGTTTAGTGGAGATTAAACAAGGTTAGGGTTTGAATTGGGTTAGTTCTTTCATGAACATTCTAGAAGGTTTCTTTTTGTTTTGAGTTAAGATATTATGCTTGATATTTTGTAATGACTCATTCTTAACCCAACCCAAACCCTAGCCCTAGTTAAATCTCTACAAAGGTTTAGTTGACCATGGTTACATTATTAATCATATATTATTTCATTATTCATCACAAAAGAATTTTAATTGATTTTTCTTTTTCTTCTTCCTTGAGTTCTTCATGGAAAAGCTTTCTAGCTTTTTCAAAGGTGATGAAAATGAGTGAGAAATAGAAAACAAATGAGAGCAAAAATCCTACTTCATCATCCTCATCTATTCTTTCCATTTAGTTGAGGGTGTTCACTTCATATAGTGAGTGAGAGCTTGTGTTAATGAAACTTCAAGGTAGATCATCTTTGTTATCGAAAATCGGTAGCAAGTTTGCATCATTCTCTTCGTGGAGCCTCTCTAGAGTCCGGATGCACGATGATCACGGCGAAGGGACCTCAACACGGAGCTTAAGAAGTGATGGACCGGATCTACAAAGGTTGTAATTCCTCTCACTTAGTGTTAAAGTGTTTAACATGTTTGTGTTTGCCTAATCTCTAGTCTAAGATCTTGGTTTAGGGTTGTTCGGCACAGCTAAATTTTAAATCGGGCATGGTTGATGCTTTATAGACCCTTGTGTGTGTGCCTAGCATCCCTACACCTGGAAGACACGAAAAAGATCAGAAAGATGAAGGAGGCACCGAATCTCACAATGAACCAAACACTTACCTGCACGGACTCCTGGGCGATGGACGCCAACTAAGCCCTGAAGGTCCCCCCGGGAACTCTACCCCCGGCCGAGGTCTCTATTTCATGCAGAAGGCTATCCACAACGGATAGCCCCGATGGCACCGCGAACCGGAGGCCCCCTTCCTCCACCATGGTCGGCGAGGGCCCACCTCGGGAAGGCCTCCGGGAGCTCCTCTTGAGCGGCTCCGAGGGAGAGCCGACCTCCTCCTCCGAGGCCGGGTCCTCCAGAATCAGGGCCCGCTTCCGGCCCGACACTCTGCTGGGACCCGGGGCGGGATCCTCCCCCGAGCGCTCGCGGGGCACCACCACCGGAGCAGTAGGAGCCGAGGCGGGCTTCGGGCGAGAAGAGCTTGCGCCCCCAGCCTTCGTTGCCTTCCTCGACTGGCGCATGGAGGTTTTAAGCGAGTCGAACTCCATGGATCCTGCACAAAACAAATACCCAACAAATCAGCGACACGAGCAAAACACAAGCCAAAAAAAACAAGCCTAACTTACCAACGAACTCGACGAGGCTAAGCCCGGCCCAGCTCAGGACCCTCTGAGACAGCAGCACGTCAGGTCAGGGGATGGCTCCCACGACGCCACTCACACCGCGGCGGGGTCATCGGACTGGTTCCCCGACAAACATTTCTCCCTCGACCACTTGGTAGGCACGGGCCAGTCCTCGCCCTCGGGAGGGGAAACGAAGAAAAATTTCTTTTTCCAATCATGAATAGAAGAAGGCAAGGCCACGACCCCGGTCCCCGCAGCGCACCCCGGCCGCTTCCTGAAGAGAGATAAACCCATCTCGGGTCGCCCGCTCGACCACCAGGATGACTCTTGAAGACGAGAGAAGAATCGAGAAGGGAAAGGCTGAAGGGAACCGCCTGTAACTTCAGGCGGATCAAGAACCCAAGAAGGATCCTCCACGAGTTCGGCACTAACTGGCCGGGGGCCAAACCGAAAAAATTCAGCACAACGACGACCTCGGGAGAAAAGGGCAGGCGCGTTCCACCCCAAAAAGCTTCCAAATACAGGGCGATTTCCCTGCCCCGTACTTGATCTGCCCTCTCTCCCTCCTTGGCCAGTCGGAGCGTGTAGCGCGGGGGGATGTGGAAGCGAGCCCAAGTATTGGCGAACTCGTCCTTATGCCTCACCCAGCACGAAGAGCCAGGGGCCGCATCTGCCGCCTCCTCCCTGGAGGCTGCCCCCGCCTCACGATCCCGGGGAGAGGATCCGACCCCTGCTCCCCGGGAGGACTCAGACACAACTAATGGGACCCTAGAACCTACTCCTACAACATCTACTGACTCTACAAATGAAGACATCTAACCTTGGAAAAAGGAATCTTCAGGAGCCGAAAGCGGGAGAAAGGAGACGAGCGCCGAGCAACCAAGACTTAAGAGAGGGAAATATGAGGGAGTAAGGGCCCAAGGGAGGACCCCACCCCTGTTTATTGCTGCAAACGGCCTCATCCAACGGCGCCCGTCATCTCCCGCCGAAACGACTCCTCGCGCCTAGCGGCTCCGATCGCTCCACGTGTCGATCCTGCGCTGGACCGCGTCCCATCAGACGTTGCAGGCCTGCATACGTCACGTCAGCCAATCGACGCTTGACACGTAGACCGTCGCTTCAGTTGCAGAGTGCACGAACCGGCACACCTTCTTTAAATGCAGAGATCTCGCCCTGATTCGCTAGCGGAAAAGACAACTGACAGCCCGAGAACTCGTCCCGACAAAGCCCTAGAAAGGAGGTCACCTCGGGAGGCCCGACGGTCCACTCCTGACCCGACCCGCTAGCTGGTCGGGACAAGAGTGGGGGACTAATGATGATGCTCAATATTGGCGATCTCCAAGATCAGGACACGTGGCAGATGACGTGTCCCGGGACTCAAAAGAAAGGGCTCATAGGGGCCGACCAGGCCACCCTTTACCCGATCTGCAAGCACAAGCTGGCCCTCCTCGGGGCCCCCTGCAAATTGGCTCCCTCGGCCCCTCAGCTCGTCCCGAGCTTCCACAAGACCAAGACTCCTCGGACTTCTCGCTCGTCCCCGAGCCCCCCAGCCGAGGCCGTCTTCCTCGGTCCTCCGACCAACTCCACCGCTCACGGGCGTAACCGCCGCTCCGCAGATCTCACCATGCGCGGATTCTCCACCAGCAACATCCCACGTTTCACGCCATCACGATCCTCATTAATGGGCGATCCGCTCTCTACGCGGGCGTGACGTCGGGATCGTAACTGCCGGCGAGATTCTCGCGCCTGCTGCTGCGTGCCGCTACCGCTATATAAACCCCCATCACAGAGGGGTCAAGTAAGCCATTCTTTACTCTACTAAGCCGTTACTCTGCTCGGATCTCGTTACTAACTTGATCGTCGGAGGGTTCTTGGTGGTACCAAATCACCCCGGGACTTTTTTGCAGGTACTCGGCGCCAAACTCCTCATACCACCTCTTTCACCAAAACCCATTGAGACCCACACGCAACAGAAGATCACCACCAAAATCCACCGGGAGATCAACGAAAGACAACATCTGACGGGGACGTGAAAAGGAAATAAGGGGAAGTTTGATAGTTGTAGGAATACCAATCTTGAACAAGGAAAAGTTATGTAGCATAAGTTTCCATATTTATATATCTCAAAAACAAAAGTTTCCATATTTAAATTAGTTCTGTTTGGTTACAGATTGAAGTTCTAGTCCTACTCCACTTTTATTTCTGTGAAATATAGCAATGGATTAATGTTTATACATTTATATAGTTTTCTTTTTCTTTTTCTTGGAATTAATTTTTACTGTCATTTTTTTCTCATGTACTGTAATCTTTAATTAATCCTCCAGTTTCATTGCAAATTTTTTTTTGCTGTTCACGTGATCCTATTTAATCCACAGATTATTCCCATAATATTTCCTAATTTGAAGTCTTATTTAAGCAAAAGAAATAGGTAAAAATGTGATAAATTAGTATTAAAATGTCCATTAAAAATTTTGAAGCCACCCTCTCTCAATCATTTACACAGGTTAACATTTTGTTATCATTTGGATTAGCAAGTCTGAATAAAGGCTATATAGCCTCTATATATGTGCAAATCAAATAAATACGACATCTACTATTATAATTCAAAACTTTGGGGGTATGAATGGACTTTTCTTTTTCTTGTTTAATGGAAAATACAAAGAAATTGAATAATTTCTTTACTTGTGGCGCACACGTGTAAGTTGGCACAACAACAAATGCACCTTCAAATTTATATACAATCCATTAACTTGAGTAGTTACATGTATCTTTCAGAATTCTTCAATACATGCTCCATTATATTGGGAACCTTTTGCGAATTATTCTCTAAGCCTTAATTTGATATTTGAATAATTCGATATTTGAATCCGGCAAATGTTGCAAAAATCAATCATATTATTATGTGCAAGGCCCGTGTTTATTCTTTACATACATCTTTATTATATGTACGCCTGCATCATGCCTACATCGCACGTGCAAAACACTGGTCTTCTAATAATCTGAGGGCAGTGAAATATTACAGGACAATTTAACCTTACAGGATATATGCCAGATATTATGTATGAATTAGTATAGGTTTGGGATCTAAGAAGAAGAAAGGAAAACACATGTATCCACTACTGGGCCTCATTCATCATTTAATGATGGATATTAGAATTAGGGATTAGACGGTTAATGCCAGAAAATTTATATATTCATAGAAGTAAAAAGAGTTGCATGAAGACAAAGGATAGAAAATCATTACAGGGGAGAAATGTCCCCTCCAAACTCAAATACCAACACATGATACTTTTGAATCATCTTACAACTCCTTGCCCTAATTGTGTTTGAATATACTTCCTTAATAGTACAACATCCAACAAGAACTCAATGCATAAATATCCATCATAAGCGAAATTTGAATCTAGCATACAAGTGAGAGTCTACAACTGATTCCAAACATAATATCAAAATCGTGAGAAAAAAAACTAGCCCTGGGATGGGGAAGCTAGTTTACTTGAGAAGATTTATTATCCTGTGAGCGAGACTTCTTCCTTCGAGTCATCGCTCGATATATGTCTGGAAATAAATTAAACCTTTCTCACTTGAATATTGTGTGTTGAATGCGTTCTCCATATGGGTTGTCGGCCACTCTGAACTAGAGCCACCTCCTCACCTTGCTTTACCATGCCATGTTCCTATACAATATTTCAAAGCAAATTATTAGAAGGGTATTACTATCTTGCCACAAACTCTTCACACACAACAAAAAAGTAAAATAAAAATCCGAAAAATTGATTATGTTCAGGATAAATTGCAACTTTTTTATGATTGTGTTCAAGGGTTTATATGTCTAAATTGCTCAACATTATGGCCCTATAGAACTTTCTTTTCGCTTTCATAGATATTCTTCGATCACATAATACTCCAGAAATGCTTCTTTCAATCAGACCATGTCCTCTCATTCTTACTAGCATGAAAAATTACTGATTCAAAATAGTGAAAATGGTGTGCAGAAATAATTTTTGGCCATCAAGCACTCGTTATTTCCGAGTTCTAACAGTTGTGTAGAGTTAATATTCATATATTACATGTTTGTTTTACTAATTATCAGTTCATCAAATTCTAGAGCTTCTATAAATACAAACAAATAAAAGATGCCTATCAAATATTCTTATGTTATACATATCCATGAATAAAATAATCTGAATATCAAAATTGAGAAGGCAAATGAAGAATAACAAGCTCTGTTTACCTGCAAGTAAGATACAGCTTCAGCAAAGGTCTTCTCAGCATCATCTGAAAATTCCATATAGACAGGGCACACCCCTTGGTAAAGGGCCAACCTTTGTCTCACTCTCTCCCTACATAGCAATATAATATCAGTAATATGGACTATATTTAAGCAAAAAAAATAGGGTTGAACTAAAGGACATGTATTAAAACCGTGGATTTATCATATACGCACTTGTCTGTGAAGGCAAAAATGGTGCCAGAGGGTCGATAATGGCTGAGCAGGATAGCCATAAATCCAGTTCTGGTGAACACCACGGTGGATGTTCCCAGATTGTTTGACATCATTGTTGCATGGTAAGCAAACATCTCGCTCATGTGGTTCTACAAGAAGAAAGGAACTTTAGCTCAAGTTCAAGAACCTGAACTGCCGGGATAAACAAATGAAGGAGGAGAAATGCATCGCACCTTAAATGCTCTTCCGAGATTAGCCGGTGTTTCTGCTTCAGTCAAAGTAGCTTCAGTCCTCAGGGCTACTGTATGCATGACTTTTACAGCTTTCAATGGAAATCTGCATAAGAGGCATGTAATTAGCTGTTAACGGCAATGTTCTAAATCCGAGATTGAAAAGGTATCAAAGGTTGCTCTGTAATTGATATATTCATCTCTCGTAAGCTGGAGATTTGGCAAGACAACTTTGAATGGATTTGTTAAAGGAACACTTATTTAAATTAGAGGGTAAAACAAACGCAGAATTAAATTTGTCAATTTACCATCTCATTGAAGAAATATTATTTAGAACTGTATATCTAAAATTTAGAGGCAAAACCTAAAGGCAAAAGTTAAATTTGTCAAATTGTACTCTCATTGAAGAAGATATTATCATGCACAAAAATATACAACATGGATGCGAGGAACCAAAAAAATGCATGATGCCAGGACTACATTGCATGCATCCCAGGATCTGGAGCAGATTATGCAAGAGTTGGCAGTCTCAGAGAAACCCAAAAAATTTTTAACAAAAAATAGCCAGACTAATATAGGAAGTTTCAGCAAAAGTACTGAAATCGGTGATATGGGCAAGCAGTTCATAAGAGCGATAAAAGAAATGATATCAACATAAAACCACTAATCAGAAAATTTTCCCAAATGAAAAGCAAAATAATGCCGAGAAAATATTAACGGTGGTGTTAACGTCATCGATAGTCATCAGAAGGCTGTTCACTTGTATTTATGGGTTTGAACTAACCGCTACCTTTTTGAATAACAGAAACATTAAATTTTGTTACTATATTTAACATATCTGGTAGGATACTTCTATAGGTGTGTACCCATTTTATTTTAGAAAGAAGGCAATGAAAAAAGAAACGCCATAATACTGAAAAGAAAATTCCCCATTTTATTCTAAAAGAAATATCGCATACTTTCCGTGAGCAGTTTCTCCAGAGAGCATGACTGCATCAGAACCCTCACGAACTGCAATAGCAATGTCTGCGACTTCTGCCCGTGTTGGCGTAGGATGAACTATCATACTTTCCAGCATGTTTGTAGCAACGATAACAGCTTTGCCCATGCTCCTGCACAGATTAATGATTTCTTCCTGCGCGTGGGAGAGTTGAACATTTCATGTAACATGTTCGCGCACTTAGATCATATGAAATGGTTAGGCAAAAAGAGTTGGCCGATACTAGGGGGAGTGCTCAAAAAAAAAAAAAAAATATATATATATATATATATATATATATATATATATATATATATATATATATATATATATATAAAATCAGATATAATATTTTAGAGTTCAGAGAGAATATTATGACACCTTTTTTTTGCTTATTTTCTTTTATCTTGGACTCTTTATAATACATCCTTAAAAAATTTGATATGCTTGACAAACACACGTCATTTCTATGAACCTATATATATTCTATCTTGACTAGAGTATGATGCTATATAAGGCATTGAAATCATAAAGTAATGAATGAATATACATTACCTAATTAAAACTTAGAAGATGTTTTTTATCCATTGTATTTTATTTTTTGCGCTTCGATCCTACCATTCTCTATGACCACGTGATTAAATTATTTTAGTCTCCATAGGAAATATAAGGTAGGTGAACAATTTTGTTCAGATGTCTAATTTTTATGGAAAATTAGTGTTAGATGTCAAAACATTTATTATGCGGATTTTCAAGGATAAAGGTTTGCTCCTACGGAGTACAAAGAGTTCAGCTAAAGTAAATATAAACTGCAGTGCTGTAATCTTCTATAAATGCAGCATTTAACAACTTCTTGGTCAAAATTAAGCTAGTAACAATAGTTCCTCAGAAAAATAGCAAAATTAATATGTACTAAAATTTATAATGGCAAAGGAAAGAAATACGACATATACATAATGCTTCGGTTCTCAACGTGCATTGGTTTAGTTGACTGTTGCTCTCATTTATTTGCTTAACTAGCTATATGCAGTGAATATCAACAAGTGAAATGTATCAGCAAGTCAGATAACCAGTGATGCACTTTCAGAGACTATTATTTGCCAGAAATAACAGGTACCTGCAGCAATGGAACCTCCTCAATAGGTAGTTCAGCTCCAAGGTCACCCCTAGCTACCATAGCCTGCAAAAGATTCCAGCACAAGAGCCTTAGATGCTGGATTATACAATTATCCTACATTTAACACCCATTATGCACTCTATCCAGCTACTACATGATTACATCCAAAGAGGAACATCCTACTATTTGTTTATCCCACATAACCTCACACTTCATGAAATCTTCAATTTTTGAAAGTTTTTAACTAGCTACAAGTTATAGCAGCTAAATGTTTAGTAAAAGGCAGTAAAGTATATCGGCTGATGACTTAAAGGAGGTTGGAATCTCTTTTTCACCACTTCTAATTTTGTTACGGACCAAAGTTCCCTGCCACAGGTGTGCTTTAGTGAAAAAGCCTTCAGGATAGTTTTGAAATATTAACTCCTCTAGTATTTGAAAATTTAAGAAGAGGCAGATAATAGCAATTTAGAGTCATTGGAAAAAGAAAAAATATACACATAAAGGTAATGAATTTGTGAGTCAAGGAACTTATATAAATAATTAAATATATTAATGTATATCATAGCTTTGGCATGACTAACTTAGACTATTCTCACCATTTAGATTTTCCAAATATTCAACATTGTCATGCAATAAACCAAAATGTTTTATTGAAAAGTCCGATAGTAGATATTGTGCTTTTCCAGTAGCCATTTTATTTTCCTAAATCTAGCAATGCCACAATCTAGTCATAAGGCAGGACTCTCACCCCATCAGATGCTGTAATTATAGAATGCAAATTTGGAATGGAATCAGCACTTTCTATTTTCACAATCACATGTATATCAGCACCACAGCCTGCCAATAAAAAAAACCGTTGAAGTGCTTAGTTACCAACTAAGGGTGAAACTCAGCAAAGCTGATCCTTTTGGAAAAAGGGAAAAAATCTTCTAAAATATGAAACATGCTGACAGAAGAGATCTCTAGTGAAAACTTACTTTGCAGATAGCCTTTCAATTCATGCACTACATCAGCATCTTTCACAAAGGAAACTGCATAATAGTCTACTTGGTTTTCTACCCCAAACTTAATATCATCCCAATCTTTATCTGCAGCATACAAAAAGAACAAATGCACAAAAGCGGATGTTATTAAATAATCAAGTAAATAGATACAAAGTTCATTTAAGACATAACTTAATCTAAAGCTTGTGCCGTTTCTCACCAGTTATGGATGGCAGTGTAGCACTTTTTCCACGAACATTCAAATGCCGCCTGGACTTGAGCTCACCTCCATCAACAACTTCACACTTGACGGAATCTTCAGTTTTGGATTTCACCACTAACGACATCATTCCTCCTAAAATGGATCAAAAATATTACGTGCATGCTAAGTAATCAATATAATCAATTGTACAGCTCCTAGAGCTTCATATAAGTTTCAGCAGTATTAGAAAAAGAAAAAGAAAAGTAGGCTAAAATAATGGCAATATGGCACACATAATCATCAGCATAACACTATGTGTATCAACTTTGGATTGCTTCGACAGAATTCAAAACTAATGATTTTGGCCCACTTCATACCACCTCAAATGATTGGTCACGACTTCCATTTTTATATTTTAAAGTTTCCTCTTGTTGTCTGATGCATAAACCTGAGCCACAAATCATATTCAAGGTCATCAATACCTTGTTCATTCTCATAATATCTTCTTACGAACTCTCTATTCTGAATGTGAAAAGAAACTACATATGCCAAATTCTGACAAGAATAATGGGTATACACATCGCATTGAAGTGTAACATATTCATGGTTATTTCATCATCAAATGCATAAAAATATCAAACAGAAAATGATTGGTCATGCATGAAGACTTTTATTTGGTAATGGTAGGGTCCGTAGGGAAGAGTACTTTTGACAACCAACACAGTGATCAATTAATCAGTAACATTTTACTGTGAAGAGCTAACGATAACCTGCAAGTCAAGTTGAATTAATTTTGAAATGTAAGTGAACTTTGCGATACAAATCAAATTTAACCAGTATGCTTCGTTACATGTCATAGGAATCCTATGTGAACTAAATGTGAACCAAATGGAGTCAATCAAAGCATAATAGTAATAGAGTATGATACCCTGCGAACGACACTTCATTATCCAATTTGAATATAAATGTGATTGTACATTAAACTTTGTCATACAAGTCTTATATCAATGGGAATGAAAATGAACTTTGTAATATAAAATTTCTTCTGAAAATTTCATATGGAAGGTATGAATTAAAAACTGCTACAACCTACTAAATACCTATATTCAGTACATACAAGGTGTGTCCCCTACATTAGGAGGTGTCCAAGTTGAAGTCTTAGGAATTTTAAAAGTGCATAGAATTGATTATTTCTGCAGCAACAAATTGAAGTTTTACCAACACAAAACCTATATTTTGTTGCATATAGGCTTATCAATCTATCATAACCTATCTGTGCATTTCGTTTTATCCTTTAATAGGTTAGCATTCCATGAATTTTATTTAAAAGTCATGATCCTTTTTTACCTAAAAGTATCGACAGAACAAATATTGAAGAAAGATAGCAGAGTACTTGTATGTACCATCTACTAGAAGCATATCACCAACTTCTACATCGTTAACAAAGTCATCATAGTTCACGCTGACGCAATCTTCTGTTCCAACACCTCTTCTTATTGTGAAAGTGAACTCCTGACCACTTACTAGGTTGAGTGGTTGTGGCAAGTCCCCACTCCTAACCTCTGGGCCCTGGAAAACATAAGAGAATGGTTTAATGATGCACTTGGCCATGGTGGGTAAACTGAAAAGAAGGGGAAAAGAAATAAATTATATAAAATGATAAAGACCTAGCAAATTCTATTAGATCATCTTTGTGCACTTCTAAAATTGCCCTGATATGTGTCGTGTAATGCGACAAAGAGAACCTAACTTATATTATACAAAATTATATAAGGGCTCAATAATAATGTCTCCAAACCAAACTATGCAATTTCCAAAAGAGCCTTTTCATGTCTATAGCATAAAGCACCAGCATGCAAAATTCATTAAGCAGCATCATAAAGGAAACAGGAAACCTAAAAGGAAAGGAACACGAGAAGAAATGTTACCTTGGTATCAAGCATAATCGCAATCACATTGTCCTTAGATTGAGCATTATATTCCTCCACTAGGTCAATGACTTTCTGGTGAGAAGCATGATCTCCATGGGACATATTAAGCCTAGCAACGTTCATTCCAGCTTCTGCAAGCTTCCATATCATCTCCTTTGTGTTGGTGGATGGTCCAATTGTGCAAACGATTTTAGTCTTGCGCCTCACATTTGGTTTGGACCATGCGCTCGGAGATCCATTACCATGTTGTTGAACATTCTTGAGCTGTTGAAATTGCTCATCGTCCTAACAAACCAATCACAAACAATAATATAGTGAGACTCGAAAACCTGTTTGTATAATACATCTCCAATTTGAAGCTCACAAGTCTTAAGAGAAGAAGATGAATACTTTTGAGAAGAAGACAAATATTGTGTGTTATAACAAGTTTACAATGTAGATGGTGGATTTTATAGATCCTGAAATCAACAAAAAGAAAGCAGTTGGAGGTGTGTAGTTTCATCAGAATCTCTAAACTAAATAATTTACCTTTTTGGTTATAATGAAAAATATTTGTGGCTAATGAAAAATGTTTTTTCTTTTTATTACAGTTCCAATCGAACACAGGGCAAATATATCAAGTGATCAACTTTGTATAGTTTCAAAACTAAAATTAAAAAAGCTTACAAGATAGGACTTTCAAAATAAGGACTTTGAAAACCAATATAAGTGAAGACATGTCGATACAATACGCTTCTAGGTGAGGATTTGGTGAATGAAATGCATACAATCCTGATCTATCACACCTAAATAAATTGAATAGTGGACCACAATATTGTTTCAATTAATTAATTAAACAAAGGAACTTCATTGGAAAAGTGAGATAATATGCAAGGTAGTTGCAACCAGCAAACAAAAAGAAGTCAGCTTGCCTTTAATTAAATCTCCACTATATCTTGGCATATCAATATGATGGTAGAATAATAGCCACATTGTAAATCCCAAACTCCACGTATATATTTTTCCGTATTTTTTCCAGAATTTTCCTATTATTTTTCACATATATATATATATATATATATATATATATATATATATATATATATATATTTGTTTTTATTTTTAATTTTCCTTCCCAAACCATAAACTACCCAAGCCCATTTTCCTAACCTAACCCGACCCCACCCCTACCCGGCCCGACTCCCCACACTTCTTCTTCTCCTTCTCTTCTTTTCCCGCCTTCTTCCCTCACGTCTCCGCCTTCCGCGCAACCGCCGCCTCGTGACCCGCGCTCGCCCATGCTCTCGCCTCGTCGCCAACAAACTCCGAGATCACCTCCTTCGAACCCCCATCCCTCTTTCTCTTTCCCCACGGCTTCCCTCCCCTTTCGTCCTTGCCGCGAAACCCGTTCACCCACGACCCAACCCTCGATCCTAACCCCTCCGTGATCGCCTCCCTCGCAATCCTTTGCTTCCAAGCTCTCTTCCCCTATTCAAAACTCCCTCTCTCTCGTTCTCCCTCTCTCTCTCGTTCTCACTCCACAAACCGAGCTCCGCCCACTGCACCCTCACCGTCGACCTCGTCGCCGACGATCTCCCCTGCGACCTCGTCTCCTTCACCTCCCTACAACCGGCAACCTCCGTCTCCTTCATTCCTCCCCCTCTCAACCCACAACTGAGAACCCAACACCCATAACCGATCACCATCACCGCCGATGTCATCGTCCACGACCGCCGCCGACGAGCTCCTCAACATCACCTCAACCACCAACACCATCGCCTCCATCTTCATCATCACCAACCTCGAGCGCACCCAAGCCTTCCTCCTCTGCAAACTCCACCGAGCTCCACGCCTAAGCCACTGCAACCATTGACAGAGCGCCATCACCACTGCCAACAAACTCCAACCAGCCACCGTCGTATCCATCACCACCGCAGCCATCCCGTCACAAATCGTCGAGGCTAAGCTCAAGCCCACGTCGAGGCCGCGCCACGAGCTCGAGCTGTATAGCCGAGCCCAAGCTTGTAGCTGATGTTGTGTTGTTGCTGCTATGCGTGTCGTCCGTGCGATCGCCGTCGTCGCTGCTATGCCATTTTCGTCTTGAAGCAAAGTGAAATCCCATTCACTTGCTATTACATGCTAAATATAGCGTTAGCTTAAGTAATCATTATTCTATTTTATATATAGATTCATTTTTAAATCATAATTATGACTGTGTTTGTATAGCGGATCTTGTGTTGTTATTGAAACCCGTCTAGGGTTTACTACCCTGTGTTAATATCATTTAGAACTTACACGAATAACATCTGGTATTGATCAATTAAAGGAAAATGACGTTTCAATTGATATCCGTATATATATAACATGGGTGTTCGACGCGAAAGCCTAAATAGAAAACTATTTAAAATGGCGGAATTCGGGACCCATAAATCCTTTTTATGATAATGAATAACGTGTAAGAATTTTAGAGAAAAATATTTACTTTATCACTATGAAATGATACCTCCATTTAGTTACGTCAAATTTGAAATTTTATCGTGCACGCCACCTTATTAAAATCATGGTAAATTAAACAAATCAAAACCTGATATTCTAAGGTTCTTATCAAAGCCGACTCGATAAGTTAGAACCCTCTATAGTTTATCCTTCAATACTGATAGGACGCTGTAACGAGAATTGACTGGGAATGCGGCTCTGGACTGCAGTCCGGGGCAGCATTCCTCGAGAATACCTAAATTTAAGCGCATGCACATTCCTACATAAAACTGAAAATGCACGGAGTCCTATATAGTCGCGTGGATAATTTAGTTAGCTAGCATATGGATCTTGTCTCGTTCAGTTTCACAGTCGTTTGATATTTTGTTTGTATTTTAGAATGTCGACGTGTTCTGCAGTTTATGTAGTGACATTTCTTTCGCCTTCACACTAAACATGGCATATCTTCTAGTACAGAAAGGCTATCATGGATCCGCTTGATGCGTCAGAAATCTAACAGATAGAACTAGGTTTTATTCAACTGGGGCAACACCTGAATCTAACCACAATCTCTAGTAAACCGCGCACGAAGTTGGACTTCCAGTTCTGAAACTGGAATTCCAGCAATTGATCGCTAATTTGAAATGATGATAGGTCCCTAATCTGAATTCCTATTGACATGAAACTAATTTTACCGCTTAGATAATCAAGTATACTTCGTACGTCATTTGTATTATTTTGGTCGATTCTATACGTGTGATTTATGATGAATTTTGCAAGTCATATGGCATTAGCTGTCATAACTTAGTGAACATCTGTTCAGTGCATTTCTACCTTATTTTGTGTTTGCTTTATACCTTCTGCATAGTGATCATTTACATTGGGACCTAGCGACTGATTGCATTGTCGATATATAAATGTAGGTGATTGGGTTGTGGTAAGTACGATAGTGAACTAGTGATTGAAAGTGATATTGATAAGCGGAAGCGTGATTGAAAGTGAAAGCGATACGTATTTGTTCACAACCTATCTAATACCTGAACACACACTATAACCTGGGGAATGGGAAAATCAAGGTGGAATCGAACTCATATTAAGCGAGATACAGTGGCTTAGAGGATGATCATTCGATATTAGTGATATATATACATGTATTAGGTTATGGGCCTAACGGCACGGCTGCAGGGTTATGTCCCGAGCAACAGTGGACCGTAGTCTCGGGCATGTACGAGACCCTTATTAAACATGAGCATCTTTTCCACCAATTGATTTCATTGACTTAGTGACTAATAAGTAGTGACATACACATCCTGGTTTACTGACATGATACATATATCGCGATGTGCATATTCAAATGATATCCATTATTCTTATGTTTCTGTATTTCATCACACCTTCCATGTTTCATGACATTGTACCCATTATATATATTTATTGCTATATGTGTCGCCCTGACGATCTGAGTGTGCATGCTCAGAGGACGAAATAAACCCAGTCAAAGAACATGACCTGTCATTCGAGATCGCGGAGGTCTAGACCGCAACATCAGCGCCGCCCTTTTGCTATAAGCACATTGTATTTCGTTGGTTAGTTATTTTCTTATGCAAAATAAATGTATCTCGAACTCTTTTATTGTAATGTAATAAAATTGTGAACTGTAATTTTCTTTACTCTAGTACTGTTTACTGACTACCATGTAATGCTAGAAGCCGAAGTGTGACTATGGCGGGATTATTTCCTGACCGTAGGAGCATGGCTGGCCTAGTCATCCCTCGCATTCCGTATTTTCGAAAGAGGGACGCAACATAGTTTTGTTAGTATCAGAGCCAGGTTTGGATGAAATTACAATTCCATCGAGAGATCCTTAGTTTGAGTTACACCCTTGACATGTTCTTTATTACATTTCTTTTCACCTTCTAATTCTCGTCGAATCAACGTGTAGCTCTTGTTTGAATCTGATTTCTTTTGATCTCTTTCAGGAATATGGATTTCTCGGGCAACTCCTCAGGTGCCGATTCCCACGATCGTACCAAAAAGATCCTCAGCACACCGCCGACCCAAGCCCAGGCTCAAGAGAGGAAGACCGATCTCCCGACCGAGGGATTGAAGGCGGTACAGGAGACCGCAATTACCGCTCTGGAGAGATCTACGGTTGTTTCCGCCGTCCTCGAGGGCGCCCTCGTACCGACTACACAGACGAGGGTTGGTACTGTTTCGGACTTTAGAAGACTTCATCTAGCAGTTTTCACGGGGTCAGCAAATCCACTCGAGGCTGAGCAATGGCTTATCAACGTAGAGAACCTTTTAACGGCCGCTCGAGTTCCTGACGATGACAGAATGAACACGGTGAAGATTCAGCTGAACGACGAGGCCCGCACGTAGTGATCCGTAGAGGAAAGCCGGTTAGAGAAATCTATCGGATGGGACACATTCTTCACGTAAGATCACTATTTCCTGGCCACTGCCAAGGCCGAAATGGAGGAGAAATTTATCGTATTGAAGCAAAATGAACGCTCAGTGGATTTCTAAACCGTGGAGTTTAACCGGCTGAGTCGCTTCGCACCGTACATGATAGCCACCGAAGCCGCCAGGGCAAGACGGTTTTAGCAGGGGCTTGATATTGAACTTCAGCAGCTTATCACGTCTCTCGATCTACCGACCTTCGCTCAGGTGTTGAACGCTGCCCGGATACAGGAAAGATTGGCGGAGAAGGCCAAGGGCCAACGATCGGTGGACAGGAGACCCCACGTAGTTCCAGCACCGGCTACCTTTTCCCCCCGTGGAGCGATCACAGTTCACAGGCCGAGTGTTACGCAGATGAAGCGTACTTTCTCACCTCAGCGGTCGCAGCGGAAGGCCCTGTTTTGTGAATATTGCCAGAGGTCAGGGCACATACAGAGAGATTGTCGCAGAGCCAAGGGGCAATGTCTGCTTTGCGGATCCAGCGAGCACAGGATCAAGAAATCTAAGCTACAGGGAGGGTTCGAGCAACATCAACCGTCGTACGGCACTTCAGCTCAGAGGGGTCCACCTTTGGTATCCCAGCAGCGGTTATTCGATCAGATGCATACTGGTACGGGTAGGAATCAGGGGCGGGCTTTCATCCTGTCTGCCGAGCAGGCAGAGACTTCTGGAGAAGTAGTTACAGGTATCCTCCTTGTTTATAGTGTACGAGCTAGAATTCTTTTTAATTCGAGTGCTTCGCATTGATTTATTTCTACGAGGTTTGTTGACACATACTCCATACCTCACGAGCCGTTGACCAAGGGTTGGCAGATATATACGAGTAACGGAATTATTGTGTCTAGACAAGAATGTAGGTTATGCCCTGTGGTGGTTTGTGGCAGAGAATTTTACGCAAACTTCCTTTTGATTGGGACTGGTAGCTACGACGCCATTCTGGAAATGGAGGTTGAGCACGTTTCATGTTGTTATCAATTGACGGGCTAGGAGTGTGACTTTCCGCATTCCTAATCACCCAGAGTTCGTGGTGGGCGACAGCGAGTCTTTGGAACCAACTAAGTTTCGAGCAAAGCCGAAGACCATGATAGCTATAGAGATAGACGAGGAGCCAGAACCGGAGGTGGTTCATGAGTTCCTTAATGTGTTCCCTGAAAATCTACCTGGTTTACCCCCGTCTCGTGTATTGGGCTTCTCGATTGACCTGATTCCAGGGACGACGCCAGTTTCCAAGCCTCCCTGCAGGATGGCGCCAGTGGAGTTGACAGAATTAAAGAAGCAAATAGAAAATCTTTTGGACAAGATTTATTCGTCCAAGCGTTTCCTCATGGGGCGCTCCGGTGTTACTGGTGAAAAAGAAAGACGGTACCTTGCGTATGTGCATTGACTACCGGGAGTTGAATCGGATGACCGTGAAAAACAAGTATCACATTCCCCGTATCGACGACTTGTTCGATCAGCTTGGTGGTGCTCAGGTATTTTCTAAACTAGATCTTCGGTCACGGTATCACCAAATCAGGGTTAAGACAGAGGATGTATGCAAGACGGCCTTCCAAACCCGATATGGCCACTATGAGTTTCTTGTGATGCCGTTCGGTGTTACCAATGCACCAGCCATATTTATGGACTTGATGAACATGGTTTTCTCTAAGTATTTGGATCAGTTTATTGGCGTATTCATCGATGACATTCTCGTCTATTCGAGAAGTCGAGAAAAGCACGCCAAGCACCTACGACTTATATTACAGGTTCTACGGGAGGAGAAGCTCTATGCTAAGCTAAGCAAGTGCGAGTTTTGGCTCGACAAGGTGCAATTTCTGGGGCATGTCGTTTCGAGTGACGGCATTTCAGTGGATCCGACGAAAATCGAATCTATCAAAGACTGGCCGGCACCGAAATCAGTTGCTGAGATAAGAAGCTTCTTGGAATTAGCTGGGTATTATCGACGGTTCGTCCAAGATTTCTCCAGAGTAGTGGAACCCTTGACGAAGTTCACATGGAAGGAGATGTTGTATGTTTGGTCGGAGGAATGCACTCAGGCGTTCGAGCTGTTGAAACTGAAGTTGACTACGGCCCCAATCCTGACTGTGCCAGACAGCTCGGGTGGCTTGGTTGTTCATAGTGATGCGTCGGGAAAAGGTTTGGGTTGTGTATTAATGCAGCACGATCGAGTGGTGGCTTACGCCTCTCGTCAGCTGAAAACTCATGAAAAGAACTACCCTACACATGACCTGGAGTTAGCGGCCGTTGTGTTCGCTTTAAAGATTCGGAGGCATTACCTGCTAGGCGAAAGAGTGGAAGTGTATAAGGATCACAAAAGTTTGAAATACGTGTTCACTCAGAAGGAACTGAATATGAGACAACGCAGGTGGTTGGAATTGATGGCAGACTACGATATTGATCTACAGTATCACCCAGGGAAGATGAACGCCGTTCCTAATGCTCTAGGTCGCAGGCAGTTAGCCACGTTGCTGGCTTGTCAGAAAGGAATTCTCAATGGCCTTCCGAGACTCGAGTTGGAGGTAGTTACACCGGATATGCCCGGACAGCTCTGACAGTTACAAGTTCAATCATTGCTTATAGATCGCATTAAAGCCGCACAGGCTGGAGACTCTCAATTGCAAAAGTTCAGAGGGTTGGTCGAGACTGATTTGAGGACGGATTTGCATATTCACGAAGATAGTTCTCTGAGATTTGGCAGCCGGCTGTGTCTTCCAAAGGGGGTATACGAGATGAAGTTCTAGCCGAGGCACATAGTTCCGCTTACTCGGTGCACCCTGGTGGCACCAAGATGTACAGAGACCTGAGACAACACTTCTGGTAGAACGGGATGAAGAGGGAGATTGCTCGCTTTGCCTCCAAGTGTCTGATATGCCAACAGGTGAAAGCCGAGCATCAGAGAATAGCTGGGTTGTTGCAACCATTTCCAGTGCCAGAGTGAAAATGGTAGTACATCACCATGGATTTTGTGACGGCGCTGCCTTGAAGTTCAAAGGGTAATAATGATGTCTGGGTTATTGTTGATCGTCTCACGAAGGCAGCACATTTCATACCTTTCCGAGTCGGACAATCGACGGAGTCGCTTGCAGAGAGATATATGCAGGAGATTGTGAGACTGCACGGGGTGCCCGTTAGTATCGTGTCTGATCGAGACACCAGGTTCATTTCCCATTTCTGGAAGAGCCTGCAGGAGAGTTTGGGCACGCGTCTCAAGTTCAGCACGGTCTATCATCCGCAAACGGACAGGCAATCCGAGCGTACTATCCCGATGCTCGAGGATATGCTGAGAGCATGCATGCTTGATTTTCAGGGTTCTTGGAAGGATCACCTCCATCTGGTAGAATTTTCGTATAACAACAGCTACCAAGCTAGCATCCAGATGGCACCGTTCGAGGCTCTGTATGGACAGAAGTGTTGGTCCCCCTTTATTGGGATGACGTGGGTGAACGAAGATTGTTGGGCCCTGAGCTTATAGTGCAGACAGTGAGTAAGGTTCAAACGATCAGGCAACGTATCAAAACGGCTCAAGACCGACAGAAGAGTTGGGCAGATGCCGGCAGAAGGTCGTTGGAGTTTGGTATTGGTGACCACGTGTTTCTGAAGATATCGCCCACTCGGGGAGTGATCAGGTTTGGCAGTCGCGGGAAACACAGTCCCCGATTCATCGAACCTTTTAAGATGCTAGAGCGAGTAGGAGATGTGGCTTATCAACTTGCCTTACCTCCATCGCTAGCTGGTGTGCACAATACTTTCTATATTTCTCAGTTGAGATGCTACGTTCGGGATGACAGCTATATCCTTGACCATTCAGAGTTAACGTTGGGCACCGATCTGTCTTACGAGGAGCAGCCTACCACCATTCTCGATCATCGGGAAAAAATGGTAAAGAATAAAATCATTCTCTTAGTTCGAGTTTCTTGGGGTGGTCGTTCTCTAGGAGAGTCTACCTGGAAACGTGATGAGGACATCCGTCCACGTTTTCCGCACTTGTTTGAGTAGTTGTTTTGTTCCGTTGTTTTCATTCTTTAATTTCGAGAACGAAAAATTTTGTAGGGGGTATGATGTAAATCCCCAACTCCACGTATATGATGAAATCCCATTCACTTGCTATTACATGCTAAATATAGCGTTAACTTAACTAATCGTTATTCTATTTTATATATAGATTCATTTTTAAATCATAATTATGAATGTGTTTGTATAGCGGATCTTGTGTTGTTATTGAAACCCGTCTAGGGTTTACTACCCCGTATTAATATCATTTAGAACTTACATGAATAACATCTAGCATTGATCAATTAATGGAAAAAGACGTTTCAATTGATATCCGTATATATATAACCTGGGTGTTCGACGCGAAAGCCTAAATAAAAAACCTATTTAAAATGGCGGAATTCAGGACCCATAAATCCCTTTTATGATAATGAATAACGTGTAAGAATTTTAGAGAAAATATTTACTTTATCACTATGAAATGATACATCCATTTAGTTATGTCAAATTTGAAATTTTATCGTGCACGCCACCTTATTAAAATCATGGTAAATTAAATACAAATCAAAACCTGATGTTCTAGGGTTCTTATCGAAGCCGACTCGATAAACTAGAACCCTATATAGTTTACCCTTCAATGCCGATAGGCCACTGTAACGAGAATTGACTGGGAATGTGGCTCTGGATTGCAGTCCGGGGCAGCATTCCTCGAGAATACCTGAATTTAAGCGTCTGCACGTCTCTACATAAAACTGAAAATGCGCGGAGTCCTATATAGTCGCATAGATAATTTAGTTAGCTAACATATGGATCTTGTCTCGTTCAGTTTCACAGTTGTTTGATATTTTGTTTGTATTTTAGAATGTCGGCGTGTTCTGCAGTTTATGTAGTGACATTTCTTTCACCTGCAGACTAAACAGGGCATATCATCTAGTACAGAAAAGCTATCATAGATCCGCTTGATGCGTCGGAAACCTACCAGATAGAACTAGGTTTTATTCAACTGTGAAAATATCTGAATCTAAACACAATCCCTAATAAACCGCGCGCGAAATTGAACTTCCAGCTCTGAAACTGGAATTCCAGCAATTGATCGCTAATTTGAAATGATGATAAGTCGCTAACCTGAATTCCTATTGACATGAAACTAATTTTACCGCTTAGATAATCAAGTATACTTCGTAAGTCATTTGTATTGTTTTGGTCGATTCTATACGTGTGATTTATGATGAATTTTGCAAGCCATATGGCGTTGGCTGTCATAACTCAGTGAATATCTGTTTAGTGCATTTCTATTTTATTTTGTGTTTGCTTTATACCTTTTGTATAGTGATCGTTTACATTGAGACCTAGCGACTGATTTGCATTGTCGATATATAAGTATTAGTGATTGAGTTGTGGCAAGTACGATAGTGAACCAGTGATTGAAAGTGATATTGATAAGCGGAAGTGTGATTGAAAGTGAAAGCGATACGTATTTGTTCATAACCTATCTAATACCTGAACACACACTATAACCTGGGGAATGGGGAAATCAAGGTGGAATCGGACTCATATTTAGCGAGGTACAGTGACTTAGAGGATGATCATTCGATATTAGTGATATATATATATATATATATATATATACATATACATACATTAAGTCGTGGACCTAGTGGCACGGCTGAGGGTTATGTCCCGGACAACAGTGGATCGTAGTCTCGGGCATGCACGAGATCCTTGTTAAATATGAGCATCCTTTTCACCAATTGATTCCATTGACTTGGTGACTGATAAGTAGTGACATACACATTGCCTGATTTATTGACATGATATATATATCGCGCTGTGCATATTCAAATGCTATCCATTATTCTCATGTTCCTGTATTTCATCGCACCTTTCATGTTTCATGACATTGTACCCATTATATATATTTATTGCTATATGTGTCGCCCTGACGACCTGAGTGTGCATGCTCAGAGAACAAAATAGACCAGTCAAGGAGCAGGACCTGCCAGTCGAGATCACGGAGTTCTAGACTGCAACATCAGCGCCGCCCTTTTGCTATAAGCACGTTGTATTTCGTTGGTTAGTTATTTTCTTATGCAAAATAAATGTATCTCGAACTCTTTTATTTAATGTAATAAAGTTGTGAGCTGTGATTTTCTTTACTCTAGTACTGTTACTGACTACCATGTAATGCTAGAAACCGGAGTGTGACTATGGCGGAATTATTCCCTGACCGTAGGAGCATGGTTGGTCTAGTCACCCCTCGCATTCCGTATTTTGGGAAGAGGGACGTGACACACATCTCATAGTATACCGGATTACATTCATGTTGCATAGGTTGCATTAGTGGCCGCTTTACTTAAAAAGTTGAGCTAATGACTAATGAGTGGTGGGACAACAATTGCCGAATGCCTATGCCATCCAGCATCGCCATTCACACGGAAGACAAAACATGTGAGAGGGAAAGTTATATAATGTTTGCAGTGGGACTAAACCAAGGATCTTTTATTCCGGATGCTCTAATACCAATGCTTAATTATAAATGTGTCACACTGTCACTACACTAAAACCTGCAGTTGTGGTCAGAGTTGACAGTATAATTTATACTCTAATACTCCCCAATGTTGAGCGTCCTCTTTGTAAGCCGAAATTTGGACTTCTGTGTCGTAGAATTTAATCCAATTTAAATGCAATCCAGCATAATTGGCGCTTAATTTTTTTTGGCTAGCAACCACATTGAACAGTATTTAATGGGTACATGACCGTGAAATTGGGCCAATCCAAAATAGAATGGCCATTTATTCGGGCACACATATGATGCTCATAACCATCCAATATCCTAAATTCGATAAGAAAACCTAATATGCACTTAATAAAGACGGACAACTATCCTCTTTCTCCACATCGACATATTTTTTCTACCGTTATTTATTTAATTTTTTTGGGATTTTTTTATTTACATATATATATATTTGAAACCTACTTCTGCATAATTCCACATAATTGGATTGTGTGGCAAATAATCCCTTCATGAGTTAAGCTCTAGCAAACCGAATAGAGAATGGATATAATTTTTAAAACGCTGGCAGGTTCATGAATATATTCTGAATCAGAGATAACAGTCCATCGAATTGGGTAAACTCGACCTAAAAAAAGTAAAAATCATGATAATATCAAAGAAGTTCCTAAAATATTCAGAGCTCAAGGAATGTCTGTGATTTACTTCACATTGTATAGACTGCAGGAACAAATCAACAGAAGCTCCCAATGCGTGGGTCTTTCTCATCCATCAACACAAACGATAAAGACGATAGTAAAAAAATTCAGTCCTTTTACCAAAAACGGAAACTTTTTGCTGTAACATTCAAAATCTCCCCCAAATGATCGCAACAGGCATGTATCACAAGCGAATGTTTTGCCATGCACACAGATATCGAGCAAAGATTCAAACTTTGAGCAAAACGATAGCAACTCAACAGAACAAATCACATCGCATATACGAGAAAGAGACTAGGAGACTGACCTTGAGCAAGTCATCAGCCGAAATCGGAAGGATAGTGGGGATCTTATTGGCAACAGCTGCAACTCGAGAGCTGAAAACGCCATTGATTCGCTTCGCCTCTTTCCCTTGGGCATAGAGCTTCGAAGGGATCGGCGAGGGCTTGAGCTTATCGAATGGCTTCTTCTTGATGCGTCCAGATCCAGCGCTGGGGCTCAACAGAGAAGACGATCCTGCAACGACCACCTGAGCCATCGATCGGTGAGAGAGAAAGAGGGAGGTTTTAGAGAGAGAAAGAGAATGAGAATGTGAGGAATTTAAAGAGAGGAGAGCTTCGATCGCATCGAAGCTCGGCAGAGATTTCGCTTCGAGGCCTCCGCCAGAGTCCTTATTCAAAACGGTGGGGATGAAGTTGCGGAATGCTGGGGTTATTTACGAGAATGCCTTGGGAGAGGACAAAGCTGGGGACAGTGGCCGTATAGAGATAGTGTATGAGTAGTGACCGCATAGTATGTGTACGCGGTAAATGATCGTTACACGTCAGCAATGGGGACGTATGTCTAACACGTGAGTCAATATGGCCATGGGGATCACGTGAACCGCGCCTAGGCATCCTTTATTTAAGGATATATTTCATTTAAGGAGCTTTTGCTACCATTGTATCATTTGGCATGTATACTGGAACTGCTCATGTTGTTTGCTGTAGGACGTCCTGGCGCGAGGCTTTATCCAAAACTCAAAGAATAACGAGCTTGGCGGGCACTGCGCTATGTTGGGATTGGGTTATGATGGAGGTCTGGATCTTACATTCCGCAGATCTGCTGTGAGCGACGATGGACGGCAGGGATTGAGTTGGAGGTTGCCTCCTGAAACGTGTGGATCTCTATAGGTTTGAGTTTGTTGTGGCCGAGCTACCTGCAAAAAAGTCTCGGGGTGGTTGTGCCACCGAGGATCCTCCGACGATCAAGTTAGACCGGATATTTTGGCAGAGTAACGGCCTAGTGAGGAGAAAATGATTTACCTTGATCGTCTGAGAGAGGGGTTTATATAGCAGCAGCGATGGGCAGGCAGGCGCGAGAATCACGCCGGCCGTTACGCTTCCGACGTCACGGCCGCGTGATAAGCGGGATCCCGCATTAATGGCGAGACAGGCTCGTTAATGGGGGATCGTGATGGCGTGGAACGTGGGAACGTGGGCGGCGGATATCTCGCGTATGGCGAGATTCACAGAGCCGTGGTGTGGGGCCTGTAATCAATGCCGCGGATCGGTCAGGATGAGACCATGGAGGATGAGCTCGGCGGGAAGCTCGGGGACGAGCGGGAGGCCGAGATATCCTGGTTCTGTTAAAGCCCGGAGACGAGCTGAAAGAGCAGAGGAGGCCAGTCGTGCAGGAGGCTCGGAAGGGAGCCAGCGGTTGTTTGTAAGGCGGGCTTAGGTGTAGTGTGGTCGGTAGCAAAAGGTCGGTCACGTACACGGGCCGCAGACCCGGGGTATTCTACCGACGTACCGTTCCTAGTCTTTTCTTGCTAGCTTCGGGACACGTCATCTGCCACGTGCCACGATTCGGGAAATGACGATATCCAGCATCATCATTAGCCCCCCTCCCCCGGTCTCGTCCCGACCCGTTCACGGATCGGTCGAAAGTGGTCTGCCGGATCACTCGAGGTGAGCTCCTTTCCGTAGATATCGTAAGCGTGCATTCCCGGGCAATCAGCAGTATTTTCTTGATGACCTCAACGGATCAGGAGCCAGATCATGCATTAAAGAGGATGCGCCGGATCGTGCGTACGCTCACCGAAGCGACAGCCCACGTGTCTGGCGCTGGTTGGCTAACGCGACAGGCAGCAGATTTCCGGCGTCCGATGGGATGCGATTCATGCGCGCGCGACAAGTGGAGCGATGGTGGCCGTCGAATGTAATGAGTCATTTCGGCGGGAGATGACTGTCGCCATTGGATGTGTACGCCAGATGCTATAAATAGGAGTGGGGTCCTCATCAGGGCCCATGCCTCTACATAATTTTCTCTTCCAGAGTCTCGTTAGCTCGGCGCTCTCCTTTTTAGGTCGGATCTCTGCGTTTTCTCTTCCAAGGACTCATCTTCTCCATCAGGTTAGATGTCTTCTTGTGAAGACTCTGTAGAAATAGATCGGGTAGAGTCTTGGTAGCCCCATGTAGATTCTTCATTTTCTTCTTCTGCTTCTTCTTCTTTTGAGTCGTGCCTGTCCCCCCCCCCGGGCAGAACAAATGGACCGGCTCAGGATTCTTGCTGCCCTCGGTGCCCTGTCCCGGAAGAGAGCCGGGGGCGTGGCCGTGCCTCGGGCTGACCCGAGTTCCGCACTAAGGGAGCCCCCGGCGACGGGGCCATCCTGTCACGCCCCGCTTCCCGGTATACGACGAAGGGGACGCGACTGGTTCGCTACGTATTTACTAGCGTAACTGAGCAATATAAAAGAAAATACACAAGAGACAAGATATAATAAAAACAGCAACTTTTATTTATTAACATTCTTTTGTACAATGCAAAAAAAGTAAATACAACTGAAATAAAAGCGATGCCTAAATAATGGCATAACAGGAATATAAGGTACTGAAAGGAAATGTATACAATGAAACTAAAGCTCAGGGTCTTCGTTGTACTGTTCCAATTCTTCTGCAGTTGGCTCGATCTCTGACGGGTCCAAATCACCTGACGACATTCAAGAAGAAGGAAAGAGAATGTCGTCAGCGAACAGACCGCTCGGTAAGTCCCAAAGATAAGAGAAGAATAGAATAGACAGAGAGTAAGAGAGAGAGAGTAGCTTTTACAGTTGGATTATATTGTTATATTGTTGTATTTAGTGTTAACGCTGTTATTTGTAGTTTGGTACAGAAGGATGCCAGTGTATACGAGAGGAGTCTCACTTGCCCCGGAGACTAAGGTATCAGGAACTCAAGGAACCGTTTATGCCACGGTACAACAGCAATTGGATTTATGTTAGGTGTCTTAATTTTACCGTCTCGTGCCACTTTTAACACCTTCCGTACCAATCTACCCCTTAAACCCCGTAGTTTTTTGTTTGTATTGTTTGTCTTGTAAATTGTATTGATTGTATAATTGGTTGACTGACCAAAACCATGATATCAATAAACGGATGCAACCGTAGAATCATGTAAATGGAATAACTGGAGAATCATGCAAATGGAATATATATATCCATGGTTCGGTTCGGTCGGGTTGTATAGATTAATAATTGGATTCATGTTGAATTGTAATGTTGAAGATTGTAGATTATAGATGGTAAACTGTAAATTGTAGATTGTAGATTGTACTTGAATCATATTCAAGTCAGATTATACTGAGACTCAAACTGAGTCAGACAATTAGAGAGTAAATTGAAGTCCTGATTATTTTTATTACTTTGTCTGCCTTAGATAGGCAAGCACCCACTTCTCCGGCTCCCTGGGGCTCAAGAGATTGGTTTTGCTTAAACCTATATTTACTAGGGTCCTTAGGGTAATTTATAGAACTTGAGGGGGGTTTATGTAAAAATACTTTTATATACTTTTCAAAATACATCTCAAGTATTTATTATTCGTCTTTAGAGTTGTAATGAATGTGGATTTTATATTGTGATATTTCTAGTGAAAATATCCTAGTTTCATAAATAAAGGTATTTATTTGTAATATTGATTTGTGTAGAATTCATGGTATTTTAGTGTAAACATGATTCTTATGATTTTTAGGAAAAGGTGGAATATTTATATCATAACAAATTAGATATTTTAATGATAAATATACATGTTTTTATACAAAAATAATTTTAATATATTTAAAACATCTCATTTTCTTAAGATGTCGTACTTTAAATCTTTCGAGACCAAATGCTCCTTGCGGAGGTCTGAATCTCGCACTACCAGCCTGAGGATGTGCGATAATCCGCGCCATCCCGAACGGGTTCCCCAAGGTGGGTTGTAGCGGCGCTTTGTAAAGATTGTAAAATACCAAATCCTTTAAAAAACGGTTTTATGAAGTAAACGGTATTTATTTGTCAGTTTTCCGTTTTCTATGTTTTAGGGTCTGCTAAGTCAACTAGACTATTCCTAACTGGTCTAAACGACAAGTGAAGAAAGGAGGGATCCGCTCACGAATCACCGTGAGACGGGCATTTTAAAGTTACCTTTCTCACTTACCTAGCCTAGACACCACAAAGTCAGGTTAAGATAAACGACCGATATCCACAACTTATCCTATTTTCATAATAAGTGGTATTTATTTAAAAAGTGTATCAATACTGAATCTTTTAGAAATGGTTTTATTAAGTAAAGGGTATTTAAATGAAAATGTTTGTTTTCTCGTATTCTAAGTTTTCGATGGTATCGTGTTAGATTGTATATGAGTGTGTGAGGAGATAGGTCGTTATCTCGTGCTCTACTTTAAAGGTATAGCAAGTTTAATGGATTTAAATGTAGAATTGAAACAATGTGGTATTTAAGTGAAAAATATGATAAATTGAAATAACCATCATTTCATGTGATGAAACTTGATCAATTTGGTTGATTAGTGTTTAATAGTCAGCACGAGAAAGTTTAAGTATGATTGTATTAGTGAGAAGTGGAATTTATAAGAAACCGAATCGAAAATCGGATTTGTTCCGATTCCGTCGGGTTTTGTAAAACCGTATTTTTAGATAGAAGAGATAGGTAGAATTTGGGACTTACGGGTTTTAGATCACACAAGAGGGTGAGAGGGAAGTAGAGGAATCGTCGAGGTGTTGGTCGTCACCGGTAGTTCCTAAAACGATCGCCGGAAGTTCCGCCGGGAATTCGTCGGAGATTCGCCTCGAACTTGTTTTCAAAGTACACGATTATTGGAAATTTTTGAGAGAGTGGGCTCAGGATTTTGGAGTGAGATGGTAGGGGGTAGGGGTGTATTTATAGGGCTAGGCTAGGGTTAGGATAGGTGTAGGGTTTTTAATAAAAAAAATTGTAAAAATGTGAGAAAAATCATTAAAAATAGATTAAATAGGGTATATTTAACTCTCTGAAACCAATCTATTTAATTAGAGTGTATAGGGGAGTTTAGGAGACAAAGAGGCGCAACTTTTCAGTTGTCGACTCGGCCGTCCGGCCGGGTCGGGTAGGTGGGGGTCGCCGGGGGTAGGCACTGGTATATTTAGTTTTTCAGGTTCAGTTCAAGTTTTGGGAGTTATCTCAGGTGGACTGTTGGGTTTCTATAAAAAATTAAACAAAATAAATATTAAAAATAATGTGGGGCAGGGGATTTGAACTCTGGTGGTTTGGTTCAGCAATGCAAGGTATTACCAATGAGCTACAAGCTCTTGCTTGTAATTAAATTGCTAATTAATTACTTAAGTCTTGTGCTCAGGCAATAAATCCCCCTTAAAAAACAATTTAAAATTTTGTATGGAAAAAGTGTATAAGAAAATTAGGGCTGTTACATTCTAACCTCCTTATAAAAATTTCGTCCTCGAAATTTGTAAAAGGAAAGTATAACAAATCCAAGGAAAGTTTGGTGCTGGTGTACTGACAGTATGTGAAAATAATAAGGTGGTGCAAGGGTTTTAAAAATGTGAAGAATGTGTGAAGGAATGAAAGAATGCGAAGGTTTTGGTAAGATTGTAAAAGAGATGAGAGAATTTTGGGTTAGGACAGATTCAAGGTATATGATTCAAAGAATATGAAATTGTAAGATTCAAGGAACATGGATTGTAAAGAATGTTTTAGTTGCTGGTTCTTGTGTTATATTGCTTAGGTTTGTTCACGCAGAACAGAACTGCATGATAGAGTTTCATACAGCTCTGACCAGCATGGGCCACCAACAAAACCTGTCACGCCCCGTTTCCCTGTATACGGTGAAGGGGACGCGACTGGTCCGCTACGTATTTACTCAGAAGCAAATATGCTAAGCGTAACTAAGCAATATAAAAGAAAATACACAAGAGACGAGATATAATAAAAATAGCAACTTTTATTTATTAACATTCTTTTGTACAATGCATGAAAAGTAAATACAACTGAAATAAAAGCGATGCCTAAACAATAGCATAATAGGAATATAAAGTACTGAAAGGAAATGTATACAATGAAACTAAAGCTCAGGGTCTTCGCTGTACTGTCCCAATTCTTCTGCAGTTGGCTCGATCTCTGACGGGTCCAAATCACCTGACGATATTCAAGAAGAAGGAAAGAGAATGTCGTCAGCGAATAGATCGCTCGGTAAGTCCCAAAGATAAGAAAAGAATAGAATAGACAGAGAGTAAGAGAGAGAGAGTAGCTTTTACAGTTAGATTATATTGTTATATTGTTATATTTAGTATTAACGTTGTTATTTGTAGCTTGGTACAGAAGGATGCCAGTGTATACGAGAGGAGTCTCACTTGCCCCGGAGACTAAGGTATCAGGAACTCAAGGAACTGTTTATGCCACGGTACAACATCAATTGGATTCATATTAGGTGTCTTAATCTTACCGTCTCGTGCCACTTTAAACACCTTCCGTACCAATCTACCCCTTAAACCCCGTAGTGTTTTGTTTGTATTGTTTGTCTTGTAAATTATATTGATTGTATAATTGGTTGACTGACCGAAACCATGATATCAGTAAACAGATGCAACCGTAGAATCATGTAAATGGAATAACTGGAGAACCATGCAAATGGAATATATACATACATGGTTTGGTTCAGTCGAGTTGTATAAATTGATTATTGGATTCATGGATTCATGTTGAATTGTAATGTTGAAGATTGCAGATTATAGATGATAAACTGTAGATTGTAGATTGTACTTGAATCATATTCAAGTCAGATTATACTAAGACTCAAACTGAGTCAGACAATTCGAAAGTAAATTGAAGTCCTGATTGTTTTTATTACTTTGTCTGCCTTAGATAGGCAAGCACCCACTTCTCCGGCTCCCTGGGGCTCAAGAGATTGGTTCTGCTTAAACCTATGTTTACTAGGGTTCTTAGGGTAATTTATAGAACTTGAGGGGTTTTTATGTAAATATACTTTTATATACTTTTCAAAATATAGCTCAAGTATTTATTATTCGTTTTTAGAGTTGTAATGAATGTGGATTTTATATTATGATATTTCTAGTGAAAATATCCTAGTTTCATAAATAAAGGTATTTATTTGTAATATTGATTTGTGTGGAATTCATGGTATTTTAGTGTAAACATGATTCTTGTAATTTTTAGAAAAATGTGGAATATTTATATCATAACAAATTAGATATTTTAATGATAAATATACATGTATTTATACAAAAATAATTTTAATATATTTAAAAAAACTCATTTTCTTAAGATGTCGTATTTTAAATCTTTCGAGACCGAATGCTCCTTGCGGAGGTCTGAATCTCGCACTACTAGCCCGATGATGTGCGATAATCCGCTTCATCCCGAACGGGTTCCCCAAGGTGGGTTGTAGCGGCGTTTTGCAAAAATTGTAAAATACTAAATCCTTTAGAAAACGGTTTTATGAAGTAAATGGTATTTATTTGTCAGTTTTCCGTTTTCTATGTTTTAGGGTCTCCTAAATCAACTAGACTATTCCTAACTGGTCCAAACGACAAGTTGTGAGATGCCTTAAATCGTCTCTTCACCGCCAATTGTGGCCAGGTAAGTACAAGTGAAGAAAGGAGGGATCCGCTCACGAATCACCATGAGACGGGCCTTTTAAAATTACCTTTCTCACTTGCCTAGCCTAGACACCACAAAGTCAGGTTTAGATAAACGACTGATGTCCACAACTTATCCTATTTTCATAATAAGTGGTTTTTATTTAAAAAGTGTATCAATACTAAATCTTTTAGAAATGGTTTTATTAAGTAAAGGGTATTTAAATAAAAATGTTTGTTTTCTCGTATTCTAAGTTTTCGATGGTATCGTGTTAGGTTGTATATGAGTGTGTGAGGAGTTAGGTCGTTACCTCATGCTCTACTTTAAAGGTATAGCAAGTTTAATGGAGTTAAATGTAGAATTGAAACAATGTGGTATTTAAGTGAAAAATACGATAAATTGAAATAACCATCATTTCATGTGATGAAATTTGATCAATTTGGTTGATTAGTGTTTTATAGTCAACATGAGGAAGTTTAAGTATGATTGTATTAGTAAGAAGTGGAATTTTATAAGAAACCGAATCGGAAATTGGTGTTCCGATTCCGTCGGGTTTTGTAAAAGCGTATTTTTAGATAGAAGAGATAGGTAGAATTTGGGGTTTACGGGTTTTAGATCACACAAGAGGGTGAGAGGGAAGTAGAGGAATCGTCGAGATGTTGCGTTGTCGCCGGTAGTTCCTAAAACGATCGCCGGAAGTTCCGCCGGGAATTCGTCGGAGTTTCGCCTCGAGCTTGTTTTCAAAGCACATGATTCTTGAAAATTTTTGAGAGAGTGGGCTCGGGATTTTGGGGTGAGATGGTAGGGGGTAGGGATGTATTTATAGGGCTAGGCTAGGGTTAGGGTAGGTGTAGGGTTTTTAATAAAAAAATTATAAAAATGTGAGAAAAATCATTAAAAATAGATTAAATAGGGTATATTTAACTCTCTGAAACCGATCCATTTAATTAGAGTGTGTAGGGGAGTTTAGGAGACGAAGAAGCGCGACTTTTCAGTTGTCGACTCGGCCGTCCGGCCGACTCGGCCGAGTTGGGGGGTCGCCGGGGGTAGGCACAGGTATATTTAGTTTTTCAGGTTCAGTTCAAGTTTTGGGAGTTATCTCAGGTGGACTGTTGGGCTTCTATAAAAATTTAAACAAAATAAATATTAAAAATAATATGGGGCAGGGGATTTGAACTCTGGTGGCTTGGTTCAACAATGCAAGGTATTACCAATGAGCTACAAGCTCTTGCTTGTAATTAAATTGCTAATTAATTACTTAAGACTTATGCTCAGGCAATAAATACCCCTTTAAGGATTTAAAAAAAAACAATTTAAAAATTTGTATGGAAAAAGTGTATAAGAAAATTAGGGTTGTTACACATCCATCTCGACCCGAGCCCCCGATGATTGCCGCGGCAGCGGCCAGAGGCTTCCGCGGGTTCCCGAACCCCGAACGGGGGAAGCGAAAGAAGACGAAGACGAGGTTCCTCTTAAGAGGAAGAAGACGGTCTCTCGTGCACCACCGACTGAGATTCCCGAGGGGAGTCCTCTGCAGGAGGGGGACGCCTGTTTCATAGTCCCGTCCGGGCTTTCCGTTACCGCCAGCCTGCTCGCTGATATGGAAGAGTCGGTCGAAGGCAAGATTCCGCGGGGGACCCTGAGGGCCCAAGTGGCAGCTATAGCTCAGGAGGCGGTGCAGGTACGTACTCCCTTATGTGTTACTTTGATCGCCCTTTTCTCAGTTCGAGCGTTTCTAAGTCTCTCTGCTTTTTTTCATCAGGTCCTTCAGCACTGCGCCCTCGTTGTTCGCATGGAGGCCGAGAGGAATGCCCATGCTATGATGTAGGCGGGGGAGTCTTCTTTGGAGGCCGAGGACCTGCGACTCGAGCTGCGTCAGGAGAGGGACAGGATGGCCGTCCTCGAAGCCCAATTGGCCGCCGGGGAGCTCACCGTCTCAAAGTGCCAGGAGTCCTATCACCGGCTGAGTGAGTCCCACCGAGCCATCGAGGCTAAGTTGGCGAAGTTGTCTGATCGCTATGTAGCAGTGAAAAGGGCGAGGGATGCCAGCAGACGGGATGCCGAGGCTGCGCTTCAAGCGGCGAAGGTTGCCGAGGTTCGAGCTCGAAAGGCGGTGGCCGATTACAAGGGGCCGGACCAGTTTTACGCTGACCTCGGCGAAGCCTCTGCCATTGTGTGGCACGAAGATTTTGATGCCGTCAAGGCGCGGTTTCCGGTGTTTGCCAATGATGAGCTCCGCGCTCGGGTCCCACTTTCGGTGGTCATGCCTCCGACAGATGGTGATGAGGGAGGAGCTGCCGCTGGAACGGAAGCCCTGGCTCCTGGGGATGGTACCAAGGAAGGTGAGGTCTAGGCGGGCTTGCGGCCTGAACTTTTTGGCTTTCCCATTTTCTCTCTCTTTTTGTATGCCTCCGGGCAATTTGGTAAGGCTGGGGAGCCTAGAGTACCTTGTAAAAGATTTTGGAAGTTTGAATGAAACTTAGCCTTTTTCTTCTGTGTGACAATGCTTTCCATGTGTGAGTACTTAAGCTTGTCAGTTCTGACCTTGATCAAGCGTTAGGCCGCAGGTCAATGGCCCATGATTTAGATAACGATCGCCCTTCGAGTGCTTGTCGATTAATCGCTGTGAAAGAAGGTCGGTGTCTGATTGTAATAAAATCTCGTTGTGTAAATCGAATCAAATAGTCCCCGGCAACGACGCCATTTGATTGAATGATAAATTTGGATGTATAATATCGAATCAAATAGTCCCCGGCAACGGCGCCATTTGATTGAAAAGGATTCTCGATGTGTAGTATGAAATTGTAAAGAAATCACAACCAAAAATTATTTGACCGCAATCAACTACGGTGTCAGATGTAGATTGTTAGTGAGTGCGGATCGTCCACAGGAAAAGTGTAATCGTTCGTCTTTTGAATTAAATGAATTGAAACTTTAAAGAAAAGAAAACAAACAATTCATGATTTATATTTGAAGTTCAAGAAAGAGAAAAAAACTAGATCTAAGAAAGCATTAAAAGATAGAATCAAGAATTGATCGTTTGATAATTTTTCCAAACCAAATATTAAGAATCGAAATGAGGCTCGTAGGAATCGATCGGATCTATAGATGTGATGTAATCTTACAATTACGTATTCTTATCCTTCGATGAATTGATACTAGATCGATGATGATCGATCGAGAATTAGGGATTTCTTGTGAAACTAGGGTTTCATCTTATCCCATGTTCTTTCGTCGATATCATTCACATTCTAGCCTCTAGTAAATTCAAGAAATGATCGTAGATCCCTAATTTCGAACGATCGCAATCAAGAAAGCATCGCTACGAAACTAGGTCATCGATTCTTGAACTTGCTAGGGTTTACAAAACTCGTAGGACTTAAAAATCGTATTAAGATTTGTTACATCATCATTCTACAATCGTCTCGACTCCTTTACGAGCGGAGTTTTACTCAAACATCACAACAAGAACAACAATTACAAATTGAGATCTAATCATGATGCAAGAATTAAAAGAAAGTAAGATTAAAGAAATTCACCTTTTATTTATATCAACAATTTAGTTACATTCGCTCAAGAACTACAAGACGAAGAACTCGATCGTCGACTTGGCTTCGCTTGTCTCCGTGGATCGCGGATCGGCTTTGATCACTTGCCCGATTGAAGATCGGCTCGGCTCCTAAAAGGTTGAAGGCTTCTCGCTTGATTTGGTACTCAAGATCTTGGATTTGGAGTGGAATTAGGGTTAGGGTTTCGGACAAGCCTTGTCACGAGACTTGTGGAAGAAGATGATGAAAGAGGGAATGAGAGATTATTTAATGAACTACTAACTAATGATGAACAACCTTTACCCTTAGATTTAGGCTCCTATTTATAGATAACTAACCCTAGATCTAGGATTTCAAATTCTAAGTTTCCCTCCAAAAGTTTGTTGAGGAAATTCAAATTTCCCTCCAAAAGTTAGTTAGGAGAGAAGCTTCTAGATGTGATTAGTTAGGAGGAGCTTCTAGAAGAGGATTAATTAGGAGCTTAATTAGTATTAGCCTTCCCTAATCTTATTTGCTGATCTGGCAGTATCTTCGAGGGTATTCTGGAACTTGATGTATCAGAAATGCATATGGGCCCTGAGAAATGAATTGTGCACTAAAAATTCCATGCCGACGTGGCAGAAGAGGCGCGGAACCGCGGCGCAAGCCATCTCCTGCCGCGGTTCCGCGGCTGACTTGGAGCCTTGGGGCTTGGGCTTTCTGGTTTGGTCTTGGGCTCACTTTTGGGCTTTTCTTTTATATGCTGAATTTAATAACTCCTTCTGAAATACTACTAGATCTGATTTCATTGAGTTGGCGTAATTTTGATCAGCTCTTTGGCTTTTCTTCCGTATTTTCCTGCACAGACTCAAGACAAGTGTTGCGCAAATACAGAAATGATGTGATGCCATGAAATGCGGTTAATTTCCCTTAAAGTGTCGGTTTAAAAGTCTAACACATGCAATCTCATATTTTGTGACAGATTTGCTAATATGTAGAATATGAATGCTGAACACTTCTAAATGTATGTAAAAGATGGGGAAATTGCCGGCTAAAATATACAATATTTTCGACTGATCAAATACCCCCAAACTTAATTTCGATCGTCTCGAGCGAATGTTTTATTAAAAAGAGAAGGAGAAAATAAAGAAAGAGAAAAAACTAACTAGCACACTTTCGTAGGCAACACGATTGCACTGAGCACGTGCAACAAGCCTTTAAACCTCTAGGTGTCCCTAGTAGGAGGAGTGTTGTCTCCTGAGGGTTTTCAGCGGATTGCACCCACAAAATCCAATAATAAAAGAAAGATCATGAATATTACATTTAAAGACAAGAATTGTAAAAGAAAAGCCTTGAAAATTAGGGTTTCCAACTAAGCTAGCTTTTCGGTTGTCATGAGCCCTATCTTAATGGTCATGAAAAGATGTCAGAAATCACGTCCTCCCTCAATAAAACATCGTCTTATTCTTCATTCCTATCTTTCTTCCAAACATCGATCATATAACCCTGCGTGTGTGTAAAGACATCCCTACACCCGGAGAATTCAATTCAAGCTATCATACTCTTGCCCATCAGCCTTAGTATTTTTTTTTTGACAAACGAGATTGCTCACACACTTTCATGCGACCGTTAATACTTCTTGAGGTACTAACCGACCGATTACTCCTGTGCTTGCATGCTTGGTGTATTTTCCTAGTCTTGCACCACCTCAGGCATAGCAGTGACTCCCAGACCAGTTGGCCTTAGGGCACTAGGTGAAGAAGTACCCTTTTGCTATATATTTTTTTTAATTCCCTTGGTGATAACAAAACCAGTGTCTATTTTTCTCACCATTTTTTTTCCATACTTTTGGCTTTAAGACAAGAGCATTTCAAGGTATCCTCTACTATCTCAGGCTTTAAGATGTGTGTAAGTGCGAATAGCAGGGTATCAACGTTCAAAAATGTTTGGCTTGCAGAATAGAAACTATTTTTCAGACTTATTTTTATCCTCAGATTAGTGACGTCTTTCATCTTACTAACCCTTGAGACAACGGCTCATAACTACTTATTACTAGTTCGTATAAGAAAACTTCTAATTTTCTTAGTTTTCTTAAATTTTTCTAATCTCATGGATGTAATTGTTCACTATCTAAACTTTTATTAACTTATTTATGTACAAAGATATTTTTCTAATTTTGAAAATTTTAAAATTTTTATGGTTTTTAAAGAAATGTTTTGTGCTTATGCAAATGATATGCAAATGATGCGAAAATAAGCACAAACCTCCCCCAAACTTGTTTTCAACAGTGTCCTCACTGTTGCCTTCTGCTAAATCTCGAAAAACCTGTAAGCTTGGAAGGAATTTATTAGTGGGGGCAAAATATTTAAGTGAAGACCCTCCCCCAAACTTATTTTTGGCTCAAAATTTTGTAAAAATTTTCTTTTCAAGAGCCAGAAAAAACATACCCCCTCAAACTTGAGTTATGCAATGTTAATCTTTTAAAATCACAAGTGGGGGTCAAAAATCATTGATCGATGCCAAGCTTTGCAAAGACCAAATGTTAACACCAACCATTCAAAAATTTTATCAATGCAGTGCTCGGGTTGGTGGAAGAAGAAGTGGGGAAAGGTTAAGTGGTGGAATAGAATGTGTGTGCGTCTCATTTTGGAGAGACGATGCAGTGTATGTGATGGATTACTCGCATTCTTTTTACATTCCAGAAAAAGGGGTGGAGGTTCAATTTCATTGGTTGGGAGATGATTCATCTCAACACCCGTGTCATTCAAAAATGCGAGTTCATCAGCGAAGATCTCCTCAAAAGTTCCATCTATACCCCGATGAATAATGTCATCATAAAGTGCGGGGTGATCTTCAGACTCTAAGAACAGTTCATAATCCGTGTTAATTGTTGACCCGGACATCTCAGTGGAAGAGTCCGTATGTGTATGGTACATAGTTGGGTCAAACAATAACGTATGAAAAGAGTCAAGATCGATATCAGGAGGATCATCAAATTCGCTGCTGTCGACATCCATTAAGTCGACAGAACATACCTGAGCAGTAGGTTCGGAGGGTACACTTCCCAACTTGTAAATGTTCAGCTCTATTGACCTATTCTCGAAAGATAGGGTCATAGAACCGTTACGACAGTTGATAATTGCATTGGAAGTGGCCAAAAGGGGGCGACCTAAAATCACCGGAATTTGATTCCGTGGGTTCGCTACAGGCTGTGTATCAATTACAATAAAATCTACCGGGAATATAAATTCTCCGATTTTTATTAACACATCCTCCAGTTCACCCCTAGGTTTGGTGATAGATCGGTCAGCCATCTGAAGAGTGCAATTGGTTGGCTTCAACTCTCCGATACCTAGTTGCTCATAGACTGAGTATGGAAGCAAGTTAACACTAGCGCCAAGGTCTAATAGAGCATGGTTGATGTGTTTTTCCCCAATAGAAACGGAAATAGTAGGATATCCAGGATCCTTACGTTTCCTCGGTAATTGTTGGGGGAAAGCCGTGTCTATTGTTTTTTCCATGAAAATCTTCTTGGGCACTGGATTCTTCTTCTTCCTAGTGCACAAGTTCTTAAGAGTTTTCGCATAGGAAGGAACTTGTTGGATGGCATCTAGGAGAGGGATGTTGGTGTTTACTTGCTTAAAGATGTTCATAATCTTCTCCATATGTGGACTCGGTGTGTTTGCCCTTAACCAATTAGGATAAGGTGCTTTAGCAATAAGCGCTGGGTCCATCATAGGAGAAGGAAGTGTGTGTGGAACCGATCCCAGAATAGAAGTGGGGATCGTCCGTGGAGGAGTAAAAGAGGTGGGCTGAAGTGGCGAGCCTTTTGAGAAATGGAGAATAGGCTCGGAAGAAGGTAGTAGGGTAGAAGAACTGGGGTAAGAAATAGAAGTGTGAGTGGAAGTGGAAGGAAAGGTCTCAGCCGGGGTTCTATTGATTGATTTATCAGTATCATCAAACTCTTCCCCAAGGTGATGGTCAAGCACTCTTCCAGATCTCAACGTGATCTCATCCACATGATGTGAATAGCCAGAATTAGGTAAAGGTTGAGCTGGAAGTTTCCCTTTCTCTCGTGCACTCATTTCGGCTTTTAGTTGTGCAATTTGTTCTTCCATCGATTTGATGTTTTCATTTTGAGAGATAATGATCTTCATTACATTCTCGACGGAAGATTGCAAACTTGCCGTCCCTTGGATGGATTGTTTCATGAAAGTATCCAAGGTTTGTGCTAGTGCAGAGGTATTATCTGTACCGGTCAATTGCAAAAAATTTTCATGTGGTGCAAAAGTGTTGGCCGGATTTTGGAAATTTTGTGCTTGAAAGGGGTGCTGACTCAATTGAAGTGGTGGGTGCTGCTGTGGTGGAGGGGCCCCTTGGAAATTGTTTTGGTTTGGAACCGTGTTTTGAAATTGTGATTGGTTCCAAGCAAAGTTAGGGTTATTCCTCCAACCCTGATCATATATGGAGGAAGATGGATCGTTTCTAGGTCTTTGAAATGAGGCATTGGTAAGCTCATAACCTTGAAACGGACATTCTTCCGTCAAGTGAGACGGATCAGAACAACAACCACATACAGTTTTGGAGAGTGATATTTGACTTAGGGCAGCTAAGAATTTTTCCATATTCTCGAGTTTCTTTTGTATAGCTGAAATGTCAGCTCTAACTTCTATGGAAATATCATTGCCATCCCTAGACGATTGACTCACACCCTCCCACTGTAAAGATTTTTCAGCGAAATCTTCTAGAAATTTCCAGGCTTCCCCATCATTTTTGGTCATAAAATTGCCTTGACACATGGATTCAAGGGACTGTCTTGTGTAAGGAGTAATGCCCTCATAAATGATTCGGCACAATTCCCATCTCGGGATGCCGTGATGTGGACATTGGACTAACAGATCCTTGAAGCGGTCAAGACATTTTGAAAATGTTTCATTTGGAAGCTGGGTGAATTGATAGATTTCGCTACGGACTCGAGCTGTCTTTTGATGTGGGTAGAATTTCTTAAGGAATGCTTTAACGAATTCGTCCCAATTTGAAATGGAATGTGCGGTAGTGTTATATAGCCACTTCTCGGCTAAATCGCACAAAGTGAATGGGAGAAGACGAAGACGTAAAGCATCCACAGACAACTGTGAAGTACCCATCATTGCGCATACATTTTCAAATTTCGTGATAAACACGTATGCGTCCTCAGACTCGGTACCGTGAAATTTTGGTAGAAGGTTGATGTATTGGGGTTTTATTTGAAAATTTTCCCCGTTGGCTGGTGGAATGGAAAGACAGGTGGAAAGTGGGCCTCGTGTAGGATAACATCTCTCTTGGAGAGAGATGTGATGTGGATTCTGCGCACCAACGGACGGCGGCAGAGTAGTGGAAAAGAAATTCGATGGAGGTGGATCCATCGATGTGGGTGTGGTGGTGGGTAAAGAAAAGTAAGTGTAGAAATACCGACTTTAGGGTCGATGAGGGAAACGCGGACTAACAGGCACTAGAATCCTGTTGTCCAGCCTATCTTGCACTAAAAAGGGTTAGTACAAGTGGCAGCGTGAATTTATAATTAGGGGAAATGATGAATGTGGTGTTTGTTTTGAAAATTGATACGGATTTTGAAAATATGATGCAACACAACAAATGCAGCAGGCAAAAACCTAAAATCTAGGGGTCACCTAGGTCAAAGTCTAGACCGCTCCTAACTGCCAAAAGACAAGTCGCAGGATAGAATCCTCCACTGCCTCTTTGTCCCCCTGTGGCCGGATAAGTGCCAGGTAAGTGGGAAGGTACTCCACTACGTAAGTAGTGGGCCTAATTAAAAACCACTAGCCTTAGACACACTCGCCTTAGGCACCACAAGAAAACGCGGATAAGCAATGAATTACTCACGGCCTTCTCCTGTCCTAATTGAGCGCGACGGTCCTTAGAGTCATCTCTAGATTTCTTTTAATTAATGAGGGTCAATGCGGATGCAAGTTTTGCGATTTTCGGGGCCTAGGAAGGGTAATGAAATCCCCACCTAATTTGAATTTGGTCGTGCCCCTTAAATTTCCGTATTAATATGCAACAACCACTAGAATCAAAAACACGCACAATTTATTTTTCTTTTGCGGCGCTGCGATTTATTTGCAAAGAAACCTGCACAAAAATGTTATTGGAGCAGACAGAGGAGAGAGGAGAAGGTAAGAAGCTTACAGAGGAAAATTGGCGCAGTAAACAGTCAAGGGGACCGCGGAACCGCCGCAGGAGAGGCTCTAATGCCGCGCTTCCGCGCTTGGGTGGTACGATCACTGCACAAGAATTTTGCAGAGAGCTTCTGTTCAGCTCCTGAGTCCTTTGGAATTTTCAGAAAATTTTTTCTCCAGCTCCAATGATCCCAGATTTTCTCGCAACAAATCACAACACACGTATTAGGGTTTGTACGAGTTTAGATCTAAAAATTATGATGAAATAAATTGTTCAACTCAAATTTCAAAATACGAACTATTAGCGCACTATCCCCGGCAACGGCGCCATTTGATTGTAATAAAATCTCGTTGTGTAAATCGAATCAAATAGTCCCCGGCAACGGCGCCATTTGATTGAATGATAAATTTGGATGTATAATATCGAATCAAATAGTCCCCGGCAACGGCGCCATTTGATTGAAAAGGATTCTCGATGTGTAGTATGAAATTGTAAAGAAATCACAACCAAAAATTATTTGACCGCAATCAACTACGGTGTCGGATGTAGATTGTTAGTGAGTGCGGATCGTCCACAGGGAAAGTGTAATCGTTCGTCTTTTGAATTAAATGAATTGAAACTTTAAAGAAAAGAAAACAAACAATTCATGATTTATATTTGAAGTTCAAGAAAGAGAAAAAAACTAGATCTAAGAAAGCATTAAAAGATAGAATCAAGAATTGATCGTTTGATAATTTTTCCAAACCAAATATCAAGAATCGAAATGAGGCTCGTAGGAATCGATCGGATCTATAGATGTGATGTAATCTTACAATTACGTATTCTTATCCTTCGATGAATTGATACTAGATCGATGATGATCGATCGAGAATTAGGGATTTCTTGTGAAACTAGGGTTTCATCTTATCCCTTGTTCTTTCGTCGATATCATTCACATTCTAGCCTCTAGTAAATTCAAGAAACGATCGTAGATCCCTAATTTCGAGCGATCGCAATCAAGAAAGCATCGCTACGAAACTAGGTCATCGATTCTTGAACTTGCTAGGGTTTACAAAACTCGTAGGACTTAAAAATCGTATTAAGATTTGTTACATCATCATTCTACAATCGTCTCGACTCCTTTACGAGCGGAGTTTTACTCAAACATCACAACAAGAACAACAATTACAAATTGAGATCTAATCATGATGCAAGAATTAAAAGAAAGCAAGATTAAAGAAATTCACCTTTTATTTATATCAACAATTTAGTTACATTCGCTCAAGAACTACAAGAGGAAGAACTCGATCGTCGACTTGGCTTCGCTCGTCTCCGTGGATCGCGGATCGGCTTTGATCACTTGCCCGATTGAAGATCGGCTCGGCTCCTAAAAGGTTGAAGGCTTCTCGCTTGATTTGGTACTCAAGATCTTGGATTTGGAGTGGAATTAGGGTTAGGGTTTCGCACAAGCCTTGTCACGAGACTTGTGGAAGAAGATGATGAAAGAGGGAATGAGAGATTATTTAATGAACTACTAACTAATGATGAACAACCTTTACCCTTAGATTTAGGCTCCTATTTATAGATAATTAACCCTAGATCTAGGATTTCAAATTCTAAGTTTCCCTCCAAAAGTTTGTTGAGGAAATTCAAATTTCCCTCCAAAAGTTAGTTAGGGGAGAAGCTTCTAGATGTGATTAGTTAGGAGGAGCTTCTAGAAGATGATTAATTAGGAGCTTAATTAGTATTAGCCTTCCCTAATCTTCTTTGTTGATCTGGCAGTATCTTCGAGGGTATTCTGGAACTTGATGTATCAGAAATGCATGTGGGCCCTGAGAAATGAATTGTGCACTAAAAATTCCATGCTGACGTGGCAGAAGAGGCGCGGAACCGCGGCGCAAGCCATCTCCTGCCGCGGTTCCACGGCTGACTTGGAGCCTTGGGGCTTGGGCTTTCTGGTTTGGTCTTGGGCTCACTTTTGGGCTTTTCTTTTATATGCTGAATTTAATAACTCCTTCTGAAATACTACCAGATCTGATTTCATTGAGTTGGCGTAATTTTGATCAGCTCTTTGGCTTTTCTTCCGTATTTTCCTGCACAGACTCAAGACAAGTGTTGCGCAAATACAGAAATGATGTGATGCCATGAAATGCGGTTAATTTCCCTTAAAGTGTCGGTTTAAAAGTCTAACACATGCAATCTCATATTTTGTGACAGATTTGCTAATATGTAGAATATGAATGCCGAACACTTCTAAATGTATGTAAAAGATGGGGAAATTGCCGGCTAAAATATACAATATTTTCGACTGATCAGTGTCCTCCAACCCTCGGAGTCGAGGTGGTGATCGTTTACTTGAACAGTTTAGGGGAACCTTTGTTGCAGGAAGGTTGGTGCTTTCCAAAGAATTGACCGAGCATTGTTTCTGCTCGGAGCCTCTTGGCGGGGGCTTTGATCCTTAGCTCGGGTTGGGCCGTAAGAACCCTGCTAAGGGTGGACCGAGCAGGGTTGCTGCCCGGTGCCTCTTGGCGAGGGCTTCGATCCTTAAGGACAGGCCGAGCAGGGTTACTGCCCGGTGCCTCTTGGAGAGGGCTTTGATCTCTGGCGTTGTGGGGTAGGGAACTACCAGCCAGGGATAACCGAGCAAGGGCAGACCCGGTTGCCTCTTGATGAGGGCTTTGATCCTTAACGCGGGAGGCGCCGTAAGGGGCCTGCTAAGGACGGGCCGAGCAGGGTTGATGCCCGGTTGCCTCTTAGCGAGGTCTTTGATCCTTAGCGCGGGAGGGGCCGTGAGGGGCCCGCTAAGGACGGGCCGAGCAGGGTTGCTGCTCGGTGCCTCTTGGCGAGGGCTTTGATCCTTAAGGATGGGCCGAGCAGGGTTACTGCTCGATGCCTCTTGGCGAGGGCTTTGATCCCTGGCGTCGTGGGGTAGGGAACTACCAGCCAGGGATAACCGAGTAAGGGCGAGCCCGGTTGCCTTTTGATGAGGGCTTTGATCCTTAGCGCGGGAGGGGCCATGAGTGGCCTGCTAAGGACGGGCCGAGCAGGGTCGCTGCTCGGTGCCTCTTGGCGAGGGCTTTGATCCTTAAGGACGGGCCGAGCAGGGTTACTTCCCGGTGCCTTTTGGCAAGGGCTTCGATCCCTGGCGTTGCGGGGTAGCGAACTATCAGCCAGGGATAGCCGAGCAGGGTAGCCGCTCGGCTGCCTCTTAGTGAGGGCTTCGATCCCTGGCGTTGCGGGGTAGCACACTACCAGCCAGGGATAGCCGAGCAGGGTAGCCGCTCGGCTGCCTCTTGGTGAGGGCTTCGATCCCTGGCGTTGCGGGGTAGCGAACTACCAGCTAGGGATAACCGAGCAAGGGCGAGCCCGGTTGCCTCTTGATGAGAGCGTCGATCCCTGGCGTTGCAGGGTAGCGAACTACCAGCCAGGGATAACCGAGCAAGGGCAAGCCCGGTTGTCTCTTGATGAGGGCTTTGATCCTTAGCTCGGGAGGGGCCGTAAGAGGCCTGCTAAGGACGGGCCAAGCAGGGAAGCTGCTCAGTCACGCAAGGATTCTCCCGACCCTCCCGACGTGTGAGCATCGGGAAGGGTAATAGCCACGGACAACCCGTGTCAGGAACGTGCGGGGGAAGGCAGAACGTTTTAGGAAGCCACGTCAGTTTCGTCACGTGGCGGTGTGGTATTGGAGTAGTTGCTGTGATTCCCAAGATTCACGCCGGTGTTCATATCAGAATTTTGCATTATTATTTTCCCCATTCTTAATCATATTGCAAATAAATTGGTGCTTTTGATCCATGTCTGCTAAATAGTTGCAGGTTACAGGTTCTCAGAACAATACAATGAAATTCAGGAAAAGACGCTACAAATATGAGACTACGACCAACAAATAGATGAATCTGCAAGATACCGCCTACCAGTTTAAGGAACAAACAACGATCAATGAACAGTTCAATGCACAAAGTACGAGGGCAGCACAAGATTCAAAATTTCAACGCAAAGCTTACGGTAAAAGTCCACAAATTCTGCACTGTTGGAAATTTGGAAGAAAGTAGAAAAGATTCTGAAGAACCAACTGAAGAAAAAAGAAGGAAAAAGCAACATGAAGCAGCCCTGAGAAAATGAAATCAAGACCCCACCATATGGCCGCGGATCCGCGGCCAAACAAGGCATTCCGCCGCGGATCCGCGTCCGTGCTGTGCACGTGTCGGTGCGTGTGTCGGTGGGTGTCGGTGCATTGACCCGGGTTTCTTAAGGTAGTCTTGTAATTTTAAATATGGATCAGATGTAAACCCTAGGATTTCTCCTATCTATAAATAGGAAAGCCTACAGCCTCTTTTAGGGCATGCCTCTTTTTAATTCTAGATTAAATTTCAATTCCTTTGTAATCGTCAAGAGTGCATCAATAAAGTAAGACTTTTTATCTGAATATAATTCTTGCATTTTTATCTGTTCTTTTAATATCTGCTATTTTATTTTGTCTTTTATTATTTGCAACTTAGATAGTTTTTAAAATAAAACATAAAAATGAATTTCATTGTTAATACCCTAATGAGTGAGTAATTCCTCATTTGTTAGGGTTAGGATTGGGTAGGTTTGAGAGATGGAAATCTCTCACTCCTTTCTTGCCCATATAACATTTTAATTAGGACTCTATTTGAATCAAACACACACCGCTCACTGCGGCACCCTATCCTACGAGATAGCGGTGATTCTCAAGTTAGACCGGTTGTGGTTGATTTACATAGAGGTTAGGGCTAAGAGTTAAGAAAGGACGGATAACGACCAAAAGGAAGAAACGAAGATTCTTCCTAGTCGTGCTAATCCCCTTTGTTAACTATTACCCTAACACCTATGTTCTTAATTAGGGCAAGAGAAGCAGTGAGTAGAATTCTCTTTCCAAACTAACCTAAATCCTAACCCTAGCAAGGTTTTAAATCGAATCAAATTCAATCTTAGTTTTTATAAAAATCAAAACCTACCAAAAATAGGACTTAACTCGTTAGAACAATTAGAAGAGAACACGTTTTCCCTGTGGACCGACCCGTACTCAATCGGCTAGCTACCAAGCGACACCGTTATTGATTGCGGTATTCTATTCTTTGATTTTAAAACGCATACGCGAAAAGCAGCTTGATCAATCAAATGTCGCCGTTGCCGGAGATAACGGTAGTTATTTTCTTTTTGTAATATCGGGTTAATTAAAAATTAAAAAATCATAAAAACTGAAAAATATAAAAACATAAAAAATATCATCTTGTTATTTTTTGAAGGGTTTTTGTGTGAATTGCCCAGAAAAGGAAGAAGGACAGATTCAGATCTGGAGAAAAACCAGTGAACAAAACAACAAACAGAAGATATGAACAGACAGAGGAGAACCACAACAGACAACAGAAACATTTTGGAGGCTTGAATCGACTTTTCGACCGCTGAACCGCGGCGGGAATAGGCTTTTGACCGCGGAACCGCGGCCTCTTGCTGACGTCAGCCCTTCAAATCCCTCTGTGAGTATTTCTTGTTTTCTCTGTAATCCCCTAAACTCCATTGAAAAATTTCCTGCAGGGTTCTTTGCGCAAAACTTCTTCTCCCTCTCCAATAAATCAATTTTGTGCAGGATTTTTTGCGCCGCAAATAAAAAAAATATTTTGGCAAGTGTTTTGGATTTTTGTGTGTTTACTGCTTTGCATTTTTAAAACGGACTTTTAAGGGACTATAACACCAATCCAGATTGGGTGGGGATTTCATTACCCTTCCTAGGACCCCAAAAATCACAAAAAGCATATGCATCAACCCTTGAGTTAATTAAAAAATATTTAGACTCAGCCAATAAGGACTGTCGCGCTCATTAGGACAAAGGAAGGTTGTGGGCAATCGGTCGTTTATCTAAACCTGACTTTGTGGTGCCTAGGCTAGACAAGTGGGAAAGGTAATTTTAAAAGGCCCGTCTCACGGTGATTCGTGAGCGGATCCCTCCTTTCTTTACTTGTGCTTACCTGGCCACAATTGGCGATGAAGAGGCGATTCGAGGGATATCTCACAAATTGCCCTTTGGACCAGTAGGAGCAGTCTAGTTGACTTAGGAGACCCTAGCTCTAGGCTTGATTGTGCATATTGTGATTGCTTGAAAGTGTGTCTTAGTTCCTTATAAAAATCCTTTGCAAAACTCCTTATAAAAAAACCACAAAACAAAGTTTTTACAAAAACTTGCCATTTTTGTCGCTAGAAATCCATTGCACCAAACTTTCACCCACATTCTTCCATTGACGTTTTCTTACCCCTACCTTCTGCTTTTTTTTGACTACACTGCAACTCGTTAGTGTGTGTCCGGTTGGACTAAGGACACCAGCGCCCGTTTAGTCCGTGTCTCGTTATTTCCTACTGACGACGCGTTCGACTCCAAAGTCGAAATTCCCTCCACTTCTTTACCTTCATCTTCAAATTCATCATCTTCTAAGGAGATGTCGGGATTCAATCCTAACAACCCCTTACCTACTTCGGGACTGATTCCACCTCAACTGCGTGCGAATAACCCACAACACCCTCCTGTTGAAGTGCCCCAACGAATCGCGCTCCAGGATCTTTTCTATCCCACCCGCACCGCACTTCCTACTTGTCTTTCACTTCCACCGGCTAATGGGGAAAACTTCGAAATTAAGCCCCACTTCATCAATATGTTACCCAAATTTCACGGGCTGGAATCCGAAGATGCCTATATCTTCATTAACAAATTCCAGAATGTTTGTGGCATGATGAAGACCACCCAACTTTCTGACGATGCTATACGGTTACGCATCATTCCTTTCACTCTATGTGACCTAGCTGAAAAGCGGTTGTATAGCACCGCATCAGATTCTATAAACAATTGGGAAGAGTTTGTTAAAGCTTTTCTTACAAAGTTTTATCCACATCACAAGACCGTGAGAATTCGTAATAAGATTAATCAATTTTCCCAGCTTCCTTCCAAACCTTTTTGGAAATGTTTCGAACGATTTAAAGACCTACTTGTTCAGTGCCCGCATCACAGTATTGAGAGATGGCAACTTTGCCAAACTTTATACGAAGGACTGAACCCAGCAACTAAGCAGTTGCTGGAAACTATTTGTCAAGGTCACTTCCTAACCAAATCGAGCGAGGAAGCTTGGTAATTTCTCGACAATCTTGCTGAACAAACACTTCATTGGGAAAGCACTAGACAGACCATTTCATCCACTTCATCTACCTTTTCTGGTCAGTCTAGGGCAGGCATTCATCAACTTGATATGTCAATTGCAATGAAGGCCGAAATGGATGCAATCACGAAAAAACTAGAGGCAATTGAGAGCAAATTCTCGCCTTCTTCTGCCCCTGCTTTACCCACTCGCACTATATGCGCTTGTTGTTCGGATCCATTGCATCTTACTGAAGAGTGCCCTTACAATCCACCTGCTCAAGGACAGGATCAAGTCAATGCTGCCTTTTAGCAAAGACAAAGAAATGATCCATACTCTTCAACTTATAATCCTGGTTGGAGGAGTCACCAAAATTTCGCCTGGAATCAAAATCAACAACAATTCCAAGGCAATAACAATTTCCAGAGGCCTCCTCCACAACAACAGGCTCATCAACAAACTCAATATCAGCAACCTTTCCAACCCCAACCGTACCAAAATCAAATGAACAATTTTGCACCAAACAACTCATTTCCTCAAAATAATTTTGTTCAACCAAACAACGATAAGGTTTGTTCCCCTCCGAATGATGGCGCACAGGACTGCGATGTCCTGACGCTGAGATTCGGGGTAGATGCTATTTGGTTTTATCCGTCCACCTCTCCGAAGATGCCAAGTTGATTTATGGCACCGTGTATCGGAGGTTTAGACGGATGCGGCCGATGTAGCAGACTTCGTCATATTCCCCCTCGCTTGAGGGGTTTTTGATTGTGTGGACGCTCTTCCCTGCAGGTGCAAGCCCCTGCAGTTAATTACGCTACCGCATCGCGGTAACAACTTTCTCCTTCTCCAGAATTTCACTTCGTGTCGTGTGTGTTTGTTTTGTTTGTGGTTGCCCGTGGATTGTATACGGAGACTGAGTAATGCTGTCGCCCGTAGGACGTGGATTAGTCCAAATCCGTATTTTCTTAGATTTGGGTTTGGTGTTTTTAGTTTAAGGATGCATTAGTCGCGTTGCGGCTAAGATCAACTTAAACGTTCGTTAAGGATACGATAGTCCTGTTTGAGACTAAGATCAACTTAACGTGATAATCCATTTAATATCTGGCCATCGGGACTCGTCACCTCTCTAACGTCGTTGAAGGATTACAACGGCAGATGTCAGAGGAGTTCAGAGACGTACCCTTGAACCAAGGTTGATTTGGAGTTTTATAGTCCGTTTGAATGTTTAAGGATACGTTAGCCGTGTTTGGGGGCTAAGATCAACTTAAACGAGATCGTTTAGATCCGACAAAAGAGCATTTGGAGGCTCTATTGTTCCAGTTTAGGGACGTAGTGGTCCATAGGTAGTTTAGGGACGTTGCGGTCCATGCTCCAGTTTAGGGACGTGGTGGTCCATATTCCAGTTTAGGAACATGGTGGTCCATGTTCCAGTTTAGGGACGTGGTGGTCCATATTCCAGTTTAGGGACGTGGTGGTCCGACATTAGTTTAAGGACGTTCCGGTCCACCATTAGTTTAAGGACGTTCCGGTCCAACATTAGTTTAAGGACGTTCCGGTCCACCATTAGTTTAAGGACGTTCCGGTCCAACATTACTTTAAGGACGTTCCGGTCCACGTGTTTAAAGACCCCGCAGTCCGTATTGATGTGTGGTCGTCGGGACCCGTCACCTCTCTGACATCGTTGAAGGATTACAACGATGGGTGTCAGAAGAGTTCGGAGATGTACCCTCGAACCGGATATTAATTTAAGAGAACAACTATGCTCAATCAATTTAATTTGAGGACTTACGGCCAAAATTGGGCTAAGTCCAGTTGAGCATATTCAACATTTTTCTTTATCTTTGGCCTATTAGGCCTGTGCTAGGGCTTTGCCCGTATTTAATAATGCGCTGCATTTTATTTTGGCCTGCTAGGCCTCTTTGATTTGGGCTCTGTCCCTTTATTTATGATGCAGAGCATCTGTTTTGGTTTGGGCTCTGCCCCCTTTTTTTCAATAATGCATTGCATTTTATTAGTCCTGTTAGGCCTTCTTTAATTGGGCTTGACCCTTTTGTAAACAATGCAGTGCATTTGTCTGGCGCTTTGCGCCAAGTAATGGGTGCAAGCTCATATGGTGATGACACGTGTCATGCTCTGGCGAGCGCAAGCGCAACAGCACTGTTCTAGTACGCTGCGCTTGCGCTGCTGACACGTGGCGCGCTGTGGTGAATTGCGCCAGTTTTAGAGAGCAAGGCTCTGTTTCAAAAGCGCATAGCGCAATTGGTTCAGATGCTGACAAGTGGCGCTTTCCCAAGAGCGCAACAGCGCAGTTTACAAGTGCAAAGCACTAAGAATCTTTTAGATTCAAGAACAGAAGTGCAAAGCACTAAGAATCTTTTAGATTCAAGAACAGAAGTGCAAAGCACTGTTAGATTTCTTGATCCAATCTAGATCCAAGAAAAAGATAAGTTTTTTCTTATCTTAAAGAACCAAAGGTTCAAAAAAAGTGCAAAGCACTATTTTTATTTTATTTATTCATTTATTTAGTTATGTTTAAAGATCAATGATCTTGTTTTTAGATCACTGATCTGTTCATAAGAGGATTTTCTCTACTTTCAAAGGTTTTTACCTTCTGTTGTCCTTGAGGAGTTCTCGAGAGTTCTCTTCTCTTTTTTTTAGAAAGATATTGATGCCTTTGAATTGAGGTCTAGGGTCATTTTTATAGTGCCCATAAATTAGTTAAATTTGTTAAAGTGATCTTTCTCTGAGTGATTTGGGGAATCTCTCTCACCGTTGGATCTTTGATCCAAAGACCTCTGCTTTACAGAAGAAAATCTTCTTATTTTAACAAGAACAGAAAGATTTCTTTAAATCTCCATTTTGTTTTGCGCAACTCCCCAACGCTTGACGCGTGTCGCGCAGCGCAGCGCTTGCGCAGCTGTGCTTACGCAACTGCGTAGACACGTGTCGCGCAGTGCAGCGCTTGTGCAACTGTGCTTGCGCAGTTGTGCTTGCGCAGTTGTGCCGACACGTGTCGCGCAGTGCAGCGCTTGCGCAACTGAAACGTTGCTTCCTTTACTTTTTTGTTTTAAACAGAGTTTTGCTCTGATTGGTTGCGCTGCTTCGGGCGCTGCGCTGATACGTCTGCGCCAGACACGTGGCGCCTTGCGCGCAGCGCACGGGATTTGAAGTGTTGCTTCAAAATTTTGAATTTTTTAAATTCAAACATAGCCTTGCTCTGATTGGGGGAAACAAATGCCCCCCCCACCGTTGCACTCACGTGGCGCGCATGTGAGTGCAGCGGTGGCAAGATCCCAGCCGTCGCGGCAGCTTTTGGAAGCTGAAGAGGCACTTGATGCCTATAAATAGGACCTTTGGTCCTTCACAGATGATCATCATCTCCAAAAATTTTATTTTCAGAATCTCAGAGCCCTGCTCTTGTTTTCAAGAACTTTTAGATTTTTCTTTAAAAGATACTATTTAGGTAAGAATTAGTCTTGAATTAAATCAATTTTAATTGATAGAGCTTTGCTCTCATAGATCCTTGATCTAAAGGAAACCCTTCTGGGGTTTCACCAATAGAGCCCTGCTCTCAAGAATCTGTTTCAGGGTTTCTCAACCCATGAACAGAGCCTTGCATCTTTGGCAAAACATAGATCCCTTTGATCTAAAAAAGATGAGCTCTTAAGAGTTTGAGTATGGATAACGAAAATTTAAAATGGAGTTTTGTATTTAAAGGATTATATCATCTTTTAATAATAATGATCTCAGAGTTCTTGGGGGACTTCTTTAAATTTCCTTTATTATGGAATTTGATAGGCGTCACCCCTATTCGTAGAGCATTGCTCTCGAGGAGTTTGACTCTTTGTGCTCGTTTTTTTTAACAAGAATTCGTCTAATCAGTCGGTCTGCTAATTTTGTTGATCTTCTTTCACAAGAACAATGGACGCCCATATGTATGCTCTTAACGAGATCATCTCTTACGGGGACATCCGCCGACATGGCCGCTCTCAAAATCAAGAGTTCACGAACGAGGAGTGCGCTGAAATGATGAGTCGCTTCGACGCGTACAATGGTCCACTGCTTCCCCGACGTTCCTCCCTCCTTAAGCTTATCGTGGGAGCCATCTGGGAAGCGCTTCCCCTATTCTGTTCTGGCGTGCCGCTTAGGGCGTTGGATGCCGCTGAGGACAAGGTGTACTCAGTGTACCTGCTGAACTTCATCTCGAAGAGACGGCGGGACAGTCTTATCGATCTCTTGCACGAGGTCTTTCAACAGTATGCCATACTCGCGGCTTATCGGAGGGTGGAAGACATCAGGGGGGACCCTGACGCTTGTGCTCGCGAAAGAAAGTATACTAGGATGGTCCGCGAGGCCTGGAAAGTCATAGATAGGGTTGCTTTCGAGTTCCTCAACCCATGTCCTGGGTTCGAGGTTATTCCCTTGTAATGACGCTTTTCGTTTGTTGCTTTTATGATTGTAAGAACCATTGGCCATATTAATGGAAAAAATTTATCCCAGCTTGTCTTTATTTTTCGTTCTGAGTCTTTTGCTTGTGCATGAATGAGTGTGTCTCGAATGCTCGATCAAACGTAAATCGGATGCTCCTTCTGTAGCTTTCTTCTTTCTCTTACTATCGGCATGCTATCTTGATAAACATGGTTGACAGATAATAGAGCAAGCATCTTGACTTTCTTAAGAATCAGCGATGGCTTAGGCCGCAGGTTCAGATCTGCTGCCTAAGACTTTTCAATTCCATGAGCCGTGAGGGTCTCATAGAGATTCTTCTCCCTACGGATCGAGAGGATCTCGTAGGTGGGTTTTTCTCCTTAGGAATCATGAGGATTCCTAAGTGTGGTTTTCTCTTATAAGTCGTAAGGATCCTATAAGAGAATTTTCCCTCTTACGAGTCGAGAGGATTCATAAGCGGTTGTTTCCCTCCTTGTCGAAACTCGACCTTGGAGAGTGAGACCCGTGAATAGTATGCAAGAGACCATTTTGGATTGACTTGCAGGGTCCCATTGTTCAGGAAGCAAGTTTTTAAGTCCCTGCTGCCTGAGGCTTCATTTACAAGTTGAGACGAATCAGGAATTTCCCGCGGAGACACTGGTTTCTCTGCGAGCCGACGCGAATCAGGAGGCTCCCGTCAAGGAGTGTTTGTATCCGTGAGTCGAGGAATTTGCTAGGGATTATTTGTTTCCCAAGCGCCAAGGATTATTTGTTTTCTTGGGGTTTGAAACGAGTCGAGGATTTCCCACGGAGGCACTGGTGGCTCTACGAGTCGACGCGGATCAGGAGGCTCTCGTCAAGGAGTGTTTGTATCCGTGAGTCGAGGAGTTTGCTAGGGATTATTTGTTTCCCAAGCGCCAAGGATTATTTGTTTCCTTGGGGTTTGAAACGAGTCGAGAATTTCCCACGGGGGCACTGGTGGCTCTGCGAGTCGACGCGGATCAGGAGGCTCTCATCAAGGAGTGTTTGTATCCGTGAGTCGAGGAGTTTGCTAGGGATTATTTGTTTCCCAAGCGCCAAGGATTATTTGTTTCCTTGGGGTTTGAAACGAGTCGAGAATTTCCCACGGGGGCACTGGTGGCTCTGCGAGTCGACGCGGATCAGGAGGCTCTCATCAAGGAGTGTTTGTATCCGTGAGTCGAGGGGTTTGCTAGGGATTATTTGTTTCCCAAGCACCAAGGATTATTTGTTTCCTTGGGGTTTGAAACGAGTCGAGAATTTCTCACGGAGGCACTGGTGGCTCTGCGAGTCGACGCGGATCAGGAGGCTCTCGTCAAGGAGTGTTTGTATCCGTGAGTCGAGGAGTTTGCTAGGGATTATTTGTTTCCCAAGCACCAAGGATTATTTGTTTCCTTGGGGTTTGAAACGAGTCGAGAATTTCTCACGAAGGCACTGGTGGCTCTGCGAGTCGACACGGATCAGGAGGCTCTCGTCAAGGAGTGTTTGTATCCGTGAGTCGAGGAGTTTGCTAGGGATTATTTATTTCCCAAGCGCCAAGGATTATTTGTTTCCTTGGGGTTTGAAACGAGTCGAGGATTTCCCACGGAGGCACTGGTGGATCTGCAAGTCGACGCGGATCAGGAGGCTCTCGTCAAGGAGTGTTTGTATCCGTGAGTCGAGGATTTGCTAAGGATTATTTGTTTCCCTAGCACCAAGGATTATTTGTTTCCTTGGGGTTTGAAACGAGTCGAGGATTTCCCACGGAGGCACTGGTGGCTCTGCGAGTCGACGCGGATCAGGAGGCTCTCGTCAAGGAGTGTTTGTATCCGTGAGTTGAGGAATCTGCTGAAGACAGTGGTTTCTTCGGAGTTGGACTGAACCGTCGAGATTTGGCTTCGTCTTCTGGCGGAGCCTGTTGGGAAAGTATGGGTCCCTCTTTGTTTACGCCCTTGGATTGTATACAGGGATCGATGTGATCTTAACTGTAGGGCCAAAGTTTTATCATCATTTTTTTTTGTTTTATCTCCGCGATACTCTATCATTTCAGCTTTTATATCGCGAAGGTCGCGATTGCCCAATCATTTCGGTTATTTTTCGCGGTGCCCAATCATTTAGGCTATTTATTTTATTTTTACTCGTTGCTTTTTATTGCGAGTTGCCCAATCATTTCAGCTATTTTGCATGCATACATTTTTACTTGCTGCTTTTTATTACAAGTTGCCCTATCATTTTGGCTATTTCGTATGCATGTGCGGCCTATTGGATTTTCGCTGTAAACCGATTTCGGCATCAGCACCGCTACAACTGGGATATTACCAGGAGCGAATCATCATTTGCCTCTGTCGATGTCGAACAAAGGTGGCTTAGCGACCAGGGTTAAGGTCCTGTCGACTAAGGCTTTTGACTTCATGAGCCGTAAGGGTTTCACGAAGTTATTTCTCCCTACAAGTCATGAGGATCTCGTAGGGGTATTTTCTCCTTAGGACTCGTGAGGATTCCTAAGTGTTTGTTTCCTCTGTAAGTCGTAAGGATCCTACAGGAGGGTTTTCTCCTCATAAATCGAGAGGATTTACAAGGGTTGTTTACCATGCGAACATATCCCCAGTCATGGATGGGACTTGGTTAGGGAAATGTTTTATTCGCGTCCGTGGATTGTATACAAGGGCTAGTATTGAGCCATTTGTAGGGCAGTATCGAAGGTTGTGGGGGTTTCTTAAGCACAGGTTTAGGTCTCTGTAACTTAAGACTTTCAAATCTTATGAGCCGTGAGGGTCCCATAAGAGAGTTCTCCTTACGAGTCGTGAGGATCTCGCAAGTGTATTTTCTCCCTAGGAATCGTGAGGATCCCTAAGTGTGTTGCTCCCTTGTGAGTCGTAAGGATCTCACGCAGGTGGTTTCTCCTTATAAGGTCGAGAGGATCTTATAAGTGTCTTTTAACGAGGTTGAGCCCTTTCGGGTTTTCACAAACACTTGCCGGTAGTCCTGCTGTTTTTACTCACGGAGCCCTTTCGGGTTTTCATCCGTGCCCATTTTGCTTATGGACATACCGTTTTTTTTTATTCTTTTTATTTTCTTTTTCTCTTTTTTTTACGAGGTCGCGCCCTTTCGGGTTTTCACGAACACTCGCCGGTAGCCCTGCTGTTTTTACTCGCGGAGCCCTTTCGGGTTTTCATCCGTGCCCTTTTTGCTTATGGACATACCGTTTTTTTTATTTTTTTTATTTTTATATGTTTTTTTTATCTCGTCAGCCTAAAGATGCTGCGGTAGTAGTTTAAAGACGTTTCGGTCTGCTATTAGTTTAAGGACATTTCTGTCCGACGTTTGAGAAGGCTGGCTACTGCTGATAGAGTTTGAGCTTAGGAAGATAGCGAGCGGACATAGTCGTCGTCATCTTCCATTGACCTAGGCCGTGGCTCATTAAGCATAGTATTTCTTTAGGAAGCGACCGTTTATTGGCCTGAAAGGCCTTTTACCGTGCATGTCCATGAGTAGATAGGCCCCACCCTGGTAGACCTTATCTATGATGTATGGGCCTTCATAGTTTGGCTCGAATTTTCCTCGCTTGGCGCGATTGGGGATCATAGGCCTTTTGACCACTAACACAAGTTCTCCTTGGCGGAATGTCCTCGGCCGGGTCAATCTTTCATATGAACGCGTCATCTTTGCTTTATAAGCTTCCAGATTTTGCTGTGCTATGAGCCGGGTTTCATCAAGGGCGTCAAGCTCCTCAAGCCGAAGGTGAGCATTTTCTTCGTCCGTTAGCTCGTAGTGGACTGCCACTCGTAGAGAGGGTAACTCTATCTCGAGGGGGAGTATTGCTTCTGTACCGAACACCAACGCGTACGGTGTTGTGTTCGTGGCCGTCTTGAACGTAGTTCGATATGCCCAAAGAGCTTCTTGCAGTCTTTCATGCCAGTCTTTCTTATTTCGGGACACCGTTTTCTTTATGATCTTTGTCAAGGTCTTGTTGAAGGCTTCAGCTAGACCATTAGCTCGCGGATTGAAAACTGAAGAATATCTCCAGTCTATATTGTGCTGCTGTGCAAAGCGACTGACCTTGTGGCTTCTGTAAGCTGGCCCGTTATCGGAGATGATCCGTCGCGAAGTTCCAAACCGATATATGACGTGCGTCTTGAAGAAATGGAGGATATTTTCCGTCTTCACTTCTCTTAACGGTATTGCTTCTGCCCATTTAGAGAAGTAGTCAGTCGTTGCTAGGATGAAACGATGTCCTCTAGACGATGCTGGTTCGATGGGGTCGACTATATCAGTCCCCCACATTTCGAATGGCCAGCTAGCCACCGTTGGATGTAGTGGATTTGGATGCTGGTGGATGAAGTCCCCATGAATTTGGCATGAGTGGCATTGCTTCGCATATTCGAGGCAGTATTGAATCATCGTGGGCCAGTAGTAGCCCATCCGTTTTATCTTTAACTTCATCTTTGGGCCTGCTTGGTGAGAACCGCAGAGTCCGTCGTGAACTTCCTGGACGACCCTTTTCGCTTCGTCAGGTCCTAAGCATCTCAGCCACAAAGAATCAAATGACCTCTTGTACAGAGTATCGTTGACGAAGGCGAAAGACAGAGCTCGTTTCATGAGTTGATGTCTTGTGGATGCTTCTTCAGGCATTCGGTGGGACTTGAAGTAATCTATGAAGACTTCTCTCCAATCCTCGGCATTTTTCCAATCTTTTACATGCAGGGTCGTCTGCTCGCTCGCTCCCTTTTCTTCGGATGATTCCGGAGATATTTCTGCTGGGGCAAGCACTCGACGGCTTTGTACCACGATTCTAACGTCATCGAGGTTCTCGTCAGCCAATTCTTTAGCAAGTTTGGCCAATGTGTCTGCTTTGCTGTTTTCCGCGCGCGGTACGTTCTCCAAAGTATAAGAGGGAATTTGGGTCAACAATTGTTGCACCTTTTCGCCGTACTTTACCAATTCTGGCTTGCACATTTGGTAGTCGCCGTTTACTTGACTAACGACCAGTTGAAAATCTCCGTATATGAGGAGGTTTTCAATTCCCATGTCAATGGCGATCTCGAGGCCTGCTATCAGAGCTTCGTATTCGGCTTCGTTATTTGTCCTCGGCTCTGTTAGGGAGAACGCGTAGCGCATTATCCCTCCTTGTGGAGCTATAAAGATAAGTCCTATCCCCGATTTAATTATAGGGTTACTTTGTTTGTGCTTCTTCACGGAGGATGGTCCATCGAAATAAAGCTCCCATCGGGTATTATCACCGTCGATCGCATCAAACGCATGTTTGTCTAGAAGATCGCAATTCAGAGGAGAATCGGCGGGTATCGGATGCTCAGCGAAGAAGTCGGCAATGGCCTGGCCTTTCACTGCCTTGAGAGGTTGATAGGTTATCGAGAACTCCATTAAGAGCAGGGCCCATTTAGCGAGTCGTCCCGTCAATATGGCCTTTGACATCAAGTATTTAAGGGGGTCCACCTTTGAAATGAGACGGACTTCATGCGCCAACGCATAGTGCCTAAGCTTTGTTATCGCAAAGATCAACGCCAGGCAGTGTTTTTCAATGGGGGAGTAGTTGCTTTCTGCCCCCAGCAGAACTCGACTTAAGTAGTAGAGTGCTCTCTCTTTCCCTTGATCATTCCCTTGTGCCCATAATGCGCCTAAGGAACCTTCGAGGGCGGTTGTATAAAGAATGAGGGGTTTTCCCTTAACCGGAGCAGCCAACACCGGCGGGTTCTGCAGGTATTGCTTGATCTCGTTTAGTGCGCTTTGGCATTTTTGGTCCCAGACGAACGGGGTTCCCTTCTTCATCAGGTGGCTGTAAGGACGGCACTTTCCTGAATGGTTGGCTATAAATCGCCGTATTTACGCGAGCTTCCCTTGGAGAGACCGCAGCTGTTTGAGATTCCTTGGCGGAGGCATTTCCATGATCGCCTTGATCTTAGACGGATCTATTTCAATACCTCGGTGTCAAACAATGAATCCTAGGAATTTGCCTGAGGAAACTCCAAATGCACACTTGAGCGGGTTCATTTTCAAGTTGTATTGTAGAAGGCGTTGAATACAGTCTTCAAATGCTCGAGATGTTCATCGTATGATTTGCTTTTAACCACGAGATCGTCGATATAGCATTCAACGATTTCGTGTATGAGGTCATCGAAGATCTTCGTCATGGCCCTTTGGTAGGTGGCACCGGCGTTCTTTAAACCGAAGAGCATCACCTTGTAACAAAATATTCCCAAAGGGGTCCTGAAGGCTGTGTGCTTCTGGTCTTCTGGATGTATTTTTATCTGGTTATACCCCGATGAGCCGTCCATGAAGGAGAAAACCTCATGAGTGGATGTATTGTCTATCATTAGTTCGGTGACTGGCACTGGGAAATCGTCCTTCGGCAGGCTTTATTGAGATCCCGGAAATCCACGCATATGCGCACTGTCCCGTTTTTCTTCATCACCGGGACGATGTTGGCGATCCATTCAGGGTATTGAATTTCTTGGATGAAGCCAGAGTCGATCAGCTTCTTGACCTCAGCATTGATACTCATTTCAAGCTCGAGCCGCATTCTTCTCGGCGCCTGTTTGACTGGCTTGATGTCCGGAGATATCGCCAATCTGTGTACAGCAATTTCTGGGTCTAGTCCTTGTAAGTGCACGGCGGCGCCCCGGGCGTCAATCCGACGGCCAAATGCGGAAACGGTGATAAACTTTAATTTTGCGGACTTAGCAAACCGACACCACCGCGCACTAAACCCCGGATCGTGCCATTAAACTAGGTCTAGCAAAGTACAAGAAGGGGAAGAGATATACCGAATGATCCGTGTCCTTCGGTCTTCGTCTCCACTCCGATCTCCTGCGGAATCTCCGTCACCTCCTCGCTCGTCGGAAAAGGGCACCACGTAGCCGGAATCTTTTACGGGCTCCCGCCTCTTGACCGAGGCAACTCAGGCGCGAAGTTGGCTAGCCGACGCGTCCAAGACTTGCTATAGAAATAGTGTAGTGGCTTTGTCTCTTTGGGGTTATCAAGAAGTTGCCATGGATGTGGAGGTGAGAAAAAGAATGAGCTTTGGAAAAATGGAGCTTGCAATTCTTTTGCAAGAGAAATAGATGATGATATTTTCCACTCATATGAACCTCTCTCTCTCCCTCTAAGCAAGTGGCCGGCCTCCCTCATATTGATGGAGATTGGAGAGAGAAAAATGGCATCCATCATTATTTATCAAGCAAGAGGAGAAAAATGGAAAATGATAAACAAAAGAAAATCATCAAATCAATTTCCAATCCATTTCTAATCTCATAATGGCTAAGGAATGACCATAAAAGAATCTCATGATGAAAGGAACACTCATGCAAGAAACCCCTCCACAAATTGTTATTTGCACAATTGCAAATAACACCCTCCAACAGAAAGTCCGGCCGTGAAGGAATAAAAGAAAACCGGCCGGAACGGAATGCAAACTGGCAACTTCAGAAAACCGATCCCGTAATAAATTACAGGAAAACCCCACTACTGCAAATACATGCCCGCATTTATATTCCCACTGAACACAAATGCAAAGAGACAAAACTACACTATCTAATACTAGGATCCGGCTTAAACCAAAGCCGGCTAGTAAAAACCGTCCGATCATGATCCATGCAATACCGCACGTATCTGATCGAACCCTGCCATATCTCCATACGGCCTCTACAGCGTTTCGCCCGAAAGCTTGAGTAACTGAAAGTGTGGTGGACTCTAAAGACTCGTCAATACTATGGCTGTGGATTTAACCACTAGCACGTCAGAGGTATAAGCCAATACGTGACGGGCCACCAGCTATTGACTAAAAGGGACGTCGATGAGCGAACTCATCCTGACACCCTACTGAGCCTGTCAGTGACAATATCCGTACAGTCCGGTCCGTTCGTCTATGAGCATCGCATGGCGGGCCTAGGGGGTTGGTAAAAGTCAGACCCCCAAAAGCGGTACAAGTCGTGTCGGAGTGTAGCCTAGAACACCCTGAGATACTACTGGAATACCTACCAGCAAATCTCCTGCCTTGGCCAAGGTCTTCGTGTAATGGCTCTCCTAGACACAGCGCGACCTCACCCCCAATACCGGGAGAGACGAACCCCTGAAGATCCGCTCACTGCCTCCATGTGGCTCGGGACTGTACCCAACTAAAACCTGTTTGCACGACTCCTTTGAGCCGTGGTAGGGTAGTAATCAAAGCACAGTGGGAACTCACACGAGACAAATGACGATCCCCAGGTCGATGAACTAACCTGTATACATGTCACCTGGGAACTGCTATCTGACGTCAGGTATAAGACCAACTAGCATGTTCCCGGCGAGTCCTGTCCGGTGTACTCATAACCCAATGAGCACCTGTATACATCTTAGGTGAACCAACTGACATAACCCAATGAGCACCTGTATACATCTTAGGTGAACCAACTGACACCAGTGGCTTGTGAGACCGGCCACCGCCCCTCGTCGGGGTCTCGACTGTATACACTAGTCTACTCTGGAGAATCGATGCCCTGTCTCGAAACTCCCACGACTAGGGACCTTTTAAGGATGTACTTATAGACTACCAGCTCCCACGTATATGATCGCCCTCATACTGCCGGTAGTCAAGCAAGAATCCTAGGGGCTCTATCAACGTGCAATAGTGACCTGTCATGTCACCTAAAGCAGTACACGATGATAAAGGTAAACCAGATAGCATACTATCATCTCGAGTAAGACTGTCCTACCGGGATAGGTCCTCCCCTCAATCATTGCAATCACGTGCCTGTGATCCAATAATTGACTCTGAGGGCACTATCTCCAACAATCTCCCACTTGCACTCGAGGCTAATTATTGCGATGTCGCATACTCACATCCCGTGTGATACCGAACACCCAACTCCTTTACTAGTCAGTCTCACAAAGCTCGTTTGCGAGACTATTGCGTTCGAGGAATAGCCTCAGTGAGTGGATCCGCTCTGGTGTTTCTTTCTATGTCTCTCTATATCTCATGTTCGCAGAGAAAGCCATCTCCCGAAATGAGCAATACCTGTCTTAGAATGTCTGGATGTCTGATGGGACCTAGCTCATAAATGAACTCCAAATCCAAACTTCTTAGACTGTATCGTCAACTGAACTTAATCAGTATCCTGCGCCATGCCACCCTCAGTATTGCCTTGGACCACCTGTCCGAAATACTGCCCCTCGTCAGAAGGAAAACTATAACTCTGACAACCTCCTTGTCGTCCATGTCACCTTGGAAGCCTGGAATGATAACTGTTTCCCGAATGGGGCTTTCGTTATCATATCCCTAGAACATCCACTTATGTTCTAAAACTGCTTCCGACTGTTTCTCCAGGATTGGATCAATGTCAACTTATTGCATCTAGTGCAAGAACAACATCTGGTGTGGTACTTGACATCTCATGATTGACTCAATTGCCTAAGCAAGTGATCTGCCAATCATGCACATCCCTCTCTACTTTAGTCTATAAGACACCTTTAGAGAGGGTGACTCCATCACCTGCAGGTACACTACCGTGCCAGGAGTCGTCCATTCTAAATACTCTTAGAATGCTGTTAAAGTACCCTGATTGGGAAACCACCCAAATCTAGATCTAAAACCATAGATCTAGTAACCAGTATGTCAGATATCATGTCCAAGTCCTTTGTGGAGAAACCACTGTGTGACGACCAAAGTATAACCGATCGTAGTATAGGAATATCACTTCCTACTACCTTCTCAACAGATCCATCCCCTATTCTGATGACGTCAAACCCATGACTGTCACATCAGAAATAGATGATCTATCTCCGCTACATCTGCTTTAGTCTATAAATAGACATAAGCCTGATGTCCACCAATGCTTCCGCTGCTCCCACTGACTATGACAACCCTCTGGCAGAGTCATATAGACATGCACTTCTAAAGCTAGTTTAGAACGACGCTATATTCATCCTCCTGCCGGGTCTCGTAGCCTGGAACAACAACAATGGCAAGTGTGGGTAAACAAGAACTTCCCTGTCACCGTCCTTGAGGCTACCGGAGTACCTCTCGGGTGCTTGAAGTTACCCACCTTATCTGCGGAGTGGCCATTGGAATGTCAAATCAGATTGAATCTTTAGGTTCCTTATCAAATCTTCAGTAATCGTTTGCGGTTCTGGAATGACTTCCAGTTCTACCATGCTCCCACTACTGTTTTTTTTGAAAAAATCCATTTTTAATAAAACTGTGGCGAGTCTAGAACAATATTTCTATTGATCTGCCAGATGGTAGAAAGTCAACCCTCGTCATAGCCTGGGTCAACCCACAAACTGCCATTACAGAAACGTGCCTCGAGTTGTCCAGTGTCTGGTTTTAATCATAAGCCGGACAACTCCCCGTACCTTAACATCGTTAAGATATGAACTGTTCTATATCCAATATAGAACCAGAGGCACTGATTTAATTTAACGAGATTCAAATCATGCAGCTGTCTCCAGTGCATGTCAACTAAATGGAGAGAGGCCGATCAGCGTTACTCAACTTAGGAATGCTTCCAATTATGAGTAACCTGAAAGAGAAGCAATTTCTCTTTATCATTACTATCAACTGAATACCATACACAAGTATCTACATCTTCGATCACTTTGAAGAATCCCGATACTTGCTACACCTGGTTCTCTACTCTATTCAAATACCTATAAGTCCTCAAAACTTAGACCCTGTGTTTCTACGAAACACATGTCTAAGAACTAGAGAAGTTAAAAGTAAACAGAATATAGTAAGAGGACCAACCCCTCTGTCCTAATGGACACTGGACAACATACAATACTCTGTATAAGTCCGCTGAGTCTAACAACTCTTTCACTGTGTGTCGTAGGTTGAAAACTGTACTTATGGTTAAGAAGAATTACACCGCTGTTTAATGCTCCTTACCTAACCATCCACTGATATAGGTAAATGTCATCGACATAATATCAAAAGGTATATCTCACTCTATGAAAATAGACGTACAGATATATCAATTTGAAATTGGTGCAAAACAGCGGATATTCAAAACCAAATATTTGCCGACCGGCAAACAGGCCAGATGATCCCCTCAAATATCACCGATTACAACGAATCCCGATATAATGAGGATGATCACCCAATTCCCAATAACTTACTCCCACTCATCATCTGTAAAACTATACAGATGTGAGAATCAAACCTGGTAAATACATACCCTGGAGCAAGTGTCTAATCGGGAAATCAGTTTTCTTTTAACAGTACACAGTTGAACTGAAACATTGAAATGTTTCGATGGGGTATCCTGGTATTCCTAGTAATGCCTCTTCCATTATCCAGATTCACGACTGTAACCTTATAATTCTTTGCCACCTCTCCAAATCCCTTTATATGTCTTTAGTCATTACCTTCTGTACACCCCTTTAGGCCAAATGGTTTTCTTCATTCCCTACCGTTCGGCACCAGCCTATGGTTTGGAAGAAGACTATCCAATAAGCATAAAGGGTGTACTGTTCTAATCCTAGGAGCACTCGCAACACGAGAGAAGGTGAAGATAAAAGACAACCGAATAAACCTTATTCCTATTTCTCCTGGATCAGAATCCATCCCCGAACTGGAACAAGTTCCTTTCGAGTTCGTATATAACCATACGATGGAGTATCCAATAAACTGTGGATCTTCGTAGTGATACGGAGTGCCCTGGAGAAATACAAAGGTGATTTAGGATTGGCGAAGAAATACTTGGTTTGGTCGTGAATATCAGTCGCAATTTACTTTGCCCGCTTACTAATCCCTTGCTTTGTCTGAACTTAATACCTTCTGTACACCGTTTAGGCTAATTGGTTTTCTTCATTCCCTACCGGTCGGCACCAGCCTAAGGTTTGGAAGAAGACTATCCAATTTGCATAATAGGTGTACTACCCCTAAACCAAGGAGTACTCGCAACCTGAGAGGAGGTAGAAGGAAAAGACAACTGAATAGTCCTATTCGTTTTCTCCAGAACCGGAAACCATCCTCGAAGTCCTTCGAGTTCGTATATAACCATACGATGGTTTTGTCCAATGGAAGTGGACGTTCGTAGTAATACGGGGTGTCATGGAGAAGAGGGTAAAAGTAGGAGTGGGAATGAGTTTAGCGACTCTGACAATCCAAAAGCCAGTGTTAAGAAGGTTCGGTCAACTTGGTCACTGAGTCATAGTTTTAGGGTCGGGTCAATGGTCGCTGCCAAAGAGAGAGAGAAAAGAAACACTCAGCGTGCACTCTAACCAAGATCAGAATGGTTATCACTTTTTCTAATCAGGAAACCTCCCACTGTACCTCAAATTCTCCTCCAAACCTGAAAGAAGAATTAGTCGGGGTCACCCGAGGAGTAAACCAACTCATCAGTGGGAATCGGGATCCAACTATCATCGCATGACAACGTGACAGAATCCGCTCACGGTATCACACTCCAGAAGGTATGCGCATATCTGGCAAGTTTCAGTTCTTTTGAAACTCCCGATGTGGATTTTTGCCCCATGCTCTTATGACCTTGACTAAGGCCAACAAATCATAAGTCACATGTCAAGTTCTACCCGTCATTGTCCAGGTTGATTTGAACCCTCCCGTACAAGCCCTTGACTAAGGCCAACAAGGCTATATGACTGTCCTAAACCAACGCATCTATCTATGCAGCATATGAATACCCAATAGCTACCAAACACTGTGCCTTGACTAAGGCCAACAAACACAGCTTGAATACTATTGACTACCCATATGAAACGACGGAGGGCTACGAATGGTTTCTGGCGAAAACCTTTAACGTAGTGAACTTGATATCGTTGAAGGAACGGATAGCTTTTTAGAAAATATAGTGACGAAAACTTTTACTAAAGAGGTCACTCCCGGTGAAGGGATCTCGGCTCTTTCCCCGTAGAATGGGGTGCAGGATATTCCAAATGAATACCACGATGCAAAGTAAAAGTAATCGGCTATAGTGAAGTTAATGCCCTGACGCAAACTTCTGTCCAAGGGGTCACTCCCGGTGAAGGGATCTCGGCCCTTGCCTCGTCGACTGAGGAGCAGGATATTCCAATTGAATACCACGATGCAAAACAAAAGTGAACGTCCTTGCAATAACAGCTTTTTGAAAAGTGTTCCAACAACATCAGAATAGGTTTGTTTATCTTGCATTGATCCGAATCAACGCAGTCCCATCAATTGATCACACCACAAAGAACGAAAATATACTGACGTACGTATATGCCATCCGCATTCGCCACTGGGTCCCGTCATCACCCGTTAGGTTAGCTAACTAACGGCAGAGCGGGGACTGGACTAGCGCGGATGTAAAACATATACAACATCTACTAATATATATATACCAATATATTATATTTTGCTCAAGGCGTGAAAAGAATGCAACAGCATAGAAATGTATAGCAACACAGATCAATACAGATATCTGGGATCCCCGGGTTTCATAGAGCCGCTGCTGAAACCCGACGTTCCCCTGGTCGTGTGGATAGCCTGCGCAATGAAAACCTAGACCCCTACGGGCGCGGCAAGTTACCCGCCAAAACCTGAAGCGAGGCAGCCCCCTTCAGCAACGTGAATGGACCACCCAGCACTTCACGGAATCCGGTAACTTGGGCACCCCTCCTGGGTCAGCCTGTACCCCCTACGAGTGCGGCGAATAGCCCGCCAATCCCAGAGTGAAGCCCCCTCCGTCTCAATGCCATGAGATGCGGGCCCGTTGCCCTCTAGAACCCGGCTATCCGTGCACCCCTCCGCGGGGTAATCCTAGTACAGAAAGTAAAATATACATACAACGGGTACATCGACCGCAACCTGGTCGTGCCCCAAAAGAATAATACAAACAAGCAGTGACGGCAGTCCACATGTCGGACGCTCGCCCCGCAATATCAAATGTACTTATAAAACAGAACTGTACTAACATTGCAACCGGGCTATCCCCCACGACCGATCCGCAACAACACAGTACAATCACAGAACATCAACGTGAATGTCACGTTCGCAAATCCGTCTAACCGGGCTATAGCAGTTAGACAGGATTTACCGATCAAGTGACATTCACGGTCGCAGATATAAAGTAAATACTGTGAACTGGCATGTTTAAAATATCCGATCGAACAAATTTATCAAAGTGGGCCCCAAGGAGTACTGTAGCACTTACAGAAAAACTGGGCCCAAAATAAATATCCCAAAACCCCTATTTTTAAATCAAAAGCCTACTGGGAAATTTTGGTTCAACGATTCCCTTTCACCACCGCGGAACCGCGGCCAAACCAGGGGTTTGGCCGCGTTTCCGCGCTCTATGTAGGGAATCACTGAACCGTATTTTCCCAGAATTCTTAGAATTTCTTGTACATGCCTCTGCAACAACCTGAAAAATTTTAGGAGCTCAAAAAATTTCAACAGAGAACACATGTGCACAAAAATACGGTTTTTGGGGATTTTGTTCGATCGTGTTCTAAACGCGCTAGAGCAAGCTAGGGTAGGTTAATGGCGTGGCTCTGATACCAATGTAAGTGCACGGCGGCGCCCCGGGCGTCAATCCGACGGCCAAATGCGGAAACGGTGATAAACTTTAATTTTGCGGACTTAGCAAACCGGCACCACCGCGCACTAAACCCCGGATCGTGCCATTAAACTAGGTCTAGCAAAGTACAAGAAGGGGAAGAGATATACCGAATGATCCGTGTCCTTCGGTCTTCGTCTCCACTCCGATCTCCTGCGGAATCTCCGTCACCTCCTCGCTCGTCGGAAAAGGGCACCACGTAGCCGGAATCTTTTACGGGCTCCCGCCTCTTGACCGAGGCAACTCTGGCGCGAAGTTGGCTAGCCGACGCGTCCAAGACTTGGTATAGAAATAGTGTAGTGGCTTTGTCTCTTTGGGGTTATCAAGAAGTTTCCATGGATGTGGAGGTGAGAAAAAGAATGAGCTTTGGAAAAATGGAGCTTGCAATTCTTTTGCAAGAGAAATAGATGATGATATTTTCCACTCATATGAACCTCTCTCTCTCCCTCTAAGCAAGTGGCCGGCCTCCCTCATATTGGTGGAGATTGGAGAGAGAAAAATGGCATCCATCATTATTTATCAAGCAAGAGGAGAAAAATGGAAAATGATAAACAAAAGAAAATCATCAAATCAATTTCCAATCCATTTCTAATCTCATAATGGCAAAGGAATGACCATAAAAGAATCTCATGATGAAAGGAACACTCATGCAAGAAACCCCTCCATAAATTGTTATTTGCACAATTGCAAATAACACCCTCCAACAGAAAGTCCGGCCGTGAAGGAATAAAAGAAAACCGGCCGGAACGGAATGCAAACTGGCAACTTCAGAAAACCGATCCCGTAATAAATTACAGGAAAACCCCACTACTGCAAATACATGCCCGCATTTGTATTCCCACTGAACACAAATGCAAAGAGACAAAACTACACTATCTAATACTAGGATCCGGCTTAAACCAAAGCCGGCTAGTAAAAACCGTCCGATCATGATCCATGCAATACCGCACGTATCTGATCGAACCCTGCCATATCTCCATACGGCCTCTACAGCGTTTCGCCCGAAAGCTTGAGTAACTGAAAGTGTGGTGGACTCTAAAGACTCGTCAATACTATGGCTGTGGATTTAACCACTAGCACGTCAGAGGTATAAGCCAATACGTGACGGGCCACCAGCTATTGACTAAAAGGGACGTCGATGAGCGAACTCATCCTGACACCCTACTGAGCCTGTCAGTGACAATATCCGTACAGTCCGGTCCGTTCGTCTATGAGCATCGCATGGCGGGCCTAGGGGGTTGGTAAAAGTCAGACCCCCAAAAGCGGTACAAGTCGTGTCGGAGTGTAGCCCAGAACACCCTGAGATACTACTGGAATACCTACCAGCAAATCTCCTGCCTTGGCCAAGGTCTTCGTGTAATGGCTCTCCTATACACAGCGCGACCTCACCCCCAATACCGGGAGAGACGAACCCCTGAAGATCCGCTCACTGCCTCCATGTGGCTCGGGACTGTACCCAACTAAAACCTGTTTGCACGACTCCTTTGAGCCGTGGTAGGGTAGTAATCAAAGCACAGTGGGAACTCACACGAGACAAATGACGATCCCCAGGTCGATGAACTAACCTGTATACATGTCACCTGGGAACTGCTATCTGACGTCAGGTATAAGACCAACTAGCATGTTCCTGGCGAGTCCTGTCCGGTGTACTCATAACCCAATGAGCACCTGTATACATCTTAGGTGAACCAACTGACACCAGTGGCTTGTGAGACCGGCCACCGCCCCTCGTCGGGGTCTCGACTGTATACACTAGTCTACTCTGGAGAATCGATGCCCTGTCTCGAAACTCCCACGACTAGGGACCTTTTAAGGATGTGCTTATAGACTACCAGCTCCCACGTATATGATCGCCCTCATACTGCCGGTAGTCAAGCAAGAATCCTAGGGGCTCTATCAACGTGCAATAGCGACCTGTCATGTCACCTAAAGCAGTACACGATGATAAAGGTAAACCAGATAGCATACTATCATCTCGAGTAAGACTGTCCTACCGGGATAGGTCCTCCCCTCAATCATTGCAATCACGTGCCTGTGATCCAATAATTGACTCTGAGGGCACTATCTCCAACAGTCCCGGCATTTCGGAATAGTTCCACGCGAAGCAATCTCTATGCTGTAGAAGCACGTCCTTTAACGCAGCTACCCTTTCTTCAGATAGTAGCTCGCTGATGAATGTCGGTCGTGGATCGTTTGCCGTCCCCAACTCAATTTTCTTGAGGTTATCTGCAGTGGTATGGATTCCGTCTTCCAGCTCTTTTGGCGCTGGTGGGAATTCTGAGATTATCTCTTCGTTACTGTTTTCAAAGCACCAGGGAAGGTCATCCATGTTCTCGGGCTCTTCCCTTGATATCATTATCACGTGACAAGTACGAATTCGCTTCCAATCCCAATGCGGAACTGGTTCTTCTTTCGTGGCCTTGGGCTCGTGCTTTTGTGGTGGTGCTACCCTCCAGTTGTTGGACAGGGCGAACTTGCCAAGCTGATACTGATCTTCGACCCAATTCTTGAAGGTGAAGTAGCCCTCGAGAGGGTACCCTATCACTCGATGGTAAGAGCAATAGTTCGAGTGTGAGACTTCGCCCGCTCGTCCGGGATGTTTAGACTCCGGCAATGTAAGCATTTGATGTTTTAGAGCAAGGTCAAGTATCTTCTTCGTCTTATCCCGAGGAAACGAGTACGCTCGACCCATTTTCTTCATGAGGGATAGATCAATGACGCTCGACTCCCGTTTGCATGGCTTCTTAGCCCTGCTTTGTTGTTATTGAGCGCCTTTTTGGCCTTTCGACTTACTTCTGCTTTTGCGCCGAGCCTTCTTTATAACAGGTTGACACGGAGCGGCCTTTTCATCTTTCACGGCCTGTTGGAGAAGGCGTTGCGTCTTGGCTTTCTCATAGATGACCATTTCGCGGTTATGATCGTCTCAGAATTTTTGACCCGCTTCCCTTATAAGCTTGTCCATTTGCTCTTCGAACGACGGACTGGGCACTTTTGCATCTGGAACTTTCATTGTCTCAGGATTAGCGTCCTCCCATTGAGCATCCGCTTCCTCATCGAAGTCATACACGACGTAACAGCCGGGTAGTAACTCTCGTTTCTTTGACCGGACGTATCCAAGCCCAATTGTTTCCATTCTCCCATTAGGCAGTTTGCGTTGAGTCCCGGGAACGTTCCAGACTTTGTCATAGATTTTGGCTTTCTGAACGGTCTGCTTGAAGGATATCCCCTGGCGTTTCAGCAGCTTTTTCAAACCCTCTGTATAATATCTGGGAAGACGGATAGGCTGAAGCCTGTCGAGCGTAGGATCCGCGCCATGCCAGATTTCTTTTTCTACCTTGGTTTCTTCAGAGCGGTAGAACAGAATTGCTTTCTCGCTTTCTCGCTCGGGAGGGATATAGAATGTCCGCAACTCTTCTACATTGTAAATATTAAGTGCATCCGGTTCTTTATGGTGTTTAAGAGGCACTATGGCGACTTGTAGACTTTGCTCTTCATCAGCGGACGTTCGTATGGAAGGTCGAGCAGAGAATACAACACGGATCTCATCTTCCGAGTCGCTACCAAAGATCAACGTAGGAGCGGACAATCCTGGCTGTTTCCTGATTTTAAATCAGGAAAGCCTACGGAAGAGGCTTCAGGAAAGGGTCACGTGACCAGCAGTCACGTGTTGGCACACGACATCTAAAAGCATCGGCAAGGCAGATTCAGTTCCTGACTACATCAAAGAAATGGGCTTCAGAAAGGGTCACGTGCTCCCACGTGACCAGGGTCACGTGTTGGCACGTGACATTTAAAAGCGGCTTCAAAGGCATATCAGTTCCCTGATCAAATCAAGAAAAAAGCCCCAGACGAGGGTCACGTGCTCACACGTGACCGGGGGTCACGTGGTGGCACGTGACGGCTGAGCAGCGGAAGAAGGCAGAGCGCAAAAAGAAGAAGAGGGCTCGTTCCAAGGAGGTCACGTGCCCACACGTGACCAAGGGTCACGTGGCCACACGTGACCGGATTTCAAAGCCTATGTTTTAACAGAATCAAATTCTGAGAAGAGATCACTCAAATCTTTCTAAAGGAAAAAGATTATTTGGAACCAATCGGATTAAAGATTTAAAGGTGATTAAATATCATCTATCTATGGAAAAATCTTGAACTTGGAAAGATTTCCCCTTAAAATCTAACCGAAACAACAGAGGAATATCTTTGGATCTAAAATCCAATGGTGAATAAAATTCACCTAATAATCCAAAGGTCCAAACGAATGGTGAATACAAATTAAATCTCTCAAGGAAAGATTCATCAAAACTAAATGATTCTGCTGCTTCTCCTATAAATTGGAGCCAAGAGACACACAAAAAAAGATATATGCAGAGGGAGAAAAAGAGAGAGAGCCTTGATACTTTGGAGGAATTTGGATCTTCTCCAAAAGAAAACCCTAGGTAAGAAAAGGAAGGCTTTTTGAAAAGAAAAGAGAATTTAATTCTCAACAGAGTTTAACTCTGATATTAAACAGAAGAACATAGTTCTCTCTTTAGTGGAGGATCTGTAAAGTGCACATCTCCCCTTGAATTGAGAATTTAATTCTCATTGGGTTGAGATCCTGCCATACAGATCCAAAGCATAGAGAGGGAATGAAAGCTTGAGAATTTAATTCTCACAGAACTGCAGGAATTTAATTCCTTTAAAATAAAATTAGGGTTTAACCTTATGTTATGGGAATTTAATCAGGGTCTAACCCTAATTAAGAACTTAGTTCTGTCAAAATAACAGGAATTTAATTCCCTTAAGAAAGAAAAAATGGGGGTTTCACCCTATGACAGAATCTCATTCCTCAGAATAATTCTCTAAAAGAGAATGGGAACTTAATTCCTTAAAGCTGTTATTAGGGTTTAATTCTATGATAAAATGCAGTTCTTCACATATATGAGGAATTTAATTCCTACAGAAAATTCAGAGTTTAACTCTAATATAAATCTTCAGAGGGAAATAGGAATTTAATTCCTCTTAAATTTATCGTTAGGGTTCAACCCTACGAAGAATTTAATTCTTAAAAGGGGGATTAACAGATCTTCTAAAAAACATACAAAGAGGCAGGGTCACGTGTCACCACGTGACCCCCGAAAAGATCCACAGAAAAGGCCCTTTGAGGCAGTGCCTCACGTGACCCACGTGACCCTTGGCAGAGGCTTTAACATACAAGCATTTAAATGCCCGTCACGTGATGGCACGTGATGCTCCAAAAGATGCGATATTCTCAGCAGAACAAATGAAGGGAGGGCGCCCTCACGTGCTACCACGTGACCCCTCTTGCCTTAGTGTTTAACACTAAATTGGAACCCCTGAATCCAGTGTTAAAACACTGTTTGGCCTTAGTGTTCAACACTAATCAAAGAACTTTATTTGCAGTGTTTAACGATAAATTTCTTAGTGTTTAACACTAATTTGAAGCCTCTGCTACTAATGTTTGACACTGATTTGCTCTAGTGTTTAACACTAATTTGGACCTCCTGTTGCTGGTGTTTAACACCAACTGTCTTTTAGTGTTAAAACAATAACTTGATCCCAGTGTTCAACATTGTTGAATTAACGTTAGCCCAATTGGCTAAATGGACAGAGGCAAAGCCTCTCCTTCAATGGACCAACAGGAAGCCAATATTCCAAACATGATTGGACTTAGCCCAAGATGGCCATAAGTCCTCAATTCAGACTTAACTGGGCTAATGGGCTCATAACATAATTAATTGGTCTTGATCCCAAATTGGGCCAAAGACTATTTAATCCACCCCGGATCAAGGGTACATCTCTTCACTCCTTTGATACTTGGTGTTGTAATTCCTCAACGTCTTCAAAGAGGTGACGGGTCCCGATGACCACACATTGACACGGATTGTGGGGTCCCTAAACCCATGGACTATGAGGTCCTTAACCTTGACCGGGATGTCTTAAAACTAACTACGGACTGTGGAGTCCCTAAACCCATGGACTATGAGGTCCTTAACCTTGACCGCAATGTCTTAAAACTAACATTGGACCGCAATGTCCTTAAACTACCCATGGACCGCAATGTCCTTAAACTACCTACCGACCGCAACGTCACTAAACTAAACAACAGAGCCCCCTTTTATTGCTCTCTTGTTGGATCTAAACGAGCCCGTTAAATTGATCTTAGTCTAAAAACTAGACTAACGTATCCTTAACGAACGTTTAAGTCGATCTTAGGCTCAAATGAGGCTAACGTATCCTTAAACCCAAACCCCCAAAACCAAATCTAAGATAATATGGATTTGGACTAGTCCACGCCCTACGGGCGACAACATAACTCAGTCTCCGTATACAATCCACGGGCAACAAAACACAAAACAAATACACACGACACGAAGTGACCATCTGGAGAAGGAGAAAGTTGTTACCGTAATGCGGTAGCTTAATTAACTGTAGGGGCTTGCGCCTGCAGGGAAGAGCGTCCCCACAATCAAAAACCCCTCAAGCGAAGGGGAATCTGACGAAGTCTGCTACATCGGACGCATCCGTTCAAACCTTCGATACATGGTGCCATAAATCAACTTGGCATCTTCGGAGAGGTGGACTGATAGCACCAATTAGCATCTGCCACGAATTTCAGGCAAGACGTCCAGTCGCGCCGTCCTTCGGAGGGGAACAGATTCTGGCACGCCCGGTGGGACCTTTTCCTCTTTCCACTCCACACTTCGTGTGTCGTGATTCGCGAACCAATCGCGGTTCACTAATGGTTGCCCTTGGGTTTCAAGATACTAAGACTTGGCGTCTTGCTTATTACAGAAAGCAAAGAATCGATGGCTTCTACTTGTGCGAAATGCTCCAACTGCTTGGACTGCAATTGCAACCAGCGCTCCGCCTCGCCAGGAGGTATAGCCTACGGACCCCAAGCTGCTTCGCTATTCACAATGCCTGTGGAACAGGTCACTCGAGCCACCACAGGATTGTTTTTTGGGACCATGCTCCCGCCGACAAGCTTCACCGCTCCGGTGCTGACAAAGGAAGCTCCCAAGAAGTCGGTCTTTGATCGTCTTACCCCTGCCGCGACCCCTCTCAACGGGTCGCCCAACACCAGCGCCTCGGTCTTCTCTAGATTGGGCCAAGACTCCTGTGGACCCACAATGGGGCCTACAATCCCAGAGAAGGCTGCTTCTAAGAAAGTGACCGGTCCTGCTCCTGAAGTCGTCAAGGAGGCTTCCCCTGCCAAAAAGTCGGTCTTTACAAGATTGACGGCTCCAGCTCCCGCTCCTGCTACCCAAAGGACATCGGTCTTTGACAGGCTAACACCAGCAGCGACCCCCCACCTACATAGGGGGCAAGACAAAGCCATCCTCACCGCTGAGCCAGTGCCGTCCGCTCGACACACTCGACGTCGTCACTGGCGCCGAGTAAGGAAGGCTGGGGGCAACCCCCCCTCTGGGCTAACTCCACCAGCCCCAACGGTGGAAGTTAATGCTGCCGTTCCAACTGGGAACAGCTTCAAGATGCTAAATAAAGTGCGAAGGAATTCTCCTACTGCGGTGCTAAAGAGGTCTCCTCCTCCACTAAAAAAGGTTGCGAAAATAAAGCCAGAACAGCCCCGATCCCCTCAACGGCTGTCTTCTAAAATCTATAAGGTTTGGCGGCAGGCCCGAGACTCGATGATCGATCCAAACTTCTCCCACCAGCACAAGAAGCTGAAAGTCCAACAGGAAGCCAGTCACCAGGCTAAACCACGAAAGGCTGTCTGGGTGCCCACCTCAACGGCCCCCTCAACTTCCACTGCTCATAAAAGGAGGAAGCCAGAGAAGATCCCCCAGCCTGGAACGACAGCTAAAGGCACTAACCCCAGACGCCCTAAGTCTGGAGGCATGATGGTCCATACCGTATACATGGCGTCAGGAAAAGAAGACGGCCGTGCGTCTACAGGTCATAGACCGCTTACACGGTCGGTGACCAAAGCTCAGGAGCAACAGTAAAAGCTCCAGGAAATGATGAATGCTATGGCCGCACTTACCGGACCAAAAGAAAACCCAGAAACGTCCTCGGACGAACGCCAGGAGGAAGAAACCGACGCTGAGTTCCTTCGCCGAATATTGGAGAAGAAGGACAAAGAGGCTGCTGAACAAGCGGCCAACATACAGCGTATGGGCCTTCTCTTCCAAGATATGATAGGAATGATGATCCAACAGGACCCACCCGCTGAGGATCCCCCGATCGTCCTTGAAGACGACAGGGGAGAAACGTCAAATCCACCACCGGCCCTCTCAACGGCCAAAGAGGAGACAATCTCTAAGGCTGATTTGGTCGACTATATAGCCTAGCAAATCCGGGTTCATCATGCGACTGAGGCAGCTGGTCAAGTCGTAAAAACGGGGCAGCCATATCCAAGCTGGTATGACCAAATCAAGTACCCGCCGGGTTACACAATTCCCAAGTTCCATGTTTACAAGGGGACCGGCAATCTCCACCAACATGTCGCCCAGTTCAGGGCCCTTTGCGGTAACACCGGCGGTGATGATAAACTGTTGCTTCGCCAGTTCATGGGCAGCTTATTAGAAACAGCGTTCGAATGGTATTCGGAACTCCCGAACGATTCTATCAAGACGTTCGCTGAAATGGAGTTGCTATTCACTCAGCGATTCGCAAGCGCCAGCGAACGCACTCCAATAACGGCATTGATTAACGCCAGGGTAAAACCAGGCGAAACTTGGGTTCAGTATGCTATACGCTGGCGGAATTTATGGTCGAAATGCGAGCAACGCATTGAGGAAGCGCCCGCGGTGGGCATGTTCGTGGGAACCCTAGACCCTCACGCAACTATCTCCCAGTTTATGATGTTCTTTAAGCCAACCACATTCCAGGCTTTAATCGACAAGTTGGCTCAGATCGACCAGATGGGTCATAGACCACCTCCCCCGAAGCCAGAACCTCGGAATGACAAGGGTAAAGGAAAGGCCACCTTCGTCGCGAATGCCCAGCAGCAACCCAACGCCCCAAAGCTGGCGGATCAATTGGAAGAAAGACGCCGGTATTATAATGAGAAGATGAAGCGTCCCTACTCGTTCCCACGAGACAAGACGAAACGGTTATTCGAGCTGGCAGTACGCAACAGAATTATAAACCTACCAAATCCAAGGCGATCGCCACAACCCACTGAGGTGAATAACCCTAACTATTGCCCTTACCATCAAACGGTAAGTCATCCGATTGAGGATTGCTTCGTCTTCAAAGGATGGATTGAAGATCAATACCTCCAGGGGAAGTTTGCGCTGTCCGAAAAGTGGAAGGTGAACCCACCACAGCCGCATGCTCCTAAGAAAGCAGATACACCGGGGGCAACCTGTTCCTTTATTGAGGAAGCTCCATGGGAGGTCGTGCTGTCAACTAAAACCAAAAGAATGCTGAAGGACCTTCATGCGTGCCCGGCAGTCGAATGGAAGGACCCGCTGGAACCCCAGATCATTGAAGGAATGCTGAGGCCATGCCCAACTACAAAAAGCGGTGGTGGTCGCCCAAGTATTCACGCCCAACCGTCCAAATCTTCGAAGAAAAAGAAGAAGGAATCCAAGAGGCCCGTGAAGCCTGGAGACAAGCGCACGAACTTGCAGAAGCAAATCGACGCGATGGAAGAGTACAATCAGAAGGCGCGAACTCCTGTCACGCTGCAAGAGTTCCTCAACTACATCTTTCAAGAGGAAGATGATGGAGAGAGCTCGTCGGATGAATCCGAGGGATATGTGGCGAGTTGTAACGTAATCTCCCATTCGTTTACCGACGATGAAAAAACACCTGGCACTAAGAAACTGGGGACAAAGCCTGAACCAGAGCGTGTGTGGCCAACAGATGAAATGATCGACGCCTTTCTAGACGAGATTCGTCTAAAGAGTAAAGCGGATCAGGAGCGTGAGATGGCTGCATCGGAAGGAGCCAAATGCAGGCGACTGAACGAAAGAGTTGAAGTACTCCCGCCAGATCGAAAGGCATCCGAGGCAGACAAGAAGATATTCAAGACGAGAAAAAGGTTTGCCAAAGCTATGTCAATAGGAATGAAGCTACCACCCTCGGAAGAAAACACGCTCAATGGGGCGGAGAGGCACCCTGATTATTGTGCATATCATCGGAAAATTTCACACCCCACGGAGGAGTGCGACGCCTTTAGGATATGGTGGCAAGGATATGTTTCTCATCGGCAACATTTTAAGCGCATGAAACGCAAGACTCGTCGGGAACGAAGAAGTACTGCCGACGGGCACAACAGAACCACTGGCAACTGTTACATGGTTAACGCTGGAGGGTCACAAGTTCTCACCTTTGGGAGCGACTCTGATGAAGAAATGGCTCTGGGCCCTCTCTTTAAAGAATCTGTTTTAGGGAAAGAGGAGGAACCGGAGGCCTGCGAAAACATTCAGTTGCGCAATCGCACACTCCCGGAAAAGAATCTCGGGCCCGCAAATAGAAAAGATAAGGGAAAGGAAAAGGTCACTGAGGATATCACTTTAGATGACCAAGTCATGAAAGAGCTGACTACCAAAGACCCTCCCAGGAAGGGTAAGGTGGACTACAATATCCTGGCGCACCTAAGGAAGCTACCTTCTCAACTTAGCATTCTCGATGCCCTCCTATTATCAAAAGAAGCGCGAGATTCACTAATTAAGGCGTTACGAGAACCTGAGCAATTTCAAGCCTTCCTCGCCACTGAAAGGATGAAGGATGGACTGGAGGAAGTGCATACGGCCGACATCACTTTCAGGGACGAAGACCTCCTTCTCGGGACGTGCGACCACAACTGTCCCCTATATGTCTCTGGATACTGCCATGATATCAAGATAGGCAAGATCCTAGTGGATAATGGATCCTCCGTCAATCTCCTTAACGTTCGGGTGTTAAAGAAAATCTGCATGAGTGTGCAACACCTCGCTCGTGACAAAATTACCATCTCCGGTTTCGATTCACAATCGTCACGGACTCTCGGATCTGTAATACTAACATTACGCTTCGGACTGCTCGTCACGGACATCAAATTCCATGTCATTGATGCCAAGACCTGCTACAACGCCTTGCTCGGTCGCCCTTGGTTACACGAGTACAACATCATCCCTTCTACACAACATCAGTGTATGAAGTACTTTAAGGATGGTTTCGAGTATACCGTAACGGGTAAGCTGAACCCATTTTCCATGAACGAAGTCCGCAAATACGAAGATGCGAAGTACTTTTTGCCAGATTTCGAGGATACAGAAAGGTGTCGCAAGCTAGAGAACAAAGCCGCCGCCACCATCCCTGTTTTCGGGAGCGATACCGAAGAAGAAGAAGAGATAGTTTATGTTGGGCCATCTCAACGCAACAACCCGGGGACGTCCACCCCCATGTTGGTCTTCGGAAGTGACTCGGAAGATGAGGTTAATGCCGTGTTCTCCAATCGGCCGTCAATACAAGCGCCCCCTAGCGATGATCAGAGTTTGCAAATCACAATGGTGCCGCGAGAACACTACAAGGATCTCGACACACTTCAAGCTTACAATGTGCAGGATCTGCAAACGTTTTACGTCCCTCCCAGGCAAAGGGGTGAGAAGGTAATCCTTTTCTACCGATCCTCAGAGACGAAAGTAGAGAAAGAGATCTGGTATGGCACGGATGCTACACTCGACAGGCTCCAACCCATCCGTTTACCCAGATACTACACAAATGGACTAAAGAGGCTATTGAAGCGCCAAGGAGTACCCTTAAAACAGACTGTTCGACAAGCTCGATTACAACAGGATCTGGGATGTCCATGGAACTCAACGCAAATTGCCCAACGGGAAAATGGAAACACTTGGGCTTGGATACGTGAGAGCCGGAAAACGGGAACGGGCCCACAGTAGCTACGCCATATATACCTTTGATGAAGAAGAGGACGCCCTGTCAGGAAATGCCAACCCCTCATCAAAACTAGATCCCGTGATTGAAGGGCCGAGTCCGTCGTTTGAAGAACGAATGGACAAGCTTATCAGGAAAGTGGGTCAAAAAGCTCGGGAAGACCACAACCGCGAGATGGCCATCTACGAGAAGGCCAGGACGCAACGTCTGTTTCAACAGGCTGCAAAAGACAAAGATGCTCATCCCTGTCAACCTGTTGTACGAAAGGCCCGACGCAGAGGCAGAAATAAATCAAGAAGTGGAAAAAGGAGCCGATAACAACGACGCAGGATTAGAGAGTCGTGTGATCGGGCGTTGCGTGGTCCGGATTTGTCCCTCATGAAGAAGATGAGTCGAGCGTATTCCTTCCCTCGAGACAAGACGGAGAGGTTGCTCGAGCTCGCTATAAAACATCAAATGATCGCGCTTCCAGAGTCTAGACACCCTGAGCAAGCTAACAAGGCTTCTCATCTGAGCTATTGCTCTTATCACCGAGCCATAGGACATCCTACCGAAGACTGCTTCACCTTCAAGAACTGGGTCGAGGACCAGTACCAACAGGGCAGATTCGCTTTATCCAACAGCTGGAGGGTAACGCCGTCACAAAAGCACGAACCCAAAGCCGCAAGAGCAGAACCGGATCCACCTCAGTCCTGGAAGCAGATTCGCACCTGTTACATGATTACGATATTAAAAGAAGAACCCAAGAACATGGATGACCTTCCCTGGTGCTTTGAGAACAGCAATGATGAGGTGATCTCAGAATTTCCGCCAGCTCCGAATGAACTGGAAGATGGCATACATACTATTGCAGATAACCTCAAGAAGATTGAGTTGGGATCGGCAGATGATCCGCGACCGACATTTGTCAGCGAGCTTCTATCTGAAGAAAGGGTGGCTGCGTTAAAGAACGTGCTCCAACAGCATAAAGACTGCTTCGCGTGGAACTATTCCGAGATGCCAGGATTAGATCCAGAGATTGCTGTACATAAATTAGCAATATCCCCGAATATCAAGCCAGTCAAGCAGGCGCCGAGAAGGATGCGACTCGAGCTTGAGATGAGCATCAACGCCGAAGTCAAGAAGCTGATCGATTCTAGATTTATCCAAGAAGTCCAATATCCCGACTGGATCGCCAACATCGTCCCGGTAATGAAGAAAAATGGGACGGTACGCATATGCGTGGATTTCAGGGATCTCAATAAAGCTTGCCCGAAGGACGATTTCCCAGTACCGGTAACCGAGCTAATGATAGATAACACGTCCACTCACGAGGTTTTCTCCTTTATGGACGGTTCATCAGGGTACAATCAGATAAAGATGCATCCCGAAGACCAGAAGCACACCGCTTTCTGGACCCCTTTGGGTATATTCTACTACAAGGTTATGCCCTTTGGTCTAAAGAACGCCGGCGCTACCTATCAAAGGGCCATGACAAAGATCTTCGACGATCTCATACATGACATCGTCGAGTGCTATATCGATGACCTCGTAGTGAAGAGCATGTCATACGAAGAGCATTTAAAGCATCTGGAGACTGTATTTCAACGCCTTCGGCAATATAATTTGAAGATGAATCCCCTCAAATGGGCGTTCGGAGTCTCCTCGGGTAAATTCCTGGGATTCATCATCCGACACCGAGGTATCGAAGTAGATCCATCTAAGATCAAGGCGATCATGGAAATGCCTCCGCCAAGAACCCTCAAACAGTTGCGGTCTCTCCAAGGGAAGCTCGCATACATCCGGCAATTTATCGCCAATCTTTCAGGCAAGTGCCGTCCTTACAGCCACCTGATGAAGAAGGGAACTCCATTCGTTTGGGATCACAAATGCCAAGGTGCACTAGACGAGATCAAGCAGTACCTGCAGAACCCTCCGGTGCTGGCTGCGCCGGTCAAGGGAAAACCCCTCATTCTTTATACAACCGCCCTCGAAGGTTCCTTAGGCTCATTATGGGCACAAGAGAACGATCAAGGAAAAGAGAGAGCACTCTACTACTTAAGTCGAGTTCTGCTGGGGGCAGAAAGCAACTACTCTCCCATTGAAAAACACTGCTTGGCGTTGATCTTCGCAATAACAAAGCTCAGGCACTATGCGTTGGCGCATGAAGTCCGTCTCATCTCGAAGGTGGACCCTCTTAAATATTTGATGTCAAAGGCTATATTGACGGGTCGACTCGCTAAATGGGCTCTACTCCTGATGGAGTTCTCGATAACGTATCGACCTCTCAAGGCAGTGAAAGGCCAGGCCATCGCCGACTTCCTTACTGAGCATCCAGTACCTGCCGGTTCTCCTCTGAACTGCGATCTGCCAGACGAGCATGCATTTGATGCGATCGACGGCGGTGGTACCCGATGGGAACTCTATTTCGATGGAGCATCTTCAATGAAGAAGCGCAAACAATGTACCCCCATAATCAAATCGGGAGTAGGCCTCATCTTCGTAACTCCACAAGGAGGGATTATGCGCTTCGCCTTCTCCTTAACAGAGCCGAGGACGAATAACGAAGCCGAGTACGAAGCTTTGATAGCGGGCCTCGAGATCACCATTGACATTGGAATTGAAAACCTCCTTATATACGGGGACTTTCAACTGGTCGTTAGTCAAGTAAATGGTGACTACCAAACGTGCAAACCGGAGTTGGTGAAGTACGGCGAAAAGGTGCAACAACTGTTGACCCAAATTCCCTCCTATACTTTGGAAAGCATACCACGCGCGGAAAATAGCAAAGCGGACGCGTTAGATAAGCTCGCTAAAGAATTGGCTGACGAGAACCTCGATGACGTTAAAATCATGGTACAAAGCCGTCGAGTGCTCGCCCCGGCAGAAATATCCCCGGAATCATACGAAGAAAAGGGAGCGACTGAGTAGACGACCCTACAAATAAAAGACCGTGAGAAGGCCGAGGACTGGAGGGAAGTCTTCATAGACTACTTTAAGTCCCACCGAATGCCTGAAGAAGCGTCCTCAAGACATCAGCTCATGAAACGAGCTCTATCTTTCGCTTTCGTCAATGATACTCTGTATAAAAGGACGTTTGATTCTCTGTGGCTGAGATGTTTATGACCTGACGAAGCAAGAAGAGTCGTTCAGGAAGTTCATGACGGAATCTGTGGTTCTCATCAAGCAGGCCCGAAGATGAAGTTAAAAATTAAACGGATGGGTTACTACTGGCCCATGATGATCCAGGACTGCCTCGAGTATGCAAAGCAATGCCACTCATGCCAAATCCACGGGGATTTCATCCACCAGCATCCGAACCCACTACATCCGACGGTGGCTAGCTGGCCATTCGAAATGTGGGGGACTGACATAGTCGGCCCCATCGAACCAGCATCGTCCCGAGGACATCGTTTCATCCTGGTGACAACTGATTACTTCTCCAAATGGGCAGAAGCAGTACCGCTGAGGGAAGTGAAGACAGAGAATATCCTCCACTTCTTCAAGACGCACGTCATCTATCGGTTTGGAACTCCACGGCGGATTATCTCCGATAACGGGCCAGCCTACAGAAGCCATAAGATTAGCCGCTTCACGCAGCAGCACAATATAGACTGGAGATATTCTTAGTTTACAATCCACGAGCTAACGGTCTGGCCGAGGCCTTCAATAAGACCTTGACAAAGATCATAAAAAAGACGGTGTCCCGAAATAAGAAAGACTGGCACGAGAGGCTGCAAGAGGCCCTTTGGGCCTATCGAACTACGTTCAAGACGGCCACGAACACAACGCCGTACGCGTTGGTATTTGGGACAGAAGCAGTGCTCCCCCTCGAGATAGAGTTACCCTCTCTACGAGTGGCAGTCCACTACGAGCTGACGGACGAAGAAAATGCTCACCTTCGGCTTGAGGAGCTTGATGCCCTCGATGAAACCCGGCTCATAGCGCAACAAAATCTAAAGGCCTACAAAGCAAAGATGACGCGCTCGTACGAAAGCTTGACCAGGCCGAGGACGTTCCGCCAAGGCGAACTCGTACTAGTGGTCAAAAGACCTATGATCCCCAATCACGCCAAGCGGGGAAAATTCGAGCCAAACTATGAAGGCACGTACATCATAGATAAGGTCTACCAGGGTGGAGCCTATCTACTCATGGACATGCACGGTGAAAGGCCTTTCAGGCCGATAAACGGTCGCTTCCTAAAGAAATATTACGCTTAATGAGCCACAGCCTAGGTCAATGATAGGTGACAACGACCATGCCCGCTCGCTATCTTACTAAGCTCAAGTTTTATAAACGGTAGCCAGCCTCTCAACGACGGACCGAAACGTCCTTAAACTAACGACGGACCGAAACGTCCTTAAACTAACGACGGACCGAAACGTCCTTAAAACTAACGACGGACCGAAACGTCTTTAAAACTAACGACGGACCGAAACGTCCTTAAACTAACGACGGACCGAAACGTCCTTAAACTACTACCGCAGCATCCTTAGGCTGACGAGATGAATAAAAAAAAGAGAAAGAAAAAATATATAAAAATAAAATAAAATTAAAAAAACGGTATGTCCATAAGCAAAATGGGCACGGATGAAAACCCGAAAGGGCTCCGTGAGTAAAAACAGCAGGGCTACCGGCAAGTGTTCGTGAAAACCCGAAAGGGCGCGACCTTGTAAAAAAAAGAGAAAAAGAAAAAAAAAACGGTATGTCCATAAGCAGAAGGGGCACGGATGAAAATCCGAAAGGGCTCCGTGAGTAAAAACAGCAGGACTACCGGCGAGTGTTTGTGAAAACCCGAAAGGGCGCAACCTCGTTAAAGGACACCTGCGAGATCCTCACGACCTTGCAAGGAGAAACCACCCACGTGAGATCCTTACGACTCACAAGGGAGCAACACACTTAGGAGTCCTCACGATTCCTAAGGAGAAATTACACTTGCGAGATCCTCACGACTCGTAAGGAGAACTCTCTTATGGGACCCTCACGGCTCATAAGATTTGAAGGCCTTAAGTTACAGAGACCTGAACCTGTGCTTAAGCAACCCCCACAACCTTCGACACTGCCCTACAAGCGGCTCATATTGACCCTTGTATACAATCCACGGGCACGAATAAATATTTCCCTAACAAAGTCCCATCCGTGGCTAGGGATATGTCCATATGGTGAGCAACCCGTATGAGTCCTCTTGACTTATAAGGAGAAAGCCCTTTTGTAGAATCCTTATGACTTACAGAGGAACATACACTTAGGAATCCTCACGATTCCTAGGGAGAAAATGCACCTACGAGATCCTCACGACTTGTAGGGAGAAATACCTTCGTGAGACTCTTACGGCTCATGAAGTCAAAAGCCTTAGCGGACGGGACCCTAACCCTGTTTGCTAAGCCACCCGTGTTCAACATCGACAGAGGCAGATGATGATTCGCTCCTGGCCATATCCCAGTTGTAGTGGTGCTGATGCCGAAATCTGTGTCTAATTTCAGGTTTATGGCGAAAAGCCAGTAAGCCACACAGGCATATGAAAAATAGCCGAAATGATGGGGCAACTTGCAATAAAAAGCAGCAAGTAAAAATGTATGCATGAAAAATAGCCGAAATGATGGGGCAACTCGCAATAAAAAGCAGCGAGTAAAAATAAAATAAATAGCCGAAATGATTGGGCACCGCGAAAAATGGCCGAAATGATAGGGCAATCGCGACCTCCGCGATATAAAAGCTGAAATGATAGAGCGTCGCGGAAAAAGAAATAAAATATAAAAGAAAAGTTTCAATTTATGCCCTACAGGTGATATTCCATCACACCCTGTATACAATCCAAGGGCGTAAACAAAAAGGGATCATACTTCTCCTCCAAATTTCATAAAAAAAAAAGCTAAATCTTGAAGGGCCGCAAGCAACCTAGAGATCATCCCAACACTCGTCTCGTAACGACGGACACAACTTCAAACAAAGCGGAGCAGCGGCAATCCCTAGTTCCACGGCTCGGCGATATACATATCACCAACAGTCAAACCTCCATTCCGTGAAATGCGGATACAATCGGCAAAATTCCTGGTTACGTGGAACGCGGATAACGTCACTCTTTGACCCCGTGGAGAACGTCCAGAGCGGAGCCTAGTCCTCGCCGAGCACGGCAGTGAACCCGTGTGAAGCATCTAGTGCAAAATTCCTGGTTACGTGGAACGCGGATAACGTCACTCTTTGACCCCGTGGAAAACGTCCAGAGCGGATCCTGGTCCTCGCAGAGCACGGCAATGAACCCGTGTGAAGTATCCAGAGCAGAGCCTAGTCCTCACCGAGCACGGCAGTGAACCCGTGTGAAGCATCTAGTGCAAAATTCCTGGTTACGTGGAACGCGGATAACGTCACTCTTTGACCCCGTGGAAAACGTCCAGAGCGGATCTTGGTCCTCGCGAAGTACGGTAATGAACCCGTGTGAAGCATCCAGAGCGGAGCCTAGTCCTCGCCGAGCACAGCAGTGAACCCGTGTGAAGCATCTAGTGCAAAATTCCTGATTACGTGGAACGTGGATAACGTCACTCTTTGACCCCGTGGAAAACGTCCAGAGCGGATCCTGGTCCTCGCGAAGCACGGCAATGAACCCGTGTGAAGCATCCAGAGCGGAGCCTAGTCCTCGCCGAGCACGGCAGTGAACCCGTGTGAAGCATCCAGTGCAAAATTCCTGGTTACGTGGAACGCGGATAACGTCACTCTTTGACCCCGTGGAAAACGTCCAGAGCGGATCCTGGTCCTCGCGAAGCACGGCAATGAACCCGTGTGAAGCATCCAGAGCGGAGCCTAGTCCTCGGCGAGCACGGCAGTGAACCCGTGTGAAGCATCTAGTGCAAAATTCCTGGTTACGTGGAACGCGGATAACGTCACTCTTTGACCCCGCGGAAAACGCCCAGAGCGGAGCCTGGTCCTCGCCAAGCACGGCAGTGAACCCGTGTGAAGCATCCAGAGCAAATACCGGACTGTGGAGTCCTTAAAATCCACGGACTATGATGTCCTTAACCTCGACCGTGATGTCTTAAAACTAACAATCAACCACCCCGATTCCCTACGGATTCTGCCTTGGTTTAAGGGTACATCTCTTCACTCCTTTGATACCTGGCGTTGTAATTCCTCAACGTCTTCAAAGAGGTGACGGGTCCCTGCAACCAAACATCGGACCGTGGAGTCCTTAAATCCACGGACTATGAGGTCCTTAACCTTGACCGTGATGTCTTAAAACTAACATCGGACTGTGGAGTCCTTAAATCCACGGACTATGAGGTCCTTAACCTTGACCGTGATGTCTTAAAAATAACATCGGACTGCGGAGTCCCTAAATCCACAGACTATGAGGTCCTTAACCTTGACCGTGATGTCTTAAAACTAACATCGGACTGTGGAGTCCCTAAATCCACGGACTATGAGGTCCTTAACCTTGACCGTAATGTCTTAAAACTAACATCGGACTGTGGAGTCCTTAAATCCACGGACTATGAGGTCCTTAACCTTGACCGTGACGTCTTTAAACTACGATGTCTCGAGAAACCCCTGACTCCGTGAAACACGAATAAGGGTGACCACATCCAGCACTTGCAGGTCCTCACGACCTGTAAGGAAGAAAAACTCTCTTGTGAGATCCTTACGACTCTCAAGGGAAAACCCGCTTAAGGATCCTCACGATTCTTAAGAAGAACCTACACCTATGGGATCCTTTTGACCCACGGGGAGAAAAAACTCTTTATGAGATCCTCGTGGCTCGTAAAGTACAAAGGTCTTAGGAAGCAGATCGTAACCCTGAATCCTAAGCCATCGCTGCATTGCAAGGAGATCAAAATAAATGGTCCACAAAACACATTCAATGAAAAGAGACACGCCGTTGAGAAGAAAAATGTATCTTTTATTCATAAACCAAAATGGATACAAAATACAATTCATGAAAGAAACAAAAAGAAGATACTTTCATCCATGAGTATGTACAAAAAAAAGGGAAAAGATACAGGTCCTCAAGCCGGCGGGCGGTGTAGTAATTTTACCAGCTCATCGTTTTGTTGTTGAGCCACGGCTTCATGATGCAAGATCTCCAGAAGATGAGCCTCCGCCTGAGCTTGCTGAGCCTGATACGAAGCAAGCCGAGCTTCAAGCTCTTTCTCGGTGTCTTTATGAGCCTCGACCCTTTCACGAGTGAACGCGGCAACTTTATCGAGAGCCACCACCTCTTTGATGGACTCCTGAAGCACCCGCCAGAGTTCATATGCTTTGTTGGCCTTAGCGGTAAGAGTAGCGTGAAGCTCGCTCAGCGCCTTGGAAGCTAGCTCCCTTTCCGAGAATTTGCGGCCAAGCCTTTTCTTGCATGACGTCATATTGGCCACGCATCGTGCTATCAGACCCCGCAACTCCGCTGTTGCAGCCACGGCTTCCGAGGAAAGGCGAGAACATTCAAGGGCGTGCAAGCGAGCCTCCACCTGCCGACAGAACTCCACCCAGACTCGCACCACTTCTTCGCTATGGTAGGTGGCGAGAAAAGGAAGAGAACCGTTAGCTTCGGCGGCAAACGCTTCAGCGGTGGTCGCGCTGCCAGCACGGAGCTCCTCAATCAAAGATGATAAGGAGACAAGGCTTAATTGGGCCAAGCGTTCTGAAGCCTGCAAGGCATAAGGGCCGGGCGGCAGCACGATGCGCGACTCCAACACCGTGGAGACTGGCAGAGCTGTTCAAATTTGAAAGATGTCAGTAAGATTCTTAAGCAAAGAACGAATGAGGGTATGATGAAATGTCGCTTACCGACAGTCGTGCAAGTAGGAGCTGAAGGTTCCCCTGGCCCTTCGAGAACCTCGACCTCATCATCGGCCTCCAAAACTGTGGAAAACATCAATGTCAATACGCAAAATAACAACGATGCTATGAGAAGTGATGGACGACACCAACCTTGCCCGGATGAGAGGACGATGCGTTGGGGGGATATCGCTTGTGGAGCTGCCATCTCCAGCAGACGCTGAAAGGATTGCCGGGGAGACAGATCGGCGATAGAGGCCGCCAACTCGCGTAATTCTGAGAAAACAAAAGAGTTCAGACAACGGAAAGGCTGCGAATTTAAAATTCAGAAGGTTACCTTCAACACTCCTCCCATTCTGAGCCGGGGGGATTGCGGCTTCAACGGCCTCCACCGTGACGTCGGGCTCCAACAAAGGGAGGGTAGTCCCGATTACCTCTCTCCCAGCCTCCGGGCCACCCTCGGGAAGAGTCCTTGGGGCGGCGACCACCAAAGGAGCCTCCTCCAGAGGAGCAAGCGCTTCATGATCAGGAACTGCCACTGGAGGCTCTATTGCAAGAGGAGCAGCCTCATCAGCCCCCTCCACATCGAGCGAGGCTCCATAGAGAATTTCGGCTGGCTTTAGCTTTAATGAGCCCGTAGGGAGCTCCCCCAGCATTGAAGATTCTACACGATTCAAATAAGAATAAGGATACATATGCACGGGCATAAATAATCTGAAAAACTACAAAAAGAACCACAACGTACCGATGTGCAAAGAAGCCTTCAGTATGGCTTCTTCAAGCCGCTGCTCCTTCTCAAGGAGGCGTGCTCGCCGGGGCTCAAGGGTAGACTCATGGCCGCCGGTCTACAAAGAAAGTGCGTCCGCTGCGTCTTCTGAAGCGGCCTGCTTCAGGGCCCTTTCCCCCCATTCCTCCAAAGGGCCGATAAACCGCCGCCGAATCCACGAAGGGTCTTCGTAAAAGATTACAGCAGGATAGGGCTTCATCGGAAACCTGGCATTATGAGACGCGTCTTTGGAATGCCGTATGGCCTCGGCCAACTGTGCGGCTTCCTCATCGGCCGAACTCGGGAAGAGAAGTCCGGCGTCTGACTCTTGCAAAGCCAATGGTTCGTCTTCAAGAATAGGCCCAGAATCCGCCAAAGAATCGAGCAAATTGGTGGCCGCTTTCCTCCGTCGCTTAGACCCCGAGCCGGTCGCCGAGGATGACCGCTTCCTCCCCCGCGAAGCCTTAGGGCGGCGCCGACCCACATCGCCCTCGACACCCTCATCCCTATTACTCTCGCTCGGTGCCACAACCGAGGATGACACCACCATTGTCGACGCCACGGGGGGCGGTACTGACACCGGCGGTGGTGCTACTACTGGGGCCCGTCTACCCCGCGATCGAGAACCCAGAGGCAGACCAGCTGTCGGAGTAAGGTCTACCCCTGACTCCCCCGGAATGAGCGCGGTGCCAATCTCCCTCAGAGGGAAGCGGACCGGAACCCTCGGTCGCAGCTTAGCCCCCGGAACCTGAGGAGGGTCATCGTGACCAAGAAGCACCCTTCTTTCTTCAAGAATAATTGGGTTGATCCGATGAAGATACCAACCCGTAAACGCGCCCACGCACCGGGGCATGTACTCGGCTTCAGGGACCATGAAGCGGGAGCCGGTGTTTAGCCTCATGAAATGATGAGCGGCATCGCGAACGACATCGAGCGAAGGGATTGGGGCGACTATAAAAGCCTCGAAAGGAACACCCTGGTCGTATCCAAGTTGTCGGGCGAATCGATGCGGATTGTACCGCATGAAAAGAGCTGCACTGTCCTGGCGAAACACCAAGTAGCCCGGTCTAATTGTATACAAGTGCGCAGCTTCCCGGGGCTTCAAAGAAGGTGCGTTGTCTTTCGACTGGTCCCAGAGTTGTTGAACTGGACCTGAGGGAGTAGACAAGACCCGATCATTAAAAACCAGCCTGCCAGCGGCGGCGTGAGAAGAAATCAGCACCCGAATAGCCCCGAATTGAGTCGGGTCGACGGCAGAAGCACCCACCAATCGCATAAGTCACGGGAAGGGATAGGCGTCGTAAAACGCGGGCCTCTGATGCATAGCGAAAGCCCCCAGCCCATGCATTTCAACCCAGGACGTGAAATAATGAAGCGAAAAGTTTACTACATCCACGCCGGGTGTAGAGGTATTAGCTGCGGTGCCCAACCCATGATAAAGGTGCGCCAAGGCCGGGATGCCGATGGCCAACCGCGTCCCCTCAGCAATACGATGAGCCGGGTAGATGACCGAGGCTCTCATGAAACGGCGATGCATGGGGATAACGAACCAACTGAGCCAGACACTGACAAACCCCACGAAGAACGTCTCTTCATCCATACCGGGTGCTGCAATGGACTCAAAAGACATCGGCGACATGATGGGGATATAGTATTGAGGTAGATCCGATTCAGTGGTCGGCAGCTTCTTCGGACCAAACCCAAAGGGTTCTTTAATGTCGGCGAACTTCGGGGCTGTCTTCGACAAGACGTCCTCGCGAAGGAAGTGAGCGATGAAACTCCTGAAAGTAACACCCTGCTCCTCGGATTCGGTGAATAATCGGTCGAAGATACCTAGCGCTTTTATCAAACTGGGACGCTTGTGGCGGATGGCATTCTCAGCAGACAGGCCGTCAACCGGGGCAGGCTCGGGCTCAAAGATGTACTCGTCAGAAGGCAGCAACTCCTCATACAGACTACCCCTGATTGGCAACCCCGAGATGTCATAGAATTCCGCCAGAGAGATCGAGACCTCGCGATCTCCTAGAATGAAAGTGTTGGTGGGAAGATTCCATTGGTTCAAGAACGTCTTAACCCACCAAACATGTGAAGATTGGTAGTGAAAAAGCGACGCGTATATCGCCTGGTAAAGCCCGACCTTCTGCAGTCGCGCACGATGGGCAGAAAGGATGTAGCGAGCCCAGAGGAGGTAGCCCATAGGGTGTCGAGGAGTAAGCCCTATCTTATAAATTTGCCCCCACGGGTGGGCCTCACCCTGGCAAATACGCCGCCCCAAGATATCTATGGCCGGGATCGGATGGTTCGGAATACCGGTCGTCGAAGGCTCGAGCCTCCCCGTTGGAGTCCAGTTGGGCATTTCCACAGCAAAAACCGTTCTCGGAGGGTCCATCGGTAAGAATGGGAAAGTGGGCTCTGTCGGTACCGCGCAAAGGAAACTCCGGCGACCCTGAATAATATGACTGTACCAAGATCCCCATTGAAGTAGGTTGGTGCAGTTCGGGTCATGGGCCCGGATCATCGCCATCACTTCCTCATCAGATGGTGACTGAGGAAAAGCAGCCTCCGAGCGAGAAAAGGGAAAGCATGGAACAGAAGCCATCGCACCTGAAATCCAATAAAAGAAGACCGTTAAAAGCAAAGTCAGCGATATATATCCATGCATGAACATGAAGACTAGTTAAAGAAAGCAACAGTAGATTTTTGTGGGACCATTGGCTACAAAACACATGGGCCCCACAGAATCAAGATGACGGCTCATTAATAATGAGACCAAGCAGTTATAATAAAACAGAGAGAATATCCTCATTAAATAAAGAATGGGTTTCAAGTAACCCTACACATTCCCCCTAGAAGACAAATCTGTCTCGGGCTCTACAACGGATCCAACAGGATCAAAGGAATTAAATTCCCACAGAAGACATCATTACAAAGCTCCTGTTTCATTAATTGCAGAAGGACAACCTCGGGTCAAGAGAACCCAAGAAGCCTCCATGGGAAGAAACCGAGTTTTTCACAGGAATTAAATTCCTTATTAAGAAAAGGGAATTAAATTCCCCAAAAAACCTTTTCTGTGAACGGAGTTAAACTCCATGGATCATCATATGAACCCTAAGAAATCTACTGTTACAGGTTAAATGGTTTCGTATTTTGGTTAAGAAACTCGAAGAAAAATGGGTTCTTTGTTAAAAAAGGGTAAAAACCCTTGTTTTGGATTTAAAATCCAGAGGAATGTGAGAGTTCATCGTTCATTCGAGAGCATTACCTAAAGAGAAAGGTCTTTTCGAACAGAGTTAAACTCTGAGGGTTGTTTCAAGGCAGAGAACTAAGCTCTGGAAGAAGAGAATTAAATTCTCAGAGAAAGTTTGCAAGAAAGAAGATGAACAAAGTGGAGGCATCTCTGAAATGACCCCAATATTTATAGGAGGTGATGGAAACGTTTCATCTTCCCAAATCCCTAGAGGAATCCAACGGTCATAAAAGGTGACAGCGTTGCACTCACGTGCAGACACGTGAGAACAACGATGTGGGGGCATTTGTTTCCTGATTTTAAATCAGGAAAGCCTACGGAAGAGGCTTCAGGAAAGGGTCACGTGCTCACTCGTGACCAGCAGTCACGTGTTGGCACGCGACATCTAAAAGCATCGGCAAGGCAGATTCAGTTCCTGACTACATCAAAGAAAAGGGCTTCAGAAAGGGTCACGTGCTCCCACGTGACCAGGGTCACGTGTTGGCACGTGACATTTAAAAGCGGCTTCAAAGGCACATCAGTTCCCTGATCAAATCAAGAAAAAGGCCCCAGACGAGGGTCGCGTGCTCACACGTGACCAGGGGTCACGTGGTGGCACGTGACAGCTGAGCAGCGGAAGAAGGCAGAGCGCAAAAAGAAGAAGATGGCTCGTTCCAAGGAGGTCACGTGCCCACACGTGACCAAGGGTCACGTGGCCACACGTGACCGGCTTTCAAAGCATATCTTTTAACAGAATCAAATTCTGAGAAGAGACCACTCAAATCTTTCCAAAGGAAAAAGATTATTTGGAACCGATCGGATTAAAGATTTAAAGGTGATTAAATATCATCTATCTATGGAAAAATCTTGAACTTGGAAAGATTTCCCCTTAAAATCTAACCGAAATAACAGAGGAATATCTTTGGATTTAAAATCCAATGGTGAATAAAATTCACCTAATAATCCAAAGGTCCAAACGAATGGTGAATACAAATTAAATCTCTCAAGGAAAGATTCATCAAAACTAAATGATTCTGCTGCTTCTCCTATAAATAGGAGCCAAGAGACACAAAAAAAAAGATATATGCAGAGGGAGAAAAAGAGAGAGAGAGCCTTGATACTTTGAAGGAATTTGGATCTTCTGCAAAAGAAAACCCTAGGTAAGAAAGGGAAGGCTTTTTGAAAAGAAAAGAGAATTTAATTCTCAACAGAGTTTAACTCTGATATTAAACAGAAGAACATAGTTCTCTCTTTAGTGGAGGATCTGTAAAGTGCACATCTCCCCTTGAATTGAGAATTTAATTCTCATTGGGTTGAGATCCTGCCATACATATCCAAAGCATAGAGAGGGAATGAAAGCTTGAGAATTTAATTCTCACAGAACTGCAGGAATTTAATTCCTTTAAAATAAAATTAGGGTTTAACCTTATGTTATGGGAATTTAATCAGGGTCTAACCCTAATTAAGAACTTAGTTCTGTCAAAATAACAGGAATTTAATTCCCTTAAGAAAGAAGAAATGGGGGTTTCACCCTATGACAGAATCTCATTCCTCAGAATAATTCTCTAAAAGAGAATGGGAACTTAATTCCTTAAAGCTGTTATTAGGGTTTAATTCTATGATAAAATGCAGTTCTTCACATATATGAGGAATTTAATTCCTACAGAAAATTCAGAGTTTAACTCTAATATAAATCTTCAGAGGGAAATAGGAATTTAATTCCTCTTAAATTTATCGTTAGGGTTCAACCCTACGAAGAATTTAATTCTTAAAAAGGGGATTAACAGATCTTCTAAAAAACATACAAAGAGGCATGGTCACGTGTCACCACGTGACCCCCGAAAAGATCCACAGAAAAGGCCCTTTGAGGCAGTGCCTCACGTGACCCACGTGACCCTTGGTAGAGGCTTTAACATACAAGTATTTAAATGCCCGTCACGTGATGGCACGTGATGCTCCAAAAGATGCGATATTCTCAGCAGAACAAATGAAGGAAGGGCGCCCTCACGTGCTACCACGTGACCCCTCTTGCCTTAGTGTTTAACACTAAATTGGAACCCCTGAATCCAGTGTTAAAACACTGTTTGGCCTTAGTGTTCAACACTAATCAAAGAACTTTATTTGCAGTGTTTAACACTGAATTTCTTAGTGTTTAACACTAATTTGAAGCCTCTGCTGCTAGTGTTTGACACTGATTTGCTCTAGTGTTTAACACTAATTTGGACCCCCTATTGCTGGTGTTTAACACCAACTGTCTTTTAGTGTTAAAACAATAACTTGATCCCAGTGTTCAACATTGTTGAATTAACGTTAGCCCAATTGGCTAAATGGACAGAGGCAAAGCCTCTCCTTCAATGGACCAACAGGAAGCCAATATTCCAAACATGATTGGACTTAGCCCAAGATGGCCATAAGTCCTCAATTCAGACTTAACTGGGCTAATGGGCTCATAACATAATTAATTGGTCTTGATCCCAAATTGGGCCAAAGACTATTTAATCCACCCCGGATCAAGGGTACATCTCTTCACTCCTTTGATACTTGGCGTTGTAATTCTTCAACGTCTTCAAAGAGGTGACGGGTCCCGATGACCATACATTGACACGGACTGTGGGGTCCCTAAACCCATGGACTATGAGGTCCTTAACCTTGACCGGGATGTCTTAAAACTAACTACGGACTGTGGGGTCCCTAAACCCATGGACTATGAGGTCCTTAACCTTGACCGGGATGTCTTAAAACTAATTACGGACCGTGGAGTCCCTAAACCCATGGACTATGAGGTCCTTAACCTTGACCGCAATGTCTTAAAACTAACATTGGACCGCAATGTCCTTAAACTACCCATGGACCGCAATGTCCTTAAACTACCTACCGACCGTAACGTCACTAAACTAAACAACAGAGCCCCCTTTTATTGCTCTCTTGTTGGATCTAAACGAGCCCGTTAAGTTGATCTTAGTCTAAAAACTAGACTAACGTATCCTTAACGAACGTTTAAGTCGATCTTAGGCTCAAATGAGGCTAACGTATCCTTAAACCCAAACCCCCAAACCCAAATCTAAGATAATACGGATTTGGACTAGTCCACGCCCTACGGGCGACGACATAACTCAGTCTCCGTATACAATCCACGGGCAACAAAACACAAAACAAACACACACGACACGAAGTGACCATCTGGAGAAGGAGAAAGTTGTTACCGCAATGCGGTAGCGTAATTAACTGCAGGGGCTTGCGCCTGCAGGGAAGAGCGTCCCTACAATCAAAAACCCCTCAAGCGAGGGGGAATCTGACGAAGTCTGCTACATCGGACGCATCCGTTCAAACCTTCGATACATGGTGCCATAAATCAACTTGGCATCTTCGGAGAGGTGGACGGATAGCACCAATTAACATCTGCCCCGAATTTCAGGCAAGACGTCCAGTCGCGCCGTCCTTCGGAGGGGAACACTGGCTTATTGTCTTGGGGCGGACCCGAATACACTATCTCCTCTTCCTCCTCAGTATCACTGCTGAAGACAGGGATGGTGGCGTTAGCTTTGTTCTCCGGCTTGTGACACCTCTCTGTATCTTCAAAATCCGGTAAGAAGTATTTGGCATCTTCGTATTTGCGGACCTCGTTCATAGAGAACGGGTTCAGTTCTCCCATTACGGTATACTCGAAACCATCCTTAAAATACTTCATACACTGATGTTGTGTAGAAGGGACGATGTTGTACTCGTGTAACCATGGTCGGCCGAGCAAAGCGTTGTAGCATGTCTTGGCGTCTATGACGTGGAACTTAATGTCCGTGACGAGTAGCCCGAAGCGTAGCGTCAGTATCACAGACCCAAGAGTTCTTGATGACTGGGAGTCGAACCCGGAGATGGTGATCTTGTCACGAGCAAGATGTTGGACGCTCATGCAGATTTCTTTTAACACCCGCACGTTGAGGAGATTAACGAAGGATCCATTGTCGATCAGGATTTTGCCTATCTTAATATCGTGGCAGTATCCTGAGACATAGAGAGGGCGATTGTGTTCGCACGTCCCAAGTAGAAGGTCTTCATCGCCAAAAGTAATATCGGCCGTGTGCACTTCCTCCAATTCATCCTTCATCTTTTCCTCGGCCAGGCATGCTTGGAATTGTTCTGGGTCTTGGAGCGCCTTAATCAACGAATCTCTCGCCTCTTTTGATAGCAAAAGGGCATCAAAAATGCTGAGTTGTGAGGGCAGCTTTCTCAGATATGCTAAGACGTTGTAATCCACCTTATTCTTCTTCGGCGGGTTGTTGGCGTTTAGCTCTTTCAGAACTTGGTCATCTAAGACGATATCTTCAGAGACCTTTTCTTTCCCTTTATCTTTTCTGCTTGAGGGTCCGAGATTCTTTTCAGGCAGCGTCCGATTCCGCAGCCGAATATTTTCGCAGACCTTCGGTTCTTCTTCTTTTCTCGAAGCGGACTCATTAAAGAGAGGGGAAAGTTCTAGCTCTTCATCAGAATCACTCCCGAATGTAGGCGCTTGTGATCTACCGGTGTTAACCATGCAACAATCGCCAGCAGTTCTTTTAATCCCTTCGGTCGTATTTCTTTGCTCTCGACGAGTTTTACGCTTTTCCCGCTTAAAGCATTGTCGATGAGCAACGTATCCTTACCACCATTTATCAAAAGCTTTGCACTCTTCAGTGGGGTGTGAAATCTTTTGATGATATAAGCAATAGGAGGGGTGCGTTTCCACTTCACCGGTGATGTTTCCTTCAGAGGATGGTAGCTTCATGCCCATTGATATGGCCTTAGCAAACTTTTTCCTCATCTTGAATTGGCTTTTGTCGGTAGCGGAGGTGTTTTGCTCCAGCGGGATCGTCTCAGCTCTTTCATGAAGTCGCTGACGCTTGGCCCTTTCAAATATAGCCGTCTCTCGTTCTCGATCAGCTTTACTTTTCAATCGAGCTTCGTTAAGGAACGCGTCAATCATTTCATCTAATAGCTCCGGAAATTTTGGTTCAAGATCTGCCCCCAGCGTTTCAGTGCAAGGAGTCTCCACATCGTTCGCGATCGAATGGGAAATCATATGACAACTCGCCACATATTCCTCGGATTCATCCGATGAACTTTCTCCCTCATCTTCTTCTTGAAAGACGTGATTGAGGAACTCTTGGAGCGTAATGGGAGTCCGTGCCTTTTGTTTGTATTCATCCAGCGTGTCAATTTGCTTTTTTAAGTCCGTGCGCTTGTCGCCAGGCTTCACGGTCTTCTTAGATTTCTTCTTCTTCTTCTTTTAAAGATTTTGACGGCTGGCTGCAAGTGCTTGAACCACCACCATCGATGTTTAGAGTTGTACGCGGCTTCAACATCCCCTCAATGACCTGCGGTTCCAACGGGTTCTTCCACTTGATCGCTGGATATGCCTGAAGATCGTTTAGCATCCTCTTTGTCTTGGCTGATAATACAACCTCCCAAGGAGCTTCTTCAATGACGGAGCATGTTGCCTCCGGCGTATTCGTCCCCTTAGAAGTGTGGGGCTGCGGGGGATTCACCTTCCATTTGTCAGATAACGCGAACTTGCCCTGTCGGTACTGGTTTTCAAGCTAATTCTTGAAAACGTAGCAATCTTCGATCGGATGGCCTAGTACTCGATGATAAGGACAGTAGTTGGGCTCATTGACGTCACTTGGTTGCAACGGACGTTTTGGATCCGGCAGATTTATGAGTCTGTTGCGCAACGCCAGCTCGAATAACCTCCTCGTTTTATCGCGGGGAAAGGAATAAGGATGCCCCATCCTATCCTCAAGGGGTACGTACGGGCGCATATTATTTTGACGAGCAACCAGCTTCGAGTCGCTCGGTTGTTATTGAGCATTAGCGACGACGATCGCTTTTCCCTTCCCTTTGTCATTTCGGGAGTCCGGCCTTGGAAGAGGGGGTTTATGGCCCATTTGATCCATTTGCGCTAGTTTGTCAATCAAGGCCTGGAAGGTAGTTGGCTGGAAAAACATCATAAATTGTGAGATGGTCGCTTGCGGATCAAGGGTTCCCACAAACATACCCACCGCGGGAGCTTCTTCAATGCGCTGCTCACACTTTGACCATAAGTTTCGCCATCGTATAGCATACTAAACCCACGTCTCACCTGGCTTTACCCTGGCGTTAATCAGTGCCGTCATCGGGGTACGTTCACTGGCGCTTGCAAAACGCTGAGTAAACAGCAGCTCCATCTCCGCGAAGGTTTTAATAGAGTCGTTCGGGAGCTCAGAGTACCACTCGAACGCCGTATCCGATAAACTTCCAACAAACTGGCGAAGCAAAAGCTTGTCATCACCGCCGGTGTTGCCACAGAGTGCCCTAAACTGGGCAACATGCTGATGAGGATTGCCCGTCCCCTTGTAGACATGGAACTTGGGAATTGTGTAACCGGGCGGGTACTTGATTTGATCGTACCAACTTGGATATGGTCGCCCCGTTTTTACGACCTGGCCGGCTGCTTCGGTCGCATGATGAACCCGTATTTGTTGGGCGATGTATTCATCCAAATCAGCTTTGGAGATTGTATCCTCCTTAGCCATCGACAGAGCTGGCGGAGGATTTGATGTCTCTCCCCTATCATCTCCAAGGACGATCGGGGGCTCTTCAGCCGGAGGATCTTGTTGTATCATCATCACTATCATGTCTTGGAAGAGGAGGCCCATACGCTGTATGTTGGCCGCTTGTTCAGCATCCTCTTTGTCCTTCTTCTCCAATATCCGACGAAGGAATTCAGCGTCGGTTTCTTCCTCCTGACGTTCGTCCGAGAACGTTTCAGGGCTTTCTTTTGGTCCGGTAAGTGCAGCCATAGCGTTCATCATTTCTTGAAGCTTTTGCTGTTGCTCCTGTGCCTTGGTCACTGATCGGGTAAGCGGTCGATGACCCGTAGATATGCGGCTATCTTCTTTTCCAGACGCCACATAGACGGTATGAACTATAATGCCCCCTGACTTAGGGCGTTTAGGTTCACCACCTCGGATATTTTTCGCCGGCGCAGGGGTTTTCTCTGGCCTTCTTCTTTTGTGGGCCGTTGAAGTTGAAGGGGCCATTGCAGTGGGCACCCTAGCGGTCGTTGTCCCTTGCTGTTCAATAGGACGGTCTTTTCCTTTTTGCACCTTCGTCTTCTTTCGTTGACGGGAGTGATCCGGGTCGATCGCGGAGTCCTGAACCCTCCGCCAAACTTTATAAATTCTTGAGGACAGCCGTTGTGGGGGCTGTTCTTGTTTTGTTTCCGGAACTCTCTCCGCAGGCGGAGGAGATCTTTTCAGTGTAGCGGTTGGAGAGTTCTTCCGTACCCTCCTCAGCAGTTCAAAGTTGTTCCCAGTTGGAACAGCAGCGTTGACTTCCACCACTGGAGTCGGTGGAGTTAGTCCTGAGGGGGAGTTGCCCCCTGCCTTCCTCACTCGTTGCCAATGGCGACGTCGAGCATGACGAGCCGTTAGGACTGGCTCGGAGATAGAGATAGCTTCTTTTTGCCCCCCGTCTGAATGGGGCGCCATCGTTGTTAACCTCTTAAAGACTGAGGTTGTCTTTTGAGGGGTAATATTCAACCTGTCGAAGACGGATCCTCGAGCAGGGGCATGAGCAGGAATCGTCAGTCTTGAAAAGACTGACTCTTTGACAGGGGAAGCCACCTTGACAACTTCTGGAGCAGCAGTTATTGCTTTCCTTGGGACAGCCAGTTTAGAGTTCTGATTTAGCCTGGTGAAAACAGAGGCTGTCGGTTTGGTAGCAGGCGACCCGTTGACAGGGGCCGTCGTAGCAGTGAGCCGGTCGAAGACTGACTTTTTGTTCACTTCCGGTGCAGGTATTGGCGTAGGAAAGCTTATCGGTGGGATCATGGTCCCGAAGAACAGGCCAGTGGTGGCTTGGGTCACCTGGTCTACCGGCAGAGCGAGGAAGGAAGCCGCTTGGGGCCCATATGCTACACCTCCAGGTGAGGTGGCGCATCCGTTGCAGTGGCACTTGGAGCAGTTGGTGCAGTTAGAGGCCATTGATGCTTGAGTTCTGCGCCAGGCGAAAGACCAAATCTTAGTAACTTGAAATCCAAAGGCAACCATTTAACAAACCGCGATTTGTTCGCGAATACGACACACGAAGTGTGGAGTGGAAAGAGAAAAAGGTCCCACCGAGCGTGCCAGAATCTGTTACCCTCCGAATGGCGGCGCACAGGACTGCGATGTCCTGACGCTGAGATTCGGGGCAAATGCTATTTGGTTTTATCTGTCCACCTCTCCGAAGATGCCAAGTTGATTTATGGCACCGTGTATCGGAGGTTTAGACGGATGCGGCCGATGTAGCAGACTTCGTCAGATTCCCCCTCGCTTGAGGGGTTTTTGATTGTGGGGACGCTCTTCCCTGCAGGAGCAAGCCTCTGCAGTTAATTACGCTACCGCATCGCGGTAACAACTTTCTCCTTCTCCAGAATTTCACTTCGTGTCGTGTGTGTTTGTTTTGTTTGTGGTTGCTCGTGGATTGTATACGGAGACTGAGTAATGCCGTCGCCCGTAGGACGTGGATTAGTCCAAATCCGTATTTTCTTAGATTTGGGTTTGGTGTTTTTAGTTTAAGGATGCATTAGTCGCGTTGTGGCTAAGATCAACTTAAACGTTCGTTAAGGATACGATAGTCCTGTTTGAGACTAAGATCAACTTAACGTGATAATCCATTTAATATCTAGCCATCGGGACTCGTCACCTATCTAACGCCGTTGAAGGATTACAATGGCAGATGTCAGAGGAGTTCAGAGACGTACCCTTGAATCAAGGTTGATTTGGAGTTTTATAGTCCGTTTGAATGTTTAAGGATACGTTAGCCGTGTTTGGGGGCTAAGATCAACTTAAACGGGATTGTTTAGATCCGGCAAAAGAGCATTTGGAGGCTCTATTGTTCCAGTTTAGGGACGTAGTGGTCTATAGGTAGTTTAGGGACGTTGCGGTCCATGCTCCAGTTTAGGGACGTAGTGGTCTATAGGTAGTTTAGGGACGTTGCGGTCCATGTTCCAGTTTAGGGACGTGGTGGTCCATATTCCAGTTTAGGGACGTGGTGGTCCGACATTAGTTTAAGGACGTTCCGGTCCGACATTAGTTTAAGGACGTTCTGGTTCAACATTAGTTTAAGGACGTTCCGGTCCACCATTAGTTTAAGGACGTTCTGGTCCACGAGTTTAAAGACCCCGTAGTCCGTATTGATGTGTGGTCGTCGGGACCCGTCACCTCTCTGACGTCGTTGAAGGATTACAACGATGGGTGTCAGAAGAGTTCGGAGATGTACCCTCGAACCGGATATTAATTTAAGAGAACAGCTATGCTCAGTCAATTTAATTTGAGGACTTACGGCCAAAATTGGGCTAAGTCCAGTTGAGCATATTCAGCATTTTTCTTGATCTTTGGCCTATTAGGCCTGTGCTAAGGCTTTGCCCGTATTTAATAACGCGCTGCATTTTATTTTGTCCTGCTAGGCCTCTTTGATTTGGGCTCTGTCCCTTTATTTATGATGCAGAGCATCTGTTTTGGTTTGGGCTCTGCTCCCTTTTTTTAAATAATGCATTGCATTTTATTAGGCCTGTTAGGCCTTCTTTAATTGGGCTTGGCCCTTTTGTAAACAATGCAGTGTATTTGTCTGGCGCTTTGCGCCAAGTAATGGGCGCAAGCTCATATGGTGATGACACGTGTCATGCTCTGGCGAGCGCAAGCGCAACAGCGTTGTTCTAGTGTGCTGCGCTTGCGCTGCTGACACGTGGCGTGCTATGGTGAATTGCGCCAGTTTTAGAGAGCAAGGCTCTGTTTCAAAAGCGCATAGCGCAATTGGTTCAGATGCTGACACGTGGCACTTTCCCAAGAGCGCAACAGCGCAGTTTACAAGTGCAAAGCACTAAGAATCTTTTAGATTCAAGAACAGAAGTGCAAAGCACTGTTAGATTTCTTGATCCAATCTAGATCCAAGAAAAAGATAAGTTTTTTCTTATCTTAAAGAACCAAAGGTTCATGAAAAGTGCAAAGCACAATTTTTATTTTATTTATTCATTTATTTAGTTATGTTTAAAGATCAATGATCTTATTTTTAGATCACTGATCTGTTTATAAGAGGATTTTCTCTACTTTCAAAGGTTTTTACCTTCTGTTGTCCTTGAGGAGTTCTCGAGAGTTCTCTTCTCTTTTTTTTAGAAAGATATTGATGCCTTTGAATTGAGGTCTAGGGTCCTTTTTATAGTGCCCATAAATTAGTTAAATTTGTTAAAGAGATCTTTCTCTGAGTGATTTGGGGAATCTCTCTCACCGTTGGATCTTTGATCCAAAGGCCTCTGCTTTACAGAAGAAAATCTTCTTGTTTTAATAAGAACAGAAAGATTCTTTAAATCTCCATTTTGTTTTGCGCAACTCCCCAGCGCTTGACGCGTGTCGCGCAGCGCAGCGCTTGCGCAGCTGTGCTTGTGCAACTGCGCAGACACGTGTCGTGCAGTGCAGCGCTTGCGCAACTGTGCTTGCGCAGTTGTGTTTGCGCAACTGCGCAAACACGTGTCGCGCAGTGCAGCGCTTGCGCAACTGCGCTTGCACAGTTGTGCTTGTGCAACTGCACCGACACGTGTCGCGCAGTGCAGCGCTTGCGCAACTGAAACGTTGCTTCCTTTACTTTTTTGTTTTAAACAGAGCTTTGCTCTGATTGGTTGCGCTGCTTCGGGCGCTGCGCTGATGCGTCTGCACCAGACACGTGGCGCCTTGCGCGCAGCGCACGGGATTTGAAGCGTTGCTTCAAAATTTTGAATTTTTGAAATTCAAACAGAGCCTTGCTCTGATTGGGGGAAACAAGGTTTTCTCGCTAGAACGAAGTCTGGATGCGTTTTTAAAACAATCTACGCAATCCTCAGCCAACATCCAGTCTTCCATTCAGTCTTTGGTGCAACACACTGCATCACATGAGCAAAACATCAAAACCATTGAAGCTCAAATTGCACAACCGAATGCTGCTCTAAGGTGAGCGAGAGAAGGGGAAACTTCCATCTCAACCACTGCCAAATCCCGGTCACACACAAAATGCACGTGTTGCTCATGAACAACAAAATCGTAATGTGAGTGCCGTGACTACATTGAAATCTGGAAAGGTATTGCACAACAACGTTGGCAACAATAATGACACCCCGGCCGCCGCTTCTTCTTCTTCATCTTCTTCATCTTCTTTAGATCCTGTTTTTCATTCTTCATAAGGCTCTACTTCTTCTACTAATTCGAACGGACCCACATCTCACTCCACGAAAACACCAACACTGGGATCCGTTCCAACTCCGCAATCTACTCCATAAATTTTGGACTCAACAAATTTTCAAAATGTTCCATTTCCAAACATGTTGAGATCCAATAAACAAACTCCACAAATGGAGAAGGTTGTGGAGTTATTTAAACATGTTAGCATTAACATACCTCTCTTGGATGCAATCCAACAAGTCCCTTCTTACGCTAAAATCTTGAAGGACTTATGCACCAAGAAGAGGAAATCACAGGTACCTAAGAAAGTTTTCTTAGCTAGTGCGGTAAGTGATGCTCTTACCCAACCTTTACCTCAAAAACGCAAATATCCTGGCCGTCCTACAATTTCAATAACTATTGGGGATAAGAACATCAACCGTGCACTTTTAGATCTTGGTGCCAGTGTTAATTTGCTTCCTTATTCAGTATATGAACAATTAGGCGTCGGAGAGCTGAAACCCACATATTGTACTCTCCAAATGGCCGACCGATCCATCACCCATCCTATGGGTGAGTTAGAGGATGTGTTGATTAAAGTAGGGGACTTCATTTTCCCCGTTGATTTCATTGTTATGGACACACAGTCTGTAGCTAACCCCCAGAGTCAAGTTCCGGTGATACTCGGTCGACCATTCCTTGCAACTTCTAATGCGGTGATCAATTGTTGAAATGGTTCGATGAACCTATCTTTTGGAAATATGACAATTGAGCTCAACATTTTTAAGTTGGGGAATTAGCCCTCCGAGCCTAATGCTAATATACTTGATGTTTTCTCGATCCAAGAGATCACTCAGTAGGACCGTGAGCTCGAAAAATTTCTGTTCGATCAGAACAATTTTGACGCCAATAGTGCGTTCCTCCTTGATTCTGGCACTGCTTTCACACCGGATAATGATTACGAGTGTTTCACTTTTTTGAACGATTTTGAAGAATCACCACCCGAGTTTGAGTTCTTTGAATTTTTGGATGAGTTAGTTGAACCATTCGACTCGGTTGCTTACACTCGCTTCGAACCTCTATTGGAATCCTTCGAGTTCGAGACAGTTTCACCAATTTTACCTTCAATTGTTTCGCCTCCAAAACTCGAACTCAAGTTATTGCCGTCTCACCTTAAATACGCCTACTTAGGTGAGAATGAGACCCTTCCTATTATCATCCTGGCCTCTCTAGCCCCCGAGCAAGAAAAAGCCATTTTAACAGTCTTACAAAATAATCGGCAAGCTTTTGGCTGGACTATGGCGGACATCAAGGAGATTAGTCCCCTAATAGTTGAACATCATATTCACATGATGGATGATGCCAAGCCAGCAAGGGATCCACAGAGACGACTAAACCCTATCATGAAGGAGGCTGTTAAAAAGGAGATTGTAAAATATCTTGATAGTGGTATCATTTACCCTATCTCTGATAGCCAGTGGGTTAGCCCCACTCACGTTGTCCTAAAGAAATCGGGCATAACGGTCATAACTAATGGGGCGAATGAGTTAATACCTACTCGCACCCAAACTGGATGGCGAGTATGCATCGATTATAGAAAACTCAACACCGCGACACAGAAAGACCTCTTTCCATTACCTTTTATTGACCAAATGCTAGAACGATTGGCTGGGCATGAATTTTACTGCTTTTTGGATGGCTACTCCAGTTATAATCAAGTTCCCATCGCCGAAAAGGACCAAGACAATACCACATTCACTTGTCCCTTCGGTACGTTTGCTTACCGTCGCATGCTCTTTGGGTTATGCAATGCACCCGCTACTTTCCTGCGGTGTATGATGGGCATTTTTTCAGACATGGTGGAAAAAATTTTGGAGATTTTTATGGATGATTTCTCCATTTTCGGTGACTCCTTTGATGAGTGTTTGCTACATTTAGACGCAGTTCTTACCCGGTGTAGGGATAAGAACCTCACTTTAAATTGGGAGAAATGTCACTTTATGGTACGAGAAGGTACTGTCTTAGGACATATCATCTCGTAAAATGGCATTGAGGTAGACAAAGCTAAGATTGAAGTCATTTCAAATCTTCCTCCTCCCAAGTGCGTCAAAGACATTCGAGCCTTCCTTGGCCATGACGGTTTCTATAGACGGTTCATCAAGGATTTTAGCAAGATAGCTAGACCCTTGACTCTTTTGTTGGCCAAGGACACCACTTTTGATTTTGACTCAACCTGCATGAAGGCGTTCGAGTCATTGAAAAACTCACTCATTTCCGCTCTCATTCTTTCATCTCCTGACTGGACGCATCCATTTGAAATTATGTGCAATGCATCTGATTTTTCCATTGGTGCTGCCCTTGGACAGCACATAAATAAGATGCCGCATGTGATTTATTACGCTAGCCGAACCTTAAACGAGGCCCAATTGAATTACACAACAACTGAAAAAGAATTCTTAGCTGTTGTGTTTGCACTAGAAAAGTTCAGGCCCTATTTAATCGGCTCTCCAGTTATCGTTTACACGGACCACTTAGCTGTTCGCCATCTTTTTGCGAAGAAGGATGCTAATTCTCGGCTGATACGTTGGATCCTCTTACTACAAGAGTTCGACATTGTGATCAAAGACAAGAGAGGATGCGAAAACGTAGTCGCCGACCACCTTTCACGACTTCCTTCTTCGCCTACACTTCAAATTCCTATTAAAGACGTTTTTCCAGATGAGCAGCTCTTAACTGTGTCATGCGAACCTTGGTTCGCAGATATTGTAAATTATTTGGCCACCGGACTTATACCAAACGAATGGTCGAATCAGGACAGACTCAGATTTCTGTCTCTGGTAAAACATTTTTACTGGGATGAATCGTATCTATTCAAATATTGTCCCGACCAAATTATTCGTCGGTGTGTCCCCGATAATGAGTTTAAGAGTGTGCTGTCATTCTGCCACGATCAAGCGTGTGGCGAGCATTTTGGCCCCAAAAAGACAGCAGAAAAAATCTTGCAGTGTGGCTTCTACTGTCCACAACTTTTTAAAGACACATATGAGTACTGCAAGACATGCTCCCGGTGCCAACACTTAGGCCGGATATCTAGGAGAAATGAAATTCTGCTCCAACCAATATTGGTTGTTGAAATTTTTGATGTTTGGGGGATAGACTTTATGGGACTATTTCCCAACTCTTTTGGGAACATGTATATTCTACTCGCTGTTGACTATGTTTCTAAATGGGTCGAGATTGTGCTCAGCCGAACTAATGACAACAAGGTTGTCGTTAGATTTCTCAAAGAAAACATTTTTTCTTGGGGCACCCCCGCGCAATTATCAGCGATAATGGATCTCATTTTTGTAATAGGACTTTCGAGTCCTTAATGCGGAAATACTCCATTACTCACAAGCTGTCAACGTCCTATCATCCCCAAACTTGTAGGCACGCCGAGATTTCGAATCGACAGATTAAACAAATATTGGAGAAAACGGTTTCCAAAAACCGTAAAGATTGGTCATCAAAACTTATCGATGCCCTTTGGGCATTTCGAACTGCCTATAAGACCGATCTTGACATGTCTCCATATAGGGTTGTTTATGGAAAAGCTTGCCACCATCCAGTTGAAATAGAGCATAAGACATTTTGGGCAATAAAAGAGTTGAACCTATCTTTGGGAGATGCGGGCAGCAATAGAAAGCTGCAGTTGAACGAATTGAATAAGCTGTGAGATGAAGCCTACGAGAACGCAGTAGTTGTTAAAAACCGAACGAAAGTGTTCCCTGATAAACACCTTATGCGCAAAACTTTCAAACCTGGTCAACAGGTTTTACTTTACGACACTCGGTTACATTTCCATCTCGGGAAGCTCAGATCTCGATGGAAAGGGCCATTTCTGATACGCACCGTATATCCGCACGGTGCGGTCGATCTAGAAAACCCGGAGGACGGTTCACTATTTAAAGTGAACGGACATAGACTTAAACCGTTCCTCACTGCGGACCTTCGGAAGAGCTCCTGTTTTTGCAGGAGCCGATCTACATTGACTGATCTTCCTCCATTTACCCCTGAATTTCGATTATCTAGTCAAAACACTGTTTCAAAAAAGTTTGGGGGTATTTATCATTTGTAAGTATATAAAAACAAAATAAAAATAAAAATAATAATAATAAAAATTGAAATAATTTTTTTTTGGGTATTTTTGTAAATTTTCAGTTTTAATAAATAAAAAATAAAATTCTTTTTTACAAATAAATCCCTCTTTTTAAGAGGACCTTTTTGCAAATAACCAAAACACACTCCCCCTATAAATAGAGCCCGACCCCTCTCTGTTTTCATAACCCTAAAATTTTTCTCTCTGTAAACCCTAGCCGCTGCCGCAGCCAGAGCAAGCAGATCTCTCCAGAGCGCCGCGCAACCGCCGCTGAAGCCCCCCTTCCGCCGTGCCCCTGTCTCTTCTCCCTCTGAATTTTTTCAGAGAAGGTTTGCATCATATCTCCCTCTCTGTTAAATTTTTTTATAGATCTGTGAATTTTCTGAATGGCACCAACAATGCAATTAGAACGAGATTTTTCACAAATATTTTCACACACAATTTACGGGAGTTATTTTGGTGATGAGATCATACGGCGAGAGTGGAACTTTTTAATTTACAATCATCCCAATGCCTATGCTCTACCAGATCTCGTTACTCGTTTTTACGAGTGCACGGAGGAAGGTTGCCTAGCACAATACGGTTTTATTAAATTACTTTGGCGTGATAGGAAAATAATCATTGATAGGGACTTAATCTATGAAGTCACCTTAATTCCTAGATTACCTGTTCACGACCAAACCCTTCAATTTGAAGACTACTTACCCTTAATGGGTAATGACTGTTCGAGGGAACCTAGGAAGGGCATACAGGCTATAACCCTTTTCGCCAATGTATTAACCGTATGCCGTTGGGCACAAAACAACATTTTTGGCAGCTCACATAACACAACATTTTTCACCCCATCTCTTCATATCGTGCACACCTTAATGACTAGGAACCCTAAATTTGACATGTGCACGGTTTTACTTAATTCAATTGGTGCTGGCAAAAGGGCCGCAAATTACTCATACCCTATGTTAGTGACACAACTGTGTCGCTATTTCCTCCCTGTGGAGTTTTCCCCTCCGAATCACGGGGACGTGACGGCGCAGGTCCGTCTCGCCTGAAATTCGGGGCAGATGCTAATTGGTGCTATCCGTCCACCTCTCCGAAGATGCCAAGTTGATTTATGGCACCGTGTATCGAAGGTTTAAACGGATGCGGCCGATGTAGCAGACTTCGTCAGATTCCCCCTCGTCTGAGGGGTTTTTGATTGTGGGGACGCTCTTCCCTGCAGGCGCAAGCCCCTGCAGTTAATTACGCTACCGCATCGCGGTGACAACTTTTTCTTTCTCCATATGATCACTTCGTGTCGTAGGTGTTTGTTTTGTATTCGGTTGCCCGTGGATTGTATACGGAGACTAAGTTATGTTGTCGCCCGTAGGGCGTGGACTAGTCCAAATCCGTATCTTTCTTAGATTTGGGTTTGGAGGGGTTGTGTTTAAGGATACGTTAGCCTTATTTGGGGCCAAGATCAACTTAAACGTTTGTTAAGGACCCGTTAGTCTAATTTTAGACTAAGATCAACTTAACGGGATCGTTTAAATCCGACAAGAGAGCAATTGGGCTCAATTGCTTAGTTTAATGACATTACGGTCGATAATTAGTTTAAGAACATTACGTTCCAATGTTAGTTTTAAGATATCGCGGTCGAGGTTAAGGGCATCATAGTCCATGAGTTTAAGGACCTCACAGTCCGATGTTAGTTTTAAGACATCACGGTCGAGGTTAAGGACATCATAGTCCATGAGTTTAAGGACCCCACAGTCCGATGCTAGTTTTAAGACATCACGGTCGAGATTAAGGACACCATAGTCCGTGGATTTAAGGACTCCACGGTCCGACGTTAGTTTTAAGACATCACGGTCGAGGTTAAGGATATCATAGTCCATGAGTTTAAGGACCTCACAGTCCGATGTTAGTTTTAAGACATCACGGTCGAGGTTAAGGACATCATAGTCCATGAGTTTAAGGACCTCACAGTCCAATGTTAGTTTTAAGACATCACGGTCGAGGTTAAGGACGTCATAGTCCATGGATTTAAGGACTCCACAGTCCATAATAATGTGTGGTCGTCGGGACCCGTTACCTCTCTGACGACGTTGAAGGATTACAACGACAGATGTCAGAGGAGTAAAGAGATGTACCCTCGGACCGGGTGTAAATTGATTGGAAGAGCAGATGAGCTCAGTTCAATTTAGATTGAGGACTTATGGCCAGAATGGGGCTAAGTCCAGTTTAAAATGTTTAACATTTTATTTTTGTTCTGCATGTTGGGCCCTTTGTCTGGGCTCTGCCTTTTTAATAATGCCAAGCATTGGGATCTGACATTTTGTCTGGTATTGAATGCATAGCATTTATCAGAACAAAGTATGTTCTGGCAGCGCGCCACGTGGCGCATCAGGCGCTTTGCGCCAATTAAAGAGCGCATTACGCTAGCGTACATGAGGGTGACACGTGTCGCTTAGCGCTAAGCACTAGTTTGTTAGCGCACTGCGCTAAGCACTAGTTTGTTAGCGCACTGCGCTTTTAATTTATGAGCGCGCTGCGCTTGTTTATGGGTGCGCCAGTGAGTGACACGTGGCGCGCTTGGCGTTGAGCGCCAACCTAAGAGTGCAGTACGATGTTTTCAGGAGCTCAAGGCGCAGATCATGTCCATGGTCGACACGTGGCATGTTATGGCGCTGAGCGCCAGTCCAAGAAGCGCAAGGGCGCAGTTCATGAGTGCAAAGCACTTTCCAATGGCGCAAAGCGCATTTGATCAATTTTAAGATCAAAGAACAAATTTTATGTTCTTCTAAGGAGGCTTTGCCTCAAGATCCAAGAACAAAAGTTCTTGTTTTGATAAAAGGCTCTGCCTTTATAGATCAAAGATCTGTGGGCGAAGTAAAATACTTCTTATATTTTTTTTTTATAATTAGATCTTTTGATCTTATTATCAAAGACCTTGGTCTTTTTTTCAGATCTGTGATCTTTTTAGAAGAGGGTTCTTCTTTTATGAGATGTTTTCATCTCTGTTTTTCAAGAATATAGTTCTTTTTTACCTGGAGTATGAAGAAAACTCTTCTTTTTTCTAAGAGCTCGCTCTCTTTTTTTTTTGGCAGAGGCTTTTTCTCTTGCTGTTCTGTATATTTTAGACTTGAAGTCTAGGGTCCTTTATATGGGGCCAAGTGATTTGTTAAATCAGTTGAAGAGATCTTTCTCTGATTGATTTGAGATTATTTCCCACCATTGGATCTTTGATCCTAAGGCTTCTGTTTGACAGAAGATAATCTTCTTGTTTTTCAATAAGATTGAGAAATCTTTCTATGCAGAATTTGTTCTGTTTTGGTAATTCATTATTTATCATTGGATCATTGACCCAGCGGTGCTTAAAGCACAATCTTGTTGTTTGGAAAGATTTCGAGAAATCTTTCCTTAACAGAATTTAATTCTGGTTAATTAATGATTTATCATTATTATTAGATACTCTGATCTAACGGTAGGAATTTTTAATTCCAGCGCCGGCACACCTATACTAGACACGTGGCGCGTAGCGCAGAGCGCAGCGCAACTGCGCCAGCGCACATGTGCTTGACACGCGGAGCGCAGTGCAACTGCGCTAGCGCACCTGTGTTAGACACGTGGCACGCAGTGCGAAGCGTAGCGCAACTGCATTAGCGCACCTGTGTTTAACACGTGGCGCACAGCGCAGAGCGCTGGATCTGAAGCGTTGCTTCGACCTTTTTAATTTTTGAATTTTGGAAACAGAGCTTTGCTTTGATTAGGGTGCGCCGCCTAGGGCTCAGCGCTCCTGGCGCTGGCGTGTCTGCTTTTGACACGTGGCGCGCAGCGCACAGCGCGCAGGATCTGAAGCGTTTCTTCAATTTTGAATTTTGAAATTCAAAACAGAGCTTTGCTCTGATTGGGGAAACAAATGCCCCCTCACCGTTGCGCTCATGTGGCGCACACGTGAGTGCAGCGGTGGCAACATCTGAGCCCTTGGATCAACTCAGAAGTTGAAGAGGCAGCTCAGCGCCTATAAATAGGACCTCTTGTCCTTTAGATGATTATCATCTTCTTCTTGAAAATTTTCATTCAGAGCGCAGCTCCTTTGTTAAGAACTTTCAAGGGTCAAAACTCTTAGGTAAAATTTAGAAATTTTAATTTTAACAAATTAGGGTTCTTACCCATTAACAGAGCCTTACTCTTCATAGATCTTTGATCTAAAGAAAACCCTTTTAGGGTTTCACTAGCAGAGCTTTGCTCTCATGAACCCATAGATCTAAACAGATCTTTTCTTGGGGTTTCCTATCCCATGAATCAGAGCTCTGCTCTTTTGATAATCCGTAGATCTTTTGATCTTTTGATGAAGAACTCTTGAGAGTTTCTTCATGGATCTTTAAGATCCTAGAATTTTAATTCTCAAGCATTAATTTTGATAATCCTTGATGGATTATCTATCATGATTACAGAGCTAGGCTCTCCCAAAGAATTTTAGTCCTTCACGACCAGAGTTTGACAAGTGTCACTCTGTTACTGAGCTTCGCTCTGAAAGGGAGATTTTCTCCTTCTCCCGAGGGGTTTCTCATTCAATGAGAATATTCTTTGAGGATTTCCTCATTAATTGACAGTCTCATTCAATGATGAGGTTGTTTTAATAATTGATGCATTGTCATCTGGATTTTGTGGGTCCCCCTTTGGTCCCCCTTCCACTGGATTACAGTGTGGTACGAATTTTTTTTTTTAAAGTACCAGGTGTCAGAAATTGAAAATTACAACACTGACAGTTGATTTCCGTCCCCCCTTTTTTTGCAGGCAACATGTCTTTCGATGCTTCATTCCCATTCGTTCGTTCAGAGGGAGGATTCCCTGGAGCACCCGTAGACCGGGAGGTCCTAGCTTTGATCAGAGACCGTGATCCGGAACATAAGAATCTTCACCTTTGGGGATCATGGTACAATCATATTATTAGGGGTCGACAAAGCTTTTCATGCGCGGTGCCTTCAGAGCCTATCACGGCGATCCATTACGCCAACTCACCCCCGGTGAGCTACAGCTGGTCAATTGGACTTCAGAAGGCCTTCTTCAACCTGCTATAGCTTCGATTCCTGTTCAGCCTCCTATGGTTTTAGATACCTTGGGTCACCGTATTTGTCAAGGCGAAGCACGGCCATTGGGGCAACCATATAACATAGGTCTGATTCCTCGTCATCCGATCGGTTATCTGCAATGGGCCCGCTACATTCTGTCAGCGAAGAAGTCGCAGTTGATGAGGCTTGGATTGTATACCGTTGTTTATGCTTCTCTCTTCCAATACCCTACGCTTCCCACCTGGTGGGTTAAGGCTTTTTTGGAGCAATGGAATATCCCTACTCACACCTTCCTCGCATTGGACCGGGAAGTGTCAATCTCTTTAGAGGAGTTTACGGAAGTTTCCGGCTTACCAGTCATAGGGGAGCATTATGAGGAGCTGCTTCCCACGGACGAATATGTTTTCGGTGCCAAGCCAGTAATAAAAGGCCTTACCCCGGCGAATGCTGTTCAACATCAGTTTCCCAGTCTGATCAAAGTGTTGAATATCTACGAGCGCCTTTTTCTCGAATCTGGGAGTCGCGGGGTTAGTTTCGAGGATTTCATCGCTCGCTTCCTTCACCCGAAAGTTTTCTCGACGGAAGCCGCTAAATTCGCTACGCTTGATGACCCTTTCGGCTTAGGTTTGGACAACCTGCCAGCGACGGAGGTAGATCAGAAGAGTTTCTTCCTTCCTAACTCCCCGGTTGTTCCTTTTACGGAGATTGCAGTCCCTGGGATGGATGAGGAAGCATTCTTTTTGGGATTTCTTGGGCTATGGTTGAGCTGGTTCGCGCTCCCAATGCACCTTCGCCGTATGAGGCCATCTGTCTTTTACCCAGCTTACCGGATGACTATTGGGGTAAAAGTGGCTGTCGGGGTCGCCAGCTTAGCCCATCTGTATCACGGCCTTAGTCAAGCGGCGGATGCTACTGAACCTGGAGTACCGCATGTGATTTTCTCGATGCATTACTTCATGTCATAGCTCGAGCTATATGCACTTGGCGTTTTTGGTATCCACAAAAGGCCTTCGTTCTATGACAGGTGCAGCTTCCCTCGGATTATGCGATTGGTCGGCGCCTCAATTGTAAATCCGTCGCCACGGGATGCCAGAGGTTTGTTCCTTCGTCCACGCACAGTTGGAGGCGGGATGACCTTCACCGACAAGGTGTTAACCATCGCAAAGGCGTCTAACACAACAGTGCGGTCATTGCAGGATATTTTCAAAGATGGAGCCTCAGTTCTGACAGCTCGGGAGACCCTCCATTTGTATTCTATCAGACCGGGTTTCCTGGTGTTTAGGCAAAATGATGCGGGGCTCTTCATGAGATATAACCCGCATCGTTTTGCCCAACAATTGAGCTATAATCAAGGAGTGCCATTGGAGGCTTTCTTGCTGGAACCTACTGCCACTGAAGAGGGGATGCGGAGCGCGCTGCATCACTTCATGCGTCTGAACACGGGCTCTCATTTTTTTATCAGCGAGCCGAGTTGTGTCCCACGGATCCTTAATATATATACGGCATGGTACCAGCATTCGACGGGCGCCGTTATTAAGGAAGAAAGGCGTTTGCTGCTTGATCGCAAAAGTGCACCTCCTGCCAGTGATCGTAAAGTCCCTTTGAAGCAACGGATCCCTGTACCCCCTATGCTAAGAGAGGTTGCTGCAGTCGAGCTTCCACGCGCTCTAAGCCCCATGCATGGATTAACTCATGCTCCTGCAGAGACGATAAATGTGACTTCGGTACCCCGTGCTCCCGTGGAGACGGTAAATGTAGTTTCCCCCGAATCTGGTGTGGGCTCGGATATCGGGACTCGCCGTCCTAAAGTGCCCACGAAGCACAAGTTGGTTCTGGCTGCGACCGGAGCTCGCGCACAGAAAAAGAAGAAGAAGTCGGTCCTTTCCCTTGATGTCGTACTCGACTTGGAGCCTCAGGCTCCTCTTACCGAAGGCCTAAGTGAATATGGAACCAATGAGGGTTTCTTGATAGCGCCAGAAGACACTGACCTCGATGCCGCTATTGCTGCTTCTGCGCAACTTGCGAGCCACCAGGCGAAAATAGCCACCCTCATGCAATCAAGTAAACATTAGTCGCACTTCTGTTATTGTGTTATATCTTTATTATCACGTCTTGACTGGAATTCTTCCTTTTGTAACAGGCTTCACTACCGAAGAAGCTCTGGTGACTTCCCTCGAGACTTTCGAGGAGGAAGAGAGGAATCGCGCTCTATTGGGCATTGGTACGTCTCGGCTCATTGAGTCTTCATTCTCTTTTTTATGGACAATCTAACCCTTTCTTTATCTCATTGCAGGGACCACAATGCTGGTTCCGCAAGGTGATGCGGAGACTCTTCCCCGGCTAGCCACCGAAGTCCCGGCCTCTTTAGTATCGCCGCCAGAGGTCTTACTTAAAAAACCAATGATGGAAGCCTTGACGGCTCTGGAGGTAACCCTGAATGCGGACGACGCCGCCTTGCTGAGGGAGGCTTCTAAAAGGTCTGTCGTGACGGCCCGGGAGGAAAGGAAGCGTCTGAGGCGTGCGGCAAGGGAGCGTAGTGCTGTCCTGACTGCGGGATCAGGCTCAAGCGCTATTACTCCCACTGCCACTCCTTCAGAGGAGCTCCCGGTTGCCTTGTCTACTGCTCATAGACGGACGACACGTGCAGCTCGGGAGGCCAACGGTAAATCAACTTCAGGTAATGTGTTTTGAGACTTCGTTGTCATAGCTTTAAACCATCAGTTCTTATATATTTTATCCTGCAGGGCCGAGCCTTACTGAGGGAGCGGCTGCGACCGTCGAGCTTGAGGAGGTGGTGGAGGAGGTAGCTGCTGAACCCGGGGTGACGGTAGGTGACGTAACCGTAATTGCCGAGCCCGAGATAGTAGCTGACGAGACAATGGCGACTGCTACGCCCAAGATAGCTACTACTGCCAAGCGTGAGGTGGCGGCGGATGAGATGGCTACTACGGCCGAGCCTGAGGCAGCAGTGGACAAGACGGCTACCACGGCCCATCCTAAGGCAGCGGTGGATAAAACGGTTGCAATCACTGAGCCCGAGGTAGTGACAAGCGAAACGGGTCCGATTGCTAGGCCCGAGATGGCCGCTCGTTCTCAAGTGTCGGGCACCGCTCCGATCATCGCTCTCCCCACTTACAGTTCTTTGCCGTCCCCTGGCATCGCAAGTGTGACGACGGCTCCCGTGGAGTCAGGGGATGAGGCGACGGGAGGTGAGACCACCCCGATGGAGGAGGGAGACGCCACCGTTGTATCAAGTGACGCCCTCGTCACGGCTCCGGTTGGCGACTCATCAGGTAAGATTTAGGTCACCGCCCTTCTTTTTATTCTGCAATCTTCCTTGACATGGTTTATCTTGTTTTTAATGCAGGTACGGCTAGTGCTGATGTCGTACTACCCGAGGCGGCGCCATCAGCTACTGCCTTGACGGTGACCACCCCTCTACCTTCTTTCGTACCATCGCAGATGCTGGAAGGTACGAATTCGTGACTCATCAGTCTTATTTTTAAGCTGTATAACCTACGTGCTGACATTGCACTATTGCGTCTTTGCAGGAGTCCTTGTTGACCACCTGTATCAGGTGTTGCACCCACACTTCTCCTTCTTGTCAAAGATTAGTCCACCTGCCGGTATAGGTGAGTATTTTTTCTAAACGACGTCCTTTTCTTCAACGGGCAGTCGCATTACTGCTAGCTCTTCTTCATATTGCTTGTAGCCTTACGAATTGAAGGGGGAGATGATGCTGTCATTGCGCCACCAGTATTCCCAGCTCTGCCCCCTGCTGCAGCCGGTATAGTAGACTCTATTTTTTGCATGTTTTCTTCATTTCCTGAGCCGACCTATGATTATGATCTATTTTGCAGGAATCACATCGACTCCAGCCCCGTTCGAGTCTCGTATTATAATGCTGGCCGGGCCCTTCTCCAGGCGTCCATCATCCAAAGGTGTTGTGACCAACCTACGCATGCTGAGCGAGTATATCGAGGAGTTTGACGCAGAGAATCCCACATCTGCTGCGGATTTTGCCACAGAGGTTAACCCTATGCTGGCGACGCTCATGAACTTTCATGGTGAGGGCGTCTTTGAGTCTTGAGTTAATCGCTACCGGGAGATCGAGGCTTGCTTGCATGAGCTTAAGCTTAAGCATCCGGCACCTGAGATTCTGGTTATGAGCACTCAACGGGCGGCATGGATCGAGCAGAACGCTTCTTACTTCCGTCATCTTGAACAAGAAGTGGCTTTAAAGCGAAGGAAATGTAAAGAAACTTCAAGCGAGTCTGCTCGACTGCATGCTGAGGTCGACGCGAACGCTGCCCAGGTGAAAGTTATCTTCGAAGGCCTTCTGCAATGTATCTCTGATGGGTTAACATTGAAGCAGAAGCTCGATATCGTTGAGCGTGATGCACAAGATCGTGAAGCAGCTCAGCAAGCCGTCAAGGAACGACTCTCGTCTTACTTGCAGTAGCGAGCCCAGGTCGAAGCAGAGTTGGCCGCGGCAGCCGATCGAGAAGAGGGGCTGAGAGAAGTGCGCGAGCGACCGATTGGACTATTGAAAGCGCTTTCCTCTCAATAAAAATTTTGTACCCTTTGTAATTTTGAATAAAGTGTATTTGTTCTTTTATTCTTTCATATGATGTTTTTTGTACCCAATCGAATTCATGAATAAAAGATATATGTTCTTCGTAATGTCTTGTGTCATTTCTCTGCTTTCTTCTTTCTTGCTGTGTTGTTTGCCATGTGACTTTAGCAAGTGTGGTCTGTAGATAGCGTATAGTTGTCGGTCTTAGGCTCTTTTGTAGAGTGGCGATGGCTTAGAAAACAAGGTTAGGATCTGTCACCTAAGACTTTTCAACTTTATGAGTCGTGAGGGTCTCATAAAGAATTATCTCCCTACCGGTCAAGAGGATCCTGTAGGTGTAATTTCTCCTTAAGAATCGTGAGGATTCCTAAGTGCGTTTTCTCTTGAAAGTCGTAAGGATCTCACAAGAGAATTTACTTCCTTACGAGTCGTGAGGACCCGCAAGTGATGGGTAAAGCTATCCTCATCCGCATTTCTCGGAGTTAAGGGTTGCTCTGGATGCTTCCCACGGGTTCACTGCCGTGTTTGGCGAGGACCAGGCTCCGCTCTGGACGTTTTCCAGGGTACCGTAGTTTAAAGACATCGCGGTCGAGGTTAAGGATATCATAGTCCGTGAGTTTAAGGACCTCACATTCCAATGTTAGTTTTAAGACATCACGGTCGAGGTTAAGGACATCATAGTCCGTGGATTTAAGGACTCCACAGTCTGACGTTAGTTTTAAGACATCACGGTCGAGATTAAGGACGTCATAGTCCGTGGATTTAAGGACTCCACGGTCCGTTGTTAGTTTTAAGACATCACGGTCGAGGTTAAGGACATCATAGTCTATGGATTTAAGGACTCCACAGTCCGATGTTAGTTTTAAGACATCACGGTCGAGATTAAGGACATCATAGTCCGTGGATTTAAGGACTCCACAGTCCGTGAAATGTGTGGTTGTTGGGACCCGTCACCTCTTTGAAGACGTTGAGGAATTACAACGACAAATATCAAAGGAGTGAAGAGATGTACCTTTAAACCAAGGTAAAATTATTTTAAGGACATTACGGTCCATTGTTAGTTTTAAGACATCACGGTCGAGGTTAAGGACATCATAGTCCGTGGTTTTAAGGACTCCACAGTCCGTTATTAGTTTTAAGACATCACGGTCGAGGTTAAGGACATCATAGTCCATGAGTTTAAGGACCTCACAGTCCAATGTTGTTAGTTTTAAGACATCTCGGTCAAGGTTAAGGACATCATAGTTCGTGAGTTTAAGGACCTCACAGTCCAATGTTGTTAGTTTTAAGACATCACGGTCAAGGTTAAGGACATCATAGTCCGTGAGTTTAAGGACCTCACAGTCCAATGTTGTTAGTTTTAAGACATCACGGTCAAGGTTAAGGACATCATAGTCCGTAGGTTTAGGGACCCCACAGTCCGTTGTTTGCTCTGGATGCTTCCCACGGGTTCACTGCCGTGCTCTGCGAGGACCAGGCTTCGCTCTGGACGTTTTCCACGGGGCCAGAAGTGACGTTATCTGCGTTCCACGTGACCAGGAATTTTGCTCTGGATGCTTCCCACGGGTTCACTGTCGTGTTCAGCGAGGATCAGGCTCCGCTCTGGATGCTTCACACGGGTCCACTGCCGTGCTCTGTGAGGACCAGGATCCGCTCTGGACGTTTTCCACGGGGTCAGGAGTGACGTTATCCGCGTTCCACGTGACCAGGAATTTTGCTATAGATGCTTCCTACGGGTTCACTGCCGTGTTCGGCGGGGACTAGGCTCCGCTCTGGATGCTTCACACGGGTTCACTGTCGTGCTCTGCGAGGACCAGGATCCGCTCTGGACGTTTTCCACGGGGTCAGGAGTGACGTTATCCGCGTTCCACGTGACCAGGAATTTTGCTCTAGATGCTTCCCACGGGTTCACTGCCGTGTTCGGCGAGGACTAGGCTCCGTTCTGGATGCTTCACACGGGTTCACTGCCGTGCTCTGCGAGGACCAGGATCCGCTCTGGATGTTTTCCACGGGGTTAGGAGTGAAGTTATCCGCGTTCCATGTGACCAGGAATTTTGCTCTGGATGCTTCCCACGGGTTCACTGCCATGTTCGGCGAGGACCTGGCTCCACTTTGGATGCTTCACACGGGTTCACTGCCGTGCTCTGCGAGGACCAGGATCCGCTCTGGACGTTTTCCACGTGGTCAGAAGTGACATAATCCACGTTTCGCGTAGCCAGGAATTTGCTCTAGATGCTTCCCACAGGTTCACTGCCGTGTTCGGCGAGGACTAGGCTCCGCTCTGGACGTTTTCCACAGGGTCAGAAGTGACATAATCCGCGTTCCACGTAGCCAGGAAGGGTTGACTTTATCCGCATTTCACGGAGTTGGAATTTGACTCTCGGTCATCTGTACACCGCCGAGTCATGGAACTGGGGGTTGCCGCTGTGTCTGCTGAGACGAATGTTGAGATGATCTCCAGGCTATCTGTGACTCATCGAGATTTGGCTTCTTCTTCTGATGAAACCTGGGGAGGAGGAGTGTGATTCCTTCTTTGTTTGCGCCCCTGGATTGTATACAGGGATTGATGTAATATCACCTGTAGGGCATAAATTTCATTCATTCATTTTTTATTTCTTTCCGCGATGCTCTATCATTTCGGCTTTTATATCGCGAAGGTTGCGATTGCCCCATCATTTCGGCTATTTTTCGCGGTGCCCAATTATTTCGGATATTTATTTTATTTTTACTCACTGCTTTTTATTGCGAGTTGCCCAATCATTTCGGCTATTTTGCATGCATATATTTTTACTTGCTGATTTTGTCTGCAAGTTGCCCCATCATTTCGGCTATTTCGTATGCATGTGTGGCTTGCTAGCTTTTCGCTGCAAACTTGGGATTAGACACCGATTTCAGCATCAGCACCGCTACAACTGGGATATTGCCAGGAGCGAATCATCATTTGCCTCTGTCGATATCGAACAAAGGTGGCTTAGCGAACAGGGTTAGGATCATGTCGACTAAGGCTTTTGACTTCATGAGCCGTAAGGGTCTCATAAAGGTATTTCTCCCTGCGAGTCGTGAGGATCTCGTAGGTGCGTTTTTTCCTTAGGAATCGTGAGGACTCCTAAGTGTACGATCTCTTATAAGTCGTAAGGATCTTACAAGAGTGTTTTCTCCTTATAAGTCGAAAGGACTTACAAAGGTTGTTCACCATGTAGACATATCCCTAGTCACGGATGGGACTTCGTTAGGGAAATGTTTATTCGCGCCCGTGGATTGTATACAAGGGTCAGCATTGAGCCGCTTGTAGGGCAGTATCGGAGGTTGTGGGGGCTGCTTAAGAACAGGTTCAGATCCTTGTAGCTTAAGACTTTTGAATCTTATGAGCCGTGAGGGTCCCATAAGAGGGTTCTCCTTACAAGTCGTGAGGATCTCGCAAGCGTAATTTCTCCTTAAGAATCGTAGGGATCCCTAAGTGTGTTGCTCCCTTGTGAGTTGTAAGGATCTCACGCAGACGGTTTCTCCTTACAAAGTCGAGAGGACCTTGCAAGTGTAATTTCGCCTTAGGAATCGTGGGGATCCCTAAGTGTGTTGCTCCCTTGTGAGTCGTAAGGATCTCACGCAGGTGGTTTCTCCTTACAAAGTCGAGAGGACATTGCAAGTGTCTTTTAACGAGATCGCGCCCTTTCGGGTTTTTCACAAAACTCGCCGGCGGCCCTGCTGTTTTTACTCACGGAGCCCTTTCGGGTTTTCATCCGTGCCCTTTTTTCTTATGGACATACCGTTTTCTTTTTCTTTTCACTCTTTTTTTTATTCTTTCTCTTTTTTTTATTCTAACGAGGTTGCGCCCTTTCGGGTTTTCACAAATCTCGCCGGTAGCCCTGCTGTTTTTACTCACGGAGCCCTTTCGGGTTTTCATCCGTGTCCATTTCGCTTATGGACATACCGTTTTCTTTTTCTTCTTTTTTTTTGCTTTATTCCCTTTTTTTTTGTTATATCAGCTTTGGGATGCTGCAATCCACTGTAGTTTATCGACATCTCGGTCAACGACTAGTTTTAGGACATAGTGGTCCGTTGTTAGTTTGGGGACGTTTCGGTCCGTTGTTGGTTTAGGAACATTTCGGTCCGTTGTTAGTTTAAGGACATTTCGGTCCGTTGTTAGTTTAAGGACGTTTCGGTCCGTCGTTGAAGAAGGCCTGTCACTACTTATAGAGTTTGGGCTTAGGAAGATAGCAAGCGGACATAGTCGTCGTCATCTATCATTGACCTAGGCCGTGACTTGTCAAGCGTGGTATTTCTTCAGGAAGTGACCGTTTATTGGTCTGAAAGGTCTTTCGTCATGCATGTCCATGAGTAGATAGGCTCCACCCTGGTAAACCTTGTCTATGATATATGGGCCTTCATAGTTCGGCTCGAATTTCCCCCGCTTAGCGCGATTTGGGATCATAGGTCTTCTGACCACTAGCACGAGTTCGTCTTGGTGGAATGTCCTCGGCCTAGTCAATCTTTCGTATGAGCGCGTCATATTTGCTTTATAAGCTTCCAGACTTTGTTGCACTATGAGCTGGGTTTCATCGAGGGCGTCGAGCTCCTCAAGCCGAAGGTGAGCGTTCTCTTCGTCCATTAGCTCGTAATGAACTGCCACTCGTAGAGAGGGTAGCTCTATCTCGAAGGGGAGTACCGCTTCTGTACCGAATACCAATGCGTATGGAGTTGTGTTCGTGGCCGTTTTGAACGTAGTTCGATATGCCCAGAGAGCTTCCTGCAGTCTCTCGTGCCAGTCTTTCTTATTTCGCGACACCGCCTTTTTTACGATCTTCGTCAAGGTCTTGTTGAAAGCCTCGGCTAGATCGTTAGCTCGGGGATTATAAACTGATGAATACCTCCAGTCTATGTTGTGCTGTTGTGCGAAGAGGCTGATCTTATGGCTTCGGTAGGCTGGCCCGTTATCGGAGATGATCCGTCTCAGAGTTCCAAACCGATAAATGATGTGTGTCTTGAAGAAATGGAGGATGTTCTCGGTCTTCACTTCCCTCAGCGGTACTGCTTCTGCCTATTTGGAGAAGTAATCAGTTGTCGCCAAAATGAACCGATGTCCTCTGGACGATGCTGGCTCAATAGGGCCAATTATGTCAGTCCCCCATATTTCAAACGGCCAGCTAGCCACCGTTGGATGTAGTGGATTTGGGTGCTGATGGATGAAGTCCCCGTGAATCTGGCACGATTGGCATTGCTTTGCATACTCAAGGCAGTCCTGGATCATCGTGGGCCAATAAAGACCCATCCGTTTGATCTTCAGCTTCATCTTCGGCCCGGCTTGGTGAGAACCACAGAGTCCGTCATGTGTTTCTTGGACGACTCTCTTTGCCTCTTCAGGTCTCAGGCATTTTAACCATAAAGAGTCAAATGATCTCTTGTACAGAGTATCATTAACGAAAGCAAAAGACGGAGCTCGTTTCATGAACTGATGTTTTGAGGACGCATCTTCAGGTGTTCGACGGGATTTGAAGCAGTCTATAAAGACTTGTCTCCAATCTTCAACCTTTTCTTGGTCTTTTACTTGTAGAGCCGCTGGCTTGGTCGTTCCCTTTTCCTCGGATGACTCTGGAGATATTTCTGCCGGTACAAGAACCCGACGGCTTTGCACAACGATCCTTACGTCATCGAGGTTCTCGTCGGCCAGTTCTTTAGCAAGCTTGGCTAATGCATCCGCTTTGCTATTTTCCGCACGCGGTATGCTTTCCAAGGTGTATGAAGGTATTTGGGTCAGCAGTTGCTGTACCCTCTCACCATACTTCACCAGTTCCGGTTTGCACGTTTGATAGTCACCGTTTACTTGACTGACGACCAGCTGGGAGTCTCCGTATATGAGAAGGTTTTCAATTCCCATGTCGATAGCGATCTCGAGACCTGGTATCAAAGCTTCATACTCGGCTTCATTGTTTGTTCTCGGCTCTGTTAAGGAGAAGGCAAAGCGCATTATCCCCCCTTGTGGAGTTACGAAGATGAGGCCTACCCCTGATTTGATTATGGGAGTGCTTTGTTTGAGCTTCTTCATGGAAGATGCTCCATCGAAATAAAGTTCCCATCGTGTATCACTCCCGTTAATCGTGTCAAACGCATGCTCGTCTGGCAGTTCGCAATTCAGAGGAGAATCGGCAGGTATCGGATGTTCGGCGAGGAAGTCGGCGATGGCCTGGCCTTTCACTGCCTTAAGAGGCTGATAGGTTATTGAGAACTCCATCAAGAGCAGATCCCATTTAGCGAGTCACCCCGTCAGTATGGCCTTTGACATTAAATATTTGAGGGGATTCACCTTCGATATGAGACGGATTTCATGCGCCAATGCATAGTGCCTGAGCTTCGTTACCGTGAAGATCAATGCCAGGCAATGTTTTTCGATGGGAGAATAATTGCTTTCTGCCCCCAGTAAAACTCGACTCAAATAGTAGAGGGCTCTCTCCTTCCCTTGGTCGTTCTTTTGTGCCCACAATGCGCCTAAGGAACCTTCAAGGGCAGTTGTATACAGAATGAGAGGCTTTCCCTTGACCGGAGCAGCCAGCACTGGCGGATTCTGCAGGTATTGCTTGATTTCGTCCAGCGCGTTTTGGCATTTTTGATCCCAGACGAACGGGGTTCCCTTCTTCATCAGGTGGCTGTAAGGACGGCACTTCCCCGAAAGATTGGCTATAAATCGCCGGATATACGCGAGTTTCCCTTGGAAAGACCGCAATTGCTTGAGAGTCCTTGGCGAGGGAATTTCCATGATCGCTTTGATCTTCGACGGATCTATCTCGATGCCTCGGTGTTGGACGACGAACCCTAGGAATTTGCCTGAGGACACCCCGAACGCGCATTTGAGAGGGTTCATCTTCAAGTTGTATTGCCGAAGGCGTTGAAATACGATCTTCAGATGTTCGAGATGTTCCTCGTATGATTTGATTTTAACCACGAGGTCGTCGATATAACATTCGACGATTTTATGTATGAGGTCATCGAAGATCTTTGTCATAGCCCTCTGATAGGTGGCACCGGCGTTCTTTAGACCAAAGGGCATCACTTTGTAGCAGAATATACCCAAAGGGGTCCAAAAAGCAGTATGCTTCTGGTCTTCGGGATGCATCTTTATCTGATTGTATCCCGACGATCCGTCCATGAAGGAGAAAACTTCGTGAGTGGACGTATTGTCCATCATCAGCTCGGTGACCGGTACTGGGAAATCGTCCTTTGGGCAAGCTTTATTGAGATCCCGAAAATCCAAACATATGCGCATTGTCCCATTTTTCTTCATCACCGGGACGATGTTGGCGATCCAGTCAGGATACTGATCCTCTTGGATGAAGCCAGAGTCGATCAGCTTCTTGTCTTCGGCGTTGACACTCATCTCAAGCTCGAGCCGCATTCTTCTCGGTGCTTGTTTGATTGGCTTGGCGTCCGGAGATACCGCCAATTTGTGTACAGCAATCTCTGGATCCAGTCCTGGCATCTCGGAATATTTTCATGCGAAACAATCTTTATGCTGCATGAGCACATCCTTTAGCGTATCCACCCTTTCCTCAGACAATAGCTCACCGACGAAAGTCGGTCGCGGGTTACTTGCTATCCCCAAATCAATTTTCTTTAGGTTATCTGCAGTAATATGTATCCCATCTTCCAGCTCCTTTGGTGCCGGTGGAAACTCTGAGATTACCTCGTCATCATTGTTTTCGAAGCACCAGGGGAGGTCATCCATACCCTCGGGCTCTTCTTTTGATAGCATTACCAGATGACAGGTACGAGCTCGCTTCCAAGACCTATGTTGATCTGGTTCTACCCTCGTAGATTTGGGTTCATGCTTCTGTGGCGGAGTTACCCTCCAACTGCTGGATAGAGCGAATCTGCCCTGTCGATATTGATCTTCGACCCATTTCTTGAAGGTGAAGCAGTCTTCAATAGGATGTCCTATTGCCCTATGATAGGAGCAATGGTCCGGATGAGAGACTTCACTTGCTTGCTCGGGGTGCTTGGACTCCGAGAGTATAATCAGTTGATGTTTTAGGGCGAGATCAAGTATCTTCCGTGCTTTATTCTGAGGGAAAGAGTATGCTCAACCCATCTTCTTTATAAGAGACGAGTCCGGATTGCTCGATTCCCGATCGCGTGGCTTCTTGGTCCTGCTTTGTCGCTGTCGAACGCCTTTCCCGCTCTTTGATTTATTTTTGCATCTGTGTTGGGCCTTTTGTATGACGGGTTGATAAGGAAGAGCATCGCCATTCTCCACGGCCTATTGAAGGAGACGCTGCGTCCTGGCTTTCTCGTAAATGGTCATTTCACTGTTATGGTCATCCCGGATCTTTTGACCCGCTTCCCTGATAAGCTTGTCCATTCGTTCTTCAAATGACGGACTCGGCATTTTGATGGCAGGATCTCGTTTTGGTTCAGGGTCAGCGTTTTCTGGCAGGGCGTCCTCTTCTTCATCGAAGTCATATATGACGTAGCAGTCGCGGAGTAGCCCCCGTTTCTTGGATTAAACATACTCAAGTCCGGTCGTTTCCATTTTCCCGTTGGGCAACTTTCGCTGAGTTCCAGGGATGTTCCAGATTCTGTTATAGAACCGTGCTTGTCGAGCGGTTTGTTTAAGGGGTATACCTTGGCGTCTCAAGAGTCTCCTTAGTCCGTCTGTGTAATGTCTGGGCAAACGGATGGGCTGGAGCCTGTCGAGTGTGGAATCCGCGTCGTGCCAGATTTCTTTCTCCACTTTAGTTTCCCCTGATCGGTAGAATAGGATTGCCTCTTCACCTTCTCGCCTGGGAGGGGCATAGAATGTCTGCAGCTCTTCCACACTGTAGGTATCAAACACGTCTAGTTCTTTATGATGTTTGGGCGGAACCATGGCAACTTGCAAACTTTGCTCTTCATCAGCGAATGTTTGCATTGAAGGCCGAGCAGAGAATATAACATTAACCTCATCTTCTGAGTCGCTGCCGAAGATAAGCATAGGAGCGGACGGTCCCGGCTTGTTGTACTGGGGTGGCCCTGAATAAACTATCTCTTCCTCTTCCTCGGTATCACTCCCGAAGACCGGAATGGTGGTGATAGCTTTGTTCTCTGGTTTATGACATCTCTCTGTGTCTTCAAAGTCTGGTAAGAAGTATTTTGCATTTTCGTACTTCCGAACTTCGTTCACGGAGAATGGGTTTAGCTCTCCTGTCACGGTATACTCGAGACCATCCTTAAAGTATTTCATACACTGATGTTGTGTAGAAGGGATGATGTTGTACTCGTGTAACCAAGGCCGGCCGAGCAAAGCGTTATAGCAAGTCTTGGCGTCGATGACATGAAATTTAATATCTGTGACAAGTAACCCGAAGCGCAGTATCAGTACCACAAACCCAAGAGTCTGCGATGATTGGGAGTCGAAATCGGAGATGGTAATTTTATCGCGAGCGAGGTGCTGAACGCTCATGCAGATTTCCTTCAATACTCTCATGTTGAGGAGATTGACGGAAGACCCAATGTCAACCAGGATTTTCCCTATCTTTATATCATGACAGTATCCGGAGACATATAGGGGACGGTTGTGCTCGCACGTCCCAAGAAGGAGATCTTCATCGCCGAAGGTGATATCGGCTGTGTGCGCTTCTTCCAGCTCGTCTTTCATCTTTTCTTTGGTGAGAAAAGCTTGGAATTGTCCTGGCTCTTGTAGAGCCTTAATCAATGAATCTCTTGCTTCTTTGGATAGTAAAAAGGCGTCGAGAATGCTGAGCTGCGAGGGTAACTTTCTCAAGTGCGCCAGAACGTTGTAGTCCACCTTACTTTTCTTTGGCGGGTTCTTGGCGGTCGGCTCTTTCATGACTTGGTCATCCAGGGCGATATCCTCAGAGACCTTTTCTTTTCCCTTATCTTTTCTATTCGTGGGTCCGAGATTCTTTTCTGGAAGCGTACGGTTGCGCAGCTGGATATTTTCACAGGCCTTCGATTCTTCCTCTTTCCCCAAGGTGGATTCTTTGAAGATAGGGCTAAGAGTCATCTCTTCGTCGGAGTCGCTCCCGAAGGTGAGAATCTGCGATCCCCCGGTGTTGACCGTATGACAGTTGCCGGTAGTTCTTTTATGCTCCTCGGTCGCACTTCTTTGCTCCCGATGAGTTTTGCGTTTCATCAGCTTAAAATGTTGCCGGTGAGCAACATATCCCTGCCACCATCTTTTAAAAGCGTCGCATTCTTCGGTGGGGTGCGAAATCTTTCGATGATATGAGCAGTAGCTAGGATGCATCTCTGCTTCACCAACAGTGTTTTCTTCAGAGGGTGGTAACTTCATTCCCATTGATATGGCTTTAGCAAACCTTTTCCTCGTCTTGAACTTGTTTTTATCTGCGACGGATGTTCCTTGATTCGGCGGGAGTGCCTCGACTCTTTCTTCCAGTCGCCGGCGTTTAGCTCTTTCAAATATGGCCATCTCACGCTCCCGATTGGCTTTGCTTTTCAGATGAATTTCACTCAGGAAGGCGTCGATCATTTTGTCTGACGGCCATAGAAGTTCCAGCTCAGGACCTGCCCCCAGTCTCTCTGTGCAGGGAGCTTCTTCATTGTCTAGAGATGAATGGGAGATCACATGGCAACTTGCTACGTAATCCTCAGATCCATCCGACGAGTCTTCTCCATCCTCTTCGTCTCAAGGACGTGGCCGAGGAACTCTTGGAGCGTGATAGGGGTTCACGTCTTCTGATTATACTCTTCCAGCGCGTCAATCTGTTTCTGCAGGTCCATGCGCTTGTCGCCAGGATTCATGGGCTTTTTAGATTTCTTCTTCTTTTTCGAAGATTTCGGCAGCTGGGTATGAACACTCTGGCTATCACCACCAGTCTTTGGAGTTAGGTGCTGCTTCAACATTCTTTCGATGATTTCAGGTTCCAACGGATTCTTCCACTTGATCGCCGGGCATGTCTGGAGATCATTCAGCATCCTTTTGGTTTTGGCCGAAAGAACGACCTCCCATGGAGCTTCCTCAACAAAAGAGCGCGTTGCCCCCGGTGTGTCTGTCTTCTTAGGAGTGTGCGGTTGTGGTGGGTTTACTTTCCACTTCTCAGACAGCGCAAACTTGCCTTGTAGGTACTGATCCTCGATCCATCCCTTAAAGACGAAGCAATCCTCGATCGGATGGCTTACCGTTTGGTGGTAAGGGCAATAATTGGGATTATTCACTTCGCTGGGTTGAGGTGGTCGCCTTGGATTTGGCAAATTGATAAGCATGTTGCGCACCGCCAGCTCGAACAACCTCTTCATTTTATCTTGCAGGAATGAGTAAGGGCGCTTCATTTTCTCATTGTAATAGCGACGTCTCTCTTCCAACTGGTCCGTTAGTCTTGGAGCACTGGGCTGTTGTTGGGTGTTTGCAACGAAGATCGCCTTCCCTTTACCCTTTTCGTTCCGCGGTTCTGGCTTTGGGGGAGATGGTCTATGACCCATCTGATCCATCTGGGCCAACTTATCGATTAAAGCCTGGAACATGGTCGGTTTGAAGAACATCATGAACTGTGAGATAGTTGCATGGGGGTCTAGGGTGCCCACGAACATGCCCACCACTGGCGCTTCTTCGATGCGCTATTCGCACTTCGACCACGGATTTCGCCATCGGATTGTGTATTGAACCCAAGTTTTGCCCGGCTTTACCCTTGCATTGATCAACGCCGTTATTGGGGTGCGTTTGCTGGCACTCGCGAATCGCTGGGTGAATAGCAACTCCATCTCTGCGAAAGTTTTGACGGAGTCGTTTGGAAGTTCGGAGTACCACTCAAATGCCGTCTCCGATAAGCTGCCGACGAATTGACGGAGCAAAAGCTTATCATCGCCCCTGGTGTTGCCACAAAGAGCCCTGAACTGGACGACATGTTGATGGGGATTGCCTGTCCCCTTGTATACATGGAATTTCGGGATCGTATAGCCCGGCGGGTATTTTATCTGATCATACCAGCCTGGATACGGTCGCCCAGTCTTCACGACCTGGTCAGCCGCTTCATTTGCCTGTTGAACTCGTATTTGTTGAGCAATATAATCATCCAGGATGTCTTGGAGATAGTTTCCTCTTTGGCTGTTGAAAGAGCCGGAGGGGGATTTGATGTTTCTCCTCTGTCGTCTTCAATTATTACTGGAGGATCTTCGGCTGGGGGATCTGGCTGTATCATCATACCCACCATGTCTTGGAACAGAAGAGCCATTTGCTTTATATTGGCCGCTTGTTCCGCAGCCTCCTTGTCCTTCTTTTCGAGCATCCTCCGAAGGAATTCAGCATCAGTCCCGTGTTCGTGACGTTGTTCCGATGACGCCTCCGGGCTTCCTTTTGGTCCGGTGAGTGCAGCCATGGCAGTCTGCATTTCCTGGAGCTTCTGCTATTGCTGTTCCTGAGCCCTTGTAATGGATCGGGTGAGCGGTCGGTGGCCCGTAGAAGCGCGGCTATCCTCTTTTCCAGATGCCATGTAAATAGTATGGACCGTTATGCCCCTAGAGTTAGGGCGTTTGGGCTCAGTACCTTTGACATTTGTAGCAGGCACAGGGATCTTCTCCGGCCTTCTCTTCTTGTGAGCGGTCGAAGTTGAGGAGGCCGTCGCAGTGGGCACCCAGACAGCTTTTCGCGGTTTGGCAGGATGGCTTTCTTCTTGTTGAACCTTCGCCTTTTTCTGTCGGCGAGGGTAATCTTGATCGACTACTGACTCTCGGACTTGTCGCCAGACTTTGTAGATTTTGGAGGACAACCGCTGAGGGGACTATTCTGGCTTTGCTTCCGCAACATTCTCTACGGATGGAGGAGATCTTTTCAGTACGGCGGTAGGAGAATTCCTGCGCACCCTGTTCAGCGACTCGAAGTTGTTCCCGGTTGGAACAGCAGCATTGATTTCCACCGTTGAGGCTGGTGGAGTTAGCCCAGAGGGGGAATTGCCCCCGGTCTTCCTTACTCGGCGCCAGTGGCGACGTGTCGAGCAGATGGAGTTGGTTCGGTGACGAGGATATCTTTGTCTTGCCCCCTGTTCAGGTGAGGGGCTGCTGCTGGCGTCAGCCTGTTGAAGACTGATGTCCTTTGAGTAGGAGAAGCCGTCTTGACGATTTCAGGAGCAAGGTTGGTCACTCTCTTCGGAATAACCTTCTCTGGGATTGCGGGCTTTATTGTGGGCCCATAGGAATTTTGACCCAATCTGGAGAAGACCGAGGCGCCGGTGCTGGACGACCCGTTGAGAGGGGCCGTAGTAGGTGTAAGCCGATCAAAGACCGACTTCTTGGGAGCTTCCGGTGTTAGCACAGAAGCGGTGAAGCTCGTTGGCGGGAGCATGGTCCTGAAAAACAACCCTGTAGTGGCTTGAGTGACCTGTTCCACGGGCATCGTGAACAGAGAGGCCGCTTGGGGCCCATAGGCTATGCCCTCAGTTGAGGCAAGACGCGAGTTGCAGTTGCATGTGGAACACTTTACGCAAGTAGATGCCATTGCTGTTTTTCTTTCTGCGCCAAGCAAGAAACCAAATATTAGTAACTCGAAACCCAAGGGCAACCATTGGCAAACCGTGATTGGTTCGCGAACACGACACACGAAGTGTGGAGTGGAAAAAGGAAAAGGTCCCACCGGGCGTGCCAGAATCTGTTCCCCTCCGAATCGCGGGGACGCGACCGCGCAGGTTCGTCTCGCCTGAAATTCGGGGCAGATGCTAATTGGTGCTATCCGTCCACCTCTCCGAAGATGCCAAGTTGATTTATGGCACCGTGTATCGAAGGTTTAAACGGATGCGGTCGATGTAGCAGACTTCGTCAGATCCCCCCTCGTCTGAGGGGTTTTTGATTGTGGGGACGCTCTTCCCTGCAGGCGTAAGCCCCTGCAGTTAATTACGCTACCGCATCGCGGTGACAACTTTCTCCTTCTCCATATGATCACTTCGTGTCGTGGGTGTTTGTTTTGTATTCGGTTGCCCGTGGATTGTATACGGAGACTAAGTTATTATCATGACCCGAAAGTACGGAACATGACCGGCACTTAAACTACGAAACGTCTCGAGGCGTACGTAATCTAAGTAAGCCGAAAAACCCAGAAATCCAAACCAAGAAAATTAGTAGAGTGAAGGAAAACCATTTTAAATCAAATAGTTTGCAACACACGCCGAAATGCGCATTTAAAAAATCACAAGTCTTTTCTAAAATTTTCGGCAGAGTTTCCTTTGTAAAAACTGACCCCAAACGGGTACAAAACCTGATAAAGCATATGTAATGAATAAAGGCATCCCCAAGCAGGAGCTAGCTCTTCGTCAATCGACGGTCACAACCACGCAAGCAATAATATACAACGCCGAAGGGCGAGGATCACAACAGAAAAGGAAACTCAAAACAGCATGAAATCCATAGAATATACAACGCGCAACTCTAAGGTCGAAAGAATAAATATCACTGGTCTCTATCTCTGAAATAAATACATGTTTGGTTGATGGAACTTCTAGATACAACTGAATAATAATATACAAAATATACTGATGGTCACGATACTAGTGAACCCACCTACCAGCAAATCACCCAGAAAATGGAAGTAGTGCCAGCAAAGCCGTAATGAAACCTGTACGGCAAAACCTGCAAGAAACTGTGGCACAACGGGGGTGAGTTGCCAACTCGTGAATAGAATACATCTACGAACAGGAATCGCATGTATGACGCAATCCTAGGTCATACGATCACTATATATATATAACCCTCAAATATGACAAATCTGGAGCATGAAAAGGTAGCAAGGGTAAATATCTAACCCAAGTGTAATCCCATGTGCTCGTGTCAGTGCCTCAGGTAGCAATATATCATATGGATGAGGTATGAAATGCATGAAAACAGAATACATGTAAATGAAGAAACTGCTTTCATAACTTAGTGAGGTTTCTGTATTTTTAAAATGAGGTAACGTAAATGAAATCATCATAAACAGTGTCTAGCATCGACACAAAACATAAATCCCAATATCTCAATATCTCAGGCTCCGGCTATCCGGACTGGCCTGTATCATCAAATATCAGTACCTCAATATCTCAAATCTCAGTGTCTCAATCTCACTATCTAGGACGCCGTCAGTCCAGACTGGCCCCTACCATCAATCTCAAGACCACAACGGTATCCTCCGGATATCCGACGCGTCGGGTATAATCACCGGTCGGTAGTGCTCCCCTGCCAGGCTCATCGTCTACTACTCGAAGTTCTTGCCCCGGGGTACCTTACCGGGCCCACCATGTACCCGAAACGGTTCATCCAACTCCTCGAATCGGGCCTCGAAATCCATCAGCAAACTCATGGTGGACAACTCATACATCATGGGAAAACCGCACTTTTCATTTAAAAAGAGAGAGAAAAGAAGTTTATAATGTTTTTGCGGTTTTCCCCCAAATCCAGGAAATCTCATGAAACTGAATCCAAATCATCAATAGCATGTAAACAGGGAATATAGGCATAAGAATCCATGAATGCGGCATAACAGTGAATAATAACACGCATGAAGTAGCAGGTAATAACTACAATGTCTAAACTAGCATATAAGGCAAGTACACTAATATCATGTCGAAACTATTAGCTAACAAGCTATGTCAATGCAATAGTATTTTCTAAGTGTACGTGACATGGCAATTACCGATGAGGATGTGTGTGAGCCGGCAAGTAAGTGTACATGGAACATACGCATCATCGGTAATGGTGCTGGTGTCCTAACAGCATGATATCAATAATTGTATATGAATCACAATATAAGTATGCGATGCGGAGCGAACACCAATAATGAGCGGGAGCTGAATACTAGACACAACAATAGCTAATCTGCATTTAATATAAATCTAGTCTAACAACTACACTAAACTATAGGGCTGAGCTAACAGGCTAACTGAAGGTAAGGAAACCGCCTAATATCTGAGTCGATACATATACATATATATATTAGTCGGTGATTCCGCCTCAATAGTATCACATCCGATACAATATCTATAATCAGGCATCCCAAGTCGAGAGTGCGGATCAATCATCAATATATAGCTCATACGTAAATCCATCGTACGGCATCCCAAATTTGGGTACGGGTCAAGATCACATTCACCATATTATTCATCTGGTATCCTCTTTATCAAAGATCATAATCCGGGTACTGATCTACGTCTAGTACAATACTAATATCATCAATATAATCATGATCTGACTACTGATCGACAGTCTTGTACAAACCGATATCATCATCACATATCATCATAAAGAAGTATACATCGCCCAATGCGACCCATTATAATTATCGTAACATATCATAACTCATATCACGATCACATGTCGACCATTTTATTTATATCACCATTCACATGATATCGTCGTCCAAAGATCCGCTATAACATCATGACATATCTCAAATACGAATTCTGCCATATCACCGATCTCACGGCCTCAAATCAAGCTCATCGACTCATCTCAAATCCCAAGTATTATCCTCAAATCCAGTATATGAACACATAGTCCCATACCCATGTGAACACATAAATATACAATCCCATGTACGCACATATGAAAGAAGAATGTATGCAAGTATGTGTGTGTGTGTGTGGTGCAACCACTACTCTAGGGTTTCGCAACACTAAACCAATCCAAACACACCTAGAATCCATCTTTATCATCAATAATCTCAAACAATATAAAATCAATATATGTGTGTATACGTATTCGTATACATCACCACGAACTGCGGGGGTGCTATACGCCATCCACCCGACTTCTCCCCGTAGATATAAATCTACTCACCTTGCTTCTTGTGTGCTGATGCCGATGTCGCCATATTTATCTTCAACGCCTCGACGTCACGTGGGGTACCTACAAGGATATCACAAATGCTAATGCACATGAAAATCATATCGGACAAACCAAAATGGCACACGCTACTCTCATAGGTAAAAACCTATAGTCTCGTATGCAAACACGACCAATAACCCTTTGCCGTTGACGTTCAAACGCCACCCGACAGAAACGAATCACCAAATACCAAAATCCATGCTAAAACAAGTCATAAACCATGCGCCAACACAAGAAAACTACCCCAGATTCTACCCTATATGGAATCAGTCAAAATCACATATACCAAAGGTCAAATTTACTGGAGATAGGGCCCTGAAGCAAAAACGATGGGGTTCCAACCTGCTCTGGCCGCAATTTGCGGCCAGAAGGGATAAATTGGCGGCCTGGAAGAGGGGAGAGGGGCTAGGGATTTGGGTGGTAGTTCCTGGGTGCCTGCACATCTCACTGTCCAACCAAAATTATTTTAGGAGTCTCGGGGTGAAAGCAGATTTCCAAAAACACTCGCAGAATTACAGTTTTCCCCGATATCGTTTCTATAAATTCGTATTCTGGGTTCTAATCTCTAGTTTGGTCCAATATAACTTCACAACAGGGGTTGTAGTCCCTCATTACACCTCAATTCACCTTTGATTTCAGATCAAACCCTAAACCCTAACTTGAAATTTCCAAAGTCCTTAAAACCACACCATATTGACATGAAACAAGTATAGATGCATAAGGAATCGAAATACTACTCTATGGGTGCAGAAATTACCTCCTTTGGCAACTCAAGAATTTTCTTGAGTTGCTCAAAGTCCTCAAAACCATCTCTTTCTAGGTCCAATGTGTAGCTAGTGAGCTGGGGAGCAATTTTTGTGAAATGGGAATAGGGTTTTGGCTTGAATTTCATGGTGGATCAAAGCTTGAAGAGAGAGGAGGAAGAAGAGAGAGAGGGCGGCAGCAGCGGCACAAGGAGAGGGGAGAGAGAAAAGGGTGTGAAGAATGATAGGGATGGCTCACAACAAGTCAAAAGTAACCCCATACCTACTCTTTCTCTCTCTTAATCATTCTTACCTTTTTCTTTTCTTTTCTTTTCATATCCTTCTCACTCAATGGTCAATCCTAAGCAACCATGCTACATGAAGAGAAGGAAAAGAAACAAATGAAACACAAATGTAAAAATGATATGTGCATGTTTTGCCCAAAAATACTAAAAAACCGATTAGCGATTTTTAATCGCGATTAGCACTAAATTAGCATATAATTAACCATAAAAACTTTAAAATGGCATAATTCCACAAAATACCCTATTTTAGAATTTTCCAAAATTTTCCCATTTATCGGTATTTAATTATACCGAAATATTAAAATATTCATTAAAAATTAATATTAAATTATAAAAATTCCCAAAAATAATATTTTGTTTTTTTGAAATGTTACAGTTATGTTGTCGTCCGTAGGGCGTGGACTAGTCCAAATCCGTATCTTTCTTAGATTTGGGTTTGGGGGGTTGTGTTTAAGGATACGTTAGCCTTATTTGGGGCCAAGATAAACTTAAACGTTTGTTAAGAATAAGTTAGTCTAATTTTAGACTAAGATCAACTTAACGGGATCGTTTAAATCCGACAAGAGAGCAATTGGGCTCTATTACTTAGTTTAATGACATTGCGGTCGATGATTAGTTTAAGGACATTACGGTCCAATGTTAGTTTTAAGACATCGCGGTCGAGGTTAAGGACATTATAGTCCATGAGTTTAAGGAACTCACAGTCCGATATTAGTTTTAAGACATCACGGTCGAGGTTAAGGACATCATAGTCCATGAGTTTAAGGACCCCACAGTCCGATGTTAGTTTTAAGACATCACGATCGAGGTTAAGGACATCATGGTCCGTGGATTTAAGGACTCCACAGTCCGACGTTAGTTTTAATACATCACGGTCGAGGTTAAGGACATCATAGTCCATGAGTTTAAGGACCTCACAGTCCGATGTTAGTTTTAAGACATCACGGTCGAGGTTAAGGATATCATAGTCCATGAGTTTAAGGACCTCACAGTCCAATGTTAGTTTTAAGACATCACGGTCGAGGTTAAGGACGTTATAGTCCGTGGATTTAAGTACTCCACAGTCCGTAGTAATGTGTGGTCGTCGGGACCCGTCACCTCTCTAACGACGTTAAAGGATTATAACGACAGATGTCAGAGGAGTAAAGAGATGTACCCTCGGACCGGGTGTAAATTGATTGGAAGAGCAGATGAGCTCAGTTCAATTTAGATTGAGGACTTATGGCCAGAATGGGGCTAAGTCCAATTTAAAATATTTAACATTTTATTTTTGTTCTGCCTGTTGGGCCCTTTGTCTGGGCTCTGCCCTTTTAATAATGCCAAACATTGGGATCTGACATTTTGTCTGGTATTGAATGCATAGCATTTATCAGAACAAAGTATGTTCTGGCAGCGCGCCACGTGGTGCATCAGGCGCTTTGCGCCAATTAAAGAGCGCATTGCGCCAATTAAAGAGCGCATTGCGCTAGTGTACATGAGGGTGACACGTGTCGCTTAGCGCTAAGCGCCAGTTTGTTAGCGCACTGCGCTTTTAATTTATAAGCGTGCTGCGCTAGTTTATGGGTGCACCAGTGAGTGACACGTGGCGCGCTTGGCGTTGAGCGCCAACCTAAGAGCGCAGTGCGCTGTTTTCAGGAGCTCAAAACGCAGATCATGTCCATGGTCGACACGTGGCGTGTTATGGCGCTGAGCACCAGTCCAAGAAGCGCAAGGGCACAGTTCATGAGTGCAAAGCACTTTCCAATAGCGCAAAGCGCATTTGATCAATTTTAAGATCAAAGAACAAATTTTATGTTCTTCTAAGGAGGCTTTGCCTCAAGATCCAAGAACAAAAGTTCTTGTTTTGATAAAAGGCTCTGCCTTTATAGATCAAAGATCTGTTGGCGAAGTAAAATACTTATTATATATATTTTTTATAATTAGATCTTTTGATCTTATTATCAAAGACCTTGGTCTTTTTTTTTCAGATCTGTGATTTTTTTAGAAGAGGGTTCTTCTTTTATGAGATGTTTTCATCTCTGTTTTTCAAGAATATAGTTCTTTTTTACCTTGAGTATGAAGAAAACTCTTCTTTTTTCTAAGAGCTCGCTCTCTTTTTTTTTTGGCAGAGGGTTTTTCTCTTGCTGTTCTGTAAATTTTAGACTTGAAGTCTAGGGTCCTTTATATAGGGCCAAGTGATTTGTTAAATCAGTTGAAGAGATCTTTCTCTGATTGATTTGAGAATATTTCTCACCATTGGATCTTTGATCCTAAGGGTTCTGTTTGACAGAAGATAATTTTCTTGTTTTTCAATAAGATTGAGAAATCTTTCTATGCAGAATTTGTTCTGTTTTGGTAATTCATTATTTATCATCGGATCATTGATCCAGCGGTGCTTAAAGCACAATCTTGTTGTTTGGAAAGATTTCGAGAAATCTTTCCTTAACAGAATTTAATTCTGGTTAATTAATGATTTATCATTATTATTAGATTCTCTGATCTAACAGTGGGAATTTTTAATTCCAGTGCTGGCGCACCTATGCTTGACACGTGGCGTGCAGCGCAGAGCGCAGCCCAACTGCGCTAGCGCACCTGTGCTTGACACGAGGCGCGCGGCGCAGAGCGCTGGATCTGAAGCGTTGCCTCGACCTTTTTAATTTTTGAATTTTGGAAACAGAGCCTTGCTCTGATTGGGGTGCGCCGCCTAGGGCTCAGCGCTCCTGGCGCTGACGTGTCTGCTTTTAACACGCGGCGAGCAGCGCGCAGCGCACAGCGCGCAGGATCTGAAGCGTTGCTTCAATTTTGAATTTTGAAATTCAAAACAGAGCTTTGCTTTGATTGGGGAAACATGGAGGAATTTGAGTTTTACATGCATGGAGATATACCCATTAGGCCTCTTATTGAGGGCGTATCCACGTCCTATACCCGTCTAACTGATGTATGGTCGCGAAGGGAACCGGCCGAACATGTACCCGCCAGAACACCCAGCTCCAGCTCGACCACGAGCGAAGAAGAGCTTACCCCCATAGAACATGCACGTCTTCTTAGAAGAGCCATTAGGGGGATTGATAATTTGGTGGGGATGGTGACCAACTTGGATCACCGAGTGACAGAGATTGAACATGGCGTATCTACGCTGCTGGCGCGAGAAGAGCGTTCTCGTTCACATTCAAGGGGACGGCGAGGTCCTGAGCAGTGAGGACACTGCTTTTGGTAAGTTTGGGGGAGAAGATGGTTTGTAAATAGTTATCATTGCATTGCATATTTTAATTTGTGTACATATTTTCTTTTTCTTTCTTTGCATGTTTAATTCTGAATTGCATCTTTATAAAAAATTATAAAAATAAAAAAATGAAAATAAAATAAAACAAAAAATTAAAAATATATATATATATAATTAAAAATTTTAAAATTTTTAAATATTGAAAAATTCAATTTTGGCCATATTTGACTTAAGTTTGATAAGACGGTTAACTAGCTAGGAAAAACTAGATCCTAAACTTAGTAAATTAAAAACCCTAAAAATAACTTTTCTTAAAGTTTAACAGTAGAAAATATATGTCCTTGTAGTTTATTTAGAAATAGACAAATTTTGAGTTCAGTTCTTGGGCTAAGTCAAAATAAGGAAAGAGTATTGAAATTTTTATTGAAGTGTAAGTCTAAAAAAATAATTCCGAACCTTGAGTCTAAATTCTGAAAGTAATACCCTATAACTCACACATACACGCACCTTGAAACTTGGGATAGTAGAGGATACCTTGAATTGCTCTTGTCTAAAATCCTTAGTATTAAAAAATAAAAAATAAAAAAATAAAAGTATAAGTGTGAATAAAGAGATAAAAAAAACGAACACTGGTTTTGTAATCACTTAAGGCCGCGTAAAATAAAAAATATATAGCGAGGGTGCTTTATCACCTAGTGCCTTATACCAACTGGTTTGGGAGTCACTGCTAAAGCCTTAGGTATTACAAGACGAGAAATTACGTCTTAATGCGCAAACACATTTTGTAATCGGTCGTTAGTACATCAAGAAGTATTAACGGTCGCATGAAGGATGTGTGAGCAATTTCTTCTAAAATTCACCAACTAAAAGTACTTTGGACAATGGACAAGGGTATGATAGCTTGAATTGAAATTCCAAGTGTAGGGGTGATACATACACACACGTAGGGGTATATGATTGGGATTTGGATGAGAGATAGGAATGAAAAATAGGACTTATATCTTCAGTAGAGATGATAAAAATTCCTAAGTTGAAATGGAACCTTAGAAGGAAAATTCAAAAGATGCTAAAAGCTAAGTAAATTTACAGAACATATACGATCTTAAGTTAAATGATAAGTGAGTGTGAAAAATATGGGTTGATGATTTCTGAGTTGAAGATAATAGAATTTCTTGCTAGAACACTGAATTGAAGAATAAAAGTCAATAGGCCAAATTGATCGGATTTTGTGGGTCGTATCCGCTGAAAACCCTCAGGAGACAACACTCCTCCTATTAGGGACACCTAGAGGTTTAACGGATTGTTGCACGAGCTCAATGAAATCGCGATCCCCTGCGAAAGTGAGGATAAGTTTTTACGAGAATAAAATTAGTTTTGCTCGGGACAAGCAAAAGATAAGTTTGGGGATATTTGTTCATATCAGAATTTTGCATTATTATATTCCCCATTCTTAATCATATTTCAAATAAATAGGTGCTTTTGATCCATGTCTGCTAAATAGTTGCAGGTTACAGGTTCTCAGAACAATACAGTGAAATTCAGGAAAAGACGCTACAAATGTGAGACTACGACCAACAAATAGATGAATCTGCAAGATGTCGCCTACCAGTTTAAGGAACAAATAATGATCAATGAACAGTTCAATGCCCAAAGTACGAGGGCAGCACAAGATTCAAGATTTCAACGCAAAGCTTACGATAAAAATCCACAAATTCTGCACTGTTGGAAATCTGGAAGAAAGTAGAAAAGATTCTGAAGAATCAAGTGAAGAAAACAGAAGGAAAAAGCAACATGAAGCAGCCCTGAGAAAATGAAATCAAGACCCCACCATATGGCCGCGGATCCGCGGCCAAACAAGGCATTCCGCCGCGGATCCGCAGCTGTGCTGTGCACGTGTCGGTGCGTGTGTCGGTGGGCGTCGATGCATTGACCCGGCTTTCTTAGGGTAGTCTTGTAATTTTAAATATGGATCAGATGTAAACCCTAGGGTTTCTCCTATCTATAAATAGGAAAGCCTACAGGCTCTTTTGGGGCATGCCTCTTTTTAATTCTAGATTAAATTTCAATTCCTTTGTAATCGTCAAGAGTGTATCAATAAAGTAAGACTTTTTATCTGAATTTAATTCTTGCATTTTTATCTGTTCTTTTAATATCTGCTATTTTATTTTGTCTTTTCTTATTTGCAACCTAGATAGTTTTTAAAATAAAACGTAAAAATGAATTTCATTGTTAATACCCTAATGAGTGAGTAATTCCTCACTTGTTAGGGTTAGGATTGGATAGGTTTGAGAGATGGAAATCTCTCACTCCTTTCTTGCCCATACAACATTTTAATTAGGACTCTATTTGAATCAAACACATACCGCTCACTGCGGCACCCTATCCTACGAGATAGCGGTGATTCCCCAGTTAGACCGGTTGTAGAGGTTAGGGCTAAGAGTTAAGAAAGGACGGACAACGACCAAAAGGAAGAAACGAAGTTTCTTCCTAGTCGTGCCAATCCCCTTTGTTAACTATTACCTTAACACCTATGTTCTTAATTAGGACAAGGGAAGCAGTGAGTAGAATTCTCTTTCCAAACTAACCTAAATCCTAACCCTAGCAAGGCTTTAAATCGAATCAAATTCAATCTTAGTTTTTATAAAAATCAAAACCTACCAAAAATAGGACTTAACTCGTTAGAACAATTAGAAGAGAACACGTTTTCCCTGTGGACCGACCCGTACTCAATCGGCTAGCTACCAAGCGACACCGTTATTGATTGCGGTATTCTATTCTTTGATTTTAAAACGCATACGCGAAAAGCAGCTCGATCAATCAGCCGGTATGCCCGAGAATACGAGTACTTGAAGATTCTGTTTGAAGTTATAAATAGGGAAGGAGATGGCGGCTCCTTCGACACCACTTTCTTTCGAGATGACTGGGTGCGTGTATTTGATCGAAGAGATCATCACCCTTAGTGATGTCTCCTTGTACGACCAATCTCTGGCCGAGGAGGGGTGCCGGGAGTGGTTCAGCGTCTCGAGGATCACTTCGGTCGGCTTCTCCTTCGGCGGCCGTCCCTGCTTCAGATGTTGATGCACGCGATCTGGAGGAGGCTCCAGGGTTGGATAACCCCTTCACTGAGGAGCTTCTGGACGAGGCACTCGACAAGGTGCATTCGATCTTCCTGTTCAGCCTCATCTCGAAAGCCCGGCACGACCGATCCTTGGCTCTGATTCTAGAGTGTTTCAAAATGAGGTACGTCGTAGGCTAAAGCTCAGATGGAAGAGCGTCGGGTGCTTCTGTGGCATCCCGGGTCCGCGTGCAGCGTCGGCAGGAGCGGGCTGCAGCGGCTAGGGCCCGGCTAACGGAAATCTACTCCGAGTATCACCATGAGTACTTCCTCGATCCTATTCCACCTCTGTTGTAACTCTTTCATTTTCCGTAAGGCTGAGGAGCCCATAGTACCTTAATGAATGAATAAAATGCTTCTATTCGCAATGTCCTAACATTCCCTTTTTATTATTTAAATAGAAAGGACTTTAGAAAAGTTTACATTGTTCTTGTGAAAGAAGAAATACACACTCGTAGATGTTCTCCTCACTGGTACAGCTTGAGTTTTTAAGCGTTGTAGGGCCGTGGAAACTTGCGTCCGTCCGCGTCTTGCAAGCGGTAGGCTCCGCCAGGAAGGACCTCAGAGACGAGGAAAAGACCGTCCCATTTCGGGGAAAATTTATGCAGCCTGCCTTGATCGACGAACTCGTTTCGCCTCAGGACCAGGTCTCCGGTCTTAAAGAAGCGGCGCTTGACTTGCGCGTTGTAGTATGGGGCAGTTTGCTGTTGATAGGCGGCCGCTCTGATCTGAGCCCAGTCTCATTTCTCCAACAAGATGTATAGGTTGGTCCGAAAGGCCGTGGTGTTTTCTTCATTGTCGAAATGTTCGACCCGATGACTGGGTAGCCCGATCTCCGCTGGGACCATTGCATCGGTCCCGTAGCAAAGGCTGAAAGGAGTTTCCCCGGTGGGGGTCTTCTTTGATGTGCGCAGGGCCCATTGGACCCGAGGTAATTCCTCGATCCAACTGCTTCGGCGTCCTACTAGGCAGGTCCGGAGACCTCGGAGGACGTCCCGATTAGCGACCTCGGCTTGCCCGTTGCATTGGGGATGTGCGACCGTGGCAAACTTCATGAGGATATGATACTCATTGCAGAATTTCTTCACTTTCTCGTTTTCGAAGTTCGTCCCGTGGTCGGTGATGATACACCTCGGGATGCCGAACAGGAGTATCACGTTGTTCTGCAGGAACTTGATTATCGTGGTGGCATCCGGTTTCCTGATGGGGATGGCCTCGATCCACTTCGTGAAGTAATCCACCGTGACGAGGACATACTTGTGCCCTCCAGTACCGATAGGGAACTGGCCTATCATGTCCATTCCCCACTGGGCGAACGGCCGCGGGAAGGTTAGGGCAGTCAGCTCGGTAGCCGGAAGGCGAGGTATGCTTCCGTGGAGTTAGAAACTTTTGCATCTCCTGACGAGCTTCTGGGCGTCTTGGTGAATAGTTGGCCAGTAGTACCCCTAGAGCAATGCCTTCTGGATTAAGGAGCGGGCCCCTTGGTGTGCGTCGCTGACCCCTTCGTGGATTTCACGGAGGATGTAGTCGGCTTCGTGGGGGTCGACACACCGGAGCAGGGGCTGAGTGAAGGACTTCTTGTAAAGGTTCCCATTGCTCCAAACGAAGTGACGGGCTTTGGCTCGGAGACGGCGGGCTGCTCCCCGATATTCTGGGAGCGTACCTTCCCTTAGGAATTCCATGAGGGGCTTCCTCCAGTCATTGTCTTCTTCCTAGGCTGTATACACATGAAGTATTGTCGCCCCGTCTTCCACGCTGGGTCGTGGCAAGATCTCGAAGAGGATAGATCACTTGTTGTTAGTCGAGTAGGATGAAGCCAGCTTACTCAGGGCGTCGGCTTGGGTATTGAGTTGTCTGGGTATTTTCTCCACCTGGACTTCGTTGAAGTTCTTTCAAAGTTTTCTTATCTCGGCCAGATACTTCACCATTAGAGGTTCCCTAGCCTCGAAATGGCCGGTCACATGGCCAACGACTAGGGCGGAATCACTGTGAATCCGAATTGTTTTCAACCCTAACCCGGAGGCCATGCGCGGTGCAGCCAGCAGGGCCTCGTATTCTGCCGCGTTGTTTCAGGCCTTGAACCCGAGCTTCAAAGAATACTCCATTTCTGCCTCGTTCGGGCCTCGAATGATGAGGCCGGCACCACAGCCTTCCTTAGTCGATGATCCGTCGACGTAAATGACCCACTCAGGGACTGAGTCAGGCCTCCCCTCGATCGAGGGTTAAGCCGCGAGGGTCGGCGTGGACTCTGGCTGCTTACTGGGGATGGCGCACTCGACGATAAAATCGACCAGGGCATGTGCTTTGATGGCCTGCCTCAGGCGGTATTTTATGTCAAACCGGGACAACTCCCACCTCCACTTCTCTAAGCGGCCTGAGGATTCGAGTGAGGAGAGGATAGCCCCCAGCGGGCGCTCGGTAAGAACGGGGATGGTATGTGCCTGGAAGTAGTGCCGTAGCTTCCTTGAGGCCACAATGAGTGCCAAGACGATCTTCTCTATGGCCGGATACCTCGTTTCTGCGTCTTTGAAGACGTGGCTCACGTAGTATACCGGCTTCTGCACTCCGTCGACCTCTCGGACGAGCACTGAGCCTGCTGCTTGGTCGGATACTGCCAGATACAGTGATAGCTCGTCTCCTTCAACTGGTCAGGTGAGCAGTGGTGGAGTCATAAAGTGCCTCTTTAATTGGTCAAAGGCGGTCTGGCACTCATCTGACCACTCGAACCTCGGGATCTTCCTTAGAGTTTTGAAGAACGGGAGGCACTTCTCCCCAGACTTCGACATGAAACGGCTCAGAGCGGCTACCTGACCAGTCAGTCGCATGATCTCGACGTTGGTCTTGGGCGCGGCCATATTGAGGATAGCGTCTATTTTCTTTGGGTTAGCTTCGATTCCACGATGCGTGACCACGAAACCGAGGAACTTTCCCCCAGTGACCCCGAATGCGCACTTGGCGGGGTTCAGTTTCATCTTGAATTTGCGGAGTACTTCGAAAGCCTCGCCCGGATCCTTGGCATGGTTGACCGACGAGACTGATTTGACGAGCATATCGTCGACGTAAACTTTCATCTTCCTGCCGATCTGTGGTTTGAACATGCGGTTGACCAACCGTTGGTACGTAGCTCCGGCGTTTTTGAGGCCGAAGGGCATCACCTTGTAGCAGTATACACCCCGGTCCATTGTGAATGCGGTAAGATCTTCGTCTGCCTGATTCATACGGATCTGATTATAGCCGGAAAAGGCATCCATGAAGCTCAATAGCTCATGACCTGCCGAGCTGTCGACGAGCTGATCTATCCGAGGGAGGGGATAGTTGTCTTTGGGGAATGCCTTGTTGAGATTGGTGAAGTCGACGCACATGCGCCACTTCCCGCTCGACTTTTTGACCAAAACTATGTTCGCCAGCCACTCCGAATAGGGTACGTTTCGAATGAAGTTGGCGGCGACGAGCCGATATACTTCTTCCTCGATGGCATTCTTGTTCCCCCAATCAGAGCAAGGCTCTGTTTGAATTTTGAAAATTCAAAATTGAGAAGCAACGCTTCAGATCCCGTGCGCTGCGCGCAATTTGCCACGTGTCAGAAGTTGACTCGGCAGCACAACGCCCAAGGCAGTGCGTCCAATCAGAGCAAGGCTCTTTAAAAAGCAAAAGTAACGATCAACTGCGCAAGCGCACCGCTGCGCGACACGTGTCTGCGCAGTTGCGCAAACACTGTTGCGCAAGTGCACCTCAGCGCGCCACGTGTCTGCGCAGTTGCGCAAGCGCACCGCTGCGCGACACGTGTCTGCGCAGTTGCGCAAACACTGTTGCGCAAGTGCACTGCAGCGAGACACGTGTCTGCGCAGTTGCGCAAGCACAACTGCGCAAACGCACCTCTGCGCGACACGTGTCTGCGCAGTTGCGCACACACTGTTGCGCAAGTGCACTGCAGCGTGACACGTGTCACCTCTGCGCGACACGTGTCTGCGCAGTTGCGCAAACACTGTTGCGCAAGCGCACCGTTGAGCGACACGTGTCTGCGCAGTTGCGCAAGCACAGCTGCGCAAGCGCCTTACTGCGCGACACGTGTCACGCGCTGGTGAGTTGCGCAACAACAGAATGAAGATTTAAGGAAATCTTTTCTGTTCTTGTTAAAACAAGAAGATTTCTTCTGTAAAACAGGGGCCTTTGGATCAAAGATCCATCGGTGGGGAAAATTTCCCAAATCACTCAGGAAAAGATTTATTGAACAAATTTAACTAATTTTTGAGCACTATAAAAAGGACCCCAAACCTCATTTCAAAGGATGATCTGGTTTTAAAAAAAAGAGAAGAAAGAAGAGAACTCTTGAGAATTTCTGGAGAACACAAAAAAGAAGGTAAAAACCTTGGAGATAAGAGAAAATTCTCTCAAAAAATAGATCATTGATCTAGAAAACAAGATCAATGATCTTCAATAAATAGATAAATAAATAAATAAATAAATAAAAATAATAAAAATAGTGCATTGCACTTGCTATGAACCTTTGGTTCTCTGAAACAGAAAGAAAGAAAAGATTTCTTTCTTTTCTTTGATCTAAATTTAGATCAAGTGTTCTGCACTTCTTTCCTTGAATCTAAAAGATTCTTGGTGCTCTGCACAAATGCAATGCATTTCCTAAAGGGCCAGGCCCAAATCAAAAAGACCTAGCAGGCCAAAATAAATTGCAAGGCAATAAATGGGCAGAGCCCAAATAAATTGATGCTTTGCATCCTTTATACAAGGGCAGAGCCCAAATAAAATTGATGCCTTGCATCATTCCTAAAAAGGCAGAGCCCAAGACAAATTGATGCTCTGCATCCGTTCTGGGCAAGGCCCAAATAAAAAAAAAAAAAAGAAATGCAATGCAAAAGCAAATAAAGTGTTGAACATTTCAACTGGACTTAGCCCAATTTTGGCCATAAGTCCTTAAATTAAATTGACTGAGCAAAATTGCTCTTCTAAATCAATTTACATTCGGTTCGAGGGTACATCTCCGAACTCCTTTGACATCCGTCGTTGTAATCCCTCAACGACGTCAAAAAGGTGACGGGTCCCAACGACCACACACCCATATGGACCGAAACGTCCCTAAACTAATATCGGACCGAGACGTCCCTAAACTAACATCGGACCGAAACGTCCTTAAACTAATGATAGACCGAAACGTCCCTAAACTAATATCGGACCGAGACGTCCCTAAACTAATATCGGACCGAAACGTCCTTAAACTAATGATGGACCGAAACGTCCCTAAACTAATATCGGACCGAAACGTCCCTAAACTAACATCGGACCGAAATGTCCTTAAACTAATGAGGGACCGAAACGTCCCTAAACTAATATCGGACCGAGATGTCCCTAAACTAACATCGGACCGAAACGTCCCTAAACTAATATCGGACCGAGACGTCCCTAAACTAACATCGGACCGAGACGTCCTTAAACTAATGATGGACCGAAACGTCCCTAAACTAATATCGGACCGAGACGTCCCTAAACTAACATCGGACCGAAACGTCCTTAAACTAATGATGGACCGAAACGTCCCTAAACTAATATCGGACCGAGACGTCCCTAAACTAATGATGGACCGAAATGTCCCTAAACTGACGACGGACCACCACGTCCCTAAACTGGAAAACGGACCGAAACGTCCCTAAACTAATATTGGACCACCACGTCCCTAAACTGGAATATGGACCACTACGTCCCTAAACTGGCGACGGACCACCACGTCCTTAAACTGGAACAACAGAGCTTCCAAACGCTCTTTTGCCGGATCTAAACGGTCTCGTTTAAGTTGATCTTAGCCCCAAACACGGCTAATGTATCCTTAAACATTCAAATGGATTATAAAACTCCCAATCAACTCTGGTTCGAGGGTACATCTCCGAACTCCTTTGACATCCGTCGTTGTAATTCCTCAACGACGTCAAAGAGGTGACGAGTCCCGATGGCCATACATTAAATTAATCACTACGTTAAGTGGATCTTAGTCTAAAACAGGACTAACGTATCCTTAACGAACGTTTAAGTTGATCTTAGTCGCAACGCGACTAATGCATCCTTAAACTAAAAACATCAAACCCAAATCTTAGTAAATACGGATTTGGACTAATCCACGTCCTACGGGCGACGACATTACTCAGTCTCCGTATACAATCCACGGGCAACCACAAATAAAACAAACACACACGACACGAAGGGAAATTCTGGAGAAGGAGAAAGTTGTTACCGCGATGCGGTAGCGTAATTAACTGCAGGGGCTTGCGCCTGCAGGGAAGAGCGTCCCCACAATCAAAAACCCCTCACCCCGAGGGGGAATCTGACGAAGTCTGCTACATCGGCCGCATCCGTCTAAACCTCCGATACACGGTGCCATAAATCAACTTGGCATCTTCGGAGAGGTAGACGGATAAAACCATATAGCATCTGCCCCGAACCTCAGGCACAGACGCGAAGTCTAGGCCGCCGTTCGGAGGGGAACAGATTCTGGCACGCCCGGTGGGACCTTTTCCTCTTTTCACTCCACACTTCGTGTGTCGTCTTCGCGAACCAATCGCGGTTTGTTAAATGGTTGCCTTTGGATTTCAAGTTGCTAAGATTTGGTCTTTTGTCTGGCGCAGAACTCAAGCATCCATGGATTCTAACTGCACCAAATGCGCGAAGCACCACTGCAACGGACGCTCCACCTCACCGAGAGGTGTAACATATGGGCCCCAAGCGGCCTCTTTCCTCGCTCTGCCGGTAGAACAGGTGACCCAGGCCACCACCGGCCTGTTTTTCGGGACCATGGTCCTACCTACAAGCTTCTCTATGCCGATATCCGCACCGGAAGCGAACAAGAAGTCGGTGTTCGACCGGCTCACTGCTACCACGACCCCTGTCAACGGGTCGCCCGCTACTAAACCGACAGCCTCCGTTTTCACCAGGCTAGGTCAGAACTATAAAGTGGCCGTCCCAAAGAGGGCAACGGCCGCTGCTTTGGAAGTCGTTAAAGCGGCTTCTCCCATCAGGGAGTCGGTCTTCACAAGATTGACGGCTCCCACTCCTCCCCCAGCTGGTCAAAAGGCATCAGTCTTCGATAGGCTGACATCGGCAGTTACCCCACACTCAAACAGGGGGCAACAAGAAACCATCTCGATTTCCGAGCCAGTCCCAACGGCTCGTCGTGCACGACGTCGCCATTGGCGACGAGTAAGGAAAGCAGGGGGCAACTCCCCCTCAGGGCTAACCCCACCTGCTCCAGTGGTGGAGGTCAATGCTGCTGTTCCAACTGGGAACAGCTTTGAATTGCTGAGGAAGGTGAGAAAGAACTCTCCAATTGCTACATTGAAAAGATCTCCTCCGCCTATGGAGAAAGCTCCGGAGAAAAAGCAGGAACAGCCCCCTCAACAGCTGTCGTCAAAAATTTATAAAGTTTGGCGAAGGGTTCAAGACTCCGTGATTGACCCAGACCACTTTCATCGCCAGAAAAAGGCAAAGGTGGAAAAGGACAAAAACCGCCCCATTAAACAGCAGGGGGCAACAAATGCTAGGATGCCCACTTCAACGGCTCCTTCAACCTCAATGGTCCACAAAAGAAAAAGGCCAGAGAAAACTCCCGTGACACTGATAAAGTTTAAAAGCGGTGAACCTAAACGCCCCAAGTCAGGGGGCATAACAGTTCATACGGTTTATATGGCTTCTGGAAAGGAAGAAAGTCGTACTTCTACGGGTCACCGACCGCTTACCCGATCAGTGACCAAGGCTCAGGAGCAGCAACAAAAGCTCCAGGAGATGATGACTACAATGGCTGCACTCACGGAACCAAAAGAGAACCCTGAGACGTCCTTAGATGAACGCCAAGAGGAAGAAACCGACGCCGAGTTCCTCCCCCGAGTACTGGAAAAGAGAGACAAAGAGGCTGCTGAACAAGCAGCCAATATACAGCGTATGGGCCTCCTCTTCCAGGACATGATAGGGATGATGATACAACAAGATCCCCCGACTGAAGAACCCCCGATTGTCCTTGGGGATGATAGGGGAGAGACATCAAACCCTCAGCCCGTTCTATCAACGGCTAAAGAGGATACAATCTCTAAAACTGATCTGGACGAATATATAGCCCAGCAAATAAAGGTTCATCACGCGGCCGAAGCAGCCGGCCACGTCGTAAAAACGGGGCGACCGTATCCAGGCTGGTATGACCAAATCAAATACCCGCCGGGTTACACAATTCCCAAGTTTCATGTCTACAAAGGGACCGGCAATCCCCATCAACATGTTGCCCAGTTCAGGGCGCTTTGCGGTAACACCGGCGGTGATGACAAGCTTTTGCTCCGCCAGTTCGTTGGAAGTCTATCAGATACGGCGTTCGAGTGGTACTCTGAACTCCCTAATGATTCTATTAAAACCTTCGCGGAAATGGAGCTGCTGTTTACACAACGTTTTGCAAGTGCCAGTGAACGTACCCCGATGACGGCACTGATTAACGCTAGGGTAAAACCCGGTGATACATGGGTTCAGTACGCTATACGGTGGCGTAATTTATGGTCGAAGTGTGAACAGCGCATAGAAGAAGCCCCTGCGGTGGGAATGTTTGTTGGAACCCTCGATCCACAAGCAACCATTTCACAGTTTATGATGTTCTTCAAGCCGACTTCCTTCCAGGCTTTGATTGACAAACTAGCGCAGATGGACCAGATGGGCCATAAACCCCCTCTCCCAAAGCCAGATTCCCGAAATGACAAAGGAAAGGGAAAAGCGATCGTGGTCGCTAATGCTCAACAACAACCGAGCGACTCGAAACCGGTTGCTCGTACAAACAATACGCGCCCGTACGTACCTCTTGAGGATAGGATGGGACGTTCTTATTCCTTCCCCCGCGATAAAACGAGAAGGCTATTCGAGCTGGCGTTGCGCAACAGACTCATAAATCTGCCAGATCCAAAACACCCGTTGCAACCAAGTGACGTCAACGAGCCTAATTACTGCCCCTATCATCGAGTGCTAGGCCATCCGATTGAGGACTGCTACGTTTTCAAGAATTGGATTGAAAACCAGTATCGACAGGGCAAGTTTGCGTTATCTGACAAATGGAAGGTGAATCCTCCGCAGCCCCACACCTCTAAAGGGACGAATACGCCGGGGGCAACATGCTCCGTCATTGAAGAAGCTCCTTGGGAGGTTGTATTATCAGCCAAAACGAGGAGAATGCTAAATGATCTTCGGAGGTGTCCAACGATCAAGTGGAAGAACCCATTAGAACCGCAGGTCGTTGAGGGGATGTTGAAGCCACGTCCAACTTCAAAGGCCAATAATGGGGGTTCAAGGAGTTCAAGCACTAGCGGCCAGTCGTCAAAGTCTTCGAAAAAGAAGAAGAAGTCCAAGAAGCCCGTAGAGCCTAGCGATAAGCGCACGGACTTGCAAAAGCAAATTGACGCGCTGGAAGAATATAACCAAAAGGCGCGGACTCCCATCACGCTCCAAGAGTTCCTCAATCACGTCTTTCAAGAGGAAGATGAAGGAGAAAGTTCATCAGATGAATCCGAGGAAAATGTGGCGAGCTGTCATATGATCTCCCATTCGATCACGAACGATGAAGAGGCTTCTGGCACTAAAACGCTGGGGGCAGATACCGAATCAAGAATCCCGGAGCTATCAGTCGAAATGATTGAAGCGTTCCTTGACGAAGCTCGACTAAAAAGTAAAGCTGATCGAGAACGCGAAATGGCTATATTTGAAAGGGCCAAACGCCGGCGACTTAATGAAAGAGCTGAGATAATCCCGCTGGAGCGAAATGCCTTCGCCGTTGACAAAAGCCAATTCAAGATGAAGAAAAAGTTTGCTAAGGCCATATCAATGGGCATGAGGCTACCACCCTCTGAAGGAAACATCACCGGTGAATCGGAAATGCACCCCTCCTATTGCTTGTACCATCAGAAGGTGTCGCATCCCACTAAAGAGTGTAAAGCTTTCGATAAGTGGTGGCAAGGATATGTTACTCACCGGCAACAATTTAAGCGGGAAAAACGCAAAGCTCGCCGAGAGCAGGGCAGAATGATCAAAATGCTTGATAAAACTACCGGTGACTGTTGCATGATTGACACCGGAGGATCACAAGTGCCTATATTTGGGAGCGATTCCGATGAGGAGTTAGAGCTTGGCCCCCTCTTCAAAGAATCCACCTCGGGAAAAGAAGAAGGACCAAAGGTTTGCGAGAATATACAGCTACGCAATCGTACGCTACCTGAAAAGAATCTCGGACCCTTAAACAAGAAAGACAAGGGGAAAGAGAAGGTCTCTGAAGACATCGCCTTGGATGACCGAGTTGCGGAAGAGTTGACCGCCAAGAACCCGCCAAAGAGGAATAAAGTGGATTACAATGTCTTGGCGCATCTGAGAAAATTACCCTCACAACTCAGCATTCTCGATGCCCTATTGCTATCAAAAGAAGCAAGGGATTCTTTGATTAAGGCCCTACAAGATCCAGACCAGTTCCAAGCCTTCCTAGCCGAACAAAAGATGAAGGATGAATTGGAAGAGGTGCACACAGCCGACGTCGCTTTCGGCGATGAAGACCTTCTCCTCGGGACATGCGAACACAATCGTCCCCTTTATGTCTCAGGATACTGCCATGACGTAAAGATAGGTAAAATCTTGGTCGATAACGGATCATCTGTTAATCTACTCAATGTGCGGGTGTTAAAGAAAATTTGCATGAGCGTCCAACACCTCGCCCGGGACAAGATCACCATCTCCGGTTTCGACTCCCAATCATCAAAAACTCTTGGATCTGTGATATTGACGTTACGCTTCGGGCTACTCGTCACAGATATTAAATTCCATGTCATAGATGCCAAGACGTGCTACAATGCTCTGCTCGGTCAACCATGGTTACACGAGTACAATATCATCCCTTCTACACAACATCAGTGTATGAAATATTGTAAGGATGGTCTCGAGTACACTGTGGCAGGAGAATTGAATCCGTTTTCCGTGAATGAACTTCGCAAGTATGAAGATGCCAAATACTTCTTGCCGAGTTTCGAGGACACGGAAAGGTGTCACAAGCCGGAGAACAAGACTAACGCCACCATCCCTATCTTCGGCAGTGACACTGAGGAGGAGGAGGATATAATTTATGCGGGTCCATCCCAATCCGTCAGGCCAGGACCATCCGTTCCTTCATTGATCTTCGGCAGTGATTCGGAGGATGAAGTTCATGCTGTATTCCCCGCTCGGCCTTCAATACGGGTTTCCGCTGATGAAGAGCGAAGTCTGCAGATAACCATGGTGCCGCTTGAACATTACAAAGAACTGGATGCACTCGACACCAACAGCATAGAAGAATTGCAGACATTTTATATCCCTCCCGGACGAAAGGGCGAGAAGGCAATCCTATTCTACCGTTCTGAAGAAAACAAGGTAGAAAAAGAAGTTTGGCATGGCGCGGATCCCACGCTCGACAGACTTCAGCCTATCCGTCTTCCCAGATATTATACCGAAGGTTTGAAGAAACTGCTGAAACGCCAAGGGGTATCCTTCACACAGACCGTTAGAAAGTCCAAATTCTATGACAAGGTCTGGAACGTTCCCGGGACTCAACGCAAACTGCCTAATGGGAAAATGGAAACAAAAGGGCTTGGGTACATCCGGTCAAAGAAACGAGAGCTGGTAAACAGCTGTTACGTCATGTATGACTTCGATGAAGAGGCGGACGCTCAATGGGAGGACGCTAACCCTAAGCCAATAAAAGTTCCCGATGAAAAATTGTCCGGTCCATCAGTTGAAGAACAAATGGACAGGCTTGTAAGGGATGCGGGTCAAAAAGCCCGAGATGATCACAATCGTGAAATGGCAATCTATGAGAAAGCCAAGACGCAACGCCTTCTCCAACAAGCCGTGAAGGATGAAAATGCCGCTCCTTGTCAACCTGCTACAAAAAAGGTTCTACGCAAAATCAAAAACAAGTCGAAAGGCAGAAAAGGCGCTCAAAAACTACAAAGCAGAGCTAAGAAGCCACGCATCCGAGAGTCGAGCGTTATTGATCTAGCCCTCATGAAGAAAATGGGTCGAGCATACTCATTCCCTCGGAACAAAACAAGGAAAATACTTGATCTTGCTCTAAGACATCAAATTCTTACACTGCCAGAGTCTAAACACCCTGAGCAAGCAGGCGAAGTCTCCAACCCAAATTATTGCTCTTACCACCGAATAGTAGGGCATCCGCTTGAAGATTGCTTCACCTTTAAGAATTGGGTTGAGGACCAATATCAGCTTGGCAAATTCGCGTTGTCTGACAATTGGAGGGTAGCGCCGCCACAAAAGCACGAACCCGAAAACACAAGAACAGAACCAACTCCGCATTGGGATTGGCAGAAAATTCGCACTTGTCACGTGATAACGATATTAAAAGAAGAGTCCGAGGACATGAACAGCCTTCCCTGGTGCTTCGAAAACGGCAATGATGGGGTGATCTCAGAATTTCTCCCAGCTCCGAAAGAACTGTAGGATGGGATACATACAACTGCAGATAACCTCAAGAAAATTGAGTTGGGGACGGTAAACGATCCGCGACCGACATTTGTCAGCGAGCTGCTGTCTGAAGAGAGGGTGGCTGCGTTAAAGGACGTCCTCGTACAGCATAAAGATTGCTTCGCATGGAACTATTCCGAAATGCCGGGACTAGATCCAGAAATTGCTGTGCACAAATTGGCGATATCCCCGGACGTCAAGCCAGTCAAACAGGCGCCGAGAAGAATGTGGCTCGAGCTTGAAATGAGCATCAACGCCGAAGTCAAAAAACTGATAGACTCCGGCTTTATCCATGAAGTTCAATACCCTGAATGGATCGCTAACATCGTCCCGGTGATGAAGAAAAATGGGACGGTGCGCATATGCGTGGATTTTCGGGATTTTAATAAAGCCTGCCCAAAAGATGATTTCCCAGTGCCAGTCACCGAACTGATGATAGACAACACATTCACTCATGAGGTTTTCTCCTTCATGGACGGCTCATCGGGGTATAATCAAATAAAAATGCATCCTGAAGATCAGAAGCATACGGCTTTCCGGACTCCTTTAGGGATATTCTGTTACAAGGTGATGCCTTTCGGTTTAAAGAACGCCGGTGCCACTTACCAAAGGGCCATGACGAAGAGCTTCGACGACCTTATACACGAAATCGTTGAATGCTATATCGACGATCTCGTGGTTAAAAGCAAATCATACGAGGAACATCTCGAGCATCTGAAGACTGTATTTCGACGCCTTCGGCAATACAACTTGAAGATGAATCCTCTTAAATGTGCGTTCGGGGTTTCCTCGGGCAAATTCCTGGGATTCGTTGTTCGACACCGAGGTATTGAAATAGATCCGTCAAAGATTAAAGCGATCATAGAAATGCCTCCGCCGAGGACTCTCAAACAGCTGCGGTCTCTCCAAGGGAAACTCGCATACATACGGCGATTTATAGCTAACCTTTCAGGAAAGTGCCGTCCTTACAGTCACCTGATGAAGAAGGGAACCCCGTTCGTCTGGGATCAAAAATGCCAAAGCGCACTAGACGAGATCAAGCAATACCTGCAGAACCCGCCGGTGTTGGCCGCTCCGGTCAAGGGAAAACCTCTCATTCTTTATACAACCGCCCTCGAAGATTCCTTAGGCGCATTATGGGCACAAGAGAACGATCAAGGGAAAGAAAGAGCACTCTACTACTTAAGTCGAGTTCTGCTGGGGGCAGAAAGCAACTACTCTCCCATTGAAAAACACTGCCTGGCGTTGATCTTCGCAATAACAAAGCTTAGGCACTATGCGCTGGCGCACGAAGTCCGTCTTATTTCAAAAGTGGACCCTCTCAAATATTTAATGTCAAAAGCCATATTGACAGGGCGACTCGCTAAATGGGCCCTGCTCTTGATGGAATTTTCGATAACATATCAACCTCTCAGGGCAGTAAAAGGCCAAGCCATCGCCGACTTCCTTGCTGAGCATCCCATACCTGCCGATTCTCCTTTAAATTGCGATTTGCCAGACAGACATGCGTTTGACGCAATCGGCAGTGGTGATACCCGTTGGGAGCTTTATTTCGATGGAGCATCTTCCATGAAAAAGCACAAACAAAGTACGCCAATGATCAAATCGGGGGTAGGACTCATCTTTGTGACCCCACAAGGAGGAATAATGCGCTTCGCTTTCTCCTTAACAGAGCCGAGAACGAATAATGAAGCTGAATATGAAGCTTTGATAGCAGGCCTCGAGATCGCCATTGACATGGGAATTGAAAGCCTCCTCATATATGGGGACTCCCAGCTAATCGTCAGTCAAGTGAACGGCGATTACCAAACATGCAAACCGGAATTGATAAAATACGGTGAAAAGGTGCAACAACTGCTAACCCAAATTCCCTCCTATATTTTGGAAAGCATACCGCGTGCGGAAAACAGCAAAGCGGACGCACTGGCCAAACTTGCTAAAGAATTGGCCGACGAGAACCTCGATGACGTTAGAATCGTGGTACAAAGCCGTCGAGTACTCGCCCCGGCAGAAATACCTCCAGAATCGTATAAAGAAAAGGGAGCGACTGAGCAGACGACCCTACAAATAAAAGACCATGAGAAGGCCGAGGACTGGAGGGAAGTCTTTATAGACTACTTTAAGACCCACCAAGTGCCTGAAGAAGCGTCCACAAGACATCAGCTTGCGAAACGAGCCCTGTCTTTCGCCTTTGTCAACGATACCCTGTACAAGAGGTCATTTGATTCTTTGTGGCTGAGATGCTTAGGACCTAACGAAGCGAAAAGAGTCGTTCAGGAAGTTCACGATGGACTCTGCGGTTCTCATCAAGCAGGCCCTAAGATGAAGTTGAAAATAAAACGGATGGGCTACTACTGGCCCACGATGATTCAGGACTGCATCGAATATGCGAAGCAATGCCACTCATGCCAAATTCATGAAGACTTCATCCATCAACATCCAAATCCGCTACACCCAACAGTGGCTAGCTGGCCATTCGAAATGTGGGGGACTGATATAGTTGGCCCTATCGAACCAGCGTCGTCTAAGGGACATCGTTTCATCCTAGCGGCGACTCACTACTTCTCTAAATGGGCAGAAGCAATACCGTTAAGAGAAGTGAAGACAAAAAATATCCCCCACTTCTTCAAAACGCACGTCATATATCGGTTTGGAACTCCGCGACGGATCATCTCCGATAACGGGCCAGCCTACAGAAGTCACAAGATTAGTCGCTTTGCGCAACAGCATGATATAGACTGGAGATATTCCTCAGTTTATAATCCGCGAGCTAATGGTCTAGCTGAGGCCTTCAATAAGACCTTGACAAAGATCGTGAAGAAAACAGTGTCACGAAATAAGAGAGATTGGCACGAAAGATTGCAAGAGGCTCTTTGGGCGTATCGAACTACATTTAAAACGGCCACAAACACAACGCCGTACGCGTTGGTATTTGGGACGGAAGCAGTACTCCCTCTCGAGATAGAATTACCCTCTCCACGAGTGGCAGTCCACTACGAACTGACAAACGAAGAAAATGCTCACCTTCAGTTTGAAGAGCTTGATGCCCTTGATGAAATCCGGCTCCTAGCACAGCAAAATCTGGAAGCTTATAAAGCAAAGATGACGCGCTCATACGAAAGATTGACCCGACCGAGGACATTCCGTCAAGGCGAACTCGTGCTAGTGGTCAAAAGGCCTATGATCCCCAATCGCGCCAAGCGGGGAAAATTTGAGCCCAACTATGTGTTAGTGTATATGCCCTAAAGGCCATTACTGTATCATACTAGTATGTATATTACTTGATGGAAGCTTGGGATATTCACAGTTGTACAGACAATCTTGCTCAATATAGTAGTATGCTACTTGGTTTGTCTCTGCTTTAATGTGTACATGTGTGTTTATTTATTATATCACCTATACGCATTAGTAGAGCCCTTAGGATCTTTGCTTGATTACCGGCGTTGTGATGGCGATCACACTCGTGGGGGCTGGGTAATCTACAAGCACATCCTTATACACGTCCCTAGTCGTGGGAGTATCGAGATAGGGCATCGATACTCCGGAGTAGACTAGCGTATGCGCTTCTCATCCCAGCACGGGAGACGGTCTGTCCCACAGCCGTCAGTACGTCGTACTTGAGATAGTATGCGGGTGCTCGTTGGGTTACGAGTACACTGGACAGGACTCGTCGGGAACTGATGGTTTGTATTATACCTATCGTCAGTTATCAGTTCCCAGGTGACATGAGTACAGCTTAGTCCGCTGACTTGACACTGTCACTTCGCCTCGAGTGTGTTCCCACTGTTCTTTGGTTACTACCCTACCACGGCTCTACTGAGTCGTGCAAACAGGTAGTAGTTGGGAGCAGTCCCGAAGCACTTGGAGGCAGTGATGGTTAGACAGGATTCGTCTCTCCCGGTATTGGGGGTTAACATCGCGCTGTGTCCAGGAGAGCCATTACACGAGTAGTCCCTGGCCAGGGCAAGCGAGATATACTGGTAGGCTTCCAGTGTTATCTCAGGGTGTTCTGGGCTACACTCCGACACGACTTGTACCGCTATTAGGGGACTGACGTTCACCGCCCCCCTAGGCCCGCCATGCGATGTATCAGACGAACAGACCGGACTGTACGGAGACTGTCACATACAGGCTCAGTAGGAGTGCAGATGGGGTTCACCTCGTCAGTCTTCTTATCGACATCTACCTGGGGACCGTTACGTACAGCTAGTGCCGCTTGCGGTCTGTGGTGAAACCCACTGCCAGCGTTGTGTCGAGTCTTTAGAGTCCCACACAGAGAGCTATTCGCCTTTAGGCAAAATGAGTAGAGGTCGCATGGTTTTGCGACAGGGTTCGTTCGCATCCGCGCACTTGTGCACGTTTGCTGTCCGGACAGTTTATACTAGCGGGCTTTGGTTTAAGCCGGATCCTAGTATATGATTTGTGATTGGTTTTTCTCAGTGTATTCGTGTTCCTCGGATCACGAATGCGGGTGCGTATGCACAGTTGCATGAGATTGAGGGAGAGGACCTTGTTTAGGGTTAATGACTATTGTCATTATTAACCCTATTGCTTTTGTGTGTATTATTGTTAATTGATAATTAGCATAATTATTGTGCATGGTTGTTGTTGTTGACCATTTGACTTCATTGACTTGTTGACCAAGTTGACAACTTGACCATAATCATTTCATTTGGAAGATGCTCTTTGATCCTTGCAATTTGCATTAATATTGAAATGATAATGGTCACATCTTGTTTAAACCATGAAAAATTTCTAGCTAATTATTGAATTAAAGTATTACACACATATTAGTGAGAATGGCTCACTAATAATTCATTCTCTCATATCATTTCTCTCTCTTGCTCATCCTCTCCCTCAAGCTCTCTCCCTCTCATGTGTTGAGAAACAAAAAGCTTGAGAAAAACCTTCACTTGATCTTCTCTACTCTCTTCTAGGGTTCAAGTCTTAGCATTTCTTGCACTCTAGTTACTCCTAGCTTGGAGTTGAAGCTAAAGGTCGAGGCTTTCGGGTGGATCCTTCTTTGACGGAAGAAGACAAGCAAGGTGAGGTCTTTCTACCATTCCGACGAGCAAGGAGAGAAGGACTTCGAGCTCAAGGTATAACCTTTCTACAACTTAGCTAGTTGTTAGTTTGCTTTTGCTAGTTTTTGTTTAGCAAAGATCCTCACAAGCGTGGTCCATGTTGCCTAAGTCAATAAAAATCCGTTTTTTATTATGTTTTCCGCCTCCCTGTAAGCACCGGGGTGGGCAACGTGGACCTAACAGTGGTATCAGAGCCTAACTAAACTTAAACTAGCTAGGTAGTGAAGTGTAACGAAGTTTCGAAACCGGAAAATCCAAAAACCAAACTTTGCAAAACCCTAGTTTCTGTTTTTTTTTTCTGGTCAAAATGACATTTGTTATACACCAAAAATTATCTCAGGCTTTTGTATAGAAAACCACCAAATACGAACCAGAGAGGCGATCAGAGGAGCGCGGATCCGCGGCAAGAGGAAGCTCTTGCCGCGGAAGCGCGGCCTTCTGGTCCCCTCTCTGCTTCGATTTTGGTGCAGAGTGTTTCTGTGTTGGTTTTGGGATTTTTAGGATATGTTATATGTGCCCAGATTTTCCAGAACTAAAATTTACTTTTGGGGGCCTATAAATCCGTATTTTTTCGGAACTTCACTACACTTTAACTATATCGGTTATATCTGTGATGATTGTATGTATTGAACGTCGGCTAATCGCTATAAGTCGATTAGTCGGGGTTATACATCTCTGTGATCTGTGATTGTTATTGGTTTGTGGATATGAATGGATTGGATTGTCGCGGGTGAATAGCCGGGGTGGATGTGAGATGAGCTTTTGTTTTCTTTCATTCATTGTAAATGTAAATTGATGTAATAATATTATTTGTATGGCCGCACAACCGGGTCGGGGTTGTAGCCGTCATTGTATAATTCTTTTTACTGTTTTTGCTCCTAGGATAGACCCATGGAGGGGGTGCACAAACTACCGGGTATCTCGAAGTGCCGAGTGGCCTACTCACGGTGGTGAGGGAGGTTGCTTCGCTTCGGGTGCTTGGCGGGTAGTTTGCCGCACCCGTAGGGGTCTTGGGTGGGGTATTGGCTATTCACCGCGACCGTGTAATCCGCTTTACGTTGCAGGCTCGAACGCATTGCGGATTCCTAGTATATCCAATGTATTCATCTGTGATCTGTAATGTCTATCATTGCTGTATATTTATATATAATAACTATTTAGGCGTTGCTTATGTTTTACAGCCGCGCTAGCCCAGCCCCCGCTCTGTCGTTAGTTAAGTAACCTAACGGGTGATGACGGGGCCCCGTGGCGAATGCGAATGGCATAAGCGTACGTCATATTTTGGTTGTTTTCTGCAATGGTAGGATTAAATGATGGGACGCATTAAAAGAACTAATGCAAGAAAATAAACCTAAAAGACGTTGTTGGAACAATTTTTCAAAAAGCTGTTATTGCAAGGACGTTCATTTTTGTTTTGCATCGCGGTATTCGGTTGTGAATGCCCAGCACCTCAGTCGACGAGGCAAGGGCCGAGATCCCTTCACCGGGAGTGACCCCTTGGACAAAAGTTTGCGTCAGGGTAATAACTTCACTATAGTCGATTATGCTTGCTTTGCATCGAGGTATTCAGTTTGGAATATCCTGCACCTCATTCGACGAGGAAAGAGCCGAGATCCCTTCACAGGGAGTGACCTCTTTAGCGAAAGTTTTCGCCACTATATTTTCAAATAGACTACCAGGTTCCTTCAACGATATCAAGTTCATTACGTTAACGGGTTTTTCGCCAAAAACCCAGCCGTAGCCCTCCGTCATTTCTTACAAGTAACACTTAGTATTCGTGCTGCGTTTGTTGACTCCGTCAAGGCGTAGTGTACGGTAGCTAAGTGTTGCTTGTTTGTATCGGTATATGGGATTGATTAGGACAGTCGTATAATCTTGTTGACTCCGTCAAGGGTTATGCGGGTGGGTTTAATGCAATCCAGATAATGACAGGTTGAACTTGACTAGGACTCTTTGATTTGTTGACTCCGTCAAGATCACTTGGGTCCTAGGGGCAAAAACCACATCGGGAGTTTCAAAAGTACTGAAACTTGCAGATTTAGCATACCTTCTGGAGTGTGGTGACTAGAGTGGATTCCATCTAGGTTATCACACAATGAAAGTTGGATCCCGATCCCACTGATGAGTTGGACTACTCTCGGGAGATTATTTCACTTAACGATCAATGCTATAAACCTAGTAGGTGTCTAGAAAGGTGTTAGCGGGGTTACGCCCCCAGGGAAAAGAGGTTCTTTAATTAAGGAACTTCGCGAAAGCGTTGGAAAACCTCCCTCGAAGTACCGACACTAGCCTGGCTGAAAGGTTAAGCAAGTATTGTGACGTGAATTAAAACCCGGCTAGTTCTTCTTTTAAAAAGGTTTTAAGAAGAATTTGAGGAAACAGTGGGAGACATCCTGGTTAGATAAATTAATAAACCAATCTAATCTTGCAAGAGCATACGCTGAGTGTTTCTTTTCTCTCTCTCCAGGCAGCAACCTTTTCACGCCCTAATCAAGATAATAAAATGTATCGCTTGACCGATCCGAATTCTTATTCGGGACTGGGGAAAGTTGGTTCAGCTCTAACTTGTGACAACAGTCATGAGTATGAGAATGGGAAAGAGGAAAGTATGGACTTCCAGGATACCCAGTTGAAGAAGAAGCATGGTTTTGCATCTACTTCAGGTGTTCTTGTAATTGAGAACTGTTTTACGGTCAGCCCTACCTCCTGGGTACTTGATACCGGATCAGGATCTCATATCTGTAATTTATTGCAAGGACTGAGAAAAAGTAGGAAAGTTGCACCGGGTGATATGTCGCTCAGAGTAGCGAACGGAGCACAAGTTAATGCGGCAGCCGTCGGTGAATATCACCTAGTATTGCCAAATGGCAAGACTATGATTTTGAACGATTGCTACTATGTACCCTCCATGGTTTGCAACATCATATCAGTGTCTTTACTCGATAAAGATGGATATAACTTTGTTCTTGAAAAGAATATCATGAACATTTACCTTCATAAGGTACTGGTTGCAGAGGGTACACTGTGTAATGGTATCTACATTCTAAATCAGAATACAGTTCTCAATATACAAAACACACGCAAGAGGAAGAATTCAGATACGAATGAATCCTACTTGTGGCATTGTAGACTTGGTCATATCGGAGAGAAAAGACTGAGTAAGTTGCATAAAGATGGCCTCTTGAATGCGTTCGAGTTTTCATCTTATGAAACTTGTCAGTCTTGTCTCAAAGGAAAGATGACCAAATCTCCGTTCACCGGACATGGAGAAAGAGCAAGAGAGCTCTTGGGACTCATACACAGTGATGTGTGTGGTCCGATGTCTATACATGCAAGGGGTGGGTTCTCATACTTCATCACATTCACTGACGATCTCTCTAGGTTCGGATATGTGTATCTGATGAAACACAAATCTGAAGCTTTTGAGAAATTCAAGGAATTCAGAAAGAAAGTAGAGAACCAGATTGGCAAAAGTATCAAGATCCTCCGGTCTGACAGGGGAGGGGAGTACTTAAGCACGGAATTCCTAGATTACTTAAAAGAGAATGGTATTCTCTCTCAACTTACTCCTCCTTATACACCACAGCACAACGGTGTTTCGGAGCGGAGGAATCGTACCCTATTGGATATGGTTCGCTCCATGATGGGTAATGCTGAGTTGCCTCTTTCATTTTGGGGACATGCGCTGTTGACAGCTGCATATCTATTGAACGATGTTCCGTCTAAATCTGTGCCTAAGACACCGTTCGAGATATGGAATGGTAAGAAGCCGTATCTTAAAGGCATTAAGATATGGGGTTGTCCGGCCTATGTAAAAGTACAAAATCCGGACAAACTTAAGGCACGTTCAGTTCTATGTAAATTTGTGGGATATCCTAAGAACTCCGCAGGATATCTGTTCTACCACACCGAGGAACAGAAGGTGTTTGTATCTCGCCACGCCACTTTTTTAGAGTGGCAATTTCTTGCAAAAGAAACAAGTGGGAGTTCGGTAGAACTGGAAGAAATTCAGCGACCACAAAATGAAACTGAAAATTTGACAGAACCTCAGAATTCAATAACCCCAGAAGAACCTCAGCCACTCCGCAGATCTGGTAGGATTTCTCATCCGCCCGAGAGATACTACGGTTTTCTCATTGACGGGGATCGAGAGGATTGCATCTTGGAAGAAGATGACCCTACCAGTTTCAGGCAGGCCATTATCAGTAGGGACTCTGATAAGTGGCAGGAAGCAATGCAATCCGAAATGGAGTCCATGTACGCCAATAAAGTGTGGACCTTGGATATTGCTCCACCTGGGGTAAAACCCGTTGGATGCAAATGGATCTACAAAAGGAAACTTGGTGCAGATGGGCAGGTGGAAACCTATAAAGCTAGACTCGTTGCAAAAGGTTTTCGTCAAAAACCTGGTTTGGACTATGACGAGACTTTTTCTCTGGTGGCTATGCTCAAATCCATTCGGATCTTACTTGCCATTGCTGCCTTCCATGACTATGAAATCTGGCAGATGGATGTTAAGACGGCTTTCCTAAACGGTTGTTTGGAAGAGTGCGTTTACATGGATCAACCAGAAGGTTTCGTAGACAGTGGGAGCAGCGGAAGGGTGTGCAAGTTGCTTAAATCCATTTATGGATTAAAGCAGGCATCGCGGAGCTGGAACATCTGTTTTGATGAGGCAATCAAGGAATTTGATTTCATCAAAAACGAAGATGAACCCTGTGTATATAAGAAGATTGTAGGACGAACTGTCGTGTTCCTAGTCTTGTACGTGGACGACATTCTTTTGATAGGAAATGACATTCCTATGCTACAATCGGTCAAGCTGTTTTTGTCACAAAGGTTCTCCATGAAGGACCTGGGTGATGCCTCGTACATTCTGGGGATCAAGATCTATAGAGATAGATCCAAGAAACTGTTGGGACTTTCACAGTCCAGGTACATAGAGACCGTACTAAAGAGATTTAGTATGGAGGGTTCCAAGCGCGGTAACATACCCGCATTGCACGGAATTACCCTCTCCAAGAAGATGTCTCCTAAGACTGATGAGGAGAGGGTTCGCATGAGCACTATACCCTACGCTTCGGCGGTAGGATCTATAATGTATGCGATGCTATGTACAAGACCAGATGTAGCTTACGCGTTGAGCGCGGTAAGCCGGTATCAGTCAGACCCAGGGGAGGACCACTGGACAGCAGTGAAGAACATTCTCAAGTACCTGAGAAGGACTAAGGAGATGTTCCTGGTTTATGGTAATGGAGACCTCAGGGTCGAGTCCTTTACCGATTCAAGCTTCCAGAGTGACAAAGATGACAACAAGTCCGTCTCGGGTTTTGTGTTTACCCTCAACGGAGGGGCGGTATGTTGGAGGAGTTCCAAGCAGGATACCGTCGCAGACTCGACGATGGAAGCTGAATACATTGCTGCAAGCGATGCCGCAAAAGAGGCGGTCTGGATTAAGAAGTTCATTAGTGAACTTCAGGTGGTTCCGTCCATTGTTGACCCAATACCTTTGTATTGCGATAACAATGGGGCTATAGCTTTAGCGAAGGAACCAAGGTCCCATCAGAAATCCAGGCAAATCTTAAGGCGGTATCACCTGATCAGGGAGATCATTGATCGACAGGAGATCGAGGTGCGGAGAGTGGACACAAAGGACAACACTGCGGACCCATTCACGAAGGCTTTACCCCAGACTCAGTTCGAGCGGCTGATCGAGATGATAGGTCTTCGATACGCCAGTACATGGCCTTAGTGCAAGTGGGAGATTGTTAGTGTATATGCCCTAGAGGCCATTACTGTATCATACTAGTATGTATATTACTTGATGGAAGCTTGGGATATTCACAGTTGTACAGAAAATCTTGCTCAATATAGTAGTATGCTACTTGGTTTGTCTCTGCTTTAATGTGTACATGTGTGTTTATTTATTATATCACCTATACGCATTAGTAGAGCCCTTAGGATCTTTGCTTGATTACCGGCGTTGTGATGGCGATCACACTCGTGGGGGCTGGGTAATCTACAAGCACATCCTTATACACGTCCCTAGTCGTGGGAGTATCGAGATAGGGCATCGATACTCCGGAGTAGACTAGCGTATGCGCTTCTCATCCCAGCACGGGAGACGGTCTGTCCCACAGCCGTCAGTACGTCGTACTTGAGATAGTATGCGGGTGCTCGTTGGGTTACGAGTACACTGGACAGGACTCGTCGGGAACTGATGGTTTGTATTATACATATCGTCAGTTATCAGTTCCCAGGTGACATGAGTACAGCTTAGTCCGCTGACTTGACACTGTCACTTCGCCTCGAGTGTGTTCCCACTGTTCTTTGGTTACTACCCTACCACGGCTCTACTGAGTCGTGCAAACAGGTAGTAGTTGGGAGCAGTCCCGAAGCACTTGGAGGCAGTGACGGTTAGACAGGATTCGTCTCTCCCGGTATTGGGGGTTGACATCGCGCTGTGTCCAGGAGAGCCATTACACGAGTAGTCCCTGGCCAGGGCAAGCGAGATATACTGGTAGGCTTCCAGTGTTATCTCAGGGTGTTCTGGGCTACACTCCGACACGACTTGTACCTCTATTAGGGGACTGACGTTCACCGCCCCCCTAGGCCCGCCATGCGATGTATCAGACGAACAGACCGGACTGTACGGAGACTGTCACATACAGGCTCAGTAGGAGTGCAGATGGGGTTCACCTCGTCAGTCTTCTTATCGACATCTACCTGGGGACCGTTACGTACAGCTAGTGCCGCTTGCGGTCTGTGGTTAAACCCACTGCCAGCGTAGTGTCGAGTCTTTAGAGTCCCACACAGAAAGCTATTCGCCTTTAGGCAAAATGAGTAGAGGTCGCATGGTTTTGCGACAGGGTTCGTTCGCATCCGCGCACTTGTGCACGTTTACTGTCCGGACAGTTTATACTAGCGGGCTTTGGTTTAAGCCGGATCCTAGTATATGATTTGTGATTGGTTTTTCTCAGTGTATTCGTGTTCCTCGGATCACGAATGCGGGTGCGTATGCACAGTTGCATGAGATTGAGGGAGAGGACCTTGTTTAGGGTTAATGACTATTGTCATTATTAACCCTATTGCTTTTGTGTGTATTATTGTTAATTGATAATTAGCTTAATTATTGTGCATGGTTGTTGTTGTTGACCATTTGACTTCATTGACTTGTTGACCAAGTTGACAACTTGACCATAATCATTTCATTTGGAAGATGCTCTTTGATCCTTGCAATTTGCATTAATATTGAAATGATAATGGTCACATCTTGTTTAAACCATGACAATTTTCTAGCTAATTATTGAATTAAAGTATTACACACATATTAGTGAGAATGGCTCACTAATAATTCATTCTCTCGTATCATTTCTCTCTCTTGCTCATCCTCTCCCTCAAGCTCTCTCCCTCTCATGTGTTGAGAAACAAAAAACTTGAGAAAAACCTTCACTTGATTTTCTCTACTCTCTTCTAGGGTTCAAGTCTTAGCATTTCTTGCACTCTAGTTACTCCTAGCTTGGAGTTGAAGCTAAAGGTCGAGGCTTTCGGGTGGATCCTTCTTTGACGGAAGAAGACAAGCAAGGTGAGGTCTTTCTACCATTCCGACGAGCAAGGAGAGAAGGACTTCGAGCTCAAGGTATAACCTTTCTACAACTTAGCTAGTTGTTGGTTTGCTTTTGCTAGTATTTGTTTAGCAAAGATCCTCACAAGCGTGGTCCATGTTGCCTAAGTCAATAAAAATCCGTTTTTTATTATGTTTTCCGCCTCCCCGTAAGCACCGGGGTGGGCAACGTGGACCTAACACTATGAAGGCCCGTACATCATAGATAAGGTCTACCAGGGTGGGGCCTATCTACTCATGGACATGCACGGTGAAAGGCCTTTCAGGCCAATAAACGGTCGCTTCCTAAAGAAATACTATGCTTAATGTGCCGCAGCCTAGGTCAATGATAGATGACGACGACTATGTCCGCTCGCTATCTTCCTAAGCTCAAGCTTTATAAAAAGTAGCCGGCCTTCTCAGTGACGGACCGAAACGTCCTTAAACTAATAGCAGACCGAAACGTCTTTAAACTAATACCGCAGCATCCTTAGGCTGACGAGATAAAAAAAAATAAAAATAAAAAAATATAAAATATAAAATAAAAAAAAACGGTATGTCCATAAGCAAAAGGGGCACGGATGAAAACCCGAAAGGGCTCCGTGAGTAAAAACAGCAGGGCTACCGGCGAGTGTTCGTGAAAACCCGAAAGGGCGCGGCCTCGTTAAAAAATATATAAAAATAAAAAGAATAATAAAAAAAGGTATGTCCATAAGCAAAATGGGCACGGATGAAAACCTGAAAGGGCTCCGTGAGTAAAAACAGCAGGACTACCGGCGAGCGTTTGTGAAAACCCGAAAGGGCGCAACCTCGTTAAAATACACTTATAGGGTCCTCTCGACCTTGTAAGGAGAAACCACCTGCGTGAGATCCTTACGACTCACAAGGGAGCAACACACTTAGGAGTCCTCACGATTCCTAGGGAGAAAATACGCTTACGAGATCCTCACGACTTGTAAGGAGAACTCTCTTATGGGACCCTCATGGCTCATAAGAGTTGAAAGTCTTAAGTTACAGAGACCTAAACTTGTGCTTAAGCAACCCCCACAACTTCCGATATTGCCCTACAAGTTGTCCAATACTGGCCCTTGTATACAATCCACGGGCGCGAATAAACATTTCCCTAACCAAGTCCCGTCCGTGACTGGGGATATGTTCGCATGACCCTTGTAGGTCCTCTCGACTTACAAGGAGAAAACCCTACTGTAGGATCCTTACGACTTATAGAGAAACAAACACTTAGGGATCCTCACGACTCCTAAGGAGAAAATACACCTACAAGATCCTCACGACTTGTAGGGAGAAATAGCTTTGTGAGACCCTTACGGCTCATGAAGTCAAAAGCCTTAGTCGACAGGACCTTAACCCTGGTCGCTAAGCCTCCTTTGTTCGACAACGACAGAGGCAAATGATGATTCGCTCCTGGCAACATCCCAGTTGTAGCGGTACTGATGCCGAAATCGGTGTCCAATTTCAGGTTTACAGCGAAAAGCCAGTAGGCCGCACATGCATACGAAATAGCCGAAATGATGGGGCGACTTGCAATAAAAAAGCAGCAAGTAAAAATATATGCATGAAGAAATAGCCGAAATGATTGGGCAACTCGCGATAAAAAGCAGCGAGTAAAAATAAAATAAACAGCCGAAATGATTGGGCACCGCGAAAAATAGCCGAAATGATTGGGCAATCGCGACCTTCGCGATATAAAAGCTGAAATGATAGAGCATCGCGGAAATAAAATAAAATAAAAAGAAGAAATGATAAAACTTTGGCCCTACAGTTAAGATCACATCGATCCCTGTATACAATCCAAGGGCGTAAACAAAGAAGGAACCATACTTTCCCAACAGGCTTCGCCAGAAGACGGAGCCAAATATCGACGGTTCAGTCCAACTCCGAAGAAACCATTATCTTCAGCAAATTCCTCGACTCACGGATACAAACACTCCTTGACGAGAGCCTTCTGATCCGCGTCGACCCGCAGAGCCACCAGTGCCTCCGTAGGAATCCTCGACTCGTTTCAAACCCCAAGGAAACAAATAATCCTTGGCGCTCGGGGAACAAATAATCCCTAGCAAACTCCTCGACTCACGGATACAAACACTCCTTGACGAGAGCCTCCTGATCCGCGTCGACCCGCAGAGCCACCAGTGCCTCCGTAGGAATCCTCGACTCGTTTCAAGCCCCAAGGTAACAAATAATCCTTGGCGCTCGGGAAACAAATAATCCCTAGCAAACTCCTCGACTCACGGATACAAACACTCCTTGACGAGAGCCTCCTGATCCGCGTCGACCCGCAGAGCCACCAGTGCCTCCGTAGGAATCCTCGACTCGTTTCAAACCCCAAGGAAACAAATAATCCTTGGCGCTCGGGAAACAAATAATCCCTAGCAAACTCCTCGACTCACGGATACAAACACTCCTTGACGAGAGCCTCCTGATCCGCGTCGACCCGCAGAGCCACCAGTGCCTCCGTAGGAATCCTCGACTCGTTTCAAACCCCAAGGAAACAAATAATCCTTGGCGCTTGGGAAACAAATAATCCCAGCAAATTCCTCGACTCACGGATACAAACACTTCTTGACGAGAGCCTCCTGATCCGCGTCGACCCGTAGAGCCACCAGAGCCTCTATGGGAACCCTCGACTCGTTTCAAACCCTAAGGAAACAAATACTCCTTGGCGCTTGGGAAACAAATAATCCCTAGCAAACTCCTCGACTCACGGATACAAACACTCCGTGACGAGAGCTTCTTAACTCATGTCAACTGTTCCGCTACAACTGCAAACAGATCCCCGATTCGTCTCAATTTGTAAGAAAAAGTCTCAGACAGCAAGGATTGAAAAGCTTGCTTTTTGAGCAATGGGGCCCCGCAAGTCAATCCAAACTGGTCTCTTGCATACTATTCACGGGTCTCACTCTTCGAAGTCGAATTTCGACGAGGAGGGAAACAACCACTTACGAATCCTCTCGACTCGTAAGAGGGAAAAATTCTCTTATAAGATCCTTACGACTTATAAGAGAAAACCACACTTAGGAATCCTCACGATTCCTAAGGAGAAAATCCACCTATGAGATCCTCTCGATCCGTAGGGAGAAAAGCCTCTATGAGACCCTCACGGCTCATGGAATTGAAAAGTCCTAGGCGGCAGATCTGAACCTGCAGTCTAGGCCATCGTTATCTCTGGGAGAAATGAATTTATCTGCCAATAAGGTGCATTAAAGATGTCATGCTGAAAAGAAAGAAAAAGCGAAGAAGTGACACAGGGAATTACAAAAATGTGTATCTTTTATTCATAAATATTGATCGGGTACAGGATACATTGTACTAAAGAATAAAAAAATATACATATATTTTATAAATACATTGATACAAAGGCAGCTATTGGGAAGGAAGCGTCTTAAGTAGCTCTAACAATTGCTCGCATACTTCCTTCCACGCCTTCTCTTGATCGGCTACCACCGCCAGCTCTGCCTCCGCTTGGGCTCGCTGCTGCAAGACCGACGCAAGCTGCTCCCTGATGACCTGATAGGCAGCTTCCCGACTTGGGATATTGCGCTCAGCTACGTCAAGCTTCCGCTTCAAGTTTAGCCCATGGGAGATGCGCTCCAAGAGACCCTCAAAAATAATCTTCACTTGGGCAGCATTTGCCTCAACCTCAGCGCGCAGATGGGCCGTTTCGTTCGAGGTCTTTTGGCATTCCCTTAGTCTTGAAGCCGCTTCTTGCTCCAAGTCGCGGAAGTGCGAAGTGCTTTGCTCGAGCCAAGTGGTGCGTTGGGTGCTCAGGGCTAAAACTTCGGGAGAAGGGCGCGTCGACTCCAGCCGATATAGACAGGCCTCGATTCCCCTGCAGTGATTAACCCAAGATTCGACGACGCCTTCGTTATGAAAATTTACGAGCGCCACCAACATCGGGTTAACCTCCACAGCGAAATCTACGGCAGAAGGGAGGGCGTCCATGTTGAGCCCTTCAATGTACCCGCTCACCATGCCCAAACTCATCACGGCGCCCTTTGAAGATGGACGTCTCAAAAAAGGGCCTGCCGGCGAGAGGACGCGAGCCTCGAAGGGGACCGGAGCCGGAACAATAGCTGCAAAACAAAACAGGGTTAAACGATGGTTCAAAAGATGTTGAGGGGTTACCAAAAAGGAAATTTACTATACCAGCTGCAACGGACGGCAAAGCCGGAAGGGCCGGTAGCGCGGCAGGTCTTGCATCCCCTCCTTCGATTTGTGGCACTGCAATAAAGAAAAAGGAAAAGTCAGAAATTATCCCATTGCTAGAAAAAAGGGGGTAAATAAAGATATTATGGTGAAAGTATACTCACCGGCGCCACTAGAGGGAGAAGCGAGTTCGGATGGGAAAGAGAAGTGTGGGAGCAACACTTGATATAAATGATCAAAAAGCACTCCTGCAAAGGCACAATGGTATAACGTTAGTACAAAAGCCACATTTATGATAGATTAATGCATGAGTCTTGAATCTATACCTTCCAACATCCGTGATGGTACAAGGGAAGGCGGGGAGGTGACCACCGCCAAAGCAGTAGTTGACGGTGCTCCTTCGAGCAATGGAGCGTCAGCACTGGCCGCACCTGCAAAGACAGACTTGTTAGAAGAGATCGCGAGATATATAAAAAAAAAAAGGAAGAACGCTGGTGACTAAAAATTTACCCGACGAGCTGCCAGCAGAAACTGAAACAATCCCCTCATCCATTGACATGAGACCACCGCCCGTAGCCTCATCACCCGACTCGATGGGAACCGTTGTCGTGCTCGCGAGCCCGGGAGACAGCAAGGAATCATACGCGGGGAGGGCTATGATCGGAGTATTACCAGATTCCTGAGAAAGAGCGGTTCGCTCCTCCTCAGGAATCGTGGCCGCCTCACCCGAAACTCCCTCAGTTTCTGCGGTCGCGATGGTCTCGTCCATCGGCACCGTAACGTCTCCAGCCTCAAGCGCCTCAACTTCTACTGCCTTCGGCTCCACAATCGTCTCATCTTCCGCCGCTTCAGATGCGGCATCAATGACCTTCTCGGTGGCGGATCCTTCAACTTCTGTTTCATGTACCGTAGCCCTGACGACGGTGCTCATTGTCGGCTCGGGTTCGGCAAGTGCCGTTTCCTCCATTCCCCTGGGTTCGACGGTCTCCGCCTCCCCCTCAGTCGGACTTGGCCCTGAAAGTTGGAATGCGTATGAGCCAATGGCTTGATAATTCTTACAACAAGGTTCTGAAAGAAATGTTACCTGAAGAGGACTTGTCGTTTGCACTCCGAGACGCACGCGCCACTTGCCTCTGAGCAGTAGACAGGGCGGCAGGGGCCTCTTCGGAAGGAGTGTCAGCATGAGGAATAGTGCTAGGGCCCGCTCCCGTGGCCAAAGCAGCTCTGCTCGTCTCTGCTTCGGAAGGAGTGTCGGCACAAGGAATAGTGCTAGGGCCCGCTCCCGCGGCCAAAGCAGCTCTGCGCGCCCTTGCTTCGCGTCTCAACCGCTTCCGCTCCTCTCGAGCCGTTGAGACGGATGCCACTAAGGCTTCCTTGAGTGAGGCTTCCTCGTCCGTATATAGGGATGCCTCTAGATTCTTCAAGGCATCCCTCGTCGTTTTGTCAAGCCGAGGCTCTTGCGGTAACTTCGACGAAGCCAGGATTTCGGTAACGGGCTCGGGAAGGATCCCCGCGTCAACTGATATAACCTCTGCAAAGAAACAAAAGAAGGTTAGGTTGACTATCGGAAAAGGACAACAAACTTTCCTGATAAAAGTGAAAGGGGTGAAACATACCAACGCCTGCTAGGGTACGCTTCTCCTCCTCCTCCTGGAAGGTTTTCAGGGAAGCAGCAATAGCCTCTTCAGTAGAAACACCTGTTGAAAATGGAGCAAATGTTAGTTAAAGATAATAATATAAAGTGCAATGAAATGACAAATAGAGCGTCTGATGATTACCGGACTCAGCGAGTTTGCTTAACACCGCCTCAAGCCTCGCCGATCGCTCTGAAGCTGCAATGGCGGCAGCCAGATTGGTGTCCTCAGGGTCTACCACGAAGCCCTCATTGCTGCCATATTCACATATGGCCTCGGCGGGAGGAGCCGCAGGCTTTAAGCTAAGGATCGCATCGAGGGATAGGGTGGACTTCTTCTTCTTCTGTCCGCCAGCTTTAGATCCACCTGGAGCAGCTTAGCGCTTGGCAGTCACTTTCGGGCGGCGAGTCCCGATATCCACTCCTGCGCCAGACTCTGGCGATACCACTTTAACCGTCTTTGTGGGAGCACGGGGCGCCGGTGGTGCATCCACCGTAGTAGGCAGTGGCAATCCACGCGGGGGGGCCAACACGCGTGGTCGGTTAGCGCCGGCATCTTTTATCGGGAGGGTGACCTGGATCCTTGGCTGCAAGGGAGCCTTGCGATCACCGCCAGGAGGCGCACCCCTACGGTCAACCAGCAAGCGTTTCTCCATTAAAATGATTCGGCCCATAGCATGCGCATACCAGGCTACATACGGATGGATTATTTTAGGAGCACGGCTAGGCTTACTGATAAAAAAATAGGATCCCGTATTAAGCCGGACGAAATGATGCATCGCATTCCTTATCCCCTCTGGGCCGACCGCGGGTGTTTCCAGAAAGGCTTCCATCGGGATCCCTTGATTGTAACTCGATTGTCGGGCAAATCGATGTGGGTTTTACCTCATAAAGAGAGCCGTCTTATTCTGCCTAAATACTAGGTAGCCCGGCCGAATGGAGTAAAGGTGAAGGATTTCCCGAGCCTTCAGTACAGAAACCCCGCCCTTAAAGTCATCACGCAGCGACACCACTGACTTAGCGGTCTCGGAGCCTATGGTGATGACCTTATCCATAAAAGAGGTCTTCGCTCCGACTAGATGTGAACGCAGGAGCAGTCCCCTAGACTCCCGCGGAGGTGCAACCACAATTGAAGCCCCGACCAACCGCATGATTCTTGGGACTCTGTATCTCTCAAAGAACGGAGGAGTCTTATGGGCACCAAACACGCCTCGCACATGCAGCTCCATCCAAGAAGTGAAGTAGTGCATCGGAAAGTTAGCAGGCTGTACCCCAGGCTCATTAGCGTCCGCCGCTACGCTAAGTCCATTATAAAGGTAAGCCAGCCCGGCAATCCCTACCGATAGCTGCAAACCAGCCGCCATTCGATGCGCCGGGTAAAATACGGAGGACCGCATGAGGCGTGGATGCATGGGAAGCGCGAAGCTGCATAGCCATAGACCCAAGAACCCTATGAAAAAAGTCTCCTCGTCCATGCCAGGAACGGCGATCTCTGAGAAAGGGACGCTGGCAGTGCCGGGGAGATAAAAATCCCGCTGGTCATTTTCCGATGAAGGTCGGCGGTCCAAGCCGAAACCAAAGGGGTCAGCAAGCTGAGCGAACTTCTCGCCCTGCTCTGATAGGAACTCCGGGCGGATAAAACGAGCAATGAAATCCGCGAAACTGACGCCCCGGTCACCTGATTCCAAATGCAGTTCCTCATAAATCTCCAACACCTTCACCAAGCCCGGATGCTGATGCTGGATGGCATTTTCCGGAGTTAAGTCAAATACCAACTGCTTGGTGGCAAAGACGTACTCGTCGGGAGGAAGCAGCTCCTCGTAGTGCTCCCCCCTCGCTGGTAGACCTGAAATCTCAACAAATTCTTCCAAAGAGACGGAAACTTCCCTATCCGCTGTCAAGAAGGTGTGGGTGGGGATATTCCATTGTTCAACAAAGTCCTTTATCCACCATGTTGGAGGAGAGGGATATTCGAAAAGTGAAACGTAAACGGCCGAGTATAAACCAATCTTCGTCAGATGAGTCCTTTTCGCCGCTAAGATGTAGCGGGCCCAGGGCAAATATCCAGCAAGCGGTCGCGGGATCAGTCCAATATTATAAGCCTGTCCCTAAGGGCGTGCTTCACCTTGACAGATTCGCCTCCCCAAAATATCTATAACCGGCGGCGGCTGCACCGGAATGGCACCGATTGCAGGCTGAAGGAGGTCGTCGGAATTCCAATTTTTAGCCTCCACGGCATACTCCACCGGGGGCTTGTCCGCATAAGGGATCGCGGCTATGGGCTCAGAGGGCGAGGCGGAGCTAAAGCTGCAACGGCCTTGGATGATTTGGCTGTACCACCTTCCCCATAGGTGAAGTCTCTTGCACTCAGGATCGTGATCTTTAATCAAGGCGAACACCACCCGGTCCACTGGTGAATGTGGGAACCCTCCTTCTGAGCGAACGAAAGGGAAAGACAGATCTTCAGACATGTTTCCTGTAGAAAAGAAAAAAAAAATAATAAAATAATATAATCGTTAGTGTTCCAATGCTTCACATTTCAAAGTCCTACATCACACTACAATGTAGTGGGTAGGGGACCAAAGGGGGACCCACAAAATCAAGATGACGGCGCATCATTTGATAAGACAGTCCCATCATTGGATGAGACTGTCAGTCAATAAAAAAGACCCCCAAGAGAATATCCTCATTGGGGGGGAATCCCTAGAGACAAGGAGAAAATCTCCTCTTTTTAGAGCAAAGCTCTGTCACAGAGTGACATTTGTCAAACTCTGATCTCAAAGGAATAAAACTTCTTAAAAAAGAGCCTGGCTCTGTAGTAGTAATGAAAAATTATAACTCCTAAGAATTAAAATTTTTGGGATCTTAAAGATCCATGAAAACTTTTAGGAGTTCTCTATTTGATCTATGAGCAGGGCTCTGTTCATGGGTTAAAACCCAGGAACAAGATCTCTGTAAATTTTTGAGAGCAAGGCTCTGTGGATGAAACCCCAAAGGGGTCTTCTTTAGATCAAAGATCTATGAGAGCAAGGCTCTGTTGAAGAAACCCCAAAAGGGCTTTTCTTTAGATCAAAGATCTACAAGAGCAAGGCTCTGTTAATTAAAATTAATTTAAATTAATTTAAATTTCTACCTAAGAGTGATTCTAAGTTCTGAACTTCAAAGTTCTTGGGAAGAAGCAAGAGCAAGGCTCTAAGAGTTTTAAAGCAAGAGCAAGGCTCTGAATCAAAGTTCTTAAAACGGTAAAAAATTTTAAGGACCAAGGGTCCCATTTATAGACGCCTGCGTCTCTTCACCGGACCTCTATGATCCAATGGTCGGGATCTTGCCACCGCTGCACTCACGTGCGCGCCACGTGAGCGCAACGGTGGGGGGGCATTTGTTCCCCCAATCAGAGCAAGGCTCTGTTTGAATTTTGAAAATTCAAAATTGAGAAGCAACGCTTCAGATCCCGTGCGCTGCGCGCAATTTGCCACGTGTCAGAAGTTGACTCGGCAGCACAACGCCCAAGGCAGTGCGTCCAATCAGAGCAAGGCTCTTTAAAAAGCAAAAGCAACGATCAACTGCGCAAGCGCACCGCTGCGCGACACGTGTCTGCGCAGTTGCGCAAACACTGTTGCACAAGTGCATCTCAGCGCGCCACGTGTCTGCGCAGTTGCGCAAGCGCACCGCTGCGCGACACGTGTCTGCGCAGTTGCGCAAACACTGTTGCGCAAGTGCACTGCAGCGAGACACGTGTCTGCGCAGTTGCGCAAGAACAACTGCGCAAACGCACCTCTGCGCGACACGTGTCTGCGCAGTTGCGCACACACTGTTGCGCAAGTGCACCGTTGAGCGACACGTGTCTGCGCAGTTGCGCAAGCTCAGTTGCGCAAGCGCTTCACTGCGCGACACGTGTCTGCGCAGTTGCGCAAGCACAGCTGCGCAAGCGCCTTACTGCGCGACACGTGTCACGCGCTGGTGAGTTGCGCAACAACAGAATGAAGATTTAAGGAAATCTTTTCTGTTCTTGTTAAAACAAGAAGATTTCTTCTGTAAAACAGGGGCCTTTGGATCAAAGATCCAACGGTGGGGAAAATTTCCCAAATCACTCAGGAAAAGATTTATTGAACAAATTTAACTAATTTTTGAGCACTATAAAAAGGACCCCAAACCTCATTTCAAAGGATGATCTGGTTTTAAAAAAAAAGAGAAGAAAGAAGAGAACTCTTGAGAATTTCTGGAGAACACAAAAAAGAAGGTAAAAACCTTGGAGATAAGAGAAAATTCTCTCAAAGAATAGATCATTGATCTAGAAAACAAGATCAGTGATCTTCAATAAATAAATAAATAAATAAATAAAAATAATAAAAATAGTGCCTTGCACTTGCTATGAACCTTTGGTTCTCTGAAACAGAAAGAAAGAAAAGATTTCTTTCTTTTCTTTGATCTAAATTTAGATCAAGTGCTCTGCACTTCTTTTCTTGAATCTAAAAGATTCTTGGTGCTCTGCACAAATGCAATGCATTTCCTAAAGGGCCAGGCCCAAATCAAAAAGACCTAGCAGGCCAAAATAAATTGCAAGGCAATAAATGGGCAGAGCCCAAATAAATTGATGCTTTGCATCCTTTATACAAGGACAGAGCCCAAATAAAATTGATGCCTTGCATCATTCCTAAAAAGGCAGAGCCCAAGACAAATTGATGCTCTGCATCCTTTCTGGGCAAGGCCCAAATAAAAAAATAAAAAAAAAGAAATGCAATGCAAAAGCAAATAAAGTGTTGAACATTTCAACTGGACTTAGCCTAATTTTGGCCATAAGTCCTTAAATTAAATTGACTGAGCAAAATTGCTCTTCTAAATCAATTTACATCCGGTTCGAGGGTACATCTCCGAACTCCTTTGACATCCGTCGTTGTAATCCCTCAACGACGTCAAAGAGGTAACGGGTCCCAACGACCACACACCCATATGGACCGAAACGTCCCTAAACTAATATCGGACCGAGACGTCCCTAAACTAACATCGGACCGAAACGTCCTTAAACTAATGATGGACCGAAACGTCCCTAAACTAATATCGGACCGAGACATCCCTAAACTAACATCGGACCGAAACGTCCCTAAACTAATATCGGACCGAGACGTCCCTAAACTAATGACGGACCGAGACGTCCCTAAACTAATGACGGACCGAAACGTCCCTAAACTAATATCGGACCGAGACGTCCCTAAACTAACACTGATGATGGACCGAGACGTCCCTAAACTAATATCGGACCGAGACGTCCCTAAACTAATGATGGACCGAAACGTCCCTAAACTGACGACGGACCACTACGTCCCTAAACTGGTGACGGACCACCACGTCCCTAAATTGGAAAACGGACCGAAACGTCCCTAAACTAATATTGGACCACCACGTCCCTAAACTGGAATATGGACCACTACGTCCCTAAACTGGCGACGGACCACCACGTCCTTAAACTGGAACAACAGAGCTTCCAAACGCTCTTTTGCCGGATCTAAACGGTCCCGTTTAAGTTGATCTTAGCCCCAAACACGGCTAACGTATCCTTAAACATTCAAATAGATTATAAAACTCCCAATCAACTCTGGTTCGAGGGTACATCTCCGAACTCCTTTGACATCCGTCGTTGTAATTCCTCAACGACGTCAAAGAGGTGACGAGTCCCGATGGCCATACATTAAATTAATCACTACGTTAAGTGGATCTTAGTCTAAAACAGGACTAACGTATCCTTAACGAACGTTTAAGTTGATCTTAGTCGCAACGCGACTAATGCATCCTTAAACTAAAAACATCAAACCCAAATCTTAGTAAATACGGATTTGGACTAATCCACATCCTACGGGCGACGACATTACTCAGTCTCCGTATACAATCCACGGGCAACCACAAATAAAACAAACACACACGACACGAAGGGAAATTCTGGAGAAGGAGAAAGTTGTTACCGCGATGCGGTAGCGTAATTAACTGCAGGGGCTTGCGCCTGCAGGGAAGAGCGTCCCCACAATCAAAAACCCCTCACCCCGAGGGGGAATCTGACGAAGTCTGCTACATCGGCCGCATCCGTCTAAACCTCCGATACACGGTGCCATAAATCAACATGGCATCTTCGGAGAGGTAGACGGATAAAACCATATAGCATCTGCCCCGAACCTCAGGCACAGACGCGAAGTCTAGGCCGCCGTTCGGAGGGGAACAGATCTGTTTGACTAGGGCGAAGCTTCGCTTTTTCTGCCTGACCGGTTGGGCCGTAGGATCTACCCCGAGCTTGTGAGATATAATTTTGGGGTCAATCCCAGGCATGTCAGCAGGCGCCTAGGCGAATACGTCGGAGTTGTTTATGAGGAAATGAACCAGGTCATCTCGGTGAGTTCCTGTCAGAAGTGATCTGATCTGAACGATTTTTTCGTCGTCCCCTTCTATGAGGGGGACCTCTGTCAGTGGCTCCACCGGGGTCCCACAGACCTCTTTTTGCTCGTCTCGAGTGTCCAGAGAACCCCTGATGTCACCTTTACCCTTGACATCGTCGGTTGGCCGCTCTGACAAAGATGTTGCGGTGAAGCAAACCTTTGCAATGTGCTGGTCTCCATAGACCCGACCTATCCCGTCCTGGTCAAGAGGGAACTTTATCGCGAGGTGGTAGGTCGATATCTGGGCCCGGAGGGAGTTCAGCGTGGGGCGGCTGAAGAGGATGTTGTAGGACGATGGGATTCTCGCTACGATGAATTCCACGGGCAATGTTCGCGTACAACCGGCCTCCCCGACGTTAAACTGCAGAGTGGTTACCCCTTCCGCCGGGATGGAATGGTTGGTGAATCCTGAAAGGACGTGGGAGGTCGGCCTTAGGTCTACCGGGGTGAGCCCCATGCGCACAAAGCAGACGTGGAAGAGAATGTCCGCCGAGCTTCCCCGAGTCGACCAGTATTCTATTCACCTCGTATTGGTGGACCCGAGCCGTAATCACCAGAGGGTCGTTGTGGGGCAGGGATATGCTGTGGAGGTCCCCGTCGTAAAAAATGATCGGCCCGGTCTCCCTGGCCTTCTTCCTCGGACGGCTGTTTGCCTCCACGGCCGGCGTGGGGTGCTGAGTCTTGTAAGTACTCGACGTACCTCCCGCGGACATGACCATGATTTTTGGTGAGCCCCGGTTCCTTTCGATGAGGCTCCTTAGGTCCCCTGGTGAGGTAGTCTTCGAGCTATCGTGAGGAGTCCCGTCCGCGCGACCCGTCGAGAGAGGGGGTGTCGGTCATGCCTGGGCGCGGGCGAGCTGACAGACATCTCCTCGGGAGGGACAGGGGCGCGAAGAGGCTCGGGGCGAGGCGCCCTGGCGACGGACCTCGGTGTTGAACTGTGGGGTGCCCAGCGGTTCATAGAATATGTTGGCCCGGGAGATCTGCGGCCGTGAGAGGCAGCGAGGCGATGGTCGACAGTGCCGACGCGAGCAGAGTCTTCTCCCCCCTGTAGGGGCCCTGGTCTTGAGGTGGGGGAGCGGCGACCTGGGAAGCCTGCCCTGCCGTTTGGACACAGACCAGCGTATCCATGACGGACGCGAGTCGATTTATCCTGACGGCTAGGGCGTTGATGGCGTTCGGGGGAAGAGATTCGTCCGGGCTTCCATTGTGAGGGAGGCGACGGCTAGTGCTTGGATCGTCGCGGTGATCGCTCGCCATTGAGTTGAGATCGGAAGATGAACTTTGTTCAGTGGAATCAAGCGTTTCCCACAGACGGAGCCAACTGATGGAGGTCTGGATCTCCTTCAGATGTTACCTTCTGTAGATCTGCTGCGAGCGACGATGGACGGCTGGGATTGAGTTGGAGGTTGCCTCCTGAAGCGTGTGGATATCAATGGGTTTGAGGTTGTTGTGGCCGAGCTGCCTGCAAGAAAGCCCCGGGGTGGTTGTGCCACCGAGGACCCTTCGACGATCAAGTTAGACCGGATATTTTGGCAGAGTAACGGCCCAGCGACGAGAAAATGACTTACCTTGATCGTCTGAGAGAGGGGTTTATATAGCAGCAGCGATAGGCAGGCAGGCGCGAGAATCACGCTGGCTGTTACGCTCCCGACGTCATGCCCGTGTGATAAGCGGGATCCCGCATTAATGGCGAGATAGGCTCGTTAATGGAGGATCGTGATGTCGTGGAACGTGGGATCGTGGGCGGCGGATATCTCGCGTATGGAGAGATTCGTGGAGCCGTGGTGTGGGGGACTGTGATCAATGCCGCGGGTCGGTCAGGATGAGACCGTGGAGGATGAGCTCGGGGACGAGCGGGAGGCCGAGGTATCCTGGTTCTGCTAAAGCCCGGAGACGAGCTCAAAAGGCCGAGGAGGCTAGTCGTGCAGGAGGCTCAGAGGGGAGCCAGCGGTTGTTTGTAAGGCGGCCACAGGTGTGGTGTGGTCGGTAGCAGAAGGTCGGCCACGTCCACGGGCCGCAGACCCGGGGTATTCTACCGACATACCGTTCCTGGTCTTTTCTTGCTAGCTTCGGGACACGTCATCTGCCATGTGTCACGATCCGGGAAATGAAAATATCCAGCATCATCAGGTTCACAACGAAGAAAAGAGAAGAGACGTAAATGCACCAGCAACCATAGTGTTATCGAAATGTTGGAATGTATTAGGGCTCAAGCGATTCATCGAAGAGATGAGACTTTGAACCTTTTTCAAGTGTTAATGGGACGTTCCGTCGGTCGACCTAATAAGTGCTCGTCGGTACTTACTAATAAAAGTACTTGTTGGATTTTCTTGCTGGCTCGAAAAAGTAAGACAAGCATTAGCCAGGCGAACAACGGATATACGATTTCTCCCGTTCCTGCGGCTCGTTCGGCTCCTATGGCTTTGCTCGATTATCAAATCCATTCGTTCCATAACATAGAGCTATTCCATAAACTTTATACATCACCGCCGAAATTTTAGGTTCGAGATATATGGTACTATTGAACTTTAAAGAACCCCACTTGAACTGGATATACTGTATTAAAATGTTAGTTTCATTAACTCATTTAAGACATGAGTAGATCGAACATCCCAAAACAACATTGGTTATGGACTGAATAGCCTTAAAATGAGCTAAATACGACATCCTTTGACAAGAATGCTTTGTCAATGCTTTCAAAGAAGCGTTCATGGTTTTTTCTAAAGTTTAACAGTGCTATCTCTAAAATCCTAATTAATCGATGATGCTTTATAAAATTTAGCTTTTATTCAATCAGCTTCTCGTGTTTGTTTATTTAGATGGAAGGCTGTCAGCCTGTATAACAAAATGTATCAATTAATAAACAATCTACTTAGCATTGATACATTTCCAAAGGAAACCTGTCCATAGTTATATTTCTATTTAGTAAATAAAATATTCACAGGCCTATTAGCTCAGTTGGTTAGAGCGTCGTGCTAATAACGCGAAGGTCGCAGGTTCGAGACCTGCATGGGCCATTTATTGTTTAAATTTATTTTCTTTTTTCAGCCTAGTCCTTGCATAGATCTTTTTTGCACTAGTACTTTTGTAACTATTTTCATTATTTACATACCAGCCCTTGTCAATCATCTTCTTCTGGCAAATATTGTTTTGCATATTAGATTTTATGGATTTGTCAGGGGGCCATTTATTGTTTAAATTTATTTTCTTTTTTCAGCCTAGTCCTTGTATAGATCTTTTTTGCACTGGTACTTTTGTTACTTTTGTAACTATTTTCATTATTTACATACCAGCCCTTGTCAATCATCTTCTCCTGGCAAATATTGTTTTGCATATTAGATTTTATGGATTTGTCAGGGGGCCAAAATCAGGTAGTGGATATTCAACTGTGTTTCATTTAAGACCTTGTTTGCATAAAAGGAATATTCATTTTCTGCCAAAATTAAAAACTTAGATTCCTAACCCAAAGGCTTCAAACATAATCATCATTACTGAAGTGATATATGAGGTCTCAAAAACAAAAAATCTTCTATCCAGCAATGTTGGTTGTATGCTGATTGTCTATAATACAAATTTGGCAAGTTCAAAAATATTTTTCGCCATCCAAAGCACTTCTTTTACATAAAACATCAAAAACTTTCGTTTATCATAGAACACCATCGAACAATAAACATAAATACAAGAACCGCCTCTCGCATGGTGTTCAATGCCACTTCAAACGGCGTTGTTTTATATGTGCAGTTTTATTATATATGTGAAAAGTGTTCAGGTTTACAACTTACCATACCATAGAAAACATTACAAGTTCAACAATGTTCTATGTAATCCACAGGTAAACAATTTTAGGCTTTTGTTTTAGGTGAGTCCTTATAAAAATATTTTTACTTTTGGTTGCCATTTATAACATAATTTCATAGCTTTTTTGCCCTATATATAAGTTGTTTTTGTTATTTTTTTCTCTGCGGCTCCAACATTAATCTAAATATAAACAAACACTATGTAACAAAAGATCTCAATATATAGCGACCCGCTATTATGACATCTAAATTAACTAGACAGAGCTGACGTCTACAAAATATCCTATCTCGTCCTCTGCATTTTTTGATATGAAAATGCAAGTTGTTTTTGTTAATTTTTTTTCCATCATTAATCTGAATATAAACAAACACCATGTAACAAAAGATCTCAATGAAGCGACCCACTATCATGACATCTGAATTAACTAGATAGAGCTTACGTCTACAAAATATCCTATCTCATCCTCTGCATTTTTTATATGAAATGCAGCAGCAGCCTACATATAGCCATATTTATCATGAATTTATATTGTTCGGTTTTTTGGAAAAACAATGTGAAGATGCTCAATATTGGCGGTCTCCAAGATCACGACACGTGGCAGATGACGTGTCCCAGAAATCAGAAGAAAGGGCCACAGGGGCCGACCAGGCCACCCCTGTACCCGACCTGCAAGCACAAGCTGGCTCATCTCAGAGCCTCCTGAAATTTGGCCTCCTCGGCCTCTCAGCTCACCCCGAGCTGCCTCAGGACCAAGACTCCTCGGCCCTCTCGCTTGTTCCCGAGCCCCCCAGCCGAGGCCATCTTCCTCGGTCCTCCGACCGACCAATTCCACCATCCACAGGCGTAACCGCCGCTCCGCAAATCTCGCCACGCGCAGATTCTCCGCCAGCAACATCCCACGTTCCACGCCATCACGATCCCCATTAATGGGCGATCCGCTATTTACGCGGACGTGACGTCAGGAGCGTAACTGCCGGCGAGATTCTCGCGCCTGCTCCTGCGTGCTGCCGCCACTATATAAACCCCCATCACAGAAGGGTCAGGTAAGCCATTTTTTATTCCACTTAGCCGTTACTCTGCTCGGATCTCGCGCTAACTTGATCGTCGAAGGGTCCTCGGTGGTACCAAACCGCCCCGAGACTTCTTTGCAGGTACTCGGCGCTAAGCTCCTCAAATCACCAATCTCCTCAAAACCCATTGAGACCCACACGCAACAAGAGATCGCCTCCAAAATCCATCGGAATATCGACGGAAGACAACATCTGAGGGAGACCCGAAAAGGACTTCCATCAGTTGGCGCCGTCTGTTGGAAACGCAAACTCCACAAAAACAAAGTTGGCCTTCCGATCTCCGTCCACATGGCGAGCGACCGCCCTGAAGATCCAGGTACCAGCCGCCGCCTTCCCTTCATCGGAGGCGCGGATAAACCTCCCCCGGCGACCATCATCAACGCCCTCGCCAGCCGAATAGATAGGCTACAGTCCCTCGTGGAGGCGCTCGTCCGCGTCCAGACGGCCGGACCAGGGGCCCAGATCGCCGCTCCTCCACCTCCAGAAGGCTCTGCCCTCATTGGCACTGCTTACCATCAGCAGGCTACGACCCCCGGCCACAGATCCCACGGGCCGATACTCCCTGAGGCCCGCTGGGTGCCCCACGGCTCCACATCAAGATCCGCCGCCGGAGCGCCTCGCCTCAAGCCTCCCCGCGACCCTTACCCCCCTGAGGAGATGTCAGTCACCTCGCCTGTCAACAGGCATGATCGACACCCCTTCCCTCGACGTGGTCGCACAGAGGGGGCTCGCCACGATGGCTCGAGAGCCACCTCGCCCGGGGATCTGAGGGACCTCATCGAGAGGAACCGGGGCCGCGCCCAGATGCAGGTCTCCCACAGCAGAGGCCAGGGATCACAAGGCGCCGAATCCTCGGGGTACCGCGGCCGACTCGACGCCCTCGAAAATAAGATCGAGGGCATGCACTGGGAACATGGCCCCCCATATTCAATGCGCATGCTACGCGCACACCCACCGCGACCGTTCCTGTTCCCCATACCTGCAACTGGATGGTTGGGCGAAACCTCATGAAGATTCGGCCGAGCGGCTACCCTGACCAGTTATCCTTAGCCGGCCTCCTCAGGCCTCTCCAGCGCTAAGGATCAAAGTCCTCCATAGAGGCAGCCGAGCGGCTCCCCTGCTCGGCTATCCCTGGCCGGTAGCTTCCCTACTCGCAACTCCAGGGATCAAAGCCCTCGCCAAGAGGCAACCCAGCAGCTACCCTGCTCGGTTATCCCTGGCGGGTAGCTTCCCTACCGCAACGCCAGGGATCAGAAAGTCCTCCCAGAGGCAGTCGAGCCCGACCCTAGCTCGGATATCCCTGGCGTGTAGCTTCCCTACCGCAACGCCAGGGATCAGAAAGTCCTCCCAGAGGCAGTCGAGCCCGACCGTCGCTCGGCTATCCCTGGCGGGTAGCTTCCCTACCGCAACTCCAGGGATCAGAAAGCCCTCCCAGAGACAGTCGAGCCCGAGGATCCCTCGCTCGGCTATCCTTCAGGACAAAAGCCCTCGCCAAGAGGCACCGGGCAGTAACCCTGCCCGGCCAAGGGTCCTTGGTAGGCTTCTACAGCCCCTCCCGCGCCAAGGACCAAAGTCTTCCTAGAGGCAGTCGAGTCCTTGCTCGGCTATCCCCGGCTGGTGGCTTCCTACCACAACCGACAGGGATCAAAGTCCTCGCCAAGAGGCACTGGGAAGTAACCCTGCTCGGTCCCCGTCCTGAAGGATCAAAACCCTCGCAAGAGGCAACCGGGCAGCTACCATGCTCGGTCATCTTCGGTTGGTAGCTCTCTACCCATGACGCCAGGGATCGAAGCCCTCGCAAGAGGCATCCGAGCAGCTACCCCGCTCAGTCATCTCAGGCTGGCAGTTGCCTACCCACGACGCCAGAGATCAAAGCCCTCACCAAGAGGAAACCACGTAGCTTCACTACCCGGTCATCCCTGCTCGGTTATCCCTGGTGGGTAGCTTCCCTACCGCAACGCCAGGGATCAGAAAGCCCTCCCAGAGGCAGTCGAGCCCGAGGATCTCTCGCTCGGCTATCCTTCAAGACAAAAGCCCTCGCCAAGAGGCACCAGGCAGTAACCCTGCTCGGTCCCCGTCCTGAAGGATCAAAGCCCTCGCAAGAGGCAACCGCGCAGCTTCACTGCCCGGTCATCCTTAGTGGGCTTCTTACAGCCCCTCCAACGCTAAGGACCCAAAGTCTTCCCAGAGGCAGTCGAGCCCGACCCTCACTCGACCATCCCCAGCTAGTGGTCGTTGCTCGCAGCGCCAGAAATCAGAAGCTCTCGCCAAAGGGAAACGGAGCAGCTTCCCATCCATCCTCGGCATAAATACGGCGGACAGCCCTCTGCCCATCACATGCAGAGGATCCGAGCCACCAACAAGGGGCATCAGGTCTATCTAAGTCTCGAGCGATCTCCCCTCGACTTCGGGGCCATGGAGACGCCTCCTTCTCAGCAGCGCTTGACACGCTTGGCAAGTAATCGAAATCAACTCGACGAACGATCGCTAGACAAATAGCCGACCTGACATGGAAGCCCAACAGTGCAAGAAGAGAAATTTTACGAGCATTTTTCACGAAAGGAAGATAAAGTGCAAACCAAAGAAGAAAAAAAAGTTTTATTACCGAAGGCAAAGTCTTTAAAAAGGGTATTTTGGGCTCCCCAGCCTTACAAACTGCCCGGAGGCTTACAAAAATTGCAAAAGCAACAAAATAAAAGAAGGAGGAAGACGGGGGCTTTAGGCCTCGGGGCCGGACGCGACCTCGGGGTCCTCGATATTCACCACGGGCCGAGCAGGGACCTCGACGACTTCCTCGTCAGGAATACCTTTCCCCTGCTCCTCAGCGTCCGCGAGGGGGTACTCGGCCCGGAGCTCTTCGTCGGCGAACTCCGGCATCCGGGCTTTAACGGCGTCGAGGGCCTCGTGCTAGATGAGGGTTGTGGCCACAGCCAGGTCATCATAGAAGTCCTTCGACTTCTTGTAGCCCTCCACCGCCTTCGCCGCCGAGAGGTCGGCCAACTTCGCCGCTCTCAGGTCGGCCGACTTCGCCGACTCGGCCGCTGCCCCCAGCTCCTTCTGGAGGGTCTTCACCGTCTTCTTCAGGTTGCCGGCAAGCACCTAAGCGTCCTCAAGCTTGGCCTCGGCAGCCACGGCGGCTTCGCGGTACCGGGCAACCTCCCGTTTCCTGGCCTCAACCTCGCCCTCCACGGCGGCAACCCTCGCCATCACCACCTCCAGCTCCCGCTTGGAGCTCTCTTCCAGCGAGGCGAGCTGGCCCGCGGCCTTCATCGCCGGGGCTATCATCTCGGCCTCCATGCGTAGGGCGAGGACAACGTGCTGGAGAACCTGAAAGATAGGAAAGAGATCAGAAAAATGAAGGAGGCACCGAATCTCACAAAAAGCCAAACGCTTACTTGCACGGACTCCTGGGCGATGGACGCTGTTCCCCTCCGAACGGCGGCCTGGACTTCGCGTCCGTGCCTGAGGTTCGGGGCAGATGCTATTTGGTTTTATCCGTCTATCTCTCCGAAGATGCCAGGTTGATTTATGGAGCCGTGTATCAGAGGTTTAGACGGATGCGGCCGATGTAGCAGACTTCGTCAGATTCCCCCTCAGGATGAGGGGTTTTTGATTGTGGGGACGCTCTTCCCTGCAGGCGCAAGCCCCTGCAGTTAATTACGCTACCGCATCACGGTAACAACTTTCTCCTTCTCCAGAATTTCACTTCGTGTCGTGTGTGTTTGTTTTGTTTGTGGTTGCCCGTGGATTGTATACGGGGACTGAGTAATGTCGTCGCCCGTAGGACGTGGATTAGTCCAAATCCGTGTTTACTTAGATTTGGGTTTGGTATTTTAGTTTAAGGATACATTAGTCACGTTGCGGCTAAGATCAACTTAAACGTTCGTCAAGGATACGTTAGTCCTGTTTTGGACTAAGATCGACTTGACGTAGTGATTAATTTAATGTATGGCCATCGGGACTCGTCACCTCTCTGACGTCGTTGAAGGATTACAACGACATGTATCAGAGGGGCTCGGAGATGTACCCTCGAACCAGAGTTGATTGGGAGTTTTATAATCCATTGGAATGTTTAAGGATACGTTAGCCGTGTTTGGGGCTAAGATCAACTTAAACGGGACCGTTTAGATCCGGCAAAAGAGCGTTTAGAGGCTCTATTGTTCCAGTTTAGGGACGTAGTGGTCCGTTTTCCAGTTTAGGGACGTGGTGGTCCATCGCCAGTTTAGGGACGTGGTGGTCCGATATTAGTTTAGGGACGTGGTGGTCCGATGTTAGTTTAGGGACGTTTCGGTCCGATATTAGTTTAGGGACGTTTCGGTCCGATATTAGTTTAGGGACGTTTCGGTCCACGAGTTTAAGGACCCCGCAGTCCATATGGGTGTGTGGTCGTTGGGACCCGTCACCTCTTTGACGTCGTTGAGGAATTACAACGATGGATGTCAAAGGAGTTCGGAGATGTACCCTCGAACCGGACGTAAATCGATTTAGGAGAGCCATTTTGCTCAGTCAATTTAATTTAAGGACTTATGGCCATGATTGGGCTAAGTCCAGTTGAAAATGTCCAACATTTATTTGCTTTTGCATTGCATTTCTTTTTATTTTTATTTGGGCTTTGCCCAAAAAAGATGCAGAGCATCAATTTGTTTTGGGCTCTGCCCTTTATAAATGATGCAAAGCATCAATTTCATTTGGGCTCTGCCCTTTTTATTGCTTTGCAATTTATTTTGGCCTGCTAGGTCTTTTTAATTTGGGCCTGGCCCTTCAAGTAATGCATTGCATTTGTGCAAAGCGCCAAGAATCTTTTAGATTCAAGAACAGAAGTGCAGAGCACTTTTTATCCCATGATTTGGATCAAAGAAAAACAAGTTTTTCTTTGTTTCAGAGAACCAAAGGTTCATAGCAAGTGTAAGGCACTATTTTTTATTATTTTTATTTATTTGCTGAAGATCATTGATCTTTTTCTTAGATCCATGATCTATTCCTAAGAGAATTCTTTCTTCTTTTAAAAGGTTTTTACCTTCTTTTTTTGTTCTCCTGCAGTTCTCAAAAGTTCTTTTCTTTCTTTCTTTTTTAAAAACCAGATGATCCTTTGAAATGAGGTTTGGGGTGCTTTTTATAGTGCTCAAAAATTAGTTAAATTTGTTCAATAAATCTTTTCCTGAGTGATTTGGGGAATTTTCCCCACCGTTGGATCATTGATCCAAAGGCCCCTGTTTTACAGAAAAAATCTTCTTGTTTTAACAAGAACAGAAAAGATTTCCTTAAATCTTCATTCTGTTGTTGCGCAACTCACCAGCGCGTGACACGTGTCGCGCAGTAAGGCGCTTGCGCAACAGCGATTGCGCAACTGCGCAGGCACGTGTCGCGCTGCCGTGCGCTTGCGCAGTTGCGCTTGCGCAACTGCGCAGACACGTGTCGCGCTGCCGTGCGCTTGCGCAGTTAAGTGTTACTTATGTTTTTAAAGAGCCTTGCTCTGATCGGACGTACCGCCTTGGGCGTTGTGCTGCCGTGTCAACTTCTGACACGTGGCGCATTGCGCACAGCGCACGGGAACCGAAGCGTTGCTTCAAAATTTGAATTTTCAAAATTCAAACAGAGCCTTGCTCTGATTGGGGGAACAAATGCCCCCCCCCCACCGTTGCGCTCACGTGGCTCGCACGTGAGTGCAGCGGTGGCAAGATCCCGACCATTGGATCATAGAGGTCAGGTGGAGAGACGCAGGCGTCTATAAATGGGACCCTTGGTCCTTTAAAAAAATTTCACCGTTTCAAGAACTTTGATTCAGAGCCTTGCTCTTGCTTAAAAACTTTTAGAGCCTTGCTCTTGCTTCTTCCCAAGAACTTTGAAGTTCAGAACTTAGAATCACTCTTAGGTAAAAATTAATTTAAATTAATTTTAATTAACAGAGCCTTGCTCTTGTAGATCTTTGATCTTAAGAAAAACCCCTTTGGGGTTTCTTCAACAGAGCCTTGCTCTCATAGATCTTTGATCTAAAGAAGACCCCTTTGGGGTTTCATCCACAGAGCCTTGCTCTCAAAAATTTACAGAGATCTTGTTCCTGGGTTTTAACCCATGAACAGAGCCCTGCTCATAGATCAAATAGAGAACTTCTAAAAGTTTTCATGGATCTTTAAGATCCCAAAAATTTTAATTCTTAGGAGTTATAATTTTTTATTACTACTACAGAGCTAGGCTCTTTTTTAAGAAGTTTTATTCCTTTGAGACCAGAGTTTGACAAATGTCACTCTGTGACAGAGCTTTGCTCTAAAAAGAGGAGATTTTCTCCTTGTCTCTAGGGATTTCCCCCCCAATGAGGATATTCTCTTGGGGGTCTTTTTTATTAACTGACAGTCTCATCCAATGATGGGACTGTCTTATCAAATGATGCGCCGTCATCTTGATTTTGTGGGTCCCCCTTTGGTCCCCTACCCACTGCATTGTAGTGTGATGTAGGCCTTTGAAATGTGAAGCATTGGAACACTAACGGTTATGTTGTTTTTTTTTCTACAAGAAACATGTCTGAAGATTTGTCTTTCCCTTTTGTTCGCTCAGAAGGAGGGTTCCCACATGCACCAGTGGACCGGGTGGTGTTCGCCTTGATTAGAGATCACGATCCTGAGTGCAAGAGACTTCACCTGTGGGGAAGGCGGTACAGCCAAATCATCCAAGGCCGCCGCAGCTTCAGCTCCGCTTCGCCCTCTGAGCCCACAGTTACGATCCTTTATGCGGACAAGCCCCCGGTGGAGTATGCCGTGGAGGTTAAAAATTGGAATTCTGACGATCTCCTCCAGCCTGCCATTGGTGCCATCCCAGTGCAGCCGCCGCCGGCGATAGACATCTTGGGGAGGCGAATCTGTCAGGGTGAAGCACGCCCTTGGGGACAGGCTTATAATATTGGACTGATCCCGCGACCGCTTGCCGGATACCTGCAATGGGCCCGGTACATCTTATCGGCGAAAAGGACTCATCTAACGAAGATTGGTTTATATTCGGCCGTCTACGTTTCGCTTTTCGAGTATCCCTCTCCTCCAACGTGGTGGATAAAGGCCTTTATTGAACAATGGAATATCCCCACCCACACCTTCTTGACAGCGGATAGGGAAGTCTCCATCTCTTTGGAAGAATTTGTTGAGATTTCAGGTCTACCGGTGAGGGGGGAGCACTACGAAGAGCTGCTTCCTCCTGATGAGTACGTCTTTGCCACCAAGCAGGTTGTATTTGACTTAACTCCGGAAAATGCCATTCAGCATCAGCACCTGGGCTTGGTGAAGGTGTTGGAGATTTATGAGGAACTCCATTTGGAATCGGGCGACCGGGGCGTCAGTTTCGCGGATTTCATCGCTCGTTTTATCCGCCCAGAGTTCCTATCAGAGCAGGGCGAGAAGTTTGCTCAGCTTGCTGACCCCTTTGGTTTCGGCTTGGACCGCCGACCTTCATCGGAAAATGAGCAGCGGGATTTTTATCTCCCCGGCGCTGCCAGTGTCCCTTTCTCAGAGATCGCCGTTCCTGGTATGGACGAGGAGACTTTTTTCATAGGGTTCTTGGGTCTATGGCTATGCAGCTTCGCGCTTCCCATGCACCCACGCCTCATGCGGTCCTCTGTCTTTTACCCGGCGCATCGAATGGTGGCCGGTTTGCAGTTATCGGTAGGGATCGCCGGATTGGCTTACCTTTACAATGGACTTAGCGTAGCGGCGGACGCTAGTAAGCCTGGGGTACAGCCTGCCAACTTCCCGATGCACTATTTTATTTCTTGGATGGAGATGCACGTGCGAGGAGTGTTTGGTGCCCACAAGACTCCTCCGCTCTTCGAGAAATACAGACTCCCGAGAGTCATGCGGTTGGTTGGGGCTTCAATTGTGGTTCCAGCCCCGCGGGAGTCTAGAGGGTTGTCCTTCGTCCACATCTGGTCGGAGCGAAGGTTTCCTTTGTAGATAAGGTCATAACCATAGGCTCAGAGACCACCAAATTAGTGGTGCCTCTGCGTGATGACTTTAAAGGTGGGGCTTCTGTACTGAAAGCTCGGGAAATCCTCCATCTTTACTCCATTCGGCCGGGTTACCTAGTATTTAGGCAGAATGAGACGGCTCTCTTTATGAGGTATAACCCACATCGATTTGCCCGACAATCGAGCTACAATCAAGGGATCCCGTTGGAAGCCTTTCTGGAAACACCCGCGGTCGGCCCAGAGGGGGTAAGGAATGCGATGCATCATTTCACCCGGCTCAATACAGGCTCCTATTTGAGCCTAGCTGTGTCCCTAAAATAATCCATCCGTATGTAGCCTGGTATGCGCATGCTATGGGCCCAATCATCTTAATGGAGAAACGCCTGCTGGTCGACCGTAGGGCTGCGCCTCCTGGCGGTGATCGCAAGGCTCCCTTACAGCCAAGGATCCAGGTCATCCCCCCGATAGAAGATGCCAGAGTTGACCGACCGCGCGTGTTGAGTCCCCCGCGTGGATTGCCATTGCCCACTACGGTGGATGCACCGCCGGCGCCCCGTGCTCCCACGAAGACGGTTAATGTGGTATCACCAGGATCTGGCGGAGGGGCAGAGACCGGGACTCGCCGCCCTAAAGTGGCTGCCAAGCGCAAATCCGCTCCGGGTGGATCTAAAGCTGGTGGACAGCAGAAAAAGAAGAAGTCCGCCCTTTCCCTCGATGCGATCCTCAGCTCAAAGCCTGCGGCTTCTCCTGCCGAGGCCATATGTGAGTATGGCAGCAATGAGGGCTTTGTGGTGGACCCTGAGGACACCAATTTAGCTGCCGCCATTGCAGCTTCGGAGCGATCGGCGAGGCTTGAGGCGATGTTAAGCAAACTTGCTGAGTCTGGTAATCATCAGACGCTTTATTTGTCATTTTACTGCATTTTTATTATTATCTTTAGCTAATATTTGCTTCGTTCTCAACAGGAATTTCTACTGAAGAGGCCATTGCTGCCTCTTTGAAGACCTTCCAGGAGGAGGAGAAGAAGCGTGTCCCAGCAGGCATTGGTATGTCCCACCCTTTTCCCTTTCATAAAGAAAGTTTGTCATCTTCTCTGATGGTCAACCTAACCTTCTTTTGTTTCCTTGCAGAGGTTATATCAGTTGACGCGGGGATCCTTCCTGAGCCTGTTACCGAAGTCCCAGCTTCGTCGAAGTTGCCGCAAGAGCCTCAGCTTGACAAAACGACGAGGGATGCCCTGAAAAAACTAGAGGCCTCCCTATTCACGGACGAGGACACCTCAATTAGGGAAGCTCTAGTGGCATCCGTCTCAACGGCTCGGGAGGAGCGGAAGCGGCTGAGACGTGCAGCAAAGGCGCGTAGAGCTGCTTTGGCTGCGGGAGCGGGCCCTAGTACTATTCCTTGTGCCGACACTCCTTCTGAAGCAGAGACGAGTAGAGCTGCTTTGGCCACGGGAGCGGGCCCTAGCACTATTCCTCATGCTGACACTCCTTCCGAAGAGGCCCCTGCCGCCCTGTCTACTGCTCAGAGGCAAGTGGCGCGCGCGGCTCGGAGTGCAAACGACAAGTCCTCTTCAGGTAACATTTCTTTCAGAACTTTGTTGTAAGAATTATAAAGCCATTGTCTCATACGCGTTTCATCTTGCAGGGCCTAGTCCGACTGAGGGGGAGGCGGAGACCGTCGAACCCAGGGGAACGGAGGAAGCGGTACTTGCTGAGCCCGAGCCGACAGTGAGCAACGTCATCGGGGCCACGGGGCCTGAAACAGAGGTTGAGGGGTCCGCCGCCGAGAGGGTCATTGATGCCGCACCTGTAGTGGCGGCAGATGAGATGATTGTGTTAACCGAGCCGAAGGCGGTAGAGGGGGAGGCGCTTGAGGCTGGAGACCTCGCGGCGACGGTGGACGAGACAACTGTGACCGCAGGACACGAAGGAGTAGCGGGTGAGGTGGCCACGATTCCTGAGGACGAGCCAGCCGCTCCTTTTCTGGAATCTGGCAATACTCCAATCATAGCCCTCCCCGCGTATGGTTCCTTGCCGTCTCCAGGGCTTGCGAGCACAACAACGGTTCCCATCGAGTCGGGTGACGAGGCTACGGGTGGTGGCCTGATGTCAATGGAGGAAGGAATTGCCTCAGTCTCGGCTGGCAGTTCGTCGGGTAAGTTTCGGGTTACTATCGTTTCCCCCTTTTTTATATATCTTGTGATCTCTTCTAACAAGCTTGTCTTTGCAGGTGCGGCCAGTGCCGACGCTCCATTGCTTGAGGGAGCACCGTCAACTACTGCTTTGGCGGTGGTCACTTCCCCGTCTTCCCTCGTGCCATCGCGGATATTGGAAGGTATGGATTTGCAACTCACAAGTTAATCTTTTAAACGTGTAGTTCATGGACTGACGCCATATCACCGCGTCTTTTCAGGAGTGCTCTTTGATCATCTATATCAAGTGTTGCTCCCACACTTCTCCTTCCCATCCGAACTTGCTTCTCCCTCTAGTGGCGCTGGTGAGTGTACGTTCACTACAATATCTTTGTTCATCCCCTTTTTTCTAGTAATTGAATGATTTCTGACTTTTCCCTTTCTTTATCGCAGTGCCACAAATCGAAGGAGGGGATGCAAGACCTGCAGCGCTACCGGCCCTTCCGGCTTTGCCGTCTGTTGCTGCTGGTATAGCAAATTCCTTTTTTCGTAACCCTTAAACATCTCTTGAACCATTGTTTAACCATGTTTTGTTTTGCAGCTATTGTTCCGGCTCCGGTCTCTTTTGAGTCTCGCGTCCTTCCACCGGCAGGCCCTTTCTTGAAACGCTCGTCTTCAAAGGGTGCTGTGATGAGTTTGGGCATGCTGAGCGGGTACATCGAAGAGCTCAACCTGGACGCTCTCCCTTCTGCCGTAGATTTCGCTGTGGAGGTTAATCCAATGTTGGCGGCGCTCGTAAATTTTCATAACGAAGGCGTCGTCGGATCTTGGGTTAATCATTGCAGGGAGATTGAGGCATGTCTATACCGGCTGGAGTCGACGCGCCCTTCTTCCGAAGTTTTAGCCCTGAGCACCCAACGTACAGCTTGGCTCGAGCAAAGCACTTCGCACTCCCGCCACTTGGAGCAAGAAGCAGCTTTAAGACTAAGGGAATGCCAGAAGATCTCGAACGAAACGGCCCATCTGCGCGCTGAGGTTGAGGCAAATGCTGCCCAAGTGAAGACTATCTTTGAGGGTCTCTTGGAGCGCATCTCCCATGGGCTAAACTTGAAGCGGAAGCTTGACGTAGCTGAGCGCGATATCCCAAGTCGGGAAGCTGCCTATCAGGTCATCAGGGAGCAGCTTGCGTCGGTCCTGCAGCAACGAGCCCAAGTGGAGGCAGAGCTGGCGGTGGTAGCTGACCAAGAGAAAGCATGGAAGGACATATGCGAGCGATTGCTACATCTATGCAAGACGCTTCCTTCCCAATAATTCTCCTTGTATCATTTGTCTTTGTAAAGTACATGTATATATTTTTTTTATTCTTTAGCACGATGTATCCTGTACTCGATCAATATTTATGAATAAAAGATGCACATTTTTGTAATGTCTTGTGTCATTTCTCCGTCTTTTCTTTCTTTTATTATCAGTATGCCACCTTAGTAACCATGATTGACGGGCGATTAGGACGAGTATCCCGGCCTTCTTAAGAAATAACGATGGCTTAGGCCGCAGGTTCAGATCTGCTGCCTAAGGCTTTTCAACTCTATAAGCCGTGAGGGTCCCATAGAGACTTTTCTCCCTACGGATCGAGAGGATCTCGTAGGTGGATTTTCTTCTTAGGAATCGTGAGGATTCCTAAGTGTGGTTTTCTCTTATAAGTCGTAAGGATCTTATAAGAGAATTTTCCCTCTTACGAGTCGAGAGGATTCGTAAGTGGTTGCTTCTCTCTTTGTCGAAATTCGACTTCGGAGAGTGAGACCCGTGAATAGTATGCAAGAGACCAGTTTGGATTGACTTGCAGGGCCCCATTGCTCAAAAATCAAGCCTTCCTTGCTGTCTGAGACTTCTTCTTATAAATTGAGACGAATCGGGGATCTGTCTGCAGTTGTAGCGGAACAGTTGACATGAGTTAAGAAGCTCTCATCACGGAGTGTTTGTATCCGTGAGTCGAGGAGTTTGCTAGGGATTATTTGTTTCCCAAGCGCCAAGGAGTATTTGTTTCCTTAGGGTTTGAAACGAGTCGAGGGTTCCGACGGGGGCACTGGTGGCTCTGCGGATCGACGCGGATCAGAAGGCTCTCGTCAAGGAGTGTTTGTATCCGTGAGTCGAGGAATTTTGCCAGGGATTATTTGTTTTCCAAGCGCCAAGGATTATTTGTTTCCTTGGGGTTTGAAACGAGTCGAGGGTTCCCACGGGGGCTCTGGTGGCTCTGCGGGTCGACGCGGATCAGAAGGCTCTCGTCAAGAAGTGTTTGTATCCGTGAGTCGAGGAATTTTGCCAGGGATTATTTGTTTCCCAAGCGCCAAGGATTATTTGTTTCCTCGGGGTTTGAAACGAGTCGAGGATTCCTACGGAGGCACTGGTGGCTCTGCGGGTCGACGCGGATCAGAAGGCTCTCGTCAAGGAGTGTTTGTATCCGTGAGTCGAGAAATTTGCTGGGATTATTTGTTTCCTAAGCGCCAAGGATTATTTGTTTCCTTGGGGTTTGAAACGAGTCGAGGGTTCCCACGGGGGCTCTGGTGGCTCTGCGGGTCGACGCGGATCAAAAGGCTCTCGTCAAGGAGTGTTTGTATCCGTGAGTCGAGGAATTTTGCCAGGGATTATTTGTTTCCCAAGCGCTAATGATTATTTGATTCCTTGGGGTTTGAAACGAGTCGAGGGTTCCCATGGGGGCTCTGGTGGCTCTGCGGGTCGACGCGGATCAGAAGGCTCTCGTCAAGGAGTGTTTGTATCCGTGAGTCGAGGAATTTTGCCAGGGATTATTTGTTTTCCCAAGCGCCAAGGATTATTTGTTTCCTTGGGGTTTGAAACGAGTCGAGGATTCCTACGGAGGCACTGGTGGCTCTGCGGGTCGACGCGGATCAGAAGGCTCTCGTCAAGGAGTGTTTGTATCCGTGAGTCGAGGAATTTGCTGGGATTATTTGTTTCCCAAGCGCCAAGGATTATTTGTTTCCTTGGGGTTTGAAACGAGTCGAGGGTTCCCACGGGGGCTCTGGTGGCTCTGCAGGTCGACGCGGATCAGAAGGCTCTCGTCAAGGAGTGTTTGTATCCGTGAATCGAGGAATTTTGCTGAAGTCACTGGCTTCTTCGGTTGAAATGAACCGGTGAGGTTTGGGGTTCGTCGTCTGACGGAATCCGCTGGGAAAGTATGGTCCATTCTTTGTTTACGCCCTTGGATTGTATACAGGGATCGATGTGATCTTAACTGTAGGGCCAAAGTTTTATCATTTCTTCTTTTTATTTTATTTTATTTCCGTGATGCTCTATCATTTCAGCTCTTATATCGCGAAGGTCGCGATTGCCCAATCATTTCGGCTATTTTTCGCGGTGCCCAATCATTTCGGCTTTTTATTTTATTTTTACTCGCTGCTTTTTATTGCGAGTTGCCCCATCATTTCGGCTTTTTATTTTATTTTTACTCGCTGCTTTTTATTGCGAGTTACCCCATCATTTCGGATATTTCGCATGCATACGTTTTTACTTGCTGCTTTTTATTGCAAGTTGCCCTATCATTTCGGCTATTTCGTATGCATGTGCGGCCTATTGGCTTTTCGCTGTAAACCGATTTCGGCATCAGCACTGCTACAACTGGGATATTACCAGGAGCGAATCATCATCTGCCTCTGTCAATGTCAAACAAAGGTGGCTTAGCGACCAGGGTTAGGGTCCTGTCGACTAAGGCTTTTGACTTCATGAGCCGTAAGGGTCTCACAAAGGTATTTCTCCCTACAAGTCGTGAGGATCATGTAGGCGTATTTTTTCCTTAGGAATCGTGAGGATTCCTAAGTGCATGTTCCTCTGTAAGTCGTAAGGATCCTACAGGAGGGTTTTCTCCTTGTAAATTGAGAGGACCTACAAGGGTCATGCGAACACATCCCCAGCCACGGACGGAACTTGGTTAGGGAAATGTTTATTCGCGCCCGTGGATTGTATACAAGGGTCAGTATTGAGCCACTTGTAGGGCAATATCGGAAGTTGTGGGAGTTGCTTAAGCACAGGTTTAGGTCTTTGTAACTTAAGACTTTCAACTCTTATCAGCCGTGAGGGTCCCATAAGAGAGTTCTCCTTACGAGTCGTGAGGATCTCGCAAGTGTATTTTCTCCTTAGGAATCGTGGGGATCCCTAAGTGTGTTGCTCCCTTGTGAGTCGTAAGGATTTCACGCGGGTGGTTTCTCCTTACAAGGTCGAGAGGATCTTGTAAGTGTTCTTTAACGAGGTTGCGCCCTTTCGGGTTTTCACAAACACTCGCCGGTAGTCCTGCTGTTTTTACTCACGGCGCCCTTTCGGTTTTTTTTTATCCGTGCCCATTTTTCTTATGGACATATCGTCTTCTTTTTTTTTATTCTTTTTATTTTTATATATTTTTTTACGAGGTCGCGCCCTTTCGGGTTTTCACGAACACTCGCCGGTAGCCCTGTCGTTTTTACTCACGGAGCCCTTTCGGGTTTTCATCCGTGCCCATTTTGCTTATGGACATACCGTTTTTATTTTATTTTATTTTTATATGTTTTTTTTATATCTTTTCAGCCTAAAGATGCTGCTGTAGTAGTTTAAAGACGTTTCGGTCTGCTATTAGTTTAAGGACATCTCGGTCCGTCATTAGTTTAAGGACGTTTTGGTCTGTTGGCCAGCTACTACTTATAGAGTTTTGGGCTTGGGAAGACAGAGAGCGGACATAGTCGTCGTCATCTATCATTGACCTAGGCCGTAACTCATTAGGCGTAGTATTTCTTCAGGAAGCGACCGTTTATCGGCCTGAAAGGCCTTTCACCGTGCATGTTCATGAGTAGATAGGCCCCACCCTGGTAGACCTTATCTATGATGTATGGGCCTTCATAGTTTGGCTCGAATTTTCCCCGCTTGGCGCGATTGGGGATTATAGGCCTTTTGACCAATAGCACGAGTTCGCCTTGGCGGAATGTTCTCTGCCGGGTCAATCTTTCATATGAGCGCGTCATCTTTGCTTTATAAGCTTCCAGATTTTGTTGCGCTATGAGCCGGGTTTCATCAAGGGCATCAAGCTCTTCAAGCCGAAGGTGAGCATTTTCTTCGTCCGTTAGCTCGTAGTGGACCGCCACTCGTAGAGAGGGTAATTCTATCTCGAGGGGGAGTACTGCTTCTGTACCGAACACCAACGCGTACGGCGTTGTGTTCGTGGCCGTCTTGAACGTAGTTCGATATGCCCAAAGAGCTTCATGCAGTCTTTCGTGCCAGTCTTTCTTATTTCGGGACACCGTTTTCTTTATGATCTTTGTCAAGGTCTTGTTGAAGGTTTCGGCTAGACCATTAGCTCGCGGATTATAAACTGAAGAATATTTCCAGTCTATATTATGCTGTTGCGCGAAGCGACTGATCTTGTGGCTTCTGTAAGCTGGCCCGTTATCGGAGATGATCCGTCGCGGAGTTCCAAACCGATATATGACATGCGTCTTGAAGAAGTGGAGGATATTCTGCGTCTTTACTTCCCTCAGCGGTATCGCTTCGGCCCACTTAGAGAAATAGTCGGTCGTCGCTAGGATGAAACGATGTCCTCTAGACGATGCTGGTTCGATTGGGCCGACTATATCAGTCCCCCACATTTCGAATGGCCAGCTAGCCACCGTTGGATGTAGTGGATTCGGATGCTGATGGATGAAATCCCCATGAATTTGGCATGAGTGGCATTGCTTCGCATATTCGAGGCAGTCCTGGATCATCGTGGGCCAATAGTAGCCCATGCGTTTGATCTTCAACTTCATCTTTGGGCCTGCTTGGTGAGAACCGCAGAGTCCGTCATGAACTTCCTGAACGACTCTTTCTGCTTCGTCAGGTCCTAAGCATCTCAGCCACAGAGAATCAAATGACCTCTTGTATAGAGTATCATTGACGAAGGCGAAAGACAGAGCTCGTTTCATGAGCTGATGTCTTGTGGATGCTTCTTCGGGCATTCGGTGGGACTTGAAGTAATCTATGAAGACTTCTCTCCAATCCCCGGTATTTTCCCAATCTTTTACTTGCAGGGTCGTCTGCTCGCTCGCTCCTTTTCCTTCGATTCCGGAGATACTTCTGCTGGGGCAAGCACCCGACGGCTTTGCACCATGATTCTAACGTCATCGAGGTTTTCGTCAGCCAGTTCTTTAGCAAGTTTGGCCAATGCGTCCGCTTTGCTGTTTTCCGCGCGCGGTATGTTCTCCAAAGTGTAGGAAGGAATTTGGGTCAACAATTGTTGCACTTTTTCGCCATACTTCACCAATTCTGGTTTGCATGTTTGGTAGTCGCCGTTTACTTGACTAACGACCAGTTGAGAATCCCCGTATATGAGGAGGTCTTCAATTCCCATGTCAATGGCGATCTCGAGGCCTGCTATCAGAGCTTCGTATTCGGCTTCGTTGTTTGTCCTCGGCTCCGTCAGGGAGAACGCGTAGCGCATTATCCCTCCTTGTGGAGTTATAAAGATGAGCCCTACCCCCGATTTAATTATAGGGGTACTTTGTTTGCGCTTCTTCACGGAAGATGCTCCGTCGAAATAAAGCTCCCATCGGGTATTATCACTGTCGATCGCATCAAACACATGTTCGTCTGGAAGATCGCAATTCAGAGGAGAATCGGCGGGTATCGGATGCTCAGCGAGGAAGTCGGCGATGGCCTGGCCTTTCACTGCCTTGAGAGGTTGATACGTTATCGAGAACTCCATCAAGAGCAGGGTCCATTTAGCGAGTCGTCCCGTCAATATGGCCTTTGACATCAAGTATTTAAGGGGGTCCACCTTTGAAATGAGACGGACTTCATGCGCCAACGCATAGTGCCTGAGCTTTGTTATCGTAGAGATCAACGCCAGGTAGTGTTTTTCAATGGGGGAGTAGTTGCTTTCTGCCCCCAGTAGAACTCGACTTAAGTAGTAGAGTGTTCTTTCTTTCCCTTGGTCGTTCTCTTGTGCCCATAATGCGCCTAAAGAACCTTCGAGGGCGGTCGTGTAAAGAATGAGAGGCTTTCCCTTAACTGGAGCAGCCAACACTGGAGGGTTTTGCAAGTACTGCTTGATCTCGTCTAGTGCGCTTTGGCATTTTTGATCCCAGACGAACGGGGTTCCCTTCTTCATCAGGTGGCTATAGGGACGGCACTTGCCTGAAAGATTGGCTATAAATCGTCGTATGTATGCGAGCTTCCCTTGGAGAGATCGCAACTGTTTAAGAGTTCTTGGCGGAGGCATTTCCATGATCGCTTTAATCTTTGACAGATCTATTTCAATACCTCGGTGTCGAACAATGAACCCCAGGAATTTGCCTGAGGAAACTCCAAATGCACACTTGAGCGGGTTCATTTTCAAGTTGTATTGTCGAAAGCGTTGAAATACGGTCTTCACATGTTCGATATGTTCCTCATATGATTTGCTTTTAACCACGAGATCGTCGATATAGCATTCGACGATTTCGTGTATAAGGTCATCGAAGATCTTTGTCATGGCCCTTTGATAGGTGGCACCGGCGTTCTTTAAACCGAAGGGCATCACCTTGTAACAGAATATTCCTAAAGGGGTCCTGAAGGCTGTGTGCTTCTGGTCTTCGGGATGCATCTTTATCTGATTATACCCTGATGAGCCGTCCATGAAGGAGAAAATCTCATGAGTGGATGTATTGTCTATCATCAGTTCGGTGACCGGCACTGGGAAATCGTCCTTCGGACAAGCTTTATTAAGATCCCGGAAGTCTACACATATACGCACTGTCCCATTTTTCTTCATCACCGGGACGATGTTGGCGATCCACTCCGGATATTGAACCTCCTGGATGAAGCCAGAGTCGATCAGCTTTTTGACTTCAGCATTAATACTCATTTCAAGCTCGAGCCGCATTCTCCTCGGCGCCTGTTTGACTGGCCTGATGTCCGGGGATATCGCCAATCTGTGTACAGCAATTTCTGGATCTAGTCCCGGCATTTTGGAATAGTTCCACGCGAAGCAATCTCTATGCTGTAGAAGCACATCCTTTAACGCAGCTACCCTTTCTTCAGATAGTAACTCGCTGATGAATGTCGGTCGTGGATCGTTTGCCGTCCCCAACTCAATTTTCTTAAGGTTATCTGCAGTGGTATGGATTCCATCTTCCAGCTCTTTTGGCGCTGGTGGGAATTCTGAGATTATCTCGTCGCTGCTGTTTTCGAAGCACCAAGGGAGTTCATCTATGTCCTCGGGCTCTTCTTTTAATATTGTTATCACATGACAAGTACGAATTCGCTTCCGATTCCAATGTGGAACCGGTTCTTCTTTCGTGGCCTTGGGCTTGTGCTTCTGTGGTGGTGCTACCCTCCAGTTGTCGGACAGAGCGAACTTGCCAAGCTGATACTGATCTTCGACCCAATTCTTGAAGGTGGAGCAATCTTCAAGAGGATGCCCTATTACTCGATGGTAAGAGCAATAGTCCGGGTGTGAGACTTCGCCCGCTTGTTCGTGGTGTTTAGACTCCGGCAATGTAAGCATTTGATGTTTTAGAGCAAGATCAAGTATCTTCTTCGTCTTGTCCCGAGAAAACGAGTACGCTCGACCCATTTTCTTCATGAGGGATAGATCAATAATGCTCGACTCCCGTTTGCGTGGCTTCTTAGCCCTGCTTTGTTGTTGTTGAGCGCCTTTTTGGCCTTTCGACATATTTCTGCTTTTGCGCCGAGCCTTCTTTATAACAGGTTGACAAGGAGCGGCATTTTCATCTTTCACGGCCTGTTGGAGAAGGCGTTGCGTTCTGGCTTTCTCGTAAATGACCATTTCGCGGTTATGACCGTCTCGGACTTTTTGACCTGCTTCCCTTATAAGCTTGTCCATTTGTTCTTCGAACGACGGACTGGGCACTTTTGCATCTGAAACTTTCACGGGCTCAGGATTAGCGTCCTCCCATTGAGCATCTGCTTCTTCATCGAAGTCATACATGGCGTAACAGCTGTTTAGTAGCTCCCGTTTCTTTGACCGGATGTATCCAAGCCCTCTTGCTTCCATTCTCCCGTTAGGCAGTTTGCGTTGAGTCCCGGGGACGTTCCAGTCCCTGTCATAGAATTTGGCCTTTCTAACGGTTTGTTTGAAGGATATCCCCTGGCGTTTCAGGAGCTTCTTCAAACCCTCTGTATAATATCTGGGAAGACGGATAGGCTGAAGCCTGTCGAGCGTAGGATCCGCGCCATGCCAGATTTCTTTTTCTACCTTGGTTTCTTCAGAGCGGTAAAACAGAATTGCTTTCTCGCTCTCTCGCCTGGGAGGGATGTAGAATGTTTGTAGCTCTTCTACGTTGTAAATATTAAGTGCATCCAGTTCTTTATGGTGTTTAAGCGGCACCATGGCGACTTGCAGACTTTGCTCTTTGTCAGCGGAAGCTTGTATTGAAGGTCGAGCAGAGAATACGACATGGACCTCATCCTCCGAATCGCTACCAAAGACCAACGTAGGAGTGGACGGTCCTGGCTTGTTGTGTTGGGGCGGACCCGAATACGCTATCTCCTCTTCTTCCTCGGTATCACTGCCGAAGACAGGGATTGTGGCATTAGCTTTATTCTCCGGCTTGTGACACCTTTCTGTGTCTTCGAAATCCGATAAGAAGTATTTGGCATCTTCATATTTGCGGACTTCGTTCACAGAGAATGGGTTCAGTTCTCCCGTCACGGTATACTCGAAACCATCCTTAAAATACTTCATACACTGATGTTGTGTAGAAGGGATGATGTTGTACTCGTGTAACCATGGTTGGCCGAGCAAAGCGTTGTAGCATGTCTTGGCGTCTATGACGTGGAACTTAATGTCCGTGACGAGTAGCCCGAAGTGTAGCATCAGTATCACAGACCCAAGAGTTCTTGATGACTGGGAGTCGAACCCGGAGATGGTGATCTTGTCACGAGCAAGGTGCTGGACGCTCATGCAGATTTCTTTTAACACCCGCACGTTGAGAAGATTAACGGAGGATCCATTGTCGATCAGGATTTTGCCTATCTTAATATCGTGGCAGTATTATGAGATATAGAGGGGGCGATTGTGTTCGCACGTCCCAAGGAGAAGGTCCTCATTACCGAAAGTGGCATCGGCCGTGTGCACTTCCTCCAATTCATCCTTCATCTTTTCCTCGGCCAGGCAAGCTTGGAATTGTTCCGGATCTTGTAGTGCCTTAATCAACGAATCTCTCGCCTCTTTTGATAGCAAAAGGGCATCAAGAATGCTGAGCTGTGAGGGCAGCTTCCTCAGATGTGCTAAGACGTTGTAATCCACCTTATTCTTCTTCGGTGGGTTGTTGGCGTTTAGCTCTTCCAGAACTTGGTCATCTAAGACGATATCTTCAGAGACCTTTTCTTTCCCTTTATCTTTTCTGTTTGAGGGTCCGAGATTCTTTTCAAGGCAGCGTCTGATTCCGCAGCCGAATATTTTCGCAGACCTTCGGCTCTTCTTCTTTTCCCGAAGTGGACTCTTTAAAGAGAGGGGCAAGTTCCATCTCCTCCTCAGAATCGCTCCCGAATGTAGGCACTTGTGACCCGCTGGTGTTAACCATGCGACAATCGCCGGTAGTTCTTTCAAGCTCTTCGGTCGCATTTCTTTGCTCCCGACGAGTTTTACGCTTTTCCCGTTTAAAGTGTTGTCAATGAGCAACGTATCCTTGCCACCATCTATCGAAAGCTTTGCACTCTTGAGTGGGGTGCGAAACCTTCTGATGATATAAGCAATAGGAGGGGTGCATTTCCAATTCACCGGTGATGTTTCCTTCAGAGGATGGTAGTTTCATGCCTATTGATATGGCCTTAGCAAACCTTTTCTTTATCTTGAATTGACTTTTGTCAACGGTGGAGGTATTTTGCTCCAGCGGGATCATCTCAGCTCTTTCATCAAGTCGCTAGCGTTTGGCCCTTTCAAATATAGCCGTCTCGCGTTCTCGGTCAGCTTTACTTTCCAATCGAGCTTCGTTAAGGAACGCGTCAATCATTTCAACTGATAGCTCCGGAATTTTTGATTCGGTATCTGCCCCCAGCGTTTTAGTGCCAGGAATCTCCTCATTGTTCGCGATCGAATGGGAAATCATATTACAGCTCGCCACATATTCCTCGGATTCATCCGATGAACTTTCTCCCTCATCTTCTTCTTGAAAGACGTGATTGAGGAACTCTTGGAGCGTAATGGGAGTCCGTGCCTTTTGGTTGTATTCATCCAGCGCGTCAATTTTCTTTTGTAAGTCCGTACGCTTGTCACCAGGCTTCACGGGCTTCTTAGATTTCTTCTTCTTCTTTTTCGAAGATTTTGACGGCTGGCTGCAAGTGCTTGAGCCACCACCATCGGTCTTTGGAGTTGTACGCGGCTTCAACATCCCCTCAATGACCTGCGGTTCCAACGGGTTCTTCCACTTGATCGCTGGACATGCCTGAAGATCGTTTAGCATCCTCTTTGTCTTGGCTGATAATACAACCTCCCAAGGAGCTTCTTCAACGACGGAGCATGTTGCCCCCAGCGTATTCGTCCCCTTAGAGGTGTGGGGCTGCGGGGGATTCACCTTCCATTTGTCAGATAACGCGAACTTGCCCTGTCGGTACTGGTTTTCAAGCCAATTTTTGAAAACGTAGCAGTCTTCGATCGGATGGCCTAGTACTCGATGATAAGGACAGTAATTAGGCTCGTTGATGTCACTTGGTTGCAACAGACGTTTTGGATCCGGCAGATTTATGAGTCTGTTGCGCAACGCCAGCTCGAATAACCTCCTCGTTTTATCGCGGGGAAAGGAATAAGGACGTCCCATCCTGTCCTCAAGGGGTACGTACGGGCGCATATTATTTTGACGAGCAACCGGCTTCGAGTCGCTCGGTTGTTGTTGAGCATTAGCGACGACGATCGCTTTTCCCTTCCCTTTGTCATTTCGGGAGTCCGGCCTTGGAAGAGGGGGTTTATGGCCCATTTGATCCATTTGCGCTAGCTTGTCAATCAAGGCCTGGAAGGTAGTTGGCTTGAAAAACATCATAAATTGTGAGATGGTTGCTTGTGGGTCGAGGGTTCCCACAAACATACCCACTGTGGGAGCTTCTTCAATGCGCTGCTCACACTTTGACCATAAGTTCCGCCATCGTATAGCGTACTGAACCCACGTCTCGACGGGCTTTACCCTAGCATTAATCAGTGCTGTCATCGGGATACGCTCACTGGCGCTTGCAAAATGCTGAGTAAACAGTAGCTCCATCTCCGCGAAGGTTTTAATAGAGTCGTTCGGGAGCTCAGAGTACCATTCGAACGCCGTATCTGATAAGCTTCCAACAAACTGGCGAAGCAACAACTTGTCGTCACCGCCGGTGTTGCCGCAAAGCGCCCTGAACTGGGCAACATGCTGATGGGGATTGCCAGTCCCCTTGTACACATGGAATTTTGGTATCGTATAACCCGGCGGGTACTTAATTTGATCGTACCAACTTGGATATGGCCGCCCCGTTTTTACGACCTGACCGGCCGCTTCGGTCGCATGATGAACCCGTATCTGCTGGGCGATGTACTCATCCAAATCAGCCTTGGAGATTGTATCCTCTTTAGCCGTCGACAGAGCTGGTGGAGGATTTGATGTTTTTCCCCTATCGTCACCAAGGACGATTGTTGTATCATCATCCCTATCATGTCCTGGAAGAGGAGGCCCATACGCTGTATGTCGGCTGCTTGTTCAGCAGCCTCTTTGTCCTTCTTCTCCAATATCCGACGAAGGAATTCGGCGTCGGTTTCTTCCTCCTGGCGCTCATCTGAGGACGTTTCAGGGTTCTCTTTTGGCCCTGTAAGTGCGGCCATAGCGTTCATCATCTCCTGGAGCTTCTGTTGCTGCTCCTGAGCCGTGGTCACTGACCGTGTAAGCGGTCTATGACCCGTGGATGCACGGCTGTCTTCTTTTCCCGATGCCATGTAAACCGTATGAACCGTTATGCCCCCTGTCTTGGGGCGTTTAGGTTCACCATTTTTAACTTTTGCCGCTGACGCGGGAGTTTTCTCTGGCCTTTTCCTTTTATGGACCATTGAGGTTGAAGGAGCCGTTGTTGCCCCCTGCTGTTTAATGGGGCGGTTTTTGTCCTTTTCCACCTTTGTCTTTTTCTGGCGATGAAAGTGGTCTGGGTCAATCACGGAGTCTTGAACCCTCCGCCAAACTTTATAAATTTTTGACGACAGCTGTTGAGGGGGCTGTTCCTGCTTTGTCTCCGGAGCTTTTTCCATTGGCGGAGGAGATCTTTTCAATGTAGCAATTGGAGAGTTCTTTCTCACCTTCCTCAGCAATTCAAAGCTGTTCCCAGTTGGAACAGCAACGTTGACCTCCGCCACTGGAACAGGTGGGGTTAGCCCTGAGGGGGAGTTGCCCCCTGCTTTCCTTACTCGTCGCCAATGGCGACGTCGCGCACGACGAGCCGTTGGGACTGGCTCGGAAATCGAGATGGTTTCTTGTTGCCCCCTGTTTGAGCGTGGGGTAACTGCCGATGTCAGCCTATCGAAGACTGATGCCTTTTGACCAGCTGGGGGAGGAGTGGGAACCGTCAATCTTGTGAAGACCGACTCTCTGATGTGAGAAGCCGCTTTAACGACTTCCAAAGCAGCGGCCGTTGCCCTCTTTGGGACGGCCACTTTATAGTTCTGACCTAGCCTGGTGAAAACGGAGGCTGTCGGTTTGGCAGCGGATGACCCGTTGACAGGGGCCGTGGTAGCAGTGAGCCGGTCGAACACCGACTTCTTGTTCACTTCCGGTGCAGGTGTCGGCATAGAGAAGCTTGTAGGTAGGACCATGGTCCCGAAAAACAGGCCAGTGGTGGCCTGGGTCACCTGTTCAACCGGCAGAGCGAGGAAAGAGGCCGCTTGGGGCCCATATGTTACACCTCTCGGTGAGGTGGAGCGTCCGTTGCAGTGGCATTTCGAGCAGTTGGTGCAGTTGGTGGCCATTGAATCTTGAATTCTGCGCCAGGTAAAAGACCAAATCTTAGCAACTTGAAATCCGAAGACAACCATTTAACAAACCGCGATTGGTTCGCGAAGACGACACACGAAGTGTGGAGTGGAAAGAGGAAGAGGTCCCACCGGGCGTGCCAGAATCTGTTCCCCTCCGAACGGCGGCCTGGACTTCGCGTCCGTGCCTGAGGTTCGGGGCAGATGCTATTTGGTTTTATCCGTCTATCTCTCCGAAGATGCCAGGTTGATTTATGGAGCCGTGTATCAGAGGTTTAGACGGATGCGGCCGATGTAGCAGACTTCGTCAGATTCCCCCTCAGGGTGAGGGGTTTTTGATTGTGGGGACGCTCTTCCCTGCAGGCGCAAGCCCCTGCAGTTAATTACGCTACCGCATCACGGTAACAACTTTCTCCTTCTCCAGAATTTCACTTCGTGTCGTGTGTGTTTGTTTTGTTTGTGGTTGCCCGTGGATTGTATACGGGGACTGAGTAATGTCGTCGCCCGTAGGACGTGGATTAGTCCAAATCCGTGTTTACTTAGATTTGGGTTTGGTGTTTTAGTTTAAGGATACATTAGTCACGTTGCGGCTAAGATCAACTTAAACGTTCGTCAAGGATACGTTAGTCCTGTTTTGGACTAAGATCGACTTGACGTAGTGATTAATTTAATGTATGGCCATCGGGACTCGTCACCTCTCTGACGTCGTTGAAGGATTACAACGACATGTATCAGAGGGGCTCGGAGATGTACCCTCGAATCAGAGTTGATTGGGAGTTTTATAATTCATTTGAATGTTTAAGGATACGTTAGCCGTGTTTGGGGCTAAGATCAACTTAAACGGGACCGTTTAGATCCGGCAAAAGAGCGTTTGGAGGCTCTATTGTTCCAGTTTAGGGACGTAGTGGTCCATTTTCCAGTTTAGGGACGTGGTGGTCCGATATTAGTTTAGGGACGTTTCGGTCCGATGTTAGTTTAGGGACGTTTCGGTCCGATATTAGTTTAGGGACGTTTCGGTCCACGAGTTTAAGGACCCCGCAGTCCATATGGGTGTGTGGTCGTTGGGACCCGTCACCTCTTTGACGTCGTTGAGGAATTACAACGATGGATGTCAAAGGAGTTCGGAGATGTACCCTCGAACCGGACGTAAATCGATTTAGGAGAGCCATTTTGCTCAGTAAATTTAATTTAAGGACTTATGACCATGATTGGGCTAAGTCCAGTTGAAAATGTCCAACATTTATTTTCTTTTGCATTGCATTTCTTTTTATTTTTATTTGGGCTTTGCCCAAAAAAGATGCAGAGCATCAATTTGTTTTGGGCTCTGCCCTTTATAAATGATGCAAAGCATCAATTTCATTTGGGCTCTGCCCTTTTTATTGCTTTGCAATTTATTTTGGCCTGCTAGGTCTTTTTAATTTGGGCCTGACCCTTCAAGTAATGCATTGCATTTGTGCAAAGCACCAAGAATCTTTTAGATTCAAGAACAGAAGTGCAGAGCACTTTTTATCCCATGATTTGGATCAAAGAAAAACAAGTTTTTCTTTGTTTCAGAGAACCAAAGGTTCATAGCAAGTGCAAGGCACTATTTTTTATTATTTTTATTTATTTGCTGAAGATCATTGATCTTTTTCTTAGATCCATGATCTATTCCTAAGAGAATTCTTTCTTCTTTTAAAAGGTTTTACCTTCTATTTTTGTTCTCCTGCAGTTCTCAAAAGTTCTCTTCTTTCTTTTTTTTTTAAAACCAGATGATCCTTTGAAATGAGATTTGGGGTGCTTTTTATAGTGCTCAAAAATTAGTTAAATTTGTTCAATAAATCTTTTCCTGAGTGATTTGGGGAATTTTCCCCACCGTTGGATCTTTGATCCAAAGGCCCCTGTTTTACAGAAGAAATCTTCTTGTTTTAACAAGAACAGAAAAGATTTCCTTAAATCTTCATTCTGTTGTTGCGCAACTCACCAGCGCGTGACACGTGTCGCGCAGTAAGGCGCTTGCGCAACAGCGATTGCGCAACTGCGCAGACACGTGTCGCGCAGCCGTGCGCTTGCGCAGTTGCGCTTGGCAACTGCGCAGACACGTGTCGCGCTGCCGTGCGCTTGCGCAGTTGTGCTTGCGCAACTGCGCAGACACGTGTCGCGCTGCCGTGCGCTTGCGCAGTTAAGTGTTACTTATGTTTTTAAAGAGCCTTGCTCTGATCGGACGTACCGCCTTGGGCGTTGTGCTGCCGTGTCAAGTTCTGACACGTGGCGCATTGCGCGCAGCGCACGGGAACCGAAGCGTTGCTTCAAAATTTGAATTTTCAAAATTCAAACAGAGCCTTGCTCTGATTGGGGGAACAGACGCCATCTGGGCCCTGAAGGTTCCCCCGGGGATCCTACCCCCTGCCGACTTCTCTATGTCGTGCAGCAGGCTATCCGCGACTGATAGCCCCGAGGGCACCGTGAACTGGAAGCCCCCCTCCACCATGATCGGCGAGGGCGGGCCCCGGGAAGACCTCCAGGAAGACCTCTTAAGCGGCTCCGATGGGGAGCCGATCTCCTCCTTCGAGGCCGGGTCCTCCAGAATTCGGGCCCGCTTTCAGCCCGGCGCTCTGCTCGGCCCCGGGGCGGGATCCGCCCCGGAACGCTCATGGGACGCGGCCAACGGAGGAGAGGGAGCAGGGGCAGGCTTCGCATGAGAAGAGCTGGCGCCCCCAGCCTTCGTGACCTTCCTCGGCTGACGCATGGAAGCTCGAAGCTCGTCCATATCCATGGGACCTACACAAACCAAATGCAAAGAAGTCAGCGATACGAGCAATATAAAAGCCAAAAGCAAGCCTAACTTACCGACGAACTCAACGGGGCTGAGCCCGGCCCAACTCAGGACCCTCTCAGATAGCAGCACGTTGAATCGGGGGATGGGCTCCCACGACCTCACCCTCACCGCGGCGGGGTCATTGGACTGGTTTCCCGGCAAGCATTTTTCCCTCGACCACTTGGTAGGCACGGGCCAGTCCTCACCCTCGGGAGGCGAGACGAAGAAGAACTTCTTCTTCCAGTCGTGAATGGAAGAAGGCAGAGCCACAACCCCTATCCAGGCGGTTCCCCCCTGTCGCTTTCTAAAGGAGAGGTAGACCCACCTCGGGTCGCCCGCTCGACCCCCAGGATGATTTTTGAAAACGATGGAAGAATCGAGGAAGGAAAGGCTGAAAGGAACCGCCTGTAACTTCAGGCGGATCAGGAACCTGAGGAGAATCCTCCATGAATTCGGCACTAGTTGGCCAGGGGCTAACCCGAAGAAGTTCAGCGCTTCGACGACCTCGTGAGAGAAGGGCAGGCGCATTCCACCCCAAAAGGCTTCCAAGTACAGGGCGATCTCCCTACCTCGCACTTGGTCTGCCCTCTCTCTCTCTCCTTGGCCAAACGAAGCGTATAACATGAGGGGATATGGAAGCGAGCCCGAGCATTGGCGAGCTCGTCCTCATGCCTCACTCAACACGAGGCGCCGGGGGCAGCATCTACCGCCTCCTCCCTGGGGGCTGCCCTCGCCGCACGATCCCGGGGAGAGGATCCGACCCCCACTCCCCGGGAGGACTCAGGCTCAACTAAAGGGTCCCTAGAACCTACTCCTACGACATCTACTGACTCCACAAAGGAAGACATCTAACCTTGAGAAGAGGGATTCTCGGGAAATGAAAGCGGAAGAGAGAAGATGAGCGCCGAGCAACCAGGACTTAGAACAGGGAAATATGGAGGAGTAGGGGACCTGGAACGGGCCCCACCCCTATTTACCACCACAAGCGACCTCATCCAACGGCGCCCTTCATCTCCCGCTAAAACGCCTCCTCGCGTCCAACGACTCCGATTGCTCCACTTGTCGTTCCCACACTGGACCGCGCCCCGTCAGACGTCGCAGGTCTGCACACGTCGCGTCGGCCAACCGACGCTCGACACGTGGACTATCGCTTCAGTGGCAGGATGCACGAACTGGCGCACCTTCCTTAAATGCAGAGTTCTCGCTCTGATTCGCTAGCAGAAAAGACAACTGACAGCCCGGGGACGCGTCCCGACGAAACTGTAACACCCGAGCCCAATGCTACTAAATTCAGTTACCGTTTGAACGTAGTGTGGCACTTATTTCTTTTATCTTGCTTGATTGTTACTTATTGTAATTTTACCCCGTTAATTCAATTCTGCATATAACAAATTTTTGGCATCTAAAATAAAATTAAAAATATTCATCTTGGCCTACTTGACACCCCTAACCCTGTTGTAGCGTCCGTGCATCGTGTTCTCGTCCCGTTCAGTGAAACGGGCGAGTTGGGACGGCTACGCGTACGTACGTGTGTCCATTTTGGGGGTATGCTTTTTGATCATAAAACACTTCATTTTCACTTTTGGATCCCGCTTAAAATTCTATTATTTCAATTTCAAATTTTTGGACCCGACCCGGACGCGATTTGGAAATGTTTTACTTTGCGCCAAAATCCCAAATTTTAATATATTTAAACCATCGAATATTTTCTTAACTATATAAATTTACTGTTGCTTAAATCTTTTAAATCTTTTATCTAAATTTCTAATCCCACGAATTTCCTTCTCTCAACCAATCAGCTCTCTCTTAACTCCCGTGGGCCCCACACCTCACACCTCTTTCTCTCTCTATCTCTCTCCCCTCTCTCTCTCGCGCGCGCTGGGTTCAACCTCGCCTCCGAAACCCTAGGAGAAAGAAAGTCGAAGCCATGGCGGACGTCGTGCAGTTCAGGCTGGAGCGGATGTCCGACGAGCTCGACGATCTCGAGAAGCGCGGCCTCTTCACCCGCCACGAGATTGCCGAGATCGTCAAGCGCCACCGCGGCCTCGAGTACCGCCTCAAGCGCCCCTCACCTCTCAAGCAGGACTACCTTCTCTACATCGACTACGAGAGGCAGCTCGATGCGCTCCGCAACCTCAGGAAGTGGAAGATCATCGAAGCCATGGAGAAAGAGGAGGAGGGGGAGAAGAAGAAGGGGAAGAAGTGGAAGAAGTCGATCTCCGACATCGCCGGCGTTCTGAGGATCCTGGATGTGTATAGGTTGGCGGAGACGAGGTACAAGGGGGATTTAGAGCTTTGGTTTCGTTATCTGGAGTTTTGCAGGGAGAAGAAGCATGGGAGAATGAAGAAGGTGCTAGCTCAGGCACTTAAATTTCATCCAAAAGTTCCTGGACTTTGGATATATGCCGCGGCTTAGGAATTTGATCAAAATTTAAATGTTACAGCTGCTCGTAATCTCATGTGGAGTGGTTTAAGGGCTTGCCCTGATTCGGAGGATCTTTGGATTGAATATCTTAGAATGGAGCTCACATATCTCAACAAGTTGAGGGCTCGAAAGATTGCTCTTGGAGAAGCAATTGGAACCGTTGAAGGAGAAAACGGGGATGCTGATCAGTGGAAGAAAGAAAACGATGATCTATTCATGCCTCTAAATGAAGAAAAAGAGAATGACAAGGGATCCAACCCCTTCGCCGGAGCTCCGTCGACGTGATCGGCGATCACCACCCCTCTACAGATCCTCCGAGGTACCCCGACCCGTGTGGTTCCACTGTTCATCGTTTGGGTTCATTCCGTGAACCGTGCGCCCGTCGCGAGTTTTCCCCGCCGACATTCTACGTTCCGTTTTCCCGATTCGCGACCCGTCGAGGCAAGTACCCCTTGCTACATGCTAAATAATATTTACATACATATTAATGACACGCTAAAACCCGCAATTTAACTTTGGCATTATAATTTCTCATTTTTCATGTTCAATATTGTTATATATCATTTATCCTTCGAACTTGGAACCTACCCGTTGCAATTACTGTTTTGGAACCTAATAATCACATTTACATGTTAATTACACTTTCACTGATGGTGTAGCCTATGGCACCTTTTCTACCGTTTTACTTCATTCGGGCATTCGTATATATTTAACCTGCTTAAACTGTGATTTCATTCGTGAAACCTATATACACATATAACATTGCATCTATGAAGTCTTAAACTTGTTAACATGATTAAATGGCTATAATTGTCTTACTGCATTCTTATATGGTTGAAATCATCTCTGTGACACAATTGATAACGGTATTGCTAATTGAATGAATCTGCCTATTGCTTAATTCATTGCTTATCTCATGTTGTTGATACCCATGCTTGATTATATAACTGATTGTGAGTACACCTATGATATCGCTTGCTTCTTGACCTATCTTGCTATCTACACATTGATTGACCCGACATGGTACCGTATACTGCTTGACTTGACATGATGTACCATGACCTGATCCGTTACTTGATCTTGTGTCTGATGCCAACAAACCTGACATGTAGTCCTCATGGACCGTTCCTGTTGTCTATCCAGAAAAACCTGTTTACCTGATCCTGTGTTGGCATTAGTTTCTTGATTTCGGGATACCTGACTTGACTTACACATATAACTTGGGGGTATGGGGAAATCAAAGGTGAAACCTGACTTGTAACTCAACAGTTCACTACCTGTTCTGAGTGTACACATTCCTGTTTTGTGCCTAGCGGCATGTCTCGGTTTCAGCCGAGAATATTGTGGCCGTGGCCCCGGGTATGTACGGGATACTATTGAGTGTACACACTCCTGTTTGGTGCCTAGCGGCATGTCTCGGCTTCAGCCCGAGAATATTGAGGCCGTGGTCCGGGGTATGTACGGGATACTATTGAGTTACATCGATGATTCATCAATTTGGTTTCAAAGACTTTAGAACAGAGAACCTGATAGAACAGTCCAGTTTACCACTGCACACTACCCTGCACTGCTCTGATTTATATTATTGTTACCCTTGCTTTATTCATGTTTACATTCGCATTGCCTGTTTATTATGTTAATACTTGATGACTTGACGCGCTGACGTCTGGGTTTTGCATGGCCCAGATTCTTCTACCTTGCTGCAGACTGATTAGGAGTTTTGCCACTGTTAGACGAGCGGTGAGGTTCCTGTCGGTACGTAGTTTCACTCCAGGTGTTTCATTTATTGTATCTTTTGGCTTCCGCATATTGTTATTTCGTGACTCTTTTACTCTGGCTTATGGACATGTACTAGATAGTTAGTTTACTTGCCTGTTCTTGATATCTCTACAGCCGTAATGTGACTGTGGAAGGATTTTTCCTATCCGCAGGTAGCATGGTTGGCTATGTCACGTGCCCATCTTGGCGTACTCTGGGAAGCGAGGCGTGACAGAAACCTTAGGAAGGAGCTCACCCCGGGCGGCCCTACAGTCCACTCCTGACCCGACCCACTAGCTGGTCGAGATAAGAGTGGGGGGCTAATGATGATGTTCAATATTGGCGGTCTCCAAGATCAGGACACGTGGCAGATGATGTGTCCCAGAACTCAGAAGAAAGGGTCACAGGGGCCGACCAGGCCACCCCTGTACCCGACCTGCAAGCACAAGCTGGCCACCTCAGAGCCCCCTGAAATTTGGCCTCCTCGGCCTCTCAGCTCACCCCGAGCTGCCTTAGGACCAAGACTCCTCGGCCCTCTCGCTCGTTCCGAGCCCCCCAGCCGAGGCCATATTCCTCGGGCCTCCGACCGACCAATTCCACCACTCACCGGCGTAACCGCCGCTCCACAAATCTCGCTACGCGCAGATTCTCCGCCAGCAACATCCCACGTTCCACGCCATCACGATCCCCATTAATGGGCGATCCGCTCTTTACGCGGGCGTGACGTCGGGAGCGTAACTGCCGGCGAGATTTTCGCGCCTGCTGCTGCGTGCTGCCGTCACTATATAAACCCCCATCACAGAGGGGTCAAGTAAGCCATTTTTTATTCCACTTAGCCGTTACTCTGCTCGGATCTCGCGCTAACTTGATCGTCGGAGGGTCCTCGGTGGTACCAAACCATCCCGAGACTTCTTTGCAGGTACTCGGCGCTAAGCTCCTCAAATCACCAATCTCCTGAAAACCCATTGAGACCCACACGGAACAAGAGATCACCTCCAAAATCCATCGGGAGATCGACGGAAGACAACATCCGAGGGAGACCCGAAAATGACTTTCTTATGATATAAAGCAAATTTCTATAAAATATTAAAATAAATATTTTTCACATTCCGAAACAATTCTGAAAATGCTTCTCTCCCCAAACGATGACTAGGGAAATAAAGCTTCCCTTTTCCTCATGTCAAACCCTAACTTCATTTCACCTCTTCACTTTGATTCCTTTCTGTGATTTTTTTTCCAGATAACTTCAAGATGGAAGGCGATTTCGTGATCGACGCTTGTAAGTTTGCCCCAATTTTGTAATAAAGTTTTTACCTTTAAGTGGACTATTATTGGATCTTTTTCTTTCATTTGATACTGAAATCTTGGTGATTCTCACCATGCTAAACGACTTGCATTGGAATTACAATATGAGTTTTGAGTGCTCTCAAAATTTTAACTTAGAAACAAAAGCTCACAATTTCATTCATCAAATCCCCCTTGGTTCTTTCTTGTGAAATTAAAGGGTAAAATTGCTTGTATTGTTACGACAATTATATTTTCATTGCTTGAAGATCCATTGCAATAAGTGGCGTAAGTCGATGTAGATCAGTGTATCACCAATTTCCTTGTGATCTCTGATCACAAAAATTTATTGCTTGTGCGCGTGTTGTTATCTCATAACAAGAAGAAAGAACTAAGATGGGAAAGCCGCAGTGTTATTGTTGGTCATAGTGTCACGCATAAGTACACACGCACGCACAAACCTAGACCAGACTAGTCAGTCTGCAAATTTCTAATCATATTTTTATCAAGATAAATGAATACTTTTAGGATTATATATCTGCTAACTATAACTCCTGGCCCGTTTGACCAAAAACCATCTTAATCAAAGGATTACACAAGCATTTTAAATTTTATTACCGAAGTTGTGATGAAGACGGTGAGGATGCTATGGATGTCAAAGCAATCAACTGTATAGGTCATAATGATATGAATAATTACATTTGAAAGTTAATGATCATATGCATGATTTATAAAAGAATGGAACCATATCATGAAGACCATGTACACTTAATTCTTAACCATTTTTGTGGAGAATCTTGCCTATTATTTGTTGATGGAGCCTGCGTTTCAAGTAAACAGTAAGATAAATGTATTGTTATAGTGATTTCAACACCGTCACAAGAAGCAAGATCAAAAGAAGCACAAGAAACAAAAAAATACAGGGGATAAATAATTTGTTCTCACAAGAGAATAATATGACCTGTTCTCTCCCAAACACATCTCACTCCTAGCCTCCCCCCCCCCCAAGAAAAATAAAAAGAAAAAAAGAAAAAACAGAAAGAAAAAAGAAGAAGGAAAAACTCCATCTCAAAATTGATCTACCCTAACCAAAAACACCCATACAATATATGGATCCAAACCAATCCAAAACCCACTAGTAGCCAATACAACCTAATGAATGCATAATAGAAGTCAAAAAACCCAACATGCCTTCCACATTCTAACTTTCGACGTTAAGAGCTCTCTTGTATTTCCAACTGATTTTTAGTTTATGACTCTAAGGTTATATACCACATCATATTAGAATGGGTAAAAAGGGCTTACCATGTCACTGTAGGGTGCACCCTACAGTGAAGCATGTGAGGCATGCATTTATTGGACGTTGTATGGTGCTTTTGCATTTAAATGCAAGACCCAATAAAAAGATGAAAGGACTTAAGTGCAAAAGCACCATGCAAAATCCAATGCATGGATGCCATATATGCTCCATTATTGGGTGCACTCTAAAGAAACTCTCCAAGACCCGTTTACTCTATTAGAATTGTTGCTTCAGGTCTAAAGTTTGGAATAAGCTGCAAACATAGATAATTTATTATCATCGCAAAACCAATCCTAATACAGTTGGTCTTACGTTGAAATTCAATATTTAATTTTATCAATTCTTTCGGTGGTAATTTCCGCTTTCGGGCATGGGTACTGAATGGAGATGAGCACTGAATTTGAAGACTAAAGAATGCCCACTCATGCGTGTATTACGAAAATATAATTTGGTGATTGCATTGCTTAAGCAGTGGGAAGGAATTGGAGGCAATGTGAATGCTAATATTAACTTGTTCATTAGTTAAAGTTAAAGAAGTTTTGAACAGAATGAGTTTAAGAAAAGTGGTTGGTCCTGACGGGATTTCTATCGAGATTGCTTAGGAGAAATAGGCGTTAAATGGCTGACAGATCTGTTTAATAAGATTTGGCAGACAAAAAAATACCAAACGAATGGAGAAAAAGTATTCTTGTACCTATCTATAAAAACAAGGGTGACATTCAAAGTTGCTCAAACTACGGTGGAATAAAACTTATATGTCACACCATGAAACTTTGGGAGATAGTGATTGAATATATGCTAAGGAAGGATGTTAAGATAACAGAGAACCAGTTTGGGTTCATGCCCGAACGATCGACGACAGAGGCTATTCATTTGCTTCGTCAACTTGTCGAGCGTTTTCGAGAGATGAGAAAAGATTTGCATATGTATTTATTGATTTAGAAAAAGCGTACGACAAGGTATCTAGAGAGGTATTATGTGGGATAATGATGAAGAAGGGGGTCCCCGTCAAGTATATTGACATAATCAAGGATATGTACGATGGAGTAGTGACAAATGTCAGAACTTGCGGCGGCCTAACGAGTGATTTTCCGATTACAATTGGTTTATATCAAGGATCTGCATCAAGTCCATTCCTGTTTACTATCGTGATAGATGAGCTTATTAGAACTATCCAAGATGAGATACCTTGGTGTATGCTATTCGTTGAGATATTGTTCTGGTTAATGCCAAATTGGAATTATGGAGGCAAACATTGGAATCTCGGGGGTTCAGATTGAGCAGGTCTAAGACATCATATATGCATTGCAAATTTAGTAAATAGAGAAGTCAAAACCATATTGGTATAATATTGGAAGGGCAAGAGATATCACCGAGCGATCAGTTTAGATATCTAGGTTCCATCATCCAAAAGGATGGGGAGATTGATAGTGATGTTAATCAAAGGATCCAAGTTGGTTGGTTGAAATGGAGGAGTGCAACATGGATTTTGTGTGATCGTAACTTTCCGTTAAAATTGACAGGGAAGTTTTATCGGAGCGCTATTCGGCCTGCCTTATTATATGGTACAGAATGCTGGGCTTCTAAGAAGCATCATACATAAAAGATGCACGTAGCGGAGATGTGCATACTTCGTTGGATGTGCAGTAACACTAGAAAAGATAAGGTGCGAAATGAGGATATTCGTGCAAAAGTTGGTGTAGCACATGTGGAGGAGAAGATGCGGAAAAACCGGCTAAGAGGGTTTGGTCATGTGCGACGCAGACCTATGGAAGCACCGGTTCGACGAATAGATACTCTCGATATGAGCAATGGCAAAAGGGCAAAAGGGAGACCGACGAAAACATGGATGGAGATGATACGAAACGATATGATTGCCAAAGGCCTCAATGAAAGTATATTGTTCGATAGGAGTGAGTGGAGGCGGATGATTCATGTGCTGGACCCGGCGTGATTCTCATGTTGGTTCATGTAGCCTACCCCATATGCTTGGGATAAAAGGCTCGGTTGTTGTTGTATCCTTGTTTTCATGTAGCACAAGGATTGAAAGGACAGTTGTATTGGAGGCAACGTGAATGCTAATGTTAACCTGTTCATTAGTTAAAGCCAAACTATCCTCATTTCATGTAGCACGTAAGGGTTTCAAGGACAGTTGTATTGTGAATCCTCTAAGAATAGGCAGATGCTAGGAGCCAATTTGCCAATTGAAATGAACGGACGTGAAATTTTGTTTCATAGAAATTTAAATCATAAGGCAGAGCAAAAAATTATGATCCAAGTCTTGATTAGAATAACTGTAACCTGAAAATAAGGTTGAGAATAGTCGCATCATGCCATAGAATGAAGCAAGTCAAATAACCACCCAAAGAATGGTTAAATAAGACATTGATTTTCAAACTAACACCAAATATCTTGCTGTTGGTTTAGACTTCGAAATAAAAAAGGTACGCCTTTTATTGCAGCTCATCCGCAGACTACAACTCACGATCCTAAAATGAGGTGGTGACATGCATCGTTTTGGAGTCTTAAAGTATCAATCATTTAATGTATTTAAGTAAGTTATCATCGTCGAAGGCTACATTGTGGAATATATCTATCTGTGCAAATGTTTGTTGAAATGTATGGTCCATTAATAAAGAAGTCAAGTGGCTGCTTCGTTTTTTTATGCCCATCACATTATGAAGATTATATCACTAGCAATGCTGTTGTGCTTGCTAATGGCACTCTTCATATAAATGTACTAAGTAGTTTGGAAAAAGGCATCATTCCGGAAGTAATGTAAAAAAACTTGTTTACATCTCAATAAATAGGAATATTTTCCATCCAATAATATTGCTCCTATAGCCTAAATGTGAATCAGTCAAAGAAAAACTCTTTATTCTATCAATTATCTTAATCACTCGATAAGGAAATAAAGGTATATTGAGGATTGATCGAACTACTGCCCAGTATGTAGCACCTCACAAATCGCAACAACAATTTATTTAGCAATATTAGACAATCCTACCAAAAGGACTCATTAGTAGGATAATTGATATTGGTTAAATAGGATCACCAATCCACCGCCTACCTGAACTCAGGATAAAAGAGGAAGGTTGATAAAATTTAGTTTTTAAAAATTTTATAAAGGAAAAACATCTTATCCTAATGAGTATCAGACGGCGTCCTCATCATGGGGGTGCCGGTTTCTTGCCTATACCGTCACTTCTAAACTTTGCATTAGCTAGAGGCCAATTTCGTTCTACACACTAAAATCAGTCCGGTTTACTGCATATATTACTATACCACCACAACATTATTTCGATTGCTTGTTTTGCGTTTGCGTTTGTTTTGCTTTGGGAGTAGATCTCTTTGTATTTGAAACACCTGGACTATGTATATTTCTCCTCTTTAAGAGATTGAATTTTGAGGATCATTCAGAACATTTGCTATCTACAAACTTTAAGTTGTTCCATTTATGCAAGCATTGCTGCCAGGGTTTTGTCAAATATCCATATCACTAGCATTATCATTGATTAGATTGTTCCTGTAATCATTCAGCTAATTTATCCTCTTTTTTTCCGTTAGAAGCAAAATTAGAAAAGCAATCCATCAATGGAGCACGCCGTGACGTCGAGCATCTCTCAACAAGATACAAGTGATGAAACTGTAAGTACCATGCTTGAGTAAGTTTTTCTTGTTTCAAGTATGCTAAGTTTTCTTTAAAAGCCTTCCAAGTGCACTGTGGCCTCTATCGGAATTATTAGCGATGAGGGAAAATCTGGGGTAATTGATGTGGCATGTCCCATTCCCCTAAAGGGCCTCATTGGGCCTTACAGAAGGCCATTGATAAGCCCACCAAGCATGGACGGACCCACATAGAGGCCAGCAGGGGCACACGCCCCTGCTCAGATTTTGTGGAAATAGAAACCCCTCTACTTCGATCTATTAATTCAATAATCTATGTATGAATGTATATTTATATATTGTGTTCATAAAAATAACACAACGGAACTAATGCTCAGTTGGTTGTATGTGATATTTTTAAGTAAGAGGTCATAGGTTCAAGTCCCATTGGTGACATTATTTTTAACTTTAGTTTTAATTACGTGAGCATTAATTACCCTTGATTACATTTTGTGAATACAAAAGTTAGGTCTCAATTGGAAAATAAAAGGATAATAAAATATTTTAAATAAAATCTTGTTTCATAGGTTCAAGTCCTCATCGTTGACATAATTTTTAACTTTAGTTTTAATTATGTGAGCATTAATTACCCTTATTACTTTTTGTGAATAAAAAAGTTAGGTCTCAATTGAAAAATAAAAGGATAATAAAATGTTTTAAATAAAATCTTGTTTCATAAATCATCACTACTATTATAATCAGATCTAATGGTTTAACATGCTCTCTGCTCTCTTTTCCTTGAAATTTTTTTTATAGCTAATGTTTCACAACAACATTGCTATGTCATATTTCTAATATACATTTACACTTTGCAATTTCCTCATGCACAAACTCTGAATACACACACATGTGGTGCATATATGTGCACCACATTGGCAATAAAATTAGTTTATCTCGGTTTCTCCAAAAGCGTGATTTCTATGCTATAAGATATATATGAAGTGTTCCAAATATGTTCTAGTAACAATATTATTTTCATTACACTATTAAAACAATTTAAAACAAATTATATATTTTCAATAAAATAACTTTTGATGTTATGCACTTGGAATTTTTGAGACTATACTACAGATGGTGCCCCTCTGATCCAGATCCACTGACACCAAGGATGGGAATATCTAAGGCCTCTCAAAGGTCCAACGAGCCGAAGATGCCAAAAGAAGCCCACTAAAGAACTGACACTGTAGCAGGGAAATAACATACCACGATCCCTGCTGAGGACGCCGCAGACATGGAAATATCTCGCTGCAAGCGTCCCAAGGGCCGGCCCCTGACAACCCTAACCGTTTGGGGGGTATAATGGTAATCCGCCACAATGTAGTATAAATAGAGGAGGTAATCCCTCACCGGTCTGCTCATTCATATCCAAAAACCCTAATTACTCTTGTGCAAATATTGACATGAGCATCGAAAGGACGACGTCGGGGCAAGCCTCTGTCGTTATCTTGTTGTCACCTTATGATCACCAGTTACTTCGTACTGCTTCTCTCTCCTTCATCGTGGTAAGCTCAATTGAAATCAACCACAACAATTAGATTTTTTTTTTTATAAAAATGGATAGGGGCAAAAAGTCCCTAGCCAGATGAAACATTTCATCTGGACATTAATTCTTGTATGAATCACTGTTTTCTTTGATCCATGTCTCTTGTGTGCATCACAAGGATGCATTGTTTCATGTACAAGAATCAACAGTAGCCGCCATACAACTGTCATTCAATTTTAAGTTTGTTTTGGCCTGAACCTAAACTAGGTCCTACCCGAGCTATAAAATATCGATCCGATAAATGATTGAATGGGACTGAGCTGAGCTCTTAACCTGCATTATGTACATTCTCTTGTATCTCATACATTATACCTGTAGTAATTAAATTGAGCATATACTAATCATCAACATTTATACATGAAAATATTTGCTTTAAAGCAAATATTTTAGAGACTAATGTTTAGTTTTATATAGTGGGGTCATAATTTGAATTCAGCAGGCTGCAAATGCATTTGGTTTGACCCCTAACCCCAGCAAACATAATCCTGTCATGGCTTGGAAATTTCTATTAAGATACAGTAAAATAGATTCCATAATGGAAGGAAACTACAAAACTTTGCAGTTCCTGCAATCTTAGCAACCATAAATATTTCTTTTTGTTCGCTTTGTTTAATGAATCATTTCCTGAATGTCATGGAATTTGTTTGGTAGTTGACTAGTTGTAGACTATGTATGCTTTTTTACTGTAAAATTTGTAATGAGCTCTAAATAGCCTTTGCAGTAGTCAAGGGAAACCTATATTCGAAAGATTAAATGTATTCGATGTACGACTCCTCCAACTGTACATGAGACGTTGCAAATGACATTATAACATGAATATCAGAGCTGCATCACAGTAAGCATGTTATGTAAAGAAAGAGAAAAATTATCTGTGGATTGCATATGGCCCCAGCGAAATAAAACATTTCATTAAACTTATGAAATGATAGACATTACAAGATAAAAAAGAAAATAAGATATAGCATAAGAAACTCACACGATAATTCGCCTCAAGAAAGAGAAATAACAATATGCTGCCTAAGAGATTCAAAGCTGATCTACTACCATCAATTGTCAGTTCAAATAAATGAATAACAATATGCTGCCTAAGATATTCAAAGCTGATCTACTACCATCAATTGTCAGCTCAAATAAATGTGATATAAAAGAGATACGATTTCATCAAGAAGCAGTCGTTGAGCATATTGCCTTTACGAAGGACGGCCAAAGAAGAGCCCCCCTTTTAAAACTCCGGCATTTCTTTCAATCCATCTACACTAACAAAACACCATAACAAACTTATCCAAAACATCTCTAATCCTCTTGTTAACCTGTTTGGTTCTCCATTTTGTCCATAATCGAGAGCAATGGATCAAGCTTTCCTTTGAATTTTCCATAAAATCATTTTATCAGCTCCTATATATTTCACAAAAGGAGGTCTTCAGTATGTATTTAAAGTACAGTTCACTTATTGCCATATATTTTAGTATGCATGCTAATGAAAAATCAATGACTTTTTATTTATTTATGTTTTTTAGTTCCTGTGTTTTCCTTAAAGTTTTAATGTGGACGCATTTGCTTCGCTGGCTGAATCCCTTCTTCAATTTTTGCTTGTAGGGTTCTCCCTTCACTTTAACATATTGGGCAAGCCACTTGCAAATGGGATGGGATCCAAAAACAGAGATGGGGGCAATGATGGTGACAAGGTGATCCAAAACTTTTCCATTAGATCTACAAAAGCTGGTTGAAATAAATTGTCATAATTAGGTCCTTAATTACCCAATTTATGTCCACATCTCAGTTTCAGGGTCTTTCACATGCTTGTCATCTTTAGCCTGCATGATAGCCTCGCCACGGCATCACAACTCTAAAGTTACATCGAGGATTCAAAAAGAGATATTTCCCTCAGGTTACGCGTTCTAAGCTAAGTTTTGAATTTTGATCATTCTACAATATTTTTAATCCATTTCAATATACATAACTGAAATTAGGAAGCTAACAATAAAATGTTTTTTCTTCATTTTTTCCCCATTTGCATTGTAGCAGCATACGTCTTATCATAGAGCTGGCATGCATGCAACCTGGAGAACCAAGATGGTACTGGAATTGCCCCCTTTCACCATGCATGCATGAGACTCTCATAAATACACCAAGATATGTTTGATTGCTTCCAGGACACAGGAGGAAAATAAAAGGTAAAAACAAGAGAGAATGTAAAAGGAATTAGAATAATAAATGCTAATGAGTGCAACATTTTGATTCATCTTTGCTTATCTTAATATAATTCGGGTTTATGTTTACAAAACCACCTTAAAGTTTGAGTGTTCAGTGGTAAACTATCGAAGAGTTTGTAATCTTCAAAAACCATCTAGAGGTTTTTCTTTTTCTAAAAATGGTGGTAGCAAGTCAAATAGCAAATTATGGGCGCTCTAAACACTCATTTTTTGTATTGCTTATTAGCCCATTATGCAAATATAACTGTGCCTCAATTCTAGAACCTTTTTGTATTGCATATAGCCCCCACTGATTGCTCTAGAATTCAGCACCATTATCATTAGTATCACTGCTAATTCCTCTTTGACTCTGAATCCATGGGTTCGCTATTTGATTGGTCTATAATCTGAACTGAGATTCGTCATATTCTGCTTTTGGTTAACTCTTTGATATGACAAGACCAATTGATTCTTCAAAGATTCCACATTCAAAACTTATCATTATGATGTAAATGTTTATTCTACTCTATTTTGAATTTTGAAAGTACAGAATTTCTACGTAAAACCATCTTTGTGGAGATGGTCTAAGCGCATCAAAACTAACGACGGTGTTTGGATGTGCAGAGCTTAGCGAATTCGTTGCGGTTAAGAACAACCCCATATATATAACTCCATACTAGGTCAGTAACCAAACCAAGGAATCATATTTGAATAGATAACCAATGAGCATTATATTAAAATTAAGATGCTAAAATAAGCCAGCTGCAGGTTATTATAGGAGAATAGAAAGAAGTAATGAAGCCACGTTAAAACACCAAGATGGCTAGGGTTATGCTTTGTTTGTATTCATTTGCAAGAAGCCTCTAGCTCAGGAAACCTAAGCAAATTTATTGATTAAATTAGCTACAGTGGCCATTAAATCCAAATTGAATACTAGCTAATGAATTTTATTTGTTGAGTTGGCCATTATTTGCTCACAGTATAAGGAGACCTATGTGTCAGCGCCCTCATTTATAGCATGTTAAATTAAAAACTCAACCACATCATAGACCCAGATTTGTCTTGCATGCTGGGAACAACAAACCACCATAATTAAGTAAGGATTAAACCCAAGATAAAACAGGTGCATAGATTTCATATTTTTCTCTTTCTTTTTCTTTAGGCTAAATTGCAACTTGCTACCATAAACCATAGACACTTTTTCCAAATGATACTATAAACTTTCAAAATGATGGATCGATACATGAACTTTTTCAAAAGTATCAGAAAAAACCTGAGGAAAATTATAAGGTAACCAAAATACCCCTTTTTATTTTTGCAAATATAGTCTTTTTTATTATATGAGAGGGATGTTCTGGTAATTTTGTAATTTTCCTCGGGTTTTTTTGATAGTTTTGAAAGTTCATGGTATCAATCTATCATTTTGAAAGTTCATGATATCATTTGGGAAAAATGTCTATGATATCATTTGGGAAAAATGTCTATGGTTCATGGTAGCAAGTTGAAATTTAGCATTTTATTTATTTACAGTTGACTTGTAGTACAAAACTCAACCAGAATCTCTGCTAGCACAAACGGAGAGCAGGAGATAAATTCTTGCGATAAAATTTATAAAATTCTGAGTAGAGAACGAATCCTTACATCAAGCCTTTTGGTGCATCATTTGGATGCCGAGCAACGTGCATCTCTTTTTGATATGAAAAATACTTTTCCTATTAGGATGATAGAATTCATGTAGCCTACATGGATTCTCAATGAATAAAAAATGGACATGATATCCACTGCATAGGGAATTGCAGTCTTTTCCCCATCTTATAACCAATAATTGTCCTTGTAGATGATGTGGATTCCACCATCGTGGTGAAAAAAATATTTCTCTTTCGATATCATATACTACTGAAAATGCATGATTAACTTGTTCCCTGTGCTGAATCTTTAAAAACTGAGTGGCAATAGCGTTGCACCCGTGTGGAGTTTTTGGGTAATGCTTGGTTTATTTAATTTTATTTATTTTTCCTATTTAGGAGATTCATTTCAATATTTATTTGATTGTGTTTATTTTAAATTTCTTACATCTTTTCCACACATCAATGCTTTGCCAAATCTCATAATGAAAACACCGATTACATTCATTAGATTTTTGTACTTCTCTATAAATTCTCTTTCTCTATAATAAAAAAAATCCATACTGGTCCATAAACCAATAAAGGATCCACAATGAGAAAACAATTAATGAATTTACCAACATTATATTTAAATTCAGGTATATGCCAAAATAAGTCTGCTGCAAATTTTTGTAGAAGAGCAGAAACAAGTAATGAAGGGTTTGTTTTTTTATTTATTTGCAAGAAGCTTTAGTTTAAGGAAAACTAAGGAATTATTCATTAAGTAGCAAGAATCTAGCAAAAAAGGAAATTAGGTACACTAGCAATCAATTCCATTTGAATACTTGTAAATTAATTCTATTTGGTAAGTTAGCTACAATTACTCACTGTATAAATATACCAATGTGTCAGCTCTCTAAGTTATAGGATGTTAAATTAAAAACCCAACCACCATTTAGACTCAAATTTATCTCAAATATAGGGAACAATGAAGCCCTTTCATTAACCATGGATAATATATTTGTAAAGTGAAATTTACTCATCGATCTTTCAATGGATTGTTTAGTTTAGAATAGCGTGTTTCTGATGCATTTGTTTAATGGATTAGAAATATATCTGAAAATTGGTAGGTCTAGGGTGTGGCTCTAAATCCCCGATTCATTAATACAACGAATCTAGTTTGATCAGACTAGATTATTCTCACCCTACCGGTATAGCAATATATGTTAGATGCAACTTAAAATCTATATAATCCCCCTAAAAGTACAACAAATAACGCAACACACTTTACAACATACTATCATATACAACATACTTGGGCTTACGCAATAGAAGGTATATTCAAACTTTATTTATTTACTACTTTATCTGCAAACAAGCATGTTCTTTTGAACCCACTTTCTCTGATCAGGCGAGGATCCAAACCACAGTCATATTTACACACTCACATACATGTGTGTCTGCATATGACTTGTCTACTCATATATAAAAGGATCATCATTTGAAGTGTGCATACGAGTGTACATGTGTATCAACATGCATAAAACATTTTCAAAAGGTTGAATCCAAAGATGTAAATGTTTGCATCTTTCCTCATCTACATAGCAACAATTCAACAAACTTAAAACAGTAAAAGGAAAAAAAATTACCGCAAAGGTGGACCACCTCTTATGTACTTAGTGGACACAAATCTCTATCCTAAAAGCAACCAACAACGCAAAAGAGCCTCAAACAAAATCTATTGAGGTTGCTCAGATTCTTCTCCTGCTATCTCAACCACTTAATTACATAAAATAAAAATAAAAAGGGTAAAAAAAAAAAGGTAGAATATTTTAACTTAGCATCAGTTCTATTCTGAAACAGTGATCAAGAATAGAATTTTACATATTCTAAGCAACATTCCCCATGTCTAAATTGGCATCTTCACTATTCTGAAAGCTTCCCATCCTTTTTCTCAAGCTTAGACTTGTCTTCAGGGCTCACATCTTGCAGCATTTTCACCACTCTCCTCATCGATGGTCGGTTGATGGAGAGAGCACTAGTGCATAATAGGCCGATGTTGAGCACTTTGCACATCTCGTCTTTGAAGCAAACGTTGAGTTTCGGATCAAACACTTGGTCCATTCCTTTTTGTTCCAATGTAGCGCGCACCCATTTCACCAAATCTTTCTCTCCGAACTCTGGACCGACCGGTGGCTTTCCTGTCACTAACTCGAGAATTACCACACCAAAGCTGTAGATATCGCTCTTCTCGTTCACCCGAAGAGTGTATGCATACTCTGTGCACATTAACAAGAGCATTCTAGCTTTTAGAAAAATATGGGCATTAAAAATGGAGTAATTTAGATGAGGAAAAATATCTTCCCTAAAGTTAATCTTATGGATAACAAATATAAACCAAATTAATGGAGTAAACAACTAGTTATAGGATGCACATGTCAAAATTTGTAACAAGAACTTTATAAATATTAATGAATAATAAAGACCTAAAAAGGGAGAGAAGAAGCTTTATGGGATGTGATGACAACAACATGCCAACAAATACTTAAAGATAAGAAACTATAGAGAGTATATCTCATGAAATGAAAAGTGAAGGAATATCTTCAAGCAATGAACTCTAGAAGTTGGTAACAAAAGTTACAGAAGATATCTTGCACATTCCGAGTTAGCCAAGATAACTGAAAGAAAAAGTAGAAGGATGGAGATTAGTTGTATCATAGAAACATAAGCAATAAAAGGCATAATATCAAAAACTGTACTATGGATAAATTTGTATACAATACATCCTGATATATCAAATCAAGTAACATAAACAATTAAAAGCATAATATCAAACTTTGAATCTAATAAATAGGCATAGATTCGCATACCGGGAGCGATATATCCATAAGAACCAGCAATCACCGACATAGATTTCGCTCCTCCGACGACCTTCGCAACGCCAAAATCGGCCACTTTGGCTCGGAACTCCCCATCCAATAAAATGTTATTGGACTTAACATCTCTATGCACAATCGCAGGCACACTATCATGATGAAGATAGCATAGCCCCTCTGCTGCATCCGAAGCAATCTTATACCTCGTCGGCCAGTCCAGCAAACCGCTCTTATTACTATGCAACAAGCCCCCCAAACTCCCATTCGGCATATACTCATAAACCAAGAGCTTGCAATCTTTATGACTGCAACAACACCATAGCTTCACAATGTTCTTGTGCCTAATCTTCCCCAATGTCTCAACCTCGGCCTCGAAACTTCCACCTTCTTTCTTTTGCTCGAAACTCTCGTCGTCCTTTTGACCTGACCCCCATAGTTTTTTCACAGCCACCACTTCTCCATTGCTAAGCACGGCTTTGTAAACTTTACCAGACGCACCGCTACCGATCACATTGTCCTCATCGATGCAGTCCAAGATCTCGTACTCGCTAAAGCCCAATTTGTGGAATGAGGTTAACGTCCATTTCGACTTGTCCATTCTCCGCTTTGAGTTCTTGAACCTTCTATACCTCCAAAAGAACAATAACAACCCAATGAAGAGGATTAGCACAGATAGTATAAATATGGACCTTAGCAACCAAATTGGACCGTGGCGATTGGTGGCATTTTCTTGAGAGCTAGTGCACAATCCTGCAATATCCGAGCAAAGCCCGGGGTTGCCCAAGAAGCTATCTTTGTACAACAATGTATTGAACAAAGGAGGGAGAGGACCTGAAAGATGATTATTTGAGAGGTTGAATTGGTTAAGCTTCAAGTTCTGTAACTTCAATGGAACTTGTCCTGTTAATAAATTTCCTGAAAGATCAAGATAATTTAAAACAGGCAAATCTCCGAGCTCCGAAGGGATTTCACCGGTCAATGCATTATCAGCAAGATTCATCTGGCTAAGCTTTCTCCATGAATCAATCCCTTTGGGGATCTCACCGGAGATCGAATTGTTATGAAGATCGATTCGCCCGAGTTCTTCTAGTTTAGTAATTTCCACCAGCAATGCCCCTGTAAATCTATTGTTTGCGACAGATATTTCATACAGGTTTCTCAATGAACCAATCTCTGAAGGGATTCTGCCACTGAATTGGTTGTTGGAGATTAGCAACTTGGACAAATTGGCCGCATTGCCAATTTCTGAAGAGATTGTGCCAGAAAAATTGTTTTGGGCAAGCTCAATTAGCGAAACATGAGGCAGCCCCCAAAACCCAGCAGGCACAGAACCAGACAGCTTGTTGTTCAACAGCCGAACTCGCGTCAACGAGTGGCATTTGCTCAAACTCTCAGGAATGGCACCAGAAAACTCATTGTCGAGCAATAACAGCTCTTCAAGAACCCCATTGTAGCATATCGCAGACGGTATTTCACCCGATATCAAATTGTCGGAGAGATCGATGAAGCTCAGTGGCGACTTTCTACCAAAATCTTTCGGAAGAGACCCAGACAAAGTATTAGAGAACAACCTCAGATCAGCGAGCTTCGACGGGCTGGAAACGGTACCAGGAATCGAACCAGAGAGATTGTTCTGATAAAGATGAAGGCTTTCAAGCATAGGAGCAAGGAAAACATCGCCAGGGATTTCCCCAGAGAGGTTGTTCATCGAGAAATCGATTGCTTTGAGGGCAGTAATGTTGGAAAACCCCCAAGGGATCGAGCCCGAGAGCGAGTTATCAAACAGTTCAATCTGAGCAGCAGACGATAGGCTTGATAGTGAAGAAGGGATAGGCCCAGTCAATGCATTTCCAGAGAGGTCAAGATCAGTTAAAGACGACATCTTTCCAAGTGAAGAAGGGATGGGTCCAATCAAATTGCAGCCAGAGAGCCATAAAACTTTCAGAGACGAGAGATTTCCAAAGGAATCAGGGACAGGCCCGGGTTGAAATGGGTTGTAGGAGAGGTTGAGCTGCTGAAGGGTGGAGACATTGGATAAAAAAGACGGGATCTTTGAAGTGACAAGGTTGGCAACAAGTGACAAAGCTTGAAGCTTTGGGAAGAAGGCAAACGAAGGAGGGATCGGGCCTGAGAAGTTGTTGCCAGAGAGATCAAGGTGAGTCAAGAGAGGGAGGGAGGAGAGAGAAGGAGGGAGGGGCCCCACCAATAGGTTCTGAGAGAGGTCCAGATGGGTCAACGAGGAGCAAGAGGAGAGAGAGGGGGGAGAGAGAGTGGAGTTGATGTAGTTGTTGGAGAGAGAGAGGTAGGATAAAGAAGGGAGCTTGCAGAAGAGGTAAGGGAAAGGGCCATTGAGGTTGAGGTAAGAGAGGTCAATGGAGATTATGTTTGAGGAGGAGGAAGAAGAAGAAGAGCAGGTGATGCCAGTCCAATTGCATGGTGTTGAGTCCCTTGGGCTCCAAGTGTCAAGAGAGCTGTTGGGGTCTTCAAGGGATTGCTTGGATTGAAGAAGGAGGAGGCCTTCTTGGTTGAGAGAGAGCACACTTGGGTTTAGAGAGAGAAAGCAGAGGAAGAAGAAGAAGAAGAAGAAGAGAAGCATTGTGCTTTTCATTTTTTGTTTCTCTCCCAAACTCTTTTTTCTTTTTTATGAGAAGAGAGGGGGGGTGAGAGAGGGAAAAGGTGAGGGAAGTGTGAGTTTTAAGCTTGCAGTTTCAGTTTCAGGATAGCATGGTATTATTATTCTGTTCAATTTTTATTTTTAACTTTGTGAAATGATACTGGTAACTGATGAATGATGAAGGTTTTCATCTTGGCTTTTGTTGTTTGGGTAACAACAATAACAATAGTAATGTAACTGCATTTGTTTTTTATCCCCCCTTCTTTTTTCTTTTTTGGTGTCACATCATTGTGGTGAAGGGCTGAATGCTGCATTGGCTCACTCACAGTGTTTAGGCATGCATGCATGCTACAATGAACATCCAACCATGACACTAACAAACTGCAGTAGATTACTGGATTGCACAAGATCATCTTCAAATGATTATTTCTTTTTAAGACAAGTTATTAAGATTTACACTTCAGGATTCAAATAGAAAACAAGATGCAGATCATGTTAGAAACTTTTGTTAGTTATTGGTTTTGCTTAGTGTTTATTGTCATTCGATACGCCCTACTACAATATGGGGTTGCCCGTACGGATAATGGAATCCATGGAGGCAGATTTTTCTTTCCCCCACGGACTAAGCCGTAGGTCCCAATGGTTGTCCCTACGGTGCTCGACGTTTTAATTTAAAAATATTAAATTGTAATTTGTTGTTTGGTCCTACGGAGCCGCAAACCAATGACCTACGGTTAAGTCCGTAGGGGTATCTAAATAGGAATTTAATTAAAAAAATGCACAGAAATGCCCTACGCCTCGATCTCATTCCCTCATTCCCAAAATTCTCTGTGATCTCGTTCCTGCGTCTCCAATTTTCTCCTCGTCGCCACCGCCCTCGGTTCGCGGCCCGCCACCGCCCTCGTTCTTCCTCGTCGAGTTCCTCGTCGCCGATTGCGTGCGTCGTCGACCGCCGAGCGTCTCCGTCGTCTCCTCCACTGCCTACAGGTTAGTAAATCTCCAATTAAACATAATTTTGATGATGTTAGGGCTAGGGTTCAGGGTTCGGGTAGGGATGAGGGTTAGGGTTAGGCATCGGGTTCAGTTTAGGTTAGGGTTAGGGTTCGGTTGGTGTTGGTGTTGGTGTTGGGGTTGGGGTTCGGTTGGGGTTAGGGTTAGGGTTCGGTTGGGGTTTGGTGTTGGTGTTGGGGTTGGGGTTAGGGTTCGGTTGGGGTTTGGTGTTGGGGTTGGGGTTCTGCTGGGGCTGAGATAAAAAAGAAACGTAAATATTGTGTTTATTCACCGAATATTCTATTTGTTCATGATGATGATCTGGACAGATAATTTGCCTTAAAGCTGAGTCCTAGTCCATTCCCACAAGCTTGATTTGATCCAGTAAAATAAGAGAGAATTCAATTTTCTATACATTCTTAATGGGATAGAAGCCTTACCCCCGACAGCCGAAACACACACATACAACAAGAATACACAACAAACGCATCATTAGAGAGTGATTCAAGATGTTCAAGTTAAAACCAATATGTGATACTCGATGATAATATGAAACTTTTATATTCTCATCGATACTCATATATGAAACTCAAAGCGCCACTTAGTCCCCGTCTATCGGTTAACATACGTTCGATATTCGTTGTGACATAGAACTATATGAAAATTGTTAAATATCGGACGGTATAGCTCGGTACCAACAACCGTCGTGTAGTCTATATGACGAGAAGATTCAATCGTATGATAACCGATAGATTTTTCCCGTGTGGACAAGTTAGGAATGTATAAAGCAAACATTTGCATTCACTTGTGTTTTCATCCGTTTCGAGATATTTTGTCGGTACTTTTCCGCTGGTTCTCTGTGTACAAAGATATATTAGATGTTCATTTCAATATTGTTTCACAGCTTTGAAATGATTATATATTCTATTACAGTGTACTCGGAGAACAGCGGGGAGGTGCTGCCGAAATTTACTCGAAACGGTTGAAAGCACAAGAGAATGGGTGTTTGCTCTATACATTCTTAATGGGATAGAAGCCTTACCCCCGACAGCCGAAACACACACATACAACAAGAATACACAACAAACGCATCATTAGAGAGTGATTCAAGATGTTCAAGTTAAAACCAATACATGATACTCGATGATAATATGAAACTTTCATATTCTCATCGATACTCATATATGAAACTGAAAACGCCACTTAGTCCCCGTCTATCGGTTAACATACGTTCGATGTTCGTCGTGACATAGAACTATACGAAAATTGTTAAATATCGGACGGTATAGCTCGGTACCAACAACCGTCGTGTAGTCTATGTGACGAGAAAATTCAATCGTATGATAACCGATAGATTTGTCCCATGTGGACAAGTTAGGAATGCATAAAGCAAACACCTTCATTCACTTGTGTTTTCATCTGTTTCGAGATATTTCGTCGGTACTTTTCCGCTGGTTCTCCGTGTACAAAGATAGATTAGATGTTCATTTCAACGTTATTTCACAGCTTTGAAATGATTATCTATTCTATTACAGTGTACTCGGAGAACAGCGGGAGGTGCTGCCGAAATTTACTCGAAACGGTTGAAAGCACAAGCGAATGGGTGTCCGCTCTATACATTCTTAATGGGATAGAAGCCTTACCCTCGACAGTCGAAACATACACAAACAACAAGAATACACAACAAACGCATCATTAGAGAGTGATTCAAGATGTTCAAGTTAAAACCAATATATGATACTCGATGATAATATGAAACTTTCATATTCTCATACATGAGTATCCTCAAATCTAACTTTGATTATCGATAATTTATTCTTTTCAACGACAAACGCACACACAAAGCATATACACGGATTTTCTCCTTTGTCAGTAACCATCCCGTTCTTAGATTTCTCAATATAGTCATCATAACCTACAATTTATATGTTATACAGTCTAACATGGCCCATGAGTACGTCAGAGTTAAGGACTGGATGTATGTGGATTGGCAACAATGGATGCAACCTAAGTTTGTCGCAGGAGTTGCTGCTTTTATTGAATTTGCACGCGCACATAATAAGATCGTGATAGAGAAGATTTTCTGCCCGTGCGATAGATGTGGGAATAAGTACTGGTAGAAGGTAGAATTGGCAGAGCTTCATATCGTAAAAAATGGTTTTACTAGATTTTATACAACTTGGTTATATCACGGGGAAGGAGAAGAACGCAGTAATGCGGCAGAAGAAGAAGGAGAAGACGATAATGTGGCAGGAGAAGAAGGAGAAGACGGTAATGCGGCAGAAGAAGAAGACGGTAATTTTTTTCCATCAGAAGAAATGGAGGATATGGTAGAGGCTGCCCTAGGTGAATCTATTCGTACCGAAGATGACATTCCTTCCGGTCAAGGACCGCGTGCGGATAAATATGAAAATTTTATGAATGATGCTAGAAAACAAATTTATGAGAATGCAAAGTATTCCACACTCTCATTGTTCGTCCAACTTTTCCAGATTAAGTGCCTAAATGGATGGAGCAACAAGTCATTCATAATACTTCTTTCGTTCATGAAAGATTCTATGCCCCCGGGAAATAACGTGCTCGACAGCTGGTACGGAGCCCAGAAGATGATATCTGATTTGGGTCTGAAGTGTGAGAAGATTCAAGTATGTCCTAAAAATTGCGTGTTGTACCGAAAAGAGAATTCAGATTTGAAAGAGTGTCCAACATGCGGAGATGCCAGGTATAAGCCGAAAGATTCTGATAAGAAGCTCGATATACCTGTCAAGATAGCACGATAATTTTCCATAACACAGAGGCTGCAGAGGCTATTCAGGTGCAAGAAAACAGCCGAGGCAATGATTTGGCATCACCGTGCTCCTCCAAGTGAAAATGGAAAAATGAGCCATCCAAGAGATTCACCGGCATGGAAGGATTTCGATAGGAGGCACGCAATATTCAGTAGTGATCCTCGCAATGTCAGGCTCGGACTGGCTAGTGATGGCTTCTGCCCATTCAACTATATGACTGGAAGCCACAGCACATGGCCCGTTGTAATGATAATTTATAATCTGTCGCCTTGGTTGGCTATGGACCAATCATACTTTATGATGCCTCTTCTTATCGACGGACCAAACTCACCGGGAAACAATATCGACGTCTATCTCCGACCTCTGATCGAGAAGTTAAAATCTTTATTCATTGATGGTGTAGAGACTTACGATGCAAACACAAATACAACCTTCACTGCGTGCGGCTTTAATGTGGACAATTAATGACTTTCCTGCGTATGGAATGCTATCAGGTTGGTCTGTACATGGTCACAAAGCATGTCCTCATTGCCATCAACATACAACATCGAAATTCTTGAATTTTAGCAGGATGGTTTGTTATTGCGGCCATCGACGTTTCCTGCCTCTAGACCACCCCTACAGGTTAGACGTTGTTTACTTTGATGGTCATCAGGAGATTCTTGGACCTCCAGCCCCATTGTCCGGAGAGGACGTGACTGCTCAGTGGGATGGTTACAATAATGTGACCTTCGGGATGAATCCGACAAAACAGGTCAAACCACCATTCTGGAACAAGTTAAGCATTTTCTTCGAGCTTCCGTACCGGTCAACAAATTTAGTGCTTCATTGTCTGGACGTCATGAATATAGAGAAGGGAGTATCCGAGCACATACTCAACTTGCTTCTTTGTAAAGACGAGAAATCGAAAGACGACCTCAATACTCGGATGGATTTACAGAACTGGAAAATAAGAAGTGAATTGTATCCTAAACCGGTAGCGGGTAAACCAGGTAAGTTTGTACTTCCCAATGCCGCTTATCATATGTCACAACCGGAGAAGAAAAGATTCTTGCAAGTGTTGCATGATTTGAAAGTTCCCACAGGTTTCTCAGGATCATTCAGGAAGAAGATAAAAATTATGAAAGGCAAGATCGCTGGGCTGAAAATTCATGATCACCATGTTATCGTGGAGCACCTTCTCCCATTAACTCTCAGGACTTCTCTCCCCGAATCGGTTGGTCTAGTAATCAACGACCTATGTTGTTTTTTTAGAGAGTTATGCGCTAAAACACTGGATGTTGTGACACTGAATAAAGTAGAAAATTCTATTGCGTTGATACTTTGCAAGTTTGAGCGTATTTTCCCACCGTCATTCTTCGATATCATAATACACCCGGCGGTTCATCTTGCAACTGAGGCTAAATTAGCCGGACCGGTACAATATCGATGGATGTATCCCGTCGAGAGGTACGTGGAATTTTTCGTTTCGCGCAATTTTTAAAATTATTGTTGTCCTGTATGCCCGTATTTATTTATTCAACATATTTTCTTTAGGTACCTCTACACTCTTAAAAAATATATACGCAGTAGAAATCGACCAGAGGGTTCTATCATGCAAGGTTATCTTCTAGATGAACCAACCGCATTTTGTTCCCGCTATCTGGACGAGAACATTGAGACGAGACTTAACCGGCCTCGAAGAATTCAAGATGGGCCATATGGTAAAGCCGATTATAAGAGGGTAGACACTATGTTTATCAACAAGATATACCGGTTTATCTTGCTTAATTGCGCATGTCTTGAAAAAATTAGAGAGTAAGTTTTTTTGGATTAATTGTTATATTTGTGTTTGTGTGTGTATGAAATGATATAATATTAATGTCATAATTTATTGTCGAGAACAGAATTTATTTTAACGAGGTACGTGAGGAGCATCCTGATTGGAACGATGAACGATTGGAAAAATATCATCAGGATAATTTTTGCGATTGGGTTGCAGATCATGTAAGTTATTCGAATAACATGTTATTGCTATCGGTTTTAATCTAAACTTATATCGTTATTTATTTGTCGTAAAATTTGTTTTGTTAGATCCACGATCCGAACTTGTCTGCATCATTAGAGAGTGATTCAAGATGTTTAGCTCAATTTTCTAGTATGGAGGTTGCATATTATAAATGATTCGGTGTCCTTGGATACAAATTTGAAATTAAGAACATAGAAACATCTAGAACCACTCAGGATAGTGGGATTGGGACAGTAGGATCGGATTGTGTGATTTATTATGGATACTTAAATTGTATACTCGGCATCCACTATCCCGGACGATCAGAACCCTTTTATATATTTCAGTGTACTTGGTACGATACGCGAACCGATACGGATAAGTGGAGAATGAATCTTGGGACTTGGAACTTGGAAAGATGAATATGGATTGACCAGTGTGAACACACTTCGATTTTACGGTCAGGAAGATCCGTTTATCTTTTCGAACCAAGCGTCCCAAGTATACTACTCACAGCGTTTGAAGCATCCGGGATGGAGTGTCGTATGCCGTTGGAAACTCAAGGATGTCTACGATGTCCCAGAATTCGAGGACAGCGATGAGGATGAAGAAGAGAGAAGACTTAGAGTGCTCTGACTGTCTGTTTCGAAAGACGGGTTGTCTTCGGCTGATCATGAAGTTGCGTGGGTTAGAAATGATATTGATGATGAAATCCAAGTAGATATGTCTAATGCGCCCACGAAACGAAAAAGGTTATCAGTAATGTTATATTATTACTTCACATTTTACGATCTATACATATATAGTCAATGCTTGTAATGATTGTCTAATGTGTCCACGAACCGTTTTATCTAGATTTGATGACGATGACGGGAGAAGCGAGGGGCGGCAGGAGCTCCAGCTGCGGCACCGGCAGAGGCAGAGCGGTTCCGCCGCCCGGAGAGCTACGTAGGGAGCTTCAGAGGGCCGGTCTTGCACCCCGATCGGAGACCCCTTCGGATGCCTCCTTCCGTGTGGACTTTGTCACACCTCCAGGTATATTGCACGCATATTCATTTTGAATGTAATATTATAGATATATATGCATGTTCATATCAAAATTACTTATATTGTCAATGTTTGATTGTCTAACTGTTGGTGATGCGTCCACATCAGGAACAGAGGCCACTCCCGCACCTCCAGGTATGTTTATATATCATATAGTGTATGTATATTGATTTAGAATGCTGTATCATAAATATACATACATTCTTTTTGCTCTTACGTACTTACATCAGGGACAGAGGCAACTCCCGCACCTCCAGGTATGTTTATATATCATATAACTGCGGGTATGTTTATATATCCTATAGTGTATACATGTTGATTTAGAATGTTATATTATTGATATATGCATTCTTTTTGAAATTATTTATATAGCTGATACTTGATTGTCTAATTATAGGTGGTGCGTCCTCGTCTGGTGCAGGGGCCACTCCCGTCACTTCCATACCCTCCGCTCAGTCTGCAGGTTTGTATGAATAAATATAAAATATTTATTCATTTTACATATCTTTTAAGAATAAATATGAACTTCATGTAATTTTATCGATGTTTATTTTCTAGTTGGAGATGCGTCTACATCCGGGTCACCGGCTGTTCCTCACCGGAGGAACTATCGTCCCGCTCGTGCTGATGCCCGGGCCTAGGCTCGTGCTTTAGTCGCCGGAGGTATATATCACACTTCAATTTTCATTAAATCATGATTTCTTAATACCACTTTGTCTTAATATTGATCGTCTTGATATTTCTTGTAGACGTAGGGCCTCCCCATCCCTAGAGAGGGACTCGAGGCCCGAATCAGTCCCACAGGCTGAGGCCCGACAGAGTTAGGGGGGAGGCATCATTCCCCCTCTATTTTACCCCTGATTATCGCTATACCGGCGATTATGCCGAGAGCTTCGGCCGGTATATGGGGGATGAGAGCCGCCTCGTGAAGAACTATCCACTTCACGTTGAGTGAGCCGACCAGCACCGACGCTCATTCGCCCTCTTCTGGGATCAGGCTCGGGTATTAATATATATTTTCATTTGATTTATCCAATATATTTATTATTAACACTTGCAATCTAATAACAATGTTTTTATTTTGTATTTTCAGCTGGATTACGATTTTCAGCCTGTGCCCGACCCTGATCACCCTGGGAGGGTGCTCGATCTTCACGCTTTGTACAATGGCCTGATGAAGAACATGCAGACGAAGGTCCGATACAACAAGAATGAGCTGAAGAACGACTGCTATTCCCTGTGGATGGCGACCCCCGAGGCAGAGAGAGCGGCCCTCCTACATACTCCGGCCTTTGCGAGAGTCGACGTAGATACATGGCCTTTATTGTGCCAATATTTCGACTCTCATCGCAAACAGGTATGTATTTTAAATGTAATGCATTGTTTAGTATATAATTTATTTTTTTGTGTTGCTTAATTAGAAAACTAAATCTGAATGTGTTGTGCAGAAACAAGCCGATCAAAATAAAGAGAATAGGAAGTTGGTGAAGAAGGGTCGCCCCACTTATACAGGTGGCTCGAGGAATATTACTCGTGCCATGGAGTTATCGGTAAATTACAATAGACCGGCCTTTGTGATATAATGTAATATTAAGAGTTATTTTCTAATATATCTAATATTAAGAGTTATTTTCTAATATTGCAGAGAGCTCAGACCCTGGCGCAGGGTGGTACACCGAGCGTGCTGTCCGCGTATCTTGTCGTCCACGGCACCTCGACAGATCCTGCCACGGGCGATCTTCGATACCCCGACACCGCTACCCAGGAGTATTGCGTAAGTGTTAATATTTATTCAACCCCTATTTGAAATTTTTGTTTTGAAAGGTTCAAATTTAAATGATATACTTATATTTTACTGGTTAATGTGGGTGCAGGAGCGGGTGGTTGAGCAGGCGGAGGCATCGGGGATCGATTTTACTGGACAGAATGATCCGATACTGCTGACCCCGGTCCTAGACGCCGCACACGGAGGGCACCACGGAGGTTGGGAGAGAGGCCGGGGACTGGGTCCTAGCAGGGCCTACATGAGGTTGGACTCCACTCCGGCGGTTACTTCCTCTATCTCCCGTGAGCGACGTTTCCAGCAAGAACTGGACACCTTGAAGGCCACCGTTCAGGAGTTGAATGAGATGTTGGTATGTATACTACTTAATAGTAAAATATTATGTCATATTATATATAGCAGCATATCCAATATTAGTACGTAGCCTGAGCTTATTTGGTTGTAGACTTAGCTTTGATTAATCATACATACATATCTAATTAAAATAAACTACGGTTTTCCAAACTAGATATCCAAACGAGGCCTAAGTCCCTAAGTATACATAGATTGGGGTTTCACAATAACTTGATAATGATACGAATTCGACTAATACACAGTTCTTACTCGTTTATTACATACAAAATTGAACAGACGCGACAGGGTACATCGGCCGAGCTTCCACATGCATCTCCTTCGGCTGCGGCTCCGCAAGCCACTACCTTGGCTGCGGTTGCGCAGACAACTCCTATAGCTCCACTGCGCGCTCAGACTCCCGCAGCTGCGGCTCCGCAAGCCACTACCTCGGCGGCGGTTGCGCAGACCACTCCTACAACTCCACAGTCCGCTCAGACTCCCGCACACTCCGCATTGCTCGAGATATTGACTCAGGGTATATCCGAGGAGCAGGCGCGCCAGATTACGGCGTTTATCAGAAGTGGAGCTGGACCGAGCTAGGGTAGCTTTTTGATTCTTATATTTTAAACATGTATTTACTTATATGATACATATTGTATATATTTTGGACGATATTGATATTGGTGGTGTTTGCGTGTTTATATTGATTTAGATTGATATTGTATTCTACTTGTTGATTTGTTTTGTATATTATGCGTGAGATGTGATTATGAATACTGCGGTATATATTCTGCGTGTTGATTAATTTTATATATGATGTATATATTATTATGCAGGACGAGATAAAAACAGGAAGCCCTTTTTTAAAAAAACTCTGATAATATGTCCCTACGGATTAAGCCGTAGGGCCCAACATTGTCCCTACGGATTAATCCGTAGGGTCCTACTTTGCTCCTACAGATTTATCCGTAGGGACGAATGGTATCCTGATATTTTCCCCCTATGATCTCAGTAAGAGAGGGTTATACTTGTCCCTACGGATTTGACCGTAGTGACGTAAAAATGCCCCTACACAGGTATCCGTAGGGACAAAATATCAGGATGCCCCTACACATCTGGACCTACGCATATATTCGTAGGGGCAGACATTTGGCCCTACGGACAACTCCGTAGGGACAACTATTTTATTTTATAAACCGATAAATTAAATAACTTTTTTGTCCCTACAGTCTAATCCGTAGGGACATATGGACCTACGCATTATGCCGTAGGGGCAAGTATTTAACCGTAGGGGCATGTTTAAGGCTAAGACTTGCACCTGCGGCGTTTGCACCTACGGCGTAATTTCTTGCCCCTACGGATATATCCGTAGGGGCAGTGGTTTGCTCCTACGGATAAATCCGTAGGGGCAACCCCTATTTGTAGTAGTGACGAGTGAAAATGAACGTTTTAATTTTACACCGTTCAAGTTAGTGGCAGGGGGATTGCATCTAAAATTACTCTCAAGCAAGAAGATAAATTAAATACGAGCCGTCATATATACTATATGGAATCTCTTAAAAGCTTCTTAATGGAATCTTTGAATCTATGACACCTATTATGCTTCTTCTTTTTTTCCTGTGCTCTTTTGCATTTTCCTCAAATTATTTCTTTTTCAAGAACATCAAGAAGCATGTTTTATTCTACCTTTATATTACCAAATGCATTTTAAATATGAAGTTTCAAATCTAACCGTAATAATTAACAAAAACGGAGACTATCGTAGTAGTGGTAAATTAAAGGTTCATATTTATGGCATTTTATGTTTTTGGAAAGTTATATTTTTCTTAATAATTGATATTTTTTAAAAAATCAATCCACTTCAAGAATCAAATTAGTTGGCTCTCACATTGAAGAGAAAATTTGTACCAACTTAGTTAAGCCCATATGGTTTGTTAATAACTGTTTAAAACTTGGAAAAAAGGTTAGCATTGTGAAACAGCAACAGGACATAATTAAGATCAAGAGCATCAACTTTTTTTATTTAAATGATTTGACTATTTTTAGAAAATAAATGGAGTATATTTTACACTTGGTATGATTCAGTTGATCTTTGGATCTTGATGGAAACTGATGTGCTCATAATTGCAGCCACTTGTTGGGAGCCTGGAAAGCGAAATCGTCGGTGCTTACAGAAAACAAAACCAAAAGGTAAAATACCAAATCTATATATCTTAGTACCTCTTATTTTTATGTAGCCCCTTTATTCACTTACTTATGCTAGTTGATTACTACTAAGATATTAATAAGCTTTGGAATTATAATTTTATAGATGATACAATAGAAGAGATATTCTTCTTCAGTGAGATATATGGGGCAGGGGGCTCTACGGTGAACACTGATAAGAAAATAATAAACTCGGATGAATTTTATTAAAAGATAAATCATCTCAATTTATATACCACATAATAACTAATTGATAACTAATAACCCTAACAATTTAACACATTAATCACAATCTTAACAATATAAATCATAACTTATCAGATTTATAATAACCATAATATCTAATACGGTTATATTCAAATATTTTAGAACCTGCGATGGATAACCGAGAATTTTGATAATATCTTGAACCAAAATATATAACTTGTGGAACGATGGAGAAGAGCAACAGATCTAAAGCATGGAGCATGGCGGGCTAATACTCTTCGGTCTCTTTCGCGGATTGTAACGTGGACCGAATGACCCGCAGTCTCTTTCGCTGGAAATGCGAAAAGAAGAAGATCATGCTGCTAGAAGACGTCATAAGAAAAGATCATAGCTGTCTAGACGGAAGAAGATTATGTTGCGAGAAGACGTCATAAAAAAAAGCTGTTTGGACTTGATATTGACAGAGTCGGCTGTTTATAATCAAACCGAGAGAACTCATTTCTGAATTAGATATTATTGACACAACTTTATTTATTTTGGAATAATAAACTAAAAATATAAATGAAGATGAATTTTGAATCGAACCATTAGCTTTTATTCTCAATTTACATGCCTCATAACATAAATAACTGATAACTATTAATCCTAACAATATAACACGTTGGTCATAATTTCAACAATATAAATCAGAACTTATCTGATTTATTATAACCATAATATCTAATGCAGTTATATTCAAATATCTTATAATAGATACCAATATTGTATCTGTTTAGGCATGAATCATCTAATCTATTGTTATGGATCACTAGTAGGTTATGATTGAATAGTGATAAGGTTTGAGCATTATATATGCATTTTACATAAAAATATAAAAGATAGTAATGCAGCTCTGAAGAAATTTGTAAATAGAATTTTTTTTATGATAATAACATTTTCAATAAATTGGATTGGTAAATAATACCACTTCTAGGATCTTGACGTCTTTCTATGGGATAGATTTCACAGCACAAACAGTCACTTCACGATGCGTGAGGGTTGTGTCTTCTCTTGCTTATAGTTCTTTTTTTTTTCTTGAGAGGATTCCCTTGCTTATAGTGTAACGGTAAGATCGTGAGAAACCATAGAGTTTACGAATGGTATGAGATTATGTTACTTATTCATGTTAATAGAATAATCAACAGATGTGTTTTGTTTCATGGATATAAGCAAATTTGATTAAAAGGCTAATATTGGTCAAAATGTCAGCCTTTCATGAATAAAATGAGGTTATTCTTATCACAATTTCCTCTTATATATTGGTCAAAATGTCAACCTTTCATAATTTTTTATAATGTTCTGTAATGCTATTTTGATCTTCGTGGCCTAAGATATATTATACATCAATTTTCAGAGATCTTAACACTCTTTCATAGTAATATAATGTTATATTATCGATAAACTGTTAAAATTGTGACCCTCCGTTATAAGGGAAAGAAGTACCAAAATCACTTTTTGTATGTATAGACCGCAGAATATATTGATCAAGAATTTAAAATGAACAATGCGGATCATAAAAAAATGTTTTCGCAGGCTGATTTTTTTATTCATAACAACATCCACGTCTCTCCTGCAGTATAACAGAGTTTAAAGGGATTATGTGCTCATAATCAAAGGAACAAAGATTCAAGGGTTTTTCTATTATCCCCAAAACATACCAAATTCCTTTTTATCCCTAAAAACTTGGTGTTTACTTTTTACCTTCCAAAATTAATAAGATACATCATTTTATCCCATTTACGATTTCCGTCAACTTTTAACTACATAACATCAGATTTTTCTTCAAAATATTCCGACCACTTTTTTTTTTTGGAAATACTCAATTTTTTCCTCAAATTGAAATTAGAGTTTATGTTCCTGCTGCTCCTTTCTTAAAATCGATCATAAAATCGGGAATATATTCAACATCCTTCTCGAGGCATAAAGAAGTCGAATGTTTCTGCGGACTCAAAATCTATGGAGAAAAATTAAAATTAAAGTTAACGGTGTTTTTTCTGATGGAAATCGTAAAGAGAGCAAAATGATGTAACTCGTTAGTTTTGGTGGGTAAAAAATAAATACCAAGTTTTGGAGGATTAGAAAATAATTTACTATGGAGGGCCAGAAATAAAAAACCCAATATTTAAATGCATGCTTGATACCAAGCCAAATATATTTTATGCCTCCAAGGCTCCAATGCCGTGTCTTTCAAAAAACACCTCGTAGTCTCCCCCCTTCTTCACTCAAATCAATTTTGTACACAAACAAAATCTCAAACCCTGAACCCAATCTCTCCCATTCCAATCCTCGCCTCATTTTTTAACCAAATTCCAAAAACCAATTTAAAAAAAAAACCATTTCTACCGCAATTTGTCTATCCAAAAATTCACCAAAGAGACAAACATCTTGGGCCCACCTGTTTGGCACTATTACCTAGGTGTTGTAGATTCTAGCATTTTGTTTCTTAGGTCAACTTTTGGATAGACAAATTGCGGCAGGAAAAAAATCGCGGTAGGAAAATTATTGCTAAAAAAAAGAGTGTTAATAGCGTCTGAGCATTTGGGAGAATTTCTTTCCTAGTCGGTCACAAAGCCAATAACCCGTCAAGTTTCTTGCCGATCGACACTGTACATCTTTGATCAACATGTTCTAAAGTTTGCATACATAATAATTTTAGATACTTCTTGCTCTTGCTTGATGAGTTTCAAATGCAACGGTTAGATGATAATAAAATATTTTCCATAACCAAATCTATGAAAATTGGTGTATATCTAATACGTTTTAGGTTGCAAGGATTAAGATGGATGGTGTCGATCATCAAATAAAGCCATGCAAAGCCCACTTTTAAACCAATCCAGAAAAGAAATTACTTATGCTACCATGTCATCGAATTCCTCACATTTCTCATGGTAAGGTAAAAAAAGGTTGAAATAAAATCATTCTCCATTCTCCATTTCAAGCTTTTAATCTTCTCTCAATATAAAAACCATCTACTCTTTCACTCCAAAATCTTTGCTTCATTTGTGTTAGCCAATGAGTTGTTTATTGATTGACAAAGAGAATCATGGGGTGCCAGTTTTGGACAAAGGAGCAGATACAACAATGGGTTGTCTAATCCATCATGTATCTCTTCACAAATATTTTGAAATGAAGGGGAGAACACAACTTTTAGTGATTTGTGCTGGCGGCAGAGGAATTTAATTAATGGTGAGAGAGAAGTGGACTGATAGTGGATTGTAATGCTTCTTGGGTATTTGGGATCACTGGTCCTGAGGCTCTCAGCTCCCAGATGTGGACAGGGGAGGGCTCTATTTGCTTTTGCATCGGTGGCGGATGAATGAATTTAATTCTGGCGAGTATTATTCAGGGTTCAATAATTTAGGGAGCCTTAATAATGTTTCTCATTCTGTCCTTTGGGTTATTTGAAGTCTCGTAAAATTATAGCGTGTAACTTATAATTTTCATTTTCTCTATTTTCAACGGATTGCTTTACTGCAACGATCAATCTCTTATTCTCTATTTTACTTTTTCATGCTTGTACTAAAAACGATTTCAAATGAATTCTCTCCACGTCAAACACAAAAACTGAACATAGTTTCGAGACGTGCCGTATTATTTTAAGGTATCGGTTGCTTTGTTTGGGTTTATATATTGCTTTAACGATGGCTAGTTAACAAGTCTCAAACTATAGTTTTTTGTGTGTGTAATATACAATTAATTAACGCCCCCAAAATAAGTTAGATTGGCATGATCCGAAGTATATATTCTCATGAGTCTCTGCCAAAAGAACACGATTTTTGAGTGCAAACAGTTGGGTAAGAATACAATGCAGCTATGGTTACATATTCGAGTAGCTGGCTTAGATTAGACCAGGCATGCAAAAAGTAAGCCGTTTTCATTTTCATGTATACCGGTGTGGTGGAATTCACGTAGGTTACATGCATTCTCATGGACGGACCATGTTATCCACTATCCAGGTATTTGTATCATATACCCATCTCGTAGCTAATGAGATTCTTGGTAGTCTACGTGGATTCCACCGTACCGGTAGAAAAAGTATTACTCTTCATCAAATGGATTGAAAATTTAACAGTTTATTGATAAAGGAAAAATACGTTCGCTTGATGACGAGTTAGAGGTCTCTAAATCTCAAGAATTTTCGTGTATAAGGGTTTCATAATACGTATATCAAAATGATCGGATTGGATAGATAAAATACATGGGATATATGTGTTTTGAGAAGATGCCCATTTTAGAAAAGGAATGACCACCTCATATCCTTTTCTGTATATAGATATTTATATGAAAATGAATATATGTATTTCTTTTTTGTTTAGGCAGGCAATGCATCCCTCATGGAGTGAGAGAGAGAGAGAGAGAGTGAGACAACCTTTTTGTTATTCCATATATGGTTCGATATTTGTATAAAGAGTGGCTTAAAAAAGCACTGTTTTTAATTTAATTTATATTTTATTCCACAGAAATAAAGTGCACGATTGACAATAATCGAGTCCTGCATGGTAACATCAAGTTATTTGTCCGAACCGGGAGATTGGTAGATATATATGCCCTGAATGCAATTATTGTAATTGTACATGGACCTATATAGATAGAACATTCTTCCTTGAGATGATAGTATACTATCTGATTTGCTTTATCTTTCATATGTATATGTTTTACTTACTATTACGTATCGCTAATACATATTGATAATACCCTTATGATCTTTGCTTAACTACCAGGACTATGATGTGATCATACTAGTGGTCCCTGGGTAGTCCATAAGCACATCTTTAATTGTTCATAGTCGTGAGAGTATCGAAACGGGGTATCGGTACTCCAGAGTAGACTAGTGTATACATTTCTTGACCTGCTTGGAGGGCGATGGCTGGTCCCACAACCATTGTTGTTTAACACCGAAGATTGTATACATGTGCTCATTGGAGAATGGGTACACCGAACGGACTCGCCGAGAATTCCTACATGGTATTATACATATTGTTAGATAGCAGCTCTATGGTGATAATGGTACAGGGTGGTCTTTTGACCTGAGATCGTTATAGCGGCTTGTGTGTATTCTCACAATGCTTTGACTTTGTAACAACTCCAATTTCAATGTACAGAAAATTGTTTAGAAGTTAATGTACAATTGGGGTATTTGCAAATCCTGTGTACACTATAAGTATTTGTTTTACTTTAAAACAGCAAGAAAGTACTTATAGCACATTGGTAAAGTCTTGCACCGCTGTGACGTAACCCTTATGATCGAATCCCTCAGCCACATTATCTTTTTATTAAATTTTCTTTTAATCTTTCTGAAGTCCAAGAGTTTGCACGCGCACTACACGTAACATGTTAAGTTACCGATTAAATAAACATGTGCACGAGGGTATATGAGACGACGTGGATACGTGGCATCAATCTGAGGCCATTCCATCGGTTTTGGACCGGCGAAATTCATCAAAAGACCACTACCGCTGGGTAGGACCGTAGGTAATGCTCCGATATTTTTGCCCGAGCACCCCTTGGCCTTGGCCTATCCCACTATACACATGTTGTTTGTTTACGCTGCATTCATCCGGAGAACAATAAAATGTCTTTTAATCTCATTTTTAATGCAAATTTCAATGCATTCTTTATTCCTCTAAACCCTAATTTTTCCTATAAATACCACACCCCATTTCACACATTCTTACTCAGAAATTCTCTGTCAAAACTCTAAAAAATTCTCAAGTCCTTTTAGTGTGCAAGTGGAGTTAGCGAAGGGTGAAGTTCCGGCGACGTTCCAAGGAGATTCCGGCGACGGAACGACGCCCCGACACTTCTCTAGCCTTCCCCTCTTCCTTCTCTTGTTCAATAGCCATTAAGTCCCTTCTCTCTCTCTCTCTTCTACTATCATAAAAACCTTCATTTTTAAAACCCGACAGAAACGAAGTTAATCCGACTTCCGATCCGGTTTTTCTTTTAAAATGTTATTTTTCTTAAACAATAAATACCATACTCTCATATAATATTTAACAAATATTAACAAATATTTTAAAACAAGTTTCATCTCAAAATAATTTTTATGAAATTTTTATTGTATTTTTACAGTAAAATACCATATACTTTAGTTTCGACATAAAACAACATAATACATGTATTACTTTTAGATAACTCACGAGGTAATGACCTAGCTCATCACAATACACATTTTTGACATAACACGATGAAGTTTTGGGAATATAATTAGGGGATAATACGACATTACAAATAAATACCATTAACTTGCAAAACCATTTCTATAAAAAGTGTATTAAACAATTCCTTACAATTGCGCCTCTACAACCCAATTTTGGGGACCCCGTTCGGGATGGTGAAGATTATCGCACATCCTCGGATCTAGTAGAGCGAGATGCAGACCTCCGAAAGAAGCATTCGATCTCGATAGAATTTTAATGCATTTTTCTTTAGAAAATGAGATTTCTACAATAAAATAAATAAAATTTATTTTTAATAAATATATATATCTATTATCAAAATATCTATTTTAATTATATTATATAAATCTTCCAAGTTTTCTAAAGGAATCACCATTACATGAAAATACCATCCAAATACAAAACAATTCCAATATTTCAAGAAAATACCATATACTATGAAAACTAGATTCTACTCACTAGAAATTTCACTTTATAAAATATATATCTATGGAAACCCTAAACACGATAATTAAATACTCGAGGTGTATTTTGAAATTATATCAAAATTATTTTTACATAAAACCCTCTCAAGTTATACTAAATTACAATAAGGTCCCTAGTAAATATAGGTTTAAGCGGGACCAGTTCTCTTGAGCCCCAGGGAGCCGGAGAATATGGGTGCTTGCCTATTTAAGGTAGACAATCTAACAAACGATGTTATCAACACGGTAATTATCTTGGAAAAAAACACAAATCTTGCCGTCCATATGCAACAGTTACCGATAACACCAAAACTAATTCAGGATTTTAAGTTCTTTTCAAAGTGTCTGACTCAGACCGAGTCTCAATATAATCAATCTGACTTAAATGTGATTCAAGTATAAACTACAATACAACATGAATCCATGAATCCGTCTATTCAATCTATATCAATTTATATTGACCGAACCGAACCGTAGATATACTCCGTCTACATGACTCTCTATTTATATCCGTTCCATTTACTGATATCATAGTTTCGGCAAGTCATCCATCTATATAACAAAACCATACAATCAATACAAAAGATATCGCGGGGTTTATAAGGGGTAGATTGGTACATAAGGTGTTAGAAGTGGCACGAGACTATAACCATAATACACCTAACCTGAATATCCATTGCCGTTGTACCATGGCTGAACGGTTCCTTGTGTTCTGTATACCTTAGTCTCCGGAATAGTGGGACTCCTCTTGTATACACTGGCATTTTCTGTAACAAGTTACAAACAACAGCGTTAACAATATAATCAAACATTATAAATTATATTCTCTTTCTGTCTATTCTACTCATCTTTGGGACTTACCGAGCGATTATTCGCTGACGACATTCCTTTCTTCTTTCTTTGGAATGTTGTCAGGTGTTTCGGACGCATTAGAGACCGAGCCCAGCACTGAGGATTTGGAGCAGTTTGCGTTTGACCCGGAGCTCTAGGCACCTGTATATATTTATTTCATTTCAGTTATGCCATTGTTTATGCATCGCTTTCTACTTATGTATTTATATTTCAGTTGTACTTGTAAAAGAATGTTTAATAAATAAAATTGCTGTTCATTTACATTCTTGTCTCTTGTGTACTTTACTTTATATTGCTTAGATACGCTTAGCGTGTTTACTTCTGAGTAAATACGCAGCGGACCTCGCCGCGTCCCCTTCCCGTACACCGGGAAGCGGGACGTGACAGGTTTTGTTGGCGGCCCATGCAGGTCAGCTCTGTATGGACATGCAGATCAGTTCTGCATGGACATGCGGTATAATTCTGTATGAAGTCCTAAGCAATATAACACAAGAATCGGTAACTAAAAACCTTCTTTATATATTCCTTGAATCTTCCAATTTCATATATTTTGAATCTGTCCTAATCCAATTTTTTCTTTCAAGTTATGGGATCCCCAAACAACACCAGCACCAAATTTAACAATACTCCACCACCTCTACCGCTTACACCTACCGTCGCTGCTCCGATCAATAAGCAGACAATATTGCTTGAGGTGATCCGCAGCTTCCTGGAAGGACGACAGCAACAGACTGCTATTCTGATGAATTGCCCAGAAGCGGAAGCACCTAGGGTAAAGCAATTCCGAGCTTTACACCCCAAGCAATTTACAGGAAAAAAGAGCCCTCTGAAAGCCGGGGAATGGGCTCAGAGCATTGAGAATGATCTGGTAGTGGCACAAGTGCGAGAGATCGCTTGGGTTCGAGTTGCGAAGCTGCAGCTCATTGACAATGCACGGGTCCAGTGTAAGGCGGAAGAAAGATGTCTTGACCAACCGATCGAATGGAGGACTTTTCGCGATATGTTTGACGCGAAATAGTTCCCTGAGACTGCCCGATTCGATATGGAGCAGCAATTTATTCATTTACAACAGGGTTTGATGTGGACCAAGTCAGTAGATGATTATGACGTTGAGTTCACCATACTCAGTAGGTAAGATATGTCTCAATATTCGATTTCCTAATATCACATAATACACAGCTAACACAAGACCTTAATAGGTTCGCGGCGCATTTGATACCAACTGCTGAGATCAGATCTAGACGGTTTCAGTAAGGGTTAGATTCGGAAATCCAAGCTGCCTTAGCTACAGGGAATTTCCCAACCCACGCATTGGCCTTGAAAGCTGCCCGCCGATATGAGGCTGTGGTGAAAATGAAGTGCAGACGTCAATCTGCCGGGATGAAGCGTCCTGCCACTTAGATGGCAGGAGGAGCCTCTTCAAGGCCATCATTTGTGTCCAGGAGACCGGGAGTACCGGACAGTCGGCTCAACCCAGCCTTTTGCACCTACTGCAGGAGAGACGGACATTTGGCGAAAGACTGCCGGCGTGCAAATCGCCTTTGCTTAGTCTGCGGCTCAACTACTCATGACATCGGGTCTTGTCCTCGGAGACATAACCCAAATGCTGCACCTAGGCCAGCAATTACTTATCAGCAGCGCCCAGCCATCCAGGCACCTGGTCCACGACTCGCACTACCTGCTCCACCTCCTCGTGGACCGACTACACCTCATCCTCGTCAGTTCCATCAAGCTCAACGAAACATACCTCAAGTACAAAGGAACGGGTAGAGGAATACTCCTCCAGCAAGGAGGAATGTGCCAAAGCGACAGGTTTTCACAATGACTGTGGAAGAGGCTGAAACCACTGGCCAAGTCATTACTGATAACACTTTCTTTTCAAACATTCCTTCAGTCTATATACATATCCATACATTTTCCTTATACCTAAAACTATCCCACATAGCTTAGGTACAATCTTAGCAGCCTCACTCTCTGCACTAGCAATCTTCAATACTGGAGTATCTCATTACTTTATGTAGCAACGGTTCGTCCGAACTCATGCGATTCTAGTCAAACCTCTCGTATCTAGCTGGAATGTCAGTTCAGGGAACAACGTTCTAAAGGAAGTAATGGGATACGATCTGTGTCCAGTGGTCGTTTGCAGCAGAGAATTCTATGCTGACTTCAAGGTGCTGGACATACCGAATTTCGATGTCGTTTTGGGTATGGATTAGCTCAGAACATTCTATGCTACCATTGACTGTCGTCAAAGGAGGGTAGTATTCGAGATTTCAGAACATCCGGTCTTCTATTTCAAAAGTGGAGACCGTACTCTGGAGCCAAGTACATACAAGTAGAAACTGAAGAAGGCAGTGATTGCAGCACTTCAAGCAGAGGAAGGATCAAAGCCAGAAATAGTTCGAGAGTTCGACGATGTGTTTCCTGAAGACATATCAGGTTTGCCTTCCGATCGAGCTCTTGAATTCAGCATTGATTTAGTACCTGAAGCACAACCGGTGATCGAAGCACCGTATCGATTAAGTCCGAAAGGTTTGAAGGAAGTCCGAACTCAGTTGAACGAATTATTGGTGAAAGGATGGATTTGTTCCAGAACTTCAAGTTGGGTGTTTACCGCCGAAAACAGGAGACGGGACCGCGTAGGCCGTCTTGCCTGAATTTTGGGGCAGATACTATTTGGTTTTATCTGTCTACCTCTCGAAGATGCCAAGTTAATTTATGGCACCATGTATCGGAGATTTAAACAGATGCGGCCGTTGTAGCAGACTTCGTTAGATTCTCCCTCGTTGTGAGGGGTTTTTGATTGTGGGGACGCTCTTCCCAGTAGGCGCAAGCCCCTGCAATTAATTACGTTACCGCGTAGCGATAACCACTTTCTCCTGCTCCAGAAGGTCACTTCGTGTCGTGTGCGTTTGTTTTATTTTTGGTTGCCCGTGGATTGTATACGGAGACTAATTCGTGTTGTCGCCCGTAGGGCGTGGATTAGTCAAAATCCGTATTTTCTTAGATTTGGGTTTGGGTTGATTTAAGGATCGTTAATCCCGTTTGAAATTAAGATCAAACTTAAATGTTTGTTAATGATACTTTAGTCTAATTTTTAGACTAAGATCTACTTAACAAGCTTTTAGGATCATTTAGATCCAACGAAGGAGCATTTGGGCTCTATTATTTTAGTTTAAGGACGTTGCGGTCCACAGATCACGATTTTAAGGTGAGGGTTTAGTTTAAGGACGTTGCGGTCCACAGTAGTTTAAGAACGTTGCGGTCCGTTATTAGTTTAAAGACGTTGTGGTCCATTGTTGCTGGTTGTCGGGACCCGCCACCTCTCTGAAGACGTTGAAGAATTACAACGACATGCATCAGAGGTGTGAAGAGATGTACCCTTGAACCACTGAATGTTCATCAGGGACTTGGTAGTCTTGTTTGGAACTAAGGCCAATTTAGAAGAAGACATATGGGCTCGGTCAATTTAGGGTTTGGCCAACCTTGGGCTCAGCCCACTTGATTACTTATTTAGGCTTGATCCCCTTTCTGTATCAGTACCGCTGAGCATTGACTTGGGTTCTGAGACCCCTTTTTCTTTTTATTTATATTCTTTTATATGGAGTCTTAAACAATTTATGGCGCCCACGTGCAGAGCACGTGAGGCGCTCGGCGCTGAGCGCCAAACACTGTGTGCTAAGCACCTTTTTATTAAATAGTGCCTACGTGAGGGGCACACGGAGCGCTCGGCGTTGAGCGCCAAATTTTGAGTGCTAAGCGCTTCTTATTAAATTGTGCCCACGTGAGAAGCATGTGGAGCGCTCGGCGATGAGCGCCAGACTTTGAGTGCTAAGTACTGAGTTTTCTGTTCTGCTCAATTCAATTCTCCGAGAATTAGATTCTCACTTGTGAAAGACTTTGTCTTATAGATCTGAGATCTGGGAAAAAAACTAAGTTCTTCTGAGAGTTAAACTCTTAGATATGGAGGAGATGCTGTGATCTCTCTTATTTTTATTTACCTTGAGGAGAATTCGTTCTCGTCTTGAAGTTTGAAGTTTATGGAGGAGGGGGGTTTCTACAAGACTTGAAGTCTTGGGTCCTTTATATAGTGGAGGCTGATTTGTTGATTTAGTTAAGGAAATCTCTCATTGAGAAATCTCTAATTGATTTGGGGATTTTATCCACCGTTGGATCTTTGATCCTAGGTCTTCTGTTTTACAGAAGATATTTATCTTGTTCTTAACAAGATTGGGAAAATATTTCCCCATACAGAGCTTATTCTGTATCTTGGTGATTTCTAATTACCATTAGATCTTTAATCCAACGGTGCTCTATTTTACAAAGATTAACCTTTCTTGTTTTAGGAAGATTCGAGAAATATTTCCTCAACAGAATTTAATTCTGTAATTTGATAATTTATCATCTTCGTTGGATCTTTGATCCAAGAGTGGAGAACTTTTAGTTCTTGCGCCGGCGCTCTCGTACTTTGCATGTGAGGCGCTGCCTCAGAGTTTTTAACTCTGGGCGCTGGCGCTCTCGTGCTTTGCACGTGAGGCGCTGCCTCAGTTCAAATTTTGAACAGAGCCTTGCTCTCTTATTGGGGGGAAACAAATGCCCCCTACCGTTGCGTTTACGTGGCTCACACGTGAGTGCAGCGGTGACAACCTTTTCACCGTTGGATCATCTTGGAAGTTGGATCGTCTTCCAGCGCCTATAACCAGGGCTTTTGGCCCTTGAGATGACTTATGTTCATCTTCTTCCTTTCTTGTTTCTGAGAATTTAATTCTCCTTTCTGAGCTAAGATCTCTGCCCAAGAAAATTCCTTTTAGAGTTAGAAATCTGCCCAAATTTGGTAAGGATCGAACTGTAACACTTCAGAAAAATAAAATATTATTTTTGGGAATTTTTATAATTAAATAATAAATATTATGAATATTTTAATATGCGGTATAATTAAATACCGATAAATCGGAAAATATTTGGAAAATTATAGAAATTACTGAAATGAGGGTGCTTTATGCAAATTATAATTCTTATGATTAATTATATTCCATTTTAATGCTAATCGCGATTAAAAATCACTAATCGTGCATTAAACTTGATTTGTGCACAGGACATGCACCATGTCATATTACACTTTTGTTACATTTTCTACATGGCTTTTCTTTATTTTATGCATGGTTTTAATTCAAAAGTGAAGAAAACAAAACAAAACAAAAGAAAAAGGAAAGAAAAGGAAAAGGAAAACATTAACTAAGAAGCATGGGCAAGAGAGAGAGAGGGTGAGGGGTCAACCTTGGACCATGGCTCTACCTTCTCACTTCATCCTCTTCATCATTTCTTCTCCTCTTTCTTCCATAGCTGCTGCCCTCTCTCCCTCCCCCCTCTACCTCCTCACAACATACCCAAAAACTCATCAAAAGTCCATCCCTACTTCATTAAAAACATGCACAAGCTCACTAGATGCACTTTAGACCAAGAAAAATCGGATTTTGAAGACTTGGGGCAACTCAAGAAAATTCTTGAGTTGCCAAATGAGGTAATTTCTGCACCATTAGTGTAGTATTTCAATTCCTTAAGCATCCATACATGTTTAGTACCGATATTGAGTAGTTTTGTGAACTTAGAAAATTCCTAGTTAGGGTTAGGGTTTGAATTGAATCCAAAAGCGTAATTGAGGTTAGTAGAGGCTATACAACGCCAGTAGTGATGGTATTTTGCACTGAAACCTGAGACTTAAACCCAAACCCTAAACTTAGAAACCCCGACATCGGCAAATTTTGGGGATTTGTGGTGATATTTTGACATCTGCTATAACCCGGGGACCTTATAAATTATTTAGCAAAGACCGTGACACAAGCAGGCAACCTAGGAGCTACCCTGAAGACCCGAGCCCCTGACTTGAACCCTTGGCCGCAGAAATAATCCATCTGGCCGCAAATTGCGGCCAGGTGATGAGTTTTGGGGTTGGTGTTTGGTTCGAGGTTCCTTTATCTGTTAACTAGACCCTTCCAATGTGCAAAATTGGCTGAATTGACCTAGGATAAAATCTGGGACCATTTTCATGAGTTGCTGCCTTGTATTTCATGACGTTTTTGAATTGAAGTTTTGATATTCGTGTTTTATCGGTCGATTCACGTTTATACGTCAATCGTCGAGAGGAGTTGGTTATTCTTGCATGCGTAGTCCGTAGGTTCTAACCTATAGGCTTTTAGCGTGTCGTTTTGATTTTGAATTGGATGTTAATGTGACACGATATGTAATGACATGTAGGTACCCCCACGTGGACTTCGAGATGACGAGGATGAGCGTGGCGTCATCGACTCCAGCAAGCGAGGATCAAGGTGAGTAGATATATATCTACGGGGGAAGTCGGGTGGATGCCGTATAACACCCCTGCAGTTCGAAGTGTAGTATACGATATATATGATATATGATATATATATATATATATATATATATATATATATATATATATATGAAACATGGATAGTTAGAAAGTAGGATCTTAGAAGATCATAAGTTAATTTTAGTAATTGGTTGACAGTGTCGTGGTTAGTTTCTTAGTTGTGAACCCTAGAATAAAATTACACCCACACGCACACACACTCACGCATACATTTTATATTATTTGTGCGTATATGGAGATATGTATACACACACACAGGTATGGGACTGTGTGTGTGTGTGTATATATATATATATACACATATACATATACATATACATATACATATACATGATGGTGAGGATAGTATATGGTACTTGGAGATGAGTCGATGTGATTGGGCATGATACCATGAGATCGGTGATGTGTTTTGGTTTGTATTTTGAGATACAACATGTTTTTATAGCGGATCTTTAGGCGATGTGTTTTCAGACACACGCATATATATTATTGATGGTATCAGTATGTACTAGACGTAGATCAGTACCCAGCTCATGATATATGAGGATAAGGATACCAGTTGAATAATCCGATAAATGTGATATTGACCCGTACCCAGATTTGGGATGCCGTACGATAGATTTACCGTACGAGCTATATTGATGATAGATCCGCACTCTTGACTCGAGGATGTCATATGATACATATATTATATCGTACGCGATACTTTTGAGGCGAGATCACCGACTATATATATATCGACTCAGATTTAGGTGGATTTCCTTACCCCTTTCGATTAGCCTGTTAGTTTAGTCCTGTAGTTACTTAGTAGATGTTAGACTGAGCACGAGTCATACTTATTTCCAAAACTATCGAATCGTGAGTTTTTTAAAGACAGGCCAAGGAATACTACGGATATTTCAAAGGATGTACTTTTTCATAAAAATATCGTAGCCCTATTTTCTAAACACCACGATTCGTGCGATTTCAGATACCAAAAACTATATGACTCGCATATAGGAATGTTTATTTCTTTATTGCTGCATTTACTATTCATTGCCATTTATTCTGCTGTTCGCATTGCATTGCATGCTTATATGTATTTTCGTTAATAATGATGAAACCTGTTATTAGGACACCCGCACCATTACCGATGATGTGTATGCTCCACGTATACTCGCTTGCCGACTCACACACATCTTCATCGGTAATTGCTATGTCACGTACACTTTAGAGAATATTATCTTATTGACATAACTTGCTAGCTGATAGTTCCTATATGTTGTTGCTTTCATATGCTAGTTTAGATATTGCATTCTTTATTTAGATACCCATGCATTTTATATTCATTGTCATGCAATATTATGGGCCAGTCCGGATTGCCGGAGCCCAGTATTCATTATTTATTTACTTCGTGATTTATAATTTCGGATTTCCATGAGATTTCTGGATTTAGAGAAACCGCAAAGATTTTATAAACTCATCATCTTTTTAAAAGATAGAAAATGCGGTTTTCTCTTGATATGATTTGAGATATGTCCACCATGAGTTTTCTCGGCTCTTGAGCGATATCATACACCCGATTCGAGGAGGAGGAGGAACCGTCTGTGGGTGCATGGTGGACCCGGTGCGGTACCCCGGGACGAGAAGGTCGCAGATGATGACGTTGAGCCTGTGACAGGGGAGCACTACTGACCGGTGATTGTATTGTGACTCGACGGATATCCGGAGGATACCGATCGGAGTATGGGCCAGTCCGGATAGCCGGAGCCCTGTGGTTTTAAGATTTGATGATATGGGCCAGTCCGGATAGCCGGAGCCCTAGATATTGAGATTCGAGATTACAGGCCAGTCCGGATTGCTGGAGTCTGAGATATTGAGATATTTTGGCAAAGTCTGCAAGCGAGCTTGGGAACAAGTCTGAACTTCAGCACAGCTTATCATCCATAAATAGATGGTCAGTCTGAGCGGACTATTCAGATCATAGAAAATATGCTAAGAGCGTGTATACTAGACTTCGGAGGATCGTGGGAAAATCACCTACATCTTGTGGAGTTTTCATATAACAAAAGCTACCAAGCAAGAATAGGAATGACACATTTTGCAGCACTTTATGGAAAGAAGTGTCAATCGCCATTAAGTTGGGACGACATCGGAGATAGAGAACTCTTTGGACCTGAGATGATAGTAGCGACTGTTGACGTAGTTCGTACTATCAGGGAAAGAATGCGCATAGCCCAAGATCGACAGAAGCACTGGGCTGATGCAAAGCGTCGTCACTTGGAGTTTCAACCGGGAGAACATGTATTTCTGAAGATATCTCCGAACCATGGAGTGATTCTTTTTGGAAGACGGGGTAAGCTTAGTCCGAGGTACATTGGACCATTCGACATACTTGAACGAGTCAGTGAAGTGACATATCGCTTGGCACTTCCACCTTCATTGGAAGGAGTGCACAACGTGTTCCAAATATCCCAACTCAGAAGGTATGTGAGTGACCCTAATCATATTCTTGATCACTCCGAGCTCACTGTACAGCCATACTTATCCTGTGAGCAACAACCTGTTGAGATTCTGGATAGAAAGGTGAAGTCACTTCGGAATAAGGAAGTCAACTTGGTTCGAGTGATGTGGAGAAAAGATTCACTAGGGGAATCAATATAGGAAGGAAAGATGAGATGCGTGCAAGATACCCTCATTTATTTGTAAACTAGTCCTTAAAATAAATTGTAAATTTCGAGGACGAAATTTTTGTAAGGAGAGTAGACTGTAACAACTCCAATTTCAATGTACAGAAAATTGTTTAAAAGTTAATGTACAATTGGGGTATTTGCAAATCCTGTGTACACTATAAGTATTTGTTTTATTTTAGAACAACAAGAAAGTACTTGTAGCATATTGGTAAAGCCTTACACTGCTGTGACGTAGTACCTGTGATCGAATTCCCCCAGCCACATTATCTTTTTATTAAATTTTCTTTTAATCTTTTAGAAGCCCAAGAATTTGCACCTGCACTACACGTAATATGTTAAGTTACAGATTAAATAAACATGCGCATGAGAGTATATGAGGCGACGGGGATACGTGGCACCAATCCGAGGCTATTCCACCGGTTTTGGACCGGCGAAATTCATCAAAAGACCGGTACTGCCGGGTAAGACCGTAGGTAATGCTCCGATATTTTTTCCTGAGCACCCCTTGGCCTACCCCACTACACCCATGTTGTTTCTTTACTCTGCATTCATCCATAGAACAATAAAATGCCCTTTAATCCCATTTTTAATGCAAATTTCAATGCATTCTTTAACTCTCTAAACCCTAATTTTTCCAATAAATACCACACCCCATTTCACACATCCTCACTCAGAAATTCTCCGTCAAAACTCTAAAAAATTCTCAAGTCCTTTTAGTGTGCAAGTGGAGTTAGCGAAGGGTGAAGTTCCGGCGACGTTCTAAGGAGATTCCGGTGATGAAACGACGCACCGACACTTTTCTATACTTCCCCTCTCCATTCTCTTGTTCAATAGCCAGTAAGTCCCTTCTCCCTCTCTCTTCTACTATCTTATCAACCTTCATTTTTAAAATCCGACGGAAACGAAGTTAATCCGACTTCCGATTCAGTTTTTCTTTAAAAAAGGTTATTTTTCTTAAACAATCAATACCATACTCTTATATAATGTTTAACAAACATTAACAAACACTTTAAAATAAGTTTCATCTCAAAATAATCTTGTATGCAATTTTTATTGTATTTTTACAGTAAAATACCACATACTTTAGTTTCGACATAAATTAATATAATACTTGTATTACCTTTAGATAACTCACGAGATAATGACCTACCTCATCACAACACATATCTTTGACATAGCACGATTAAATTTTGGGAATATAATTAAGGGATAATACGACATTACAAATAAATACCATTAACTTGCAAAACCATTTCTATAAAAAGTGTATTAAACAATTCCTTACAATTGCGCCTCTACAACCCACTTTTGGGGACCCCATTCGGGATGGTGCGGATTATCGCACATCCTCGGACCTAATAGAGCGAGATGCAGACCTCCGAAAGGAGCATTCGATCTCGATGGAATTTTAATGCATTTTTCTTTAGAAAATGAGATTTCTACAAAAAAATAAATAAAATTTATTTTTAATAAATAAATAAATAAATATATATATATATATATATATATATATATTATCAAAATATATATTTTAATTATATTATATAAATATTCCAAGTTTTCTAAAGGAATCACCATTACATGAAAATACCATCCAAATACAAAACAATTCCAATATTTCAAGAAAATACCATATACCGTGAAAACTAGATTCTACTCACTAGAAATTTCACTTTTATAAAATATACATCTATGGAAACCCTAAAGACGATAATTAAATACTTGAGGTGTATTTTGAAATTATACGAAAATTATTTTTACATAAACCCCCCTCAAGTTATACTAAATTACAATAAGGGTAAACATAGGTTTAAGCGGGACCTGTTCTCTTGAGCCTCAGGAAGCCGGAGAATATGGGTGCTTGTCTATTTAAGGTAGACAATCTAACAAACGGTGTTATCAACACGGTAATTGTCTTGAAAAAAGACACAAATCCCGCCGTCCATGTGCAGCAGTTACCGATAACACCAAAACTAATTCAGGATTTCAAGTTCTTTTCAAAGTGTCTGACTCAGACTGAGTTTCAATATAATCAATCTGACTTGAATATGATTCAAGTATAAACTACAATATAACATGAATCCATGAATCCGTCTATTCAATCTATATCAATCTATATTGGCCGAGCCGAACCATGGATATACTTCGTCTACACGACTCTCCATTTATATCCATTCTATTTACTGATATCATGGTTTCGGCAAGTCATCCATCTATATAACAAAACAATACAATCAATACAAAAGACATCGCGGGGTTTCTAAGGGATAGATTGGTACGAAAGGTGTTAGAAGTGGCACGAGACTGTAATCATAATACATCTAACCAGAATATCCATTGCCGTTGTACCGTGGCTGAACGATTCATTCTGCTCCGTATACCTTAGTCTCCGGAATAGTGGGACTCCTCTCGTATACACTGGCATTTTCTGTACCAAGCTACAAACAACAATATTAACAATACAATCAAACATTATAAGTTATATTCTATTTCTGTCTATTTACTCATCTTTGGGACTTGCTGAGCGATTGTTCGCTGACGACATTCCTTTCTTCTTTTTTTGGAATGTTGTCAGGTGTTTCGGACGCATTAGAGACCGAGCCCAGCACTGAGGATTTGGAGCCGTTTGCGTTTGACCCAGAGCTCTTGACACTTATACATATTTATGTCATTTCAGTTATGCCATTGTTTAGGCATCGCTTTCTACTCATGTATTTACATTTCAGTTGTACTTGTAAAAGAATATTTAATAAATAAAGTTGATGTTCATTTACATTCATGTCTCTTGTGTACTTTATTTTATACTGATTAGATACGCTTAGCATGTTTACTTCTGAGTAAATACGTAGCGGATCTCGCCGCGTCCCCTCCCGTACACCGGGAAGCGGGACGTGACAGACTTCTATTCAACCACGACTTTAAGAGCTGTGCATATAAGATTTTGTTGGGTATAGTCCTGAAAAATATAGAGGCAATAGTGAGCAGTTAATAGGGGATTCATCTCTCTCGGTATAGAGAGTCGATGTCGCGCTGTACATGATATGACTATAACCTGAAATTTCTAGCCACGATGGTTAAGGTAAACTGATAAGAGTTATCAGCTGTATCTCAGACGGTTATAAGTTTAATATCGACATGACTTATTGGATTATTGGGGGTCTGACAGTTTTCACCCTCAGACCCTGTATGCGACAGTCTTTGACGAAGGACCGGACTATATGGTAATTGTCACTAATATGCTTTGTTGATTACGGATGAGTTTGCTTGTCAACCTACCTTTAGACACATACCTGGATAGCCGTTGTGTACAGCTAGTGCCGCTGACGTACTTGTGGTTTAACCCGTTAGGGAATTGATCTGAAATTGTTTCAGAATCAATCAGATGAGATCATATTAATCTACTGCCAACGTATTGTCAAGTGTTTAGAGTCCCTCGTTGAAAGTGCCCACTCAGGTGAAACGATGATATGGATATGTATTGTGGGTATAGTTGATACGTGCGGGAGTCCGATTAAACACGTGTATGTAATACACGTATATTAGTCGGACGTTTGATAATACTAGCGGGTTTATTTATAAGCCGGATTTTTAAGTAAAGTATTGACTTAATATTCATATGTGATATGACTACTAGTATTATACACACACTCTCTCTCTTTTCTTTAATGTTTATATATGTATATAATACATAAAACTGTTTGTCATTTAATCGACATACATGCATGTGGATGCCATGTGGATGGTGGGGACCACTTAAAAAGATAAAGCATCATACCCTTCTCTCTTTTATATGATAGAAGAGAGAAAAGGAATGGCATCCTCTCATTCTACATCATTTTCTTTTTCCATGAGTTGAGATTACAGAGAAGAACAAAAGAGAAAAATATAGAGAGCATCCACATTTTCTTCTGCGTCTTGCTTTCTAGCAATTTGTGAGATCTAGTTGCTTCACAAAGAAGTGTTCATTTGTGAAGTTGGAGCTTGGATGTGTTGCTTTCAAGTTGGATCATCTTCAACGAGGAGGTCGTAGATCAAGCCCGATCTCGCATTCTTAGAATGAAGCTTGGGTCTTTCACTAGAGATTGGACACGCTATAAAGATTGTAATCCCTCAAACATTAGTATAGCTTGTGGTATCTCTCTTGATCTTTTACAATTTTTAGTATTTGAATGTTCTTGGTTTTAGTCTATGGTGCTATTGTTTAGAAATTTTTGTTCTATATTTCTACCGCGGTTCGCAAATGTTGCGACTCTATTACCGTAGACCAACAAAGGCATCTATGAAATTACCGAATTCATCAAAATTGATCTACCTCTAGATGGCAGTTTTTCTTTCCAATTTGAGAGCCGTTTTGAAACCCTATCCAGCAATTGTAATCATTATCTTCTTTTCGGTTTTGCTTTGCACAAGGGCAATCCAAGATATTTAATTTTTTCGAGTTTGAGATTTTGGCTTCTAGCTAACACTTTTCCTCCGCGTCTTATAGAACCGAAATAAATAAGAGAACTTTTAGAGAAATTTATCTTCAAACCAGAAATACCGTTAAAAAGATATAAGATAAATTTCAAATTTATGATCTCCTTGTTTGCTCTACAGAAAAGTAATGTTTTAAGTAATGTATTATCAGCAAATTGAACAATAGGTGTGTCTTCCATCATATCTTTCAAAGGTAGTGTTTGAATCAAACCATTATTTTTTCCATTTGAAATCATCCTTTCTAAAACATCGGCAACAAGTAGAAAAAGACAAGGGGACAATGGATCTCCTTGATTTAAGCCCCTCTTACATGCTATAGTTTTAGTAGCAACTCCATTAACCAAATCAAGGGATTTTGTATTTCCCACCACTAATTTAACCCATATAATCTATTTGTTGCTAAACCCTCATGCTTCTAAATGTTCCCATAGAAATTCTCAACTCATACAATCATATGCTTTCTCAGAAGCAACTTTAAACTTTGCAATATTTTTATTTCTCTTTTGGTAAGTATCTATCATCGTTTTCGCTGATATCACACAATCCATTGTTGATTTCCCCTTCATGAAGGCGCACCGATTATCTGACACCAATTTATCGATCCGAGGTTTCAATCGATTTGTGAGAAACTTTTTGAAAATCTGCAACACTCCATTCAACAAACAGATTGGTTTAAAATCACTAGCTACCTTACAATCTTCTTTCTTTGGAATTAAAGATATAAAGGAGTTGCGATGTACTCCAAATCACATGCCCTTCATAAAGATCTTGAAACATCGGATTTCATGCGAATGAACCACTTCCAAATACTAATATAAGCATAGACGAATTAGGACTCGATATAGACATAACTCTTGTGGAGAAAAATTGCTCTTCAGAGCCGGAGCTCGTTAAGTTCGATTTCCGAAAGGGTCCACATCTAAATGCAAACATAGGAGCAGGACTAGGATGAAATTTTAAATGCATGTCTCAAAGATGTTGATGGCATTGCACTGGCATGAGATGAGAAGGTAAACACATGGTGTGTTGAGAAATTTGTTTTTGGCAGCATACAAGGAGGGGGAAAGGAGAGAAGAAATAGGAACTGACATGTATAAAATTAGAGCTAAAAGACAACAAAACATCACTAGGCTTTGAGCAGCAGCAGCGCTCAGTTTCAGTAGTCAATCTCCTATACATTTTTCCATTTTGAAGCTGAAAAAATGAAGGAATTTACTACCCTTCTTCAGCTTGTGCCCTAGATCTCTCTCTCTCTCTCTCTCTACTGTTGTTTTATCTAGCAATAATGCCGGTGGATCCTTCTGATATTTATTAATGGTGTCCTATAGTATAGAGTTGAAGAAGACCTCACTCTCTATTTTTCCAATTGAGATATATCTTCCAAATATTGGGACCAACCTCACAAAGCTGTCTTGTTACTGTAAGTGTGTATGGTGTCAAATTTTGCAAAATTGAAGACGATGGACCACAGAAATTAATGTCCCTTGTCTGAAGATAGCAGTATTGCTGCTTGAGTAAACTGTTCATGAGCTCGAGCTTACCGAAGAATTATCGGCTCCGTCCTAAATTTGCTTAATCTGTGGGTATAAATTAATATTTTTTTGAGATTAAAGATGGATAATTAGCCGTCCCGATTCATTAAAAAGTTTTAATAAGTACACCAATACGTCATATAGGCCAAGATTAACATACATGCTCCATGCAAACATTATAGCCAGCTGTCCATCCAACCCAGAAACAACAATAGATATTCCCACACGAATTTCAAAAAGTACCATAGCATCCTGACATCACCACCGCGCCATCCTCCCAAGCTGAGCATCCGATCAAGGGACGTCTTCAGTCTCATAGTCAACTCCCTCCTCGCCCCTGCTTTTGTCGTCATCGTTTACTGCACTTCCTTTCTTCTCCAGGATTCTCTTTCGAATCTTTCGCTTATAATTTTTTTCGTCCGACCGTAGTTCTCTCTCTCAGTGGCACAAGCTAGCAAGCGTGCCAGATTAAACGACTCCCCTCCGTGTCTCCAGCTCCTCCTGAGGCTGAGCCTCTAACCTATTCTCGTTACTTGTCGCAGAGACGATCTCCTTCGCTACACCAAGCGTGTCGAGGTTCATCAAATTGGTTTCCCCCATCCTGTCATTGCCTTCCAAATTATTACTCCCCCATCCTGTCATTGCCTTCCAAATTATTACTCAACCCGTCTCCGGTCGATAAATAAGAGGTCCCCGCAGACGTATCGGTCGTAGATGTCGACTTGCCGACTACTGGGAGATCTGATCATCCTTCAAATCCCAGGCCTCCTTTTCTTGCTCGCTCGACAAGCCCATAGGTATGTTATTATTAGACTGATCCGAGCCCCTAGAAACCCTATCCTTTCTAAAGTTTTTTTTGCATCAGGCGTTCGATAAAATTCTTCAGCCCGAGAGAAACTCTGGCTTCTAAATCCTTTATGCGGCCCATATCAACTTGGCCTAAATTTTGCTCAACCCTTACCCTCTCTTCCAAAACCAGATTCCTCTTTTTCCTTGACCCTGACACTCTACCTTTTTCCTTCCTCTCACAATCTCTAGCCAGCAAACGTTCCATATTTGGAATGTCCCCTCCCTGACTAGTGCTCCTTCTCAGATTGCTTCCTTCAGCTCTATCATCAAACCCAGTATCCACGAGGTATAAATTAATATTTGGTCGATTGGAAGCCGTCTGCGTGTCGATCAAGCATTCAAAATTTTTAGAGTTATTTTAGTGTTAAAAAAACCACCCGTTTTGAAAAATCTGATCCAGCACGTGAAAAACTTCAAATTAAGCTAGTTTGTATACATGTAGATCACTCCATGTGTATGCAGAGAGTTGCTGATGGTCTTTTATTAGCTTGGGAGCCGATATTCTATTCCAAAGAAACGGTAAATCAGCTTGAGCTGACTAAAGAAATACCAGCTCTTGCTGCTCAATCCGACCGTCGAATCGATAATTACCTCTGTTAATATATATGGATTTAGCCTAGTGGACAGTACAATGTTCGAGTGGAGAGAGCACTCGGGGGTCACTTTGGAGATGCTTGTGGTGATGTTGGATCGATGTGGGAAATCTATCGATATCTATCTTTATCGAATCAAAGTCAGTTCCCAGTCTTGTGTGAATAGATTGGTGCATTGGCACTAGGCCAAGGGCCAAACAATCGATTCCATTCTTTTATGCTCTTTGATTTGATTCAAAATTGTACACCATCGAGTATTTTGCACCTTTAATTCATGGTTGGATTCGGGGGAGTCAATTTTCATCCAATATAACAAACTGATCCCAAATAAACAAGTATGAGTTATAAACAGCCATCTTATTTTCTCTTTTCCAAGCTCATCAAGAAACATTTCTCTTAAAAAAGAAAAAGCAGAGCAACATGCCATGCTAGTATATATAAACGAAGTAAAAAGTATACACAAAACAAAGGGGAAAAGGATAGTGTACAAACCGATAAAATGTTTGTTATCATATTGCATCACTACTATTATAACCATAAAACTTAAGGGTCCCCAAATTAGTTTCAATTTGATGGTCTAACGTAGCCTCAAACGACGTCATACCCGCAATTAAAAAAATTAAATGTAGAATTGTCTTTAACAAATATTTAATAAATACAGTCATCAACCGAACCAGTTATCCATATACAATTATCTTTACTAGTCTTAAATAACTATTAGAATTATTGTGATCATTTTGAAAATAAATTAACCAATCCCTCTCACCGCCATGTAAGTTTTAATCTTCTATAATTTTTTGAATTCAAATTAAAAAAATTAAACATAATTTTTATTTGAACACATGCATGCCGCATGAAAGATACTAGTAATGATATAACGGGAAGTTGACCTATATAGCCATTCATTACTATCAAAAACAGGCACGATAATAAACCTATACTTATTACAAATTTGACAGAAATAAAGAAAAGAAAAGAAAAGAAAAGCTTGCACTCATGCTAAGTAAAATTGTGGAGTTTTTGGATTCCACAGTCAAATTAATCTCGTAATCTTGCAAGCAAACCGGCCCTAAAATGATCTGCGGTTCAGACCCACGTGCATCAGGTTACGGCATATTAGCCTGGGCTTGAGGACAATAAGCCCAAAGCATCTGTGGCCCAATCTAAGCCAGGATTATTGGGCTGATGCTTTTATTGAGAGACGTAGAATTACCCAACAAATTGGATAAATGGGCAAATTTCCTTCTGTTTCTAAGTTTTTTTTTGCCTTTCTTCCCCTCCTCTAAGTTTTCTCATGTGACAACAATAGAACTTATAAAGTTGATAGGATTTGAATCAAACGGTGAAAAAAAGGTTATGTTTACGGAAAAGAAAATACTATTTTATGTTATTACCGTAAAATATGATGGGTAAACAGCATGGAACGTTAAAGTTTATTTTAGATAGGACATGAAAATTTAAAAATACCATGAACCTTTTTTGAACAGACGTTATTTGAAAATGCCAGTTCTATTAACTTGTTTAAGACATGGACGGACCGAGGAAGCCCAAAGTTACCTTGTACATGAACTGCATATAGTATTATAATACGAATACCCTTCGAATTCTTTTTGAAAAAAATACGTTTGTAGTAGAGATCGTGACATTATAAAAGCTCAATGTTGCTATCTTAAAATCCCGTGAAAATTCAACGGTGCATTATCAAATGTAACCAAATATGAATTTTTTTTTTTGGATAATTACCCAAATATGATATTAGAAAGTGCATGCTTCTCTTTGATTTAATTTTACTTTAACAACATGTGTTGCAAAGAAACCACGCCTTTTGTGGTCAACTACTAGAAGACTTTACCACGAGGCAATTGTGGCACTCACATAGCTTTCTAGTTATTCAAAACATGTAGACATGTATCGTATCGACTTTTGACCTTTCAGTTAAAGCATACTAATATCCTTGGTATAGTTGTTATCAGTTGAGAATGTCTTAATCTTTCAATTGGAAATGGGATTAACAATTCGATAGTTGTAAGAAATCAGAAATGAAATTTGAGGATAAGCTAGCTACAGCCCAGAGGAGTTCTTTGTATAAAGTTATATTACATCTTACATTGGATTTGTATTTCATTCTTAAGGTGTGCAAAAGTTATTTTCTAGGCCAAAAATATATATGAATTTTATTCTTTTTCAAAATTAGAGCTCGTTGGTTCAATTTCCTAAGGGTCGAATCCCCCACACGTTAAAACACACACAAAAAAAACAAGAGGAAGAAGAACAAAAAAAGGGTTGCTCGGAATTGTTTCATTTTTATTATCCAGTATTTACGCTCAATGTATATTTAAGGGGGAAAATATCAACCAATAAATGTAACAAATATTAAATGCCTATAAGCTCTTGCTCCCAAGAATTCAAGCATGGAACATATTGCCACTGTTATAATACTCGTTGCCCCTACAGATTTAGTCGTAGAGACATAAAATTTCTCCATAGGTCCAAAGGCCGTATGTGCATTCGTCCTGAACATATACCTACGGAGTAATAATTGCCCCTACGCCTTACTCCGTAGGGACATAATTTTTATTTAATTTATTGGTTTATAAAATAAAATACTTGTACCTACGGATGTATCCGTAGGGCCTGATAAATACCCTTACGGATATATCCGTAGGTCCTGATAAATGCCACCTGTGTAAGTGGGGCGACCCCTCTTCGCCGACTTTCTATTCTTTTTATTTTGATCGGCATGTTTCTGCACAACACAATCAGATTTAGTTTTCTAATTAAGCAACATAAAAAAATAAATTATATACTAAATAATAAATTACATTTAAATTACAAATCTATTTGCGCTCAGAGTCATAATATTGGCACAAGAGACGCCGTGTATCTACGTCGACTCTGGCAAAAGCCGAAGTATGTATGAGAGCCACTTTCTCTGCTTCGGGGGTCGCCAGCCATACCAAATAGCAATCGATGTTCAGCTCGTTTCTATTATATCGGACCTTAGATTGCATGTTCTTCATAGGGCCCAGGTAAAGAGCGTGAATATCGAGCACTCTGTCAAGGTGATTAGGATCGGATACAGGCTAAAAGTCGTAATCCAACTGTAAATACAAAAAATAATATATTTAAATTACAAGTGTTAAATAATAATAAATTTATTGGATTAGTCAAATGAAAATATATATTAATACCCGAGCCTGATCCCTGAAGAGGGCAAATGAGCACTGGTGCTGATCACCCCACTCAACATAAAGTGGATACTTCTTTTGGATGAGGCTCTCATCCTCCATATACCGACCGAAACTCTCGGCATAATCGCCAGTATAGCGATAATCGGAGGTAAAGAAAAGGGGGAATGGTGCCTCCCCTAACCCTATCGGGTCTCAGCCTGTGGGACTAATTCGACCCTCGAGTCCCCTTCTCGGGATGGAGCTGCCCTGCATTTACGAGAAATATTACGACAAACAATATTAATTCAAAACGATATTAAGAAATCAAGAATTAACGAAAATTGAAGTGCGATATAAATCTCCGGCGATAGCAGCACGAGCCTGGGTCCGGACAGCAGTACGAGCGGGACGATAGTTCCTCCGGTGAGGAACAACCAGTTACCAGGACGTAGACGCATCCTTTCCAACTAGAAAAAAAAATTGACGATAAAATTACATGAAGTTCATATTTATTCGTAGAGAATATGTAAAATGAATAAATATTTTATATTTATTCATATTAATCTGCAGACTGAGCGGAGGGTACGGAAATGGCGAGAGTGGCCTCTGTGTCAGATGTGGATGCACTACCTATAATTAGACAATTAAAAAAAGATTATATAAATAATTGCAAAATGAATGTTTATATCTATAATATAACATTCTAAATCAATATGCATACAATATAGGATATATAAACATACTCACAGGTGCGGTGGTGGCTTCTGCCCGGGATGTGGAGGCACCATCTACAGCTAGACAATCAAAAATTGATTATCTAAGTAAGAGCAAAAAGAATGTGTATATTTATGATATAGCATTCTAAATTAATATGCATGTACTATAGGATATATAAACATATCTGCAGGTGCGGTAGTGGCATCTGCCTTTGATGTGGACGCACCACCAACAACTAGACAAATAAACATTGACTATATAAGTAATTTTAAAATAAATATGTGTGTCTATCTATAATACTACATTCAAAATGAATATGCGTACAATATACTTGGAGGTATGACAAAGTCCATACGGAAGGAGTCGTCCGAAGGGGATACCGATCGGGGTGCAAGACCAGCCCTCTAAAGCTCCCTGCGCAGCTCCCCGGCCGGCAGAACCGCTCTGCCTCTGCCACGGCTGGTACTCTTGCTGCCCCTCGCTGCTCCGGGCATCGTCATGAGACTTAGATAAGAATATAATCATTACATATGCATGCAATATATGTATAGATTGTAAAAATGTGAAGTAATAATATAACATTACTGATAAACTTTTTCGTTTCGTAGACGTATTAGACCTATCTACTTGGATTTCATCATCGATATCCTTTTTAACCCACGTAACTTCATGATAGCGTGAACAAAATGTTGTTATTTCATCTAGAAGATAACCTTACATGATAGAACCCTCTGGCCGATTTCTATTGCGTATATACTTTTTTAGAATATAGAGGTATGTAAACAAAAATATGTTAAATAAATAAATATGGGCATATAGGACAACAATAATTTTACAAAATGCGTGAAACGAAAAATTCCACGTACCTTTCGACGGGATACATCCATCGATATTGTACCGGTCCGGCAAACTTAGTTTCAGTTGCAAGATGAACCGTCAGGAGTATTATGATATCGAAGAATGAAGGTGGGAAAATATGCTCAAGCTTGCAAAGTATCGAGGAAATAGAATTTTCTAGATTCTCCAGTATCACAATATCTAAAGTTTTAGCGCACAATTCTCTAAAAAAAGCAACAAAGGTCATTGATTAGTAGACCAATCGATTCGGAAAGGGAAGTCCTGAGGGCTAATGGGAGAAGGTGCTCCCTAATAACACGGCGATCGTGACTTTTCAGCCCATGGATCTTGCCTTCATAATTTTTATTTTCTTGCTAAATGATCCTGAGAAACCTGTGGGAACTTTCAAATCATGCAACACCTGTAGAAACCTTTTCTTCTCCGGTTGTGACATATGATACGCGGCATTAGGAAGTACAAACTTGCCTGGTTTACCCGCTTTCAGTTTAGAATGCAATTCACTTCTAATTTCCCAGTCCTGAAGATCCATCCGAGTACGGAGGTTGTCTTTCGATTTTCCGTATTTACAAAAAAGCAAGTTGAGTACGTGCTCGGATACTCCCTTCTCTATATGTATGACGTCCAGACAATGACGCACTAAATTTATTGACCAGTGCGGAAACTCGTAAAAAATGCTTAACTTGTTTTAGGAGGGTGGTTTGACCTGTTTTGCCGGATCTATTCTGAAGGTCACATTATTGTAACCATCTCATTGAGCAATCATGTCATCTTCGGACAATAAGGCTGGAGGTCCAAGTGGCACCTGATGACTATTAAAGTGAGCAGCGTCTAATTTGTAGGATGGTCCAGCGGCAGGCAACGCCGATGACCGTAATAACAAACTTTTCTACTAAAATTCAACCATTTCGATATTGTATATTGATGGCAATAAGGGCATACTTTGTGACCATGTACGGACCAACCTGATAGCATTACATATGCAGGAAAGTCATTAATTGTCCACATTAAAACTGCACGCATTGTGAAGGTTGTATCTGTATTTGTATCGTAAGTCTCTACACCATCAATGAATACGGATTTTAACTCATCGATCAGAGATCGGAGATAGACGTCGATATTGTTTCCCGATGAGTTTGGTCCGTCAATAAGAAGAGGCATCATAAAGTAGGATTGATCCATAACCAACCAAGATGACAGATTATAAACTATCATTATAACGAGCCATATGCTGTGGCTTCTAACCAAATAGTTGAATGGGCAGAAGCCATCACTAGCGAGTCCGAGCCTGACATTGTAAGGATCATTACTGAATATTTTGTGCCTCCTATCGAAATCCTTTCATGCCGGTGAATCTCTTGGATGACTCATTTTTCCATTTTTTTTGGAGCAGCACGGTGATGTTTTAATCATTGCCTCGGCTGTTTTCTTACACCTGAATTGCCTCTGCAGCCTCTGTGTTATGGGAAAGTATCGTGCTATCTTGACAGGTATATCGGGCTTCTTATCAGATTCTTTCAGCTTATACCTGGTCTCTTCGCATGTTGGACACTCTTTCAAATCTGAATTCTCTTTTCGGTATAACACACAATTTTTGGGACATGCATGAATTTTCTCACACTTTAGACCCGAATCAGATATCATCTTCTGAGCTTCGTACCAACTGTCAGGCACGTTATTTCCCGGGGGCATAGAATCTTTCAAGAACTTCAGAAGCGTCGTGAATGACTTGTTGCTCCGTCCATTTAGACATTTAATCTGGAAAAATTGGACGAACCATGATAGGGTGGAATACTTTGCATTCTCATAAATTGGTCTTCTGGTATCATTCATGAACTTTTCATAGTTATCCGCACGTGGTCCTTGACCAGAAGGAATGTCATTTTCGATAGGAAAACTATCACCGAGGGCAGCCTCTACCATATCCTCCATTTTTTCTCCAGGAAAGAAGTTATCGTCTTCTTCTTCTGCTGCATTACCGTCTTCTCGTTCTTTTTCTGCCGCATTACCGTCCTCTTTTTGTCCTTCCCCATGATATAACCAAGTTGTATAAAATCTAGTAAAACCATATTTAACTATGTGAAGCTCTACGATTTCTACCTTCTGCCGGAACTTATTCTCACATCTATCGCACGGACAAAAAATCTTCTCCAACACGATCTTATTATGTGCGCGTGCAAATTCAAGGAAAGCAGCAATTCCTGCGATAAACTTAGATTGTATGTATTGTTTCCAATCCATGTACATCCTGTTGGAGATAGTGCCCTCAGAGTCAATTATTAGGTCACAGGTACGTGGTTGCAATGATTGATGGAGGACCTATCCCGGTAGGACAGTCTTACTCGAGATGATAGTATGCTATCTGGTTTATCTTTATCATCGTGTACTGTTTTAGGTGACCTGACAAGTCGCTATTACACGTTGATAGAGCCCCTAGGATTCTTGCTTGACCACCAGCAGTATGAGGGCGATCATATAAGTAGGAGCTGGGGGTCTATAAGCATATCCTTAAATGGTCCCTAGTCGTGTGAGTTTCGAGACAGGGCATCGATACTCCACAGTAGACTAGTGTATACAGTCGAGACCCCGACGAGGGGCGGTGGCCGGTCTCACAAGCCACTGGTATCAGTTGGATCACCTAAGATGTATACAGGTGCTCATTGGGTTATGAGTACACCGGACAGGACTCGCCGGGAACATGCTAGTTGGTCATATACCAGACGTCAGATGGCAGTTCCCTGGTGACATGTGTACAGGTTAGTTCATCGACCTGGGGATCGTCATTCGTCTCGTGTGAGTTCCCACTGTACTTTGATTACTACCCTACCACGGCTCAAAGGAGTCGTGCAAACAGGTTTTAGTTGGGTGCAGTCCCGAGCCACATGGAGGCAGTGAGCGTATCTTCAGGGGGTCGTCTCTCCCGGTATTGGGGGTGAGGTCGTGCTGTGTCTAGGAGAGCCATTACACGAAGCCCTCGGCCGAGGCAAGGAGATTTACTGGTAGGTATTCCAGTAGTATCTCAGGGTGTTCTGGGCTACACTCCGACACGACTTGTACCGCTTTTGGGGGTCTGACTTTTACCACCCCCCTAGGCCCGCCATGCGATACTCATAGACGAACGGACCGGACTGTACGGACATTGTCACTGACAGGCTCAGTAGGGTTGTCAGGCTGAGTTCGCTCACAGACGTCCCTTTTAGTCAATACCTGGTAGCCCGTTACGTATTGGCTTATACCTCTGACGTGCTAGTGGTTAAATCCACAACCATGGTGTTGACGAGTCTTTAGAGTCCCCCACATTCAGTTACCCAGCTTTCGGGCGAAAAGTTGTAGAGGCCGTATGGAGATATGGCAAGGTCCGATCAGATACGTGCGGTATTGCACAGATCAGGATCAGACAGTTTGTACTATAGGCCGTATGGATATATGGCAGGGTTCGATCAGATACGTGCGGTATTGCACGGATCAGGATCGGACAGATTTTACTAGCCGGTTTTGGTATAAGCCGGATCCTAGTATAGTACAGTGTAGATTTTGTCTCATTGCATTTGTATTTCGGTCGGAATACAAATGCGGGTGTGTATGCACAGTATCGGGGTTTTCCTGTAATTTATTACGGGACCAGTTTTCTGGAGTTGCCAGTTTGCTTTCCGTTTCGGCCAATTTCCTTTGTATCGTTCATTGGCCGAAGATTGGTGGAGGAGGGCTTATTTGCATTGTTGCAAATAAGTATTTGTGGAGGGGTTCTTTGCATTTTCTTGTGTCATGATGGTTGCACCATTCTTTGACCTTGAATTCTTCTTCTTGTCATGATGGTTTGACTTTGTAAACAATCATGGTTGTTGATGATTGTTGGTTGAGTATTGGTTTTGGGAGTGATCATTGTTTCTCATCATCACTTGCTTTTCAACCACCTCTTTGTCTTGACCCTCTCTCTCCCCATTCCCTTGTAGGGGCCGGCCATTCCTTAGGATGGATGGGATTTCATTTTTTTGGTGTGGCATTTTTGGTTCTCATGGTGCCAAGAAAAATGCTCTCTTGTTCATCCAAAAATATCCTTTATTTCCTCCACCAAATGACAACTCCATAACCCCAAAATGAGACATATAGATCCACACTATATTCTACAGCAAATCTTGGGCACGTCGACTAGCCAGCTTCGTGCCCGAGTTGCCTCGGCATTGAGGTGGGAGCCCGTAAAAGAAGTAGGCGATGTGGTGCACTTCCGGCGACGAGGTGGAGATCGGAGCTTCCGCAGGAGATCGGGACGACGACGAGAAGACCGGAGGACTCGGATCAGTCGGTATATCTCTCTTCCCATCTTGTAGTTAGCTAGGACTAATTAATGGTTCGATCCGGGTATTAGTGCGCGGCGGTTTGCCAGTTCAAGAAAAATTTAATTTTATTACCGCTTCCGCATTTGGCCGTCGGATTGACGGCCGGGGCGCCGCCATGCACTTACACATCCAATCATTAACTCTGATGTATTCATGAGCCATGTTAGACTGTATAACATATAAATTATAGGTTATAGACCTATATTGAGAAATCTAAGAACGAGATGGTTACTGACAAAGAAGAAAATCCGTAGAGGCAAGTTTATCGTTGAAAAGAATAAATTATCGATTAACAAAGTTAGATTTGAAGATACCCAAGTATGAGTTGTATTCTGTGTATGTGTGTTTCAATTTATGATTTCGCTTAGGTGTAGGGTTGTTAGTGTGCATGTACTTTGTGTGTGCATTTGTTGTGTATTCGTGTTTTATGTTTGTGTTTCGGCTGTCAGGAGTAAGACTTCTATCCCATTAAGAATGTATAGAGCAGACACCCATTTGCTTGTGTTTTCATCCATTTCGAGTAAATTTCGGCAGCACCTTCCCGCTGTTCTCTGAGTACACTGTAATAGAATAGATAATCATTTCAATGCTATGAAACAACATTGAAATCAACATCTAATCTATCTTTGTACACGGAGAACCGATGGAAAAGTACCGATGAAATAACTCAAAACGAATGAAAATACAAGTGAATGCAGGTGTTTGTTTCATACATTCCTAATTTGTCCACACTGAACAAATCTACCAGTTATCATACGATTGAATGTTCTCGTCACATAGATTACACAACGGTTGTTAGCACCGAACTATATCGTTCGATATCTAATAACTTTCGTATAGTTCTATATCACGACGAACATCGAACGTATGTTAACCGATAGACGGGTACTAAGTCGCGCTTTGATTTTCACATATGAGTATCCATGAGAATATGAAAACTTCATATTATCATCAAGTATCATATATTGGTTTTAACTTGAACATTTAACTTGAATATGTTTTACGTTTACGTTTCGTTTTTAAGGGTTTGAAGTTTTTAGTTTAGGGTAAAGTTTTCCTACGTTTACGGTAAATTTTTACGTTTACGTTATCATCGAGTAACCTACTGAAGGAACTAGTGTACTCTAAACACTAACCCTAATTAACCCAAATTAACCAAATTAACCCAAATTAACCTTAATCATCACCCTAATTAACCCAAAATTAACCCAAATTAACCTAATTAACCCAAAATTAAGCGAATTAAACCAAATTAAACCTAATCAACACCCTAACCCAAATTAACCCTATTTTACCTAATTAATCCAAATTAACCCTAACCCTCACCCTAACCCTCACCCAAACCCTAACCCAAACATAAATTAACCCTAATTAATCTAATTAACATTAACCCTAACCCTAATCATCACCAACTCTATTTTACCTAATTAATCCAAATTAATCCTAACCCTAATAATCACCCAAACCATAATTAACCCTAACCCAAACCAAAATTATCCTTAATTAATCTAATTAACCCTAACCCTAATCATCACCAACCCTATTTTACCTAATTATCCCAAATTAACCCTAACCTTAATCATCACCCAAACCCTAACCCTAACCCTGTTTTACCTAATTAACCCTAACCCTAATCATCACCCAAACCCTAACCCTATTTTACCTAATTAAACCTAACCCTAACCCTAATCATCACCCAAACCCTAACCCAAATTACCCTTAATTAACCCGGCCCTATAACCATAACTCTAACCCTAAAATCAACAACAATAACACCAAAAACAACAAAATTATAAATTAAATTCCTAATTAATTTACAGAAATAAAAAACATAACTAATTAAGAAAATTCAATTTTAAATTATATACATAAAGTAAGCTCTACCAAAGACCGGCCGGCGGCAAAGAGCTCGAGGAGGTGGAGAGCAAGAGCTTGACGAGGTGGAGGAGGCCGTGAAGATGGAGCTCGAAGAGGTGGAGCCGGAGACGGGGACCTCGTTGTCGATTGGCGGCGACGAGGAACTCCACGATGAGCTCGATCGACGGCGATGGAGGAGGAACTTGTCGACGAGCTTGATCGGCGACGAGAAAGTTGACGACGAGAGACGAAAAGTCGATGACGAGATCGTCCTGGCATCGGAGAGATTAAGGTAGGTGGGAAATTTTAGGGGACAGTGGGAAATTACTTAGCTTTATGTTTTTTAAATAACCATTTGTTGACCCTATGGATTAATCTGGAGGGTTTTCTTTTGCGGTACCGTATAGCCGAATAAAGAGATTACATTTTAATATTTTTTTAATTTCTTATGCCCCTATGGTAGGCACTGTAGGGACAAACAATACCCCTACGGAATAAACCGTAGGGGCAATAAAAAGTTGCCCCTACAAATTTCTTTATCCGTAGGGGCAACCCTTTATTATAGTAGTATGCATGCTTTGAGAATTGAGACTGTCTAGTTGCTACAATAGAAAATACAAAAGTTTTGAGAAAATATTGAATATAAATAACTTAATTAAATAAATCTTTACCATCATAATTAGAATCTTTCTTTAAGAAAACCCAAAAATTTGAAAAATTTCCTAAAGGCGTTATTTGTTATAATATTCTCGTTTTTCGAAGAAGAAAATAATAATAATAATAATAATAATAATAATTAAATTTCTTAGCATATTTCTTAATTCGAAAGACGCCGGTTCTCTACTTAAAATGTGGATAAAGGAATATTTACTTATACAACGACAACAACTGAGCTTTTTATCCTTAGCATATAGGGTAGGCTACATGAACCAACATGAGAATCATGCCGGGTCCAGCACATGAATCCTCCGTCTCCACTCACTCATATCGAACAATATACTTTCATTGAGGCCTTTAGCAATCATATCTTTTCGTATCACCTCCATCCATATTTTCTTCGGTCACTCTTTCGCCCTTTTGACATTGTCTATATCGAGAGTATCCATTCGTCGAATCGGTGCTTTCATAGGTCTGAGTCGCACATGACCAAACCATCTTAGCTGGTTTTCCCGCATCTTTTCCTTCACATGTGTTACACCTGTAAGTCCACGTTACCTCTCCCGGTTCTTACGGGCTTGCGGAAATGATGAAAAACGATTTTTCTAGGATGGTAACATGGACTCAAAATACGGATCTTTGTTAAACAACTATCTAACAAACCCAATAAGAGTTCTACCTACTCGGTTAGGGGGTTATACCTTAACTTGAACTCCTTCGTCTTCAACTCCTTGCGGTGGTCGGAAGGTTCTCTTCTCGTCGTCTCTTTGTGCCGAAGATGGATCCACCTGAAAGCTTCTACCTTTGGCTTCAACCTCAAACTAGAGGAAACTAGAACACTTGGCTTGCTAGACTTTGTGTGCTAGAATGAGTAGAGGAGTGTGTTGGGTTTTTATCTCTATGGTTCTTGCTTCTCAACACATGAGACAAGTGAACCATGAACTAGAGAGAGAGAGCAATAGGAAGAGGGAGAGCTCAAGCATGAGAGAGAAAAGAAATGAAAGAATGAGCAAGCCTTTTGCCATCCAAGCTCTCATAATCCAAAAAAAACATCATAACAAATAATAGTAATTGAGTATTATGTGATGGTTCAAGTCAAAATGGCCATATCATTTCATGCACTTATTTTGCAAAGAGAAACAAGCAAGCAAAAGTCTTTGCCATGAAATGATAGCCATTGTAATGATGAAGGTCAACAAGTCCAACCTAGTCAACCGGTCAACTAAGTCCACAAGCCAACAAAGTCAACCATCAACAACCATGTCACAATAATACTTAATTAATATTATTGTTAATCATATTTCTTATTCTCATTAGGGTTTAGCAAAAGTCAACAGTCAACAACCCTAATGAGAATCCTCTGCCTCTGTCTCTCTGTCAACTGTGCATACACACCCGCATCCGCGTTCCGAGGAACACGAATACAAACGAGATAAAACCAATCCCAAAACGTACACTAGGATCTGGCTTAAACCAAAGCCCGCTAGTGATAACTGCCCGGACACTAAACGTGCACAAGTGCACGGATGTGATCGAACCCTATCGCAAAACCATGCGACCTCTACTCTTTTGCTTAAAGGCGAATAGCTCTCTGTGTGGGACTCTAAAGACTCGACACTACGCTGGCAGTGGGTTTAACGACAGACCGCAAGCGGCACTAGCTGTGCGTAACGGCCCCTAGGTAGATGCCGATAAGAAGACGGACGAGGTGAAACCCATCTGAACTCCTACTGAGCCTGAATATGACAATCTGCGTACAGTCCGGTCTGTTCGTCTGAGAATATCGCATGGCGGGCCTAGGGGGCGGTAAACGTCAGTCCCCTAATAACGGTACAAGTCGTGTCGGAGTGTAGCCCATAATACTCTGAGATAACACTGGAAACCTACCAGTATATCTCGCTTGCCCTGGCCAGGGACTTTCTGTAATGGCTCTCCTAGACACAGCGCGATATCAACCCCCAATACCGGGAGAGACGAATCTTGTCTAACCGTCACTGTCTCCAAGTGCTTCGGGACTGCACCCAACTACTACCTGTTTGCACGACTCCTTTAAGCCGTGGTAGGGTAGTAATCTAAGTACAGTGGGAACACACTCGAGACGAAGTGACAGTGTCAAGTCAGCGGACTAAGCTGTACTCATGTCACCTGGGAACTGATAACTGACAATAGGTATAATACCAACCAATCAGTTCCCGACGAGTCCTGTCCAGTGTACTCGTAACCTAACGAGCACCCGCATACTATCTCAAGTACGGCGTACTGACGGCTGTGGGACAGACCATCTCCCCTGCTGGGATGAGAAGCGCATACGCTAGTCTACTCCGGAGTATCGATGCCCTGTCTTGATAGTCCTACGACTAGGGACCTGCATAAGGATGCGCTTGTGGATTACCCAGCCCCCACGAGTGTGACTGCCATCACAACGCTGGTAATCAAGCAAAGATCCTAAGGGCTCCACTAATGTATATAGGTGATATACTAAAATAAACACATGTACACATTAAAGTAGAAACAAACCAAAAAGCATACTACTATTTTGAGCAAGATTGTCTATACAAGGTGAATATTCCAAGCTTCCATTAAGTAATATACAAACTAGTATGATACAGTAATGGCCTCTAGGGCATATACACTAACAATCTCCCACTTGCACTAAGGCCGTGTACTGGCGTATCGAAGACCTATCATCTCGATCAGCCGCTCGAACTGAGTCTGGGGTAAGGCCTTCGTGAATGGATCAACAGTGTTATCTTCTGTAGCAACTCTCCGAACCTCGATCTCCTGGCGACCCACGATCTCCCAGATCAGGTGATACCGCCTCAAGATGTGTCTGGACTTCTGATGGGACCTGGCTTCCTTCGCTAAAGCTATAGCCCCGTTGTTATCGCAATACAGAGGTATTGGATCAACAATGGACGGAACCACCTGAAGTTCTGTCAAGAACTTCCTTATCCAGACGGCTTCGTTTGCGGCATCTGCAGCAGCGATATATTCTGCTTCCATCGTCGAGTCAGCAACGGTTTCCTGTTTGGAACTCTTCCAACACACCACCCCTCCATTGAGGGTAAAGACATAACCCGACATGGACTTGGAATCATCCTTGTCACTCTGGAAGCTGGAGTCAGCAAAGGCCTCGATCTGGAGGTCTTTTCCGCCATACACTAAGAACATCTCCTTAGTCCTTCTCAGGTACTTGAGAATATTCTTTACCGCTATCCAGTGCTTCTCCTCAGGGTTTGACTGATACCGGCTTACCACACTCAGTGCATAAGCTACATTTGGTCTGGTACACAACATCGCATACATTATAGAGCCTACCGCAGAAGCGTAGGGTATAATAGACATGCGATCCCTTTCCAAATCAGTCTTGGGAGACATCTCTTTGGAGAGGGTGATCCCGTGACAAGCCGGTAGATTACCGCGCTTGGAATCTTCCATACTGAATCTTCTCAGTATGGTGTCGATGTATCTGGACTGTGAAAGTCCTAATATCCTCTTGGATCTGTCACGATAGATCCGGATCCCCAGAATGTAAGAGGCATCACCCAGGTCTTTCATGGAGAACTTGTGTGACAAGAATCCGTTGACAGATTGTAGTATAAGAATGTCATTTCCTATCAAAAGAATGTCATCCACGTACAATACGAGGAATACGACAGTTCTTGCTACAAATCTACTATAGATGCATGGTTCATCTGGATTTTTGATAAAGCCAAATTCTTTGACCGTCTCATCAAAACAGATGTTCCAACTCCGCGATACCTGCTTTAGTCCATAGATGGACTTAAGCAACTTGCACACCTTTCCGCAGCTCCCACTCTGAATGAAACCCTCTGGCTGGTCCATATAGACACACTCCTCTAAATTTCCATTTAGAAAAGTGGTCTTTACGTCCATCTGCCAAATCTCATAATCGTGGAAGGCAGCAATGGCAAGAAGGATCCGAATGGATTTCAGCATAGCCACTGGAGAAAAGGTTTCATCATAGTCCAAACCAGGTCTTTGACGAAAACCCTTTGCAACAAGTCTTGCTTTATAGGTCTCAACCTGTCCATCTACACCAATCTTCCTTTTGAAGATCCACTTGCATCCTACGGGTTTTACCCTGTTTCCTGATTTAAAATCAGGAAAGCTTCTGTGAAAAGCTTCAGAAGAGGGTCACGTGCTTACACGTGACTAGCGGTCACGTGTTGGCACGCGACGCCCAAAAAACGTCATCAAGGCAGGTTCAGTTTCCTGACTATGTGGAAGAAAAGGGGCTTCAGGAAGAGTCACGTGCTCCCACGTGACCAGGGTCGCGTGGCGACACGTGATATTTAAATGCAAGCGTCAAAGGCACACCGGTTAACTGATCAAGTCAAGGAAAAGGCTTCAGAAGAAGTCACGTGCTCCCACGTGACCAGAGTCACGTGTTGGCACGCGACGTTCAAGGCAGCAGACTCGTTCTCCAGAAAGAGGCGCCAGACAGGGGTCACGTGCTCACACGTGACCAGGGGTCACATGGTAGCACGTGACGTTCAAGCAACAATCAGAAGACAGAGCGCAAAGGAAAGAAGAAGGCTCATTCAGAGGCAGGGTCACGTGCTCACACGTGACCATGGATCACGTGGGCACACGTGACCGGCTTTCAAAGCCCATTTTGTCAACAGAATTAAATTCTGAAAGAAATTCAAATCTTTCCAAAGGAAAGCGGCTATCTGGAACCAATCAAAATAAAGATTCAGAGGTGATCTATCTATGGGAAAATCCCGGGTTTGGAAAGATTTCCCCCTTAAATCTAACCAAAATAACAAGGGAGAATCTCTGGATTTAAAATCCAGTGGTGAATAAAATTCACCTAATAATCCAAAGGGCCAGAACGAATGAAGGATGCAAATCAAATCTCTCAATGAAGATTCGTCACAAAACTAATTTATTCGGCTGCCGCTCCTATAAATAGGAGCGAAGAGATACAAAAAAAAAGATATACATGCGCAGAGAAGAAAAAAAAAGAAAAGAGGAGGAGAGCTTTGATACTTTGAAAAGACTCGGATCTTCTGCAAAAACCCTAGGTAAGAAAGGGAAGGCCTTTTGAAAGAAAGAGAATTTAATTCTCAACAGAGTTTAACTCTGATACATAAAACAGAAGAGCATATTTCTCCTCTCTTTGATAGAGGATCTGCAAAGTGCACATCTCCCCTTAAGGTTGAGAATTTAATTCTCAATGGGTCGAGATCCTGCCATGCAGATCCAAAACATAGAGAAGGAATGCAAGCATGAGAATTTAACTCTCACAGAACTATAGGAATTTAATTCCTTTAAAATAAAATTAGGGCTCGACCCTGTATCATGGGAATTTAATTCCTTCAAAACAAAAGAAACAGGGTTGAACCCTAATTAAGAACATAGTTCTGTTGAAACAGCGGGAATTTAATTCCTTTAATCATAATTCCCTGAAATGGGAGTTTAATTCCTTAAAAGTTTTTTGTTAGGGTTTAACCCTATTTGGATCTTCACATACATGAGGAATTTAATTCCCACAGAAAATTCAGAGTTAAACTCTATTCCAGAATACAAGTCTTCGAAAGGAAGTAGGAATTTAATTCCTCGGAAATTTGCAGCTCGAGGGATGTAATTCCTGAAAAAGATTAACAGATCCTCTAAAAACATACATAGAGGCAGGGTCACGTGTTACCACGTGACCCCCCAAAAAAGAGCTACAGAAAGCCCTTTGAGGCAGTACCCCACGTGACCCACGTGACTCTTGACAGAAGCTTTAACATATAAGCATCTAAATGCCCTTCACGTGAGGGCACGTGAGGCGATAATCTCAGCAGAATAAATAAAGGGAGGGCGCTCTCACGTGTTGCCACGTGACCCCTCTTGCCTTAGTGTTTAACACTAAATTGGAACTCTTGAACACAGTATTGAAACACTGTTGGGCCTTAGCATTCAACACTGATTAAAAAAGCCTTATTTGCAGTGCTCAGCACTGAGCTGTTTTAGTGTTTAACACTAATTTGAAAAGCCTTGTTGCTGGTGTTTAACACCAATTATCTCCTAGTGTTAAACACTAACTTGTCAATCTTATTCCCAGTGTTCAACACTGATTGCTCTGAAGTGTTTAACACTAGTCTTTGGCCCAATTGGCTAAAGGGATAGAGGCAAAGCCTCTCCCTCAATGGACTCACAAGAAATCAATATTCCAGACATGATTGGACTTAGCCCAAGCTGGTCATAAGTCCTCAATTCGTGATTAACTGGGCCAATGGGCTCATAATATAATTAATCAGTCTTGACCCTAAATTGGGCCAGGGACTACTCAAGCCACTCCGGTTCTAGGGTACATCTCTTCACTCCTTTGATACTTGGCATTGTAATCCCTCAATGTCTTCAAAGAGGTGACGGGTCCCGACGACCACCCATGATATGGACTGTGGGGTCCTTAAACCCATGTCTAATGCAAAATTCCTGGTCACGTGGAACGCGGATAACGTCACTCTTTGACCCCGCGGAAAACGTCCAGAGCGGAGCCTAGTCCTCGCCGAACACGGCAGTGAACCCGTGTGAAGCATCTAGTGCAAAATTCCTGGTTACGTGGAACGTGGATAACGTCACTCTTTGACCCCACGGAAAACGCCCAGAGCGGAGCCTGGTCCTCGCCAAGCACGGCAGTGAACCCGTGTGAAGCATCCAGAGCACATACCGGACTGTGGAGTCCTTAAACCCATGGACTATGACGTCCTTAACCTTGACCGAGATGTCTTAAAACTAACAATGGACCGCAATGTCCTTAAACTACCCATGGACCGCAATGTCCTTAAACTAGAACAATAGAGCCCCGTATGCTCTTTTGTCGGATCTAAACGGTCCCGTTTAAGTTGATCTTAGCCTCAAAGATGGCTAACGAATCCTTAAAACCTTCAAGCAAACTGGACTACGAATCCCCCAAGTTAACTCTGGCTCGAGGGTACATCTCTGAACCCCTCTGACATCCGTCGTTGTAATCCTTCAACGTCGTCAGAGAGGTGACGGGTCCCGACGGCCACACACATACGATGGACCACTATGTCCCTAAAACTGGAATAATGGAGTCCAAAAGCTCCTTTGTCGGATCTAAACGGTCCCGTTTAAGTTGATCTTAGCCTCAAAGATGGCTAACGAATCCTTAAAACCTTCAAGCAAACTGGACTACGAATCCCCCAAGTTAACTCTGGCTCGAGGGTACATCTCTGAACCCCTCTGACATCCGTCGTTGTAATCCTTCAACGTCGTCAGAGAGGTGACGGGTCCCGACGGCCACACACATACGATGGACCACTATGTCCCTAAAACTGGAACAATGGAGTCCAAAAGCTCCTTTGTCGGATCTAAACGATCCCGTTAAGTTGATCTTAGTCTCAAATCGGACTAACGTGTCCTTAACAAACGTTTCAGTTGATCTTAGCCTCAAGCATAGCTAACGTATCCTCAAACCAAACCCCCAAACCCAAATCTAAGATAACACGGATTTGGACTAGTCCACGCCCTACGGGCGACGACATAACTCAGTCTCCGTAAACAATCCACGGGCAACAAAACATAAAACAAAAACACACGACACGAAGTGACCATCTGGAGAAGGAGAAAGTTGTTACCGCGATGCGGTAGCGTAATTAACTGCAGGGGCTTGCGCCTGCAGGGAAGAGCGTCCCCACAATCAAAAACCCCTCAACGAGGGGGAATCTGACGAAGTCTGCTACATCGGTCGCATCCGCTTAAACCTTCGATACATGGTGCCATAAACCAACTTGGCATCTTCGGAGAGGTGGACGGATAGCACCAATTAGCATCTGCCGCGAATTTCAGGCGAGACGTCCCGTCTTGCACGTCTTTCGGAGGGGAACAGATTCTGGCACGCCCGGTGGGACCTTTTTCTCTTTCCACTCCACACTTCGTGTGTCGTGATTCGCGAACCAATCACGGTTCGCTAATGGTTGCCCTTGGGTTTCAAGATACTAAGAATTGGCGTCTTGCCTATTGCAGAAAACAAAGGATCGATGGCTTCTACTTCCGCGAAGTCCTCCAACTGCTCAAACTGCAATTGCGACCATCGCTCTACCTCGCCAGGAGGTATAGCCTATGGACCCCAAGCTGCTTCGTTGTTCACAATGCCGGTGGACCAAGTGACTAAGGCCACTACCGGATTGTTCTTCGGGACTATACTCCCATCGTCAAGCTTCGCGGCGCCGGTACTGACAAAGGAAACTCCCCAGAAGTCAGTCTTTGATCGTCTTACCCCTGCCGCGGCTCCTCTCAACGAGTTGCCCAGCGTCAGCGCCTCGGTCTTCTCCAGATTGGGCCGGAAATCCTGCGAACTCATCATAGGGCCTACAATCTCAGAGAAGGCTGCTTCTAAGAAAATGACCGGTCCTGCTCCTGAAGACATCAAAGCGACTTCCCCTGCCACAAAGTCGGTTTTTTCAAGATTGACGGCTCCAGCTCCCGCTCCTGCTATCCAAAAGACGTCGGTCTTTGACAGGCTAACACCAACAACAACCCCCCACCCACACAGGGGGCAAGACAAAACCATTCTTATCGCTGACCCAACGCCGTCCGCTCGACACGCTCGACGTCGCCATTGGCGCCGAGTAAGGAAGGCTGGGGGCAACTCCCCCTCTGGGTTGACTCCATCGGCCCCGGTGGCAGAAGTTAATGCTGCTGTTCCAACTGGGAACAGCTTCGAAATGCTAAATAAGGTGCGAAGAAATTCTACTACTGCAGTGCTGAAGAGGTCTCCTCCCCCGTTAAAAAAAGGTTGTGGAAATGGAATCAGAACAGCCCCAATCTCCTCAACGGCTGTCTTCCAAAATCTATAAGGTTTGGCGGCAGGCCCGAGACTCGATCATCGATCCAAACTCCTCCCGCCAGCACAAGAAGCTGAAAATCCAACCGGAAGCTGGTCACCAGGCTGAACCCCGAAAGGCTGTCGGGACGCCCACTTCAACGGCCCCCTCAACCTCCATGGCTCATAAAAGGAGGAAGCCAGAGAAGACCCCCCAGCGTGCAACGACGGCTAAAAGCACTGAGCCCAGACGCCCTAATTCTGGGGGCATGATGGTCCACACCGTATACATGGCCTCTGGAAAGGAGGAGAGCCGCACTTCTACAGGTCACCGACCACTTACCCGATCCGTGACGAAAGCTCAGGAGCAACAACAAAAGCTCCAAGAAATGATGAGTGCTATGGCCGCACTTACCGGGCCAAAAGAAAGCCCAGAAACATCCTCAGACGCGCGCCAAGAAGAAGAAACCGACGCTGAATTCCTTCGCCGGATACTGGAGAAGAAGGACAAAGAGGCCGCTGAACAAGCAGCCAACATACAACGTATGGGCCTTCTCTTCCAAGATATGATAGGAATGATGATCCAGCAGGACTTGCCCGCCGAAGATCCCCCAATCGTTCTTGAAGACGACCGAGGAGAAACGTCGAATCCACTGCCGGCCCTCTCAACGGCCAAGGAGGAGGCAATCTTTAAGGCGGACTTGGCTGACTACATAGCCCAGCAAATCCGGGTCCATCATGCGACTGAGGCAGCTGGTCAAGTCGTGAAAACGGGGCGGCCGTATCCAAGCTGGTACGACCAAATCAAATACCCGCAAGGCTATACGATACCAAAATTCTACGTGTACAAGGGGACCGGCAATCCCCATCAACATGTCGCCCAGTTCCGGGCCCTCTGCGGTAACACCGGCGGTGATGATAAACTGTTGCTCCGCCAGTTCGTAGGTAGCTTATTAGAAACAGCGTTTGAATGGTATTCGGAACTCCCGAACGATTCTATCAAAACGTTCGCTGAAATGGAGTTGTTATTCACTCAGCGATTCGCAAGTGCCAGCGAACGCACTCCAATAACTGCTTTGATTAACGCCAGGGTAAAACCAAACGAAACCTGGGTCCAGTATGCTATACGCTGGCGGAATTTGTGGTCGAGATGCGAGCAACGCATTGAGGAGGCACCCGCAGTGGGCATGTTCGTGGGAACCCTAGACCCCCACGCAACTATCTCCCAGTTCATGATGTTCTTTAAGCCAACCACATTCCAGGCTTTAATCGACAAGTTGGCTCAGATGGACCAGATGGGTCATAGACCACCTCCCCCGAAGTCGGAACCTCGGAATGACAAGGGTAAAGGAAGGGCAACCTTTGTCGCGAATGCCCAACAGCAACCTAACGCCCCGAAACCGGCAGATCAACTGGAAGAAAGACGCCGGTATTATAATGAGAAAATGAAACGTCCCTACTCGTTCCCATGGGACAAGACGAAACGGTTATTCGAGCTGGCAATACGTAACAGACTTATAAACCTACCAAATCCAAGGCGACCGCCGCAACCCACCGAGGTGAATAACCCTATCTATTGCCCTTACCATCAAACGATAAGTCATCCGATTGAAGATTGCTTCGTCTTCAAAGGATGGATTGAAGATCAATACCTCCAGGGGAAGTTTGTACTGTCCGAGAAGTGGAAGGTGAGCCCACCACAACCGCATACTCCCAAGAAAGCAGATACATTGGGGGCAACCTGCTCCTTTATTGAAGAAGCTCCATGGGAGGTCGTACTATCAACTAAAACCAAAAGAATGCTGAGAGACCTTCATGCGTGCCCTGCGATCGAGTGGAAGGACCCTCTTGAACCTCAAATTATCGAAGGGATGTTGAAGCCCCGCCCAACTACGAAGACTCGTGATAAGGGCCCAAATACTCACGCCCAGCCGTCAAAAGCTTCGAAGAAAAAGAAGAAGAAATCCAGGAAGCCCGCGAAGCTTGGAGACGAGCGCACGGAATTGCAAAAGCAGATCGACGCGCTGGAAGAATACAATCAAAAGGCGCGAACCCCTGTCACACTGCAAGAGTTCCTCAACCACATCTTTCAAGAGGAAGATGATGAAGAGAGCTCATCAGATGAATCCGAAGAGTATGTGGCGAGTTGTAACGTAATCTCCCACTCGTTTACCGATGATGAGAAAACTCCTGACGCTAAGAAGCTAGAGGCAGAACCTGAACCAGAGCGTGCGTGGCTGACAAATGAAATGATCAATGCCTTTCTAGACGAGATTCGGCTAAAGAGTAAAGCGGATCAGGAGCGTGAGATGGCAGCGTCAGAAAGAACCAAATGCAGGCGACTGAATGAAAGAGTTGAACTACGCCCGCCAGATCAAAAGGCGTCCGAAGTAGACAAAAATATATTCAAGACGAGGAAAAGATTTGCCAAAGCCATGTCAATGGGGATGAAGCTACCACCCTCGGAAAGGAATACACACGATGGGACGGAGAGGCACCCTAATTATTGCGCATATCATCGGAAAATCTCACACCCCACAGAGGAGTGCGACGCCTTTAAGATATGGTGGCAATGATATGTTGCTCGTCGGCAACATTTTAAGCGCATGAAACGCAAGAGCCGTCGGGAACGAAGAAGCACTGTCGACAGGCGCAACAGAACTACTGGCAGCAGTGACATGGTTAACGTCGGGGGGTCACAAGTTCTCACCTTTGGGAGCGACTCTGATGAAGAAATGACTCTGGGCCCTCTCTTTAAAGAATCCGTGTTAGGAAAAGAGGAGGAATCAGAGGCCTGCGAGAACATTCGGCTACGCAATCGCACACTCCCAGAAAAGAATCTCGGGCCCGTGAGCAGAAAAGATAAGGGAAAGGAAAAGGTCATTGAAGATATCGCTTTAGATGACCAAGTCACGAAAGAACTAACTACCAGAGACCCTCCTAAGAAGAGTAAGGTGGACTATAACATCCTCGCGCACTTAAGGAAGCTACCTTCTCAGCTTAGCATCCTTGATGCCCTCCTATTGTCAAAAGAATCGCGAGACTCACTAATTAAGGCGTTGTAAGAACCTGAACAATTCCAAGCCTTCCTCGCCACTGAAAAGATGAAGGACGAACTGGAGGAAGTGCATACGGCCGACGTCACTTTCGGTGATGAAGACCTCCTTCTCGGGACGTGCAACCATAACCGTCCCCTATATGTCTCCGGATACTGCCATGACATCAAGATAGGCAAGATCCTGGTGGATAATGGATCCTCCGTCAATCTCCTTAATGTTCGAGTGTTGAAGGAAATCTGCATGAGTGTGCAACACCTCGCTCGTGACAAAATTACTATCTCCGGTTTCGATTCACAATCGTCACGGACCCTCGGATCTGTGATACTAACATTACGCTTTGGACTTCTCGTCACAGACATCAAATTTCATGTCATTGACGCCAAAACCTGCTACAACGCCTTGCTCGGTCGTCCTTGGCTACACGAATACAACATCGTCCCTTCTACACAACACCAGTGTATGAAGTACTTTAAGGATGGTTTCGAGTATACCGTAACAGGAGAGTTGAATCCATTCTCCGTGAACGAAGTCCGCAAATACGAAGATGCAAAGTACTTTTTGCCAGATTTCGAGGATACAGAAAGGTGTCGCGACCCAGAGAACAAAGCCGCCGCCACCGTTCCTGTTTTCGGAAGCGATACCGAAGAAGAGGAAGAGATAGTTTATGCAGGGCCATCTCAGCGTAACAACCTGGGGACGCCCGCCCCCATACTGGTCTTCGGAAGCGATTCAGAGGATGAAGTTAATGCTGTGTTCTCCAATCGGCTGTCAATACAAATACCTCCGGGCGATGACCATAGCTTTCAAATCACCATGGTACCGCGAGAACACTACAAGGATCTCGACACGCTGCAAGCTCATAATGTGCAGGACCTGCAAACATTCTACATCCCGCCCAGGCAAAGGGGTGAGAAGATGATCCTATTCTACCGATCCTCAGAGTCGAAAATAGAGAAAGAGATCTGGCATGGCGCAGATGCTACATGCGACAGACTCCAACCCATCCGTCTGCCCAGATACTATACAAATGGATTAAAGAAGTTATTGAAGCGCCAAGGAGTACCCTTAAAACAAACTGTTCGACAGGCTCGGTTCTACAACAGGATTTGGGATGTCCCTGGAACCCAGCGCAAATTGCCCAACGGGAAAATGGAGACACTTGGGCTTGGATACGCGAGAACCGGAAAACGAGAGCGGGCCCACAGCAGCTACGCTATATATACCTTTGATGAAGAAGAGGACGCCCTGTCAGGAGATGCCGACCCCTCATCAAAACTACACCCCGCGATTGAAGCGCCAAGTCCGTCGTTTGAAGAACGAATGGGCAAGCCTATCAGGAAAGTGGGTCAGAAAGCTCGGGAAGACCATAGCCGCGAAATGGCCATCTACGAGAAGGCCAGGACACAACGTCTATTTCAACAAACCGCAAAAGACAAAGATGCTCATCCTTGTCAACCCATCATGCGAAAGGCCCGATGCGGAGACGGAAATAAGTCAAGGAACGGAAAGAAGAGCCGACAACAACGACGTAGGATTAGAGGGTTACAGGTACTGCGCGGCTCGGATTCGTCCCTCATGGAAAAGACGAGTCGAGCGTACTCCTTCCCCCGAGACAAGACGGAGAAGTTACTCAAGCTCGCTTTAAAACATCAAATGATCGCGCTTCCAGAATCTAGACACCCTAAGCAAGCTAACAAGGCTTCTCGTCTGAGCTATTGCTCTTATCACCGAGCCATAGGACACCCCACCGAAGACTGCTTCACCTTCAAGAACTGGGTCGAGGACCAGTACCAACGGGGCAGATTCGCTTTATCCAACAGCTGGAGGGTAACGCCGCCACGAAAGCACGAGCCCAAGGCCGCAAGAGCAGAACCGGATCCACCTCAGTCCCGGAAGCGGATTTGCGCCTGTTATACGATTACGATATTAAAAGAAGAGCCCGAGAACATAGATGACCTTCCCCGGTGCTTTGAAAACAGCGATGATGAGGTGATCTCAGAATTTCCGCCCGCTCCGAAAGAACTGGAAGACGGTATACATACTACTGCAGATAACCTCAGGAAGATTGAGTTGGGATCGGCAGAGGACCCGCGACCGACATTCGTCAGCGAGCTACTCTCTGAAGAAAAGGTGGCCGCGTTAAAAAACGTGTTACTACGGCATAAAGACTGCTTCGCGTGGAACTACTCTGAGATGCCAGGATTAGATCCGGAGGTTGCCGTGCATAAATTAGCAATATCCCCGGATATCAAGCCAGTCAAGCAAGCGCCAAGAAGGATGCGACTCGAACTTGAGATGAGCATCAACGCCGAAGTCAAGAAGATGATCGATTCTGGATTTATTCAAGAAGTTCAATATCCCGACTGGATCGCCAATATCGTCCCGGTAATGAAGAAGAATGGGACGGTACGCATATGCGTGGATTTCAGGGATCTCAATAAAGCCTGTCCAAAGGATGATTTCCCAGTACCGGTAACCGAGCTAATGATAGATAACACGTCCACTCACGAGGTTTTCTCCTTTATGGACGGTTCGTCAGGATACAATCAGATAAAGATGCATCCTGAAGACCAGAAGCACACCGCTTTCCGGACCCCTTTAGGTATATTTTGCTACAGGGTTATGCCCTTTGGTCTAAAGAACGCTGGCGCTACCTATCAAAGGGCCATGACAAAGATCTTCGATGACCTCATACATGACATCGTTGAGTGCTATATCGATGACCTCGTAGTAAAGAGCATGTCATACGAGGAGCATTTAAAGCATCTGGAGACTGTGTTTCGACGCCTCCGGCAATATAATTTGAAAATGAATCCCCTCAAATGCGCGTTCGGAGTCTCCTCGGGCAAATTCCTGGGATTCATCGTTCGACACCGAGGTATTGAAATAGATCCGTCAAAGATTAAAGCGATCATGGAAATGCCTCCGCCAAGAACCCTCAAACAGTTGCGGTCTCTCCAAGGGAAGCTCGCATACATCCGACGATTTATCGCAAATCTTTCAGGCAAATGCCGCCCCTACAGTCACCTGATGAAGAAGGGAACCCCATTCGTCTGGGATCAAAAATGCCAAGGTGCACTAGACGAGATCAAGCAGTACCTGCAAAACCCGCCGGTATTAGCTGCGCCGGTCAAGGGAAAACCCCTCATTCTTTATACAACCGCCCTCGAAGGTTCCTTAGGTGCACTATGGGCGCAAGAGAACGATCAGGGGAAAGAGAGAGCACTCTACTACTTAAGTCGAGTTCTACTGGGGGCAGAAAGCAATTACTCTCCCATTGAAAAACATTGCTTGGCATTAATCTTCGCGATAACAAAGCTCAGGCACTACGCGTTGGCACACGAAGTTTGTCTCATCTCGAAGGTGGATCCCCTTAAATACTTGATGTCAAAAGCCATATTGACGGGACGACTCGCTAAATGGGCCCTGCTCTTGATGGAGTTCTAGATAATCTATCAACCTCTCAAGGCAGTGAAAGGCCAGGCCATTGCTGACTTCCTCGCTGAGCACCCGATACCGGCCGATTCTCCTCTGAATTGTGATTTGCCGGACGAGCATGCATTTGATACGATTAGCGGCGGAAGCACCCGATGGGAACTCTATTTCGATGGAGCGTCCTCCGTAAAGAAACAGAAACAAGGTATCCCAATGATCAAATCGGGGATAGGCCTCATCTTTGCAACTCCACAAGGAGGGATAATGCGCTTCGCCTTCTCCTTAACAGAACCGAGGACAAACAATGAGGCTGAATATGAAGCTCTGATAGCAGGCCTCGAAATCGCCATCGACATGGGAATTGAAGACCTCCTTATATACGGGGATTCTCAGCTAGTTGTTAGTCAAGTAAATGGTGACTACCAAACGTGCAAGCCGGAGTTGGTAAAGTACGGCGAAAAGGTGCAACAACTGTTGGCCAAAATTTCCTCCTATATTTTAGAGAACATACCGCGCGCGGAGAACAGCAAAGCAGACGCGTTAGCCAAACTTGCTAAAGAACTGGCAGACGAAAACCTCGATGATGTCAGAATCGTGGTACAAAGCTGTCGAGTGCTCACCCCGGCAGAAATACCCCCGGAATTATATAAAGAGGGAGCGACTGAGCAGACAACCCTACAGATAAAAGACCATGAGAAGGCCGAGGACTGGAGGGGAATCTTCATAGACTACTTTAAGTCCCACCGAATGCCCAGAGAAGCATCCTCAAGACATCAGCTCATGAAACGAGCTCTATCTTTCGCTTTCGTCAACGATACTCTATACAAGAGATCGTTTGATTCTCTATGGCTGAGATGCTTAGGACCTGACGAAGCGGAAAGAGTCATTCAGGAAGTCCATGACGGACTTTGCGGTTCTCACCAAGCAGGCCCGAAGATGAAGTTAAAGATTAAACGAATGGGCTACTACTGGCCCACGATGATCCAGGACTGCCTCGAGTATGCGAAGCAATGCCACTCATGCCAGATTCATGGAGACTTCATCCACCAACATCCGAATCCACTACACCCAACGGTGGCCAGCTGGCCATTCGAGATGTGGGGAACTGACATAGTCGGCCCCATTGAGCCAGCATCATCTCGAGGACATCGTTTTATCCTAGCGACAACTGATTACTTCTCCAAATGGGCAGAAGCAATACCATTGAGGGAAGTGAAGACGGAGAATATCCTCCATTTCTTCAAGACGCACGTCATCTATCGGTTCGGAACCCCACGGCGGATTATCTCCGATAACGGGCCAGCCTACAGAAGCCATAAGATTAGCCGCTTCGCGCAGCAGCACAATATAGACTGGAGATATTCTTCAGTTTACAACCCACGAGCTAACGGTCTAGCCGAGGCTTTCAATAAGACCTTGACGAAGATCATAAAAAAGACCGTTTCCCGGAATAAGAGGGACTGGCATGAAAGGCTGCAGGAAGCCCTTTGGGCTTATCGAACTACATTCAAGACGGCCACGAACACAACGCCGTACGCGTTGGTATTTGGGACGGAAGCAGTACTCCCCCTCGAGATAGAGTTACCCTCTCTACGAGTGGCAATCCACCACGAGCTGACGGACGAAGAAAATGCTCACCTTCGGCTTGAGGAGCTTGATGCCCTCGACGAAACTCGGCTCATAGCGCAACAACATCTAGAAGCCTACAAAGCAAAGATGACGCGCTCGTACGAGAGATTATCCAGGCCGAGGACATTCCGCCAAGGCGAACTCGTGCTAGTGGTCAAGAGACCTATGATCCCCAATCGTGCCAAACGGGGAAAATTTGAGCCAAACTACGAAGGCCCTTACATCATAGACAAGGTCTACCAGGGTGGAGCCTATCTACTCATGGACATGCACGGTGAAAGACCTTTCAGGCCAATAAACGGCCGTTTCTTAAACAAATACTACGCTTAATAAGCCATAGCCTGGGTCAATGATGGATGACGACGACTATGTCCGCTCGCTATCTTCCCAGGCTCAGACCTTACAAGCAGCAGCCGGCCTTCCCGTAACGACGGACCGAAACGTCTTTAAACTAATGATGGACCGAAATGTCCTTAAACTAACGACGGACCGAAACGTCCTTAAAACTAACAACGGACCGAAACGTCCTTAAACTAGCGACGGACCGAAACGTCCCTAAACTACTACCACAGCATCATTAGGCTGACGAGATAAAAAAAAAATAAAATAAAAGTATATAAAATAAAAAACGGTATGTCCATAAGCAAAGTGGGCACGGATGAAAACCCGAAAGGGCTCCGTGAGTAAAAACAGCTGGACTACCGGCGAGTGTTTGTGAAAACCCGAAAGGGCGCAACCTCGTTAAAAGACACTTATAGGGCCCTCTCGACCTTGTAAGGAGAAACCGCCTGCGTGAGATCCTTACGACTCACAAAGGAGCAGCACACTTAGGGATCCTCACGATTTCTAAGGAGAAAATACACTTACGAGATCCTCACGACTTGTAAGGAGAATTCTCTTATGAGACCCTCACGGCTCATAAGACTTGAAAGTCTTAAGTTACAGAAACCTAAACCTGTTCTTAAGCAAATCCTCCACAACCTTCGGTATTGCCCTACAAGCGGCTCGTACTGACCCTTGTATACAATCCACGGGCGCGAATAAACATTTCCTCAGGAAAGTCCCACCCGTGACTAGGGATATGTCCATATAATGAGCAGCCCTTGTAGGTCCTCTCGACCCATAAGGAGAAAGCCCTCTTGTAGGATCCTTACGACTTACAGAGGAACACACGCTTAGGAATCCTCACGATCCCTAAGGAGAAAATACACCTGCAAGATCCTCACGACTTGTAGGGAGAAATACCTTTGTGAGACCCTTACGGCTCATAAAGTCAAAAGCCTTGGTCGACAGGACCCTTAACCCTGTTTGCTGAGCCACCTTTGTTCTTCATCGACAAAGGCAGGTGATGATTCGCTCCTGGCAACATTCCAGTTGTAGCGATGCTGATGCTGAAATCGGTATCTAAAAATCCAAGCTTGCAGCGAAAAAGCTAGCGAGCCACACATGCATACGAAATAGCCGAAATGATGGGGCGACTTGCAATAAAAAGCAGCAAGTAAAAATGTATGCATGACAAAATAGCCGAAATAATGGGGCAACTCGCAATAAAAAACAGCGAGTGAAAATAAATAAATAGCCGAAATGATTGGGCACCGTGAAAAAATAGCCGAAATGATGGGGCAATCGCGACCTTCGCGATATAAAAGCTGAAATGATAGAGCATCACGGAAAAAGAAATAAAATAAAAATGAAATCCACGCCCTACAGGTGATGTTACATCTGTCCCTGCATACAATCCAGAGGCGCAAACAAAGAAGGGATCATACTCCTCCCCCAGGTTTCATCATAAGAAGAAGCCAAATCTCGACGGTTCACAGATAGCCTAGAGATCATCTCGACGTTCGTCTCATGGTAGCAGACACAACATCAAGCGAAACGGAACAGCGGCAACCCCCAGTTCCATGGCTCGGCGATATGTATCACCAAGAGTCGAACCTCCATCCCGTGAAATGCGGATACAATCAACAAAATTCCTGGTTACGTGGAACGCGGATAATGTCACTCTGTGAACCCGTGTGAAGCATCCAGAGCGGAGCCTATTCCTCGCCAAGCACGGCAGTGAACCCGTGTGAAGCATCTAGTGCAAAATTCCTGGTTACGCGGAACGCGGATAATGTCACTCTTTGACCCCGTGGAAAGCATCCAGAGCGGAGCCTAGTCCTCGCCTAACGCGGCAGTGAACCCGTGTGAAGCATCTAGTGCAAACTTCCTGGTTACGTGGAAAGCGGATAACGTCACTCTTTGACCCCGTGGAAAACGTCCAGAGAGGATCCTGGTCCTCGCAGAGCACGGCAGTGAACCCGTGTGAAGCATCCAGAGCGGAGCCTAGTCCTCGCCGAGCACGGCAGTGAACCCGTGTGAAGCATCTAGTGCAAAATTCCTGGTTACGCGGAACACGGATAATGTCACTCTTTGACCCCGTGGAAAGCATCCAGAGCGGAGCCTAGTCCTCGCCTAACGCGGCAGTGAACCCGTGTGAAGCATCTAGTGCAAACTTCCTGGTTACGTGGAAAGCGGATAACGTCACTCTGTGAACCCGTGTGAAGCATCCAGAGCGGAGCCTAGTCCTCGCCAAGCATGGCAGTGAATCCGTGTGAAGCATCTAGTGCAAAATTCCTGGTTACGCAGAACGCGGATAATGTCACTCTTTGACCCCGTGGAAAGCATCCAGAGCGGAGCCTAGTCCTCGCCTAACGCGGCAGTGAACCCGTGTGAAGCATCTAGTGCAAACTTCCTGGTTACGTGGAAAGCGGATAACGTCACTCTTTGACCCCGTGGAAAACGTCCAGAGCGGATCCTGGTCCTCGCAGAGCACGGCAGTGAACCCGTGTGAAGCATCCAGAGCGGAGCCTAGTCCTCGCCGAGCACGGCAGTGAACCCGTGTGAAGCATCTAGTGCAAAATTCCTGGTTACGCGGAACGCGGATAATGTCACTCTTTGACCCCGTGGAAAGCATCCAGAGCGGAGCCTAGTCCTCGCCTAACGCGGCAGTGAACCCGTGTGAAGCATCTAGTGCAAACTTCCTGGTTACGTGGAAAGCGGATAACGTCACTCTTTGACCCCGTGGAAAACGTCCAGAGCGGATCCTGGTCCTCGCAGAGCACGGCAGTAAACCCGTGTGAAGCATCCAAAGCGGAGCCTAGTCCTCGCCAAGCACGGCAGTGAACCCGTGTGAAGCATCTAGTGCAAAATTCCTGGTTACGTGGAACGTGGATAACGTCACTCTTTGACCCCGCGGAAAACGCCCAGAGCGGAGCCTGGTCCTCGCCAAGCACGGCAGTGAACCCGTGTGAAGCATCCAGAGCAAACACCGGACTGTGGAGTCCTTAAAATCCTCGGACTATGACGTCCTTAACCTCGACCGCGATGTCTTAAAACTAACGATCAGCCACCCCTATTCCTTACAGATTTTTGCCTCGGTTTAAGGGTACATCTCTTCACTCCTTTGATGCCTGGCGTTGTAATTCCTCAACGTTTTCAAAGAGGTGACGGGTCCCTGCAACCGAACATCGGACTGTGGAGCCCCCAAATCCACGGACTATGAGGTCCTTAACCTTGACCGTGATGTCTTAAAACTAACATCGGACTGTGGAGTCCCTAAATCCACGGACTATGAGGTCCTTAACCTTGACCGTGATGTCTTAAAACTAACATCGGACTGTGGAGTCCCTAAATCCACGGACTATGAGGTCCTTAACCTTGACCGTGATGTCTTAAAACTAACATCGGACTGTGGAGTCCCTAAATCCACGGACTATGAGGTCCTTAACCTTGACCGCGACATCTTTAAACTACAATACCCGGAGCAGCCTCTGACCCCGTGGAACACGGATAAGGGCGACCACATTCAGCACTTGCAGGTCCTCACGACCTGTAAGGAAGAAAAAACTCTCTTGTGAGATCTTTACGACTCTCAAGGGAAACCCGCTTAAGAATCCTCACGACTCTTAAGGAGAACTTACACCTATGGGATCCTCTCGACCTGTAGGGAGAAAAACTCTTTATGAGACCTTCGTGGCTCATAAAATGCAGAAGTCTTAGGAAGCAGATCTCAACCCTAAATCCTGAGCCATCGCTGTCCTGCAAGAAGATCAAGATAGAATATCCGCAGAATGCATTCAATAAAAAGGGGACACACCATTGAGAAGAAAAATGTATCTTTTATTCATAGACCAAAATGGATACAAAATACAATTCATGAAAGAAATAAAAAGGAAGATACTCTTATCCATGAGTATGTACAAAAAAAAAGAGAAGAAAAGATACAAGTCCTTAAGCCGGCGGGCGGTGCAATAATTTTACCAGCTCATCGTTCTGTTGCTGAGCCACGGCTTCATGACGCAAGATCTCCAGAAGACGAGCCTCCGCCTGAGCTTGCTGAGCCTGATACGAAGCAAGCTGAGCTTCGAGCTCTTTCTCGGTGGCTTTATGAGCCTCGACCCTCTCACGAGTGAACGTGGCGGCTTTATCGAGGGCCACCACCTCTTTGATGGATTCCTGTAACGCCCGCCACAGTTCATACGCTTTATTGGCCCTGGCTGTGAGATTGGCTTGAGGCTTGCCCAACACCTTGGGAGCTAGCTCCCTCTCCGAAAATTTACGGCCGAACCCTTTTCTCGCACAACAATATGTTCGCTACGTGGCCACGAAAGCTTGCGCTCGCGACCACGGCCTCGAACACAAGACATTTACAAGACCGTATAAATGGGCTTCCGGTCGACAGCGATGATCGATCTGAAACGTGTTCACATCACCTGGTATGAAAAGCAATGAGAAAATTTCCAGTGTTTATCCTATCAAGCATGTGTTCACGATTATATGAGCATCCGAAAAAGAAATAAAGTTCGAGGCATTAATTTGCATGCGACATGATGACAATGTTGATAATTAGAAGAAGCTTTCATAAGAAGAACACAATGTTTATTCATGCGAGCGAAAACATGCATACGAGTACTGAGCCTACATAGGGGTTCAGCATAAAGCATACAAAAGAGAGGACTATTTTAAAGACACTACGCTAACGGAAAAGATCACCAAACACCGGATCAATGGCACAAGGGTTAACAAAGCAAAGAACAAAATTCTCCATCTCCCTCTCCGCTCTCTCCAGCACATCGAAGCGACGATTCTCGCGAGAGGTCGCTCCCCATCGGTTGGCGCCATGCTCGTCCGCGAAAGCAAACATAATAGCTCGCCGGGCCTTTATCTCGCTCAATAGATGAATTGAGTAGTCCTTCAAGGCCTGAGTAATCAGGCACGCTTCATGAAAGCCTTCAAGCTTCTCTTCCGCCGCATCAAGCATCGCCAGAGTCATCTCCGCTGGGTGAGGAGGGATGTCGGCAAGCACTGCCGCGAGAATCATCTGGAGCCAGAGGGAACCCATCGGGAGGGGAGACCCTCTACGAATCGAGAGCTCGTGCATGGCCGAGTCACATTCGTCATCAGAAAAGAGGGGGTCCACCAACCGAGCAGCAAACCGGGGGATCATTTCCTCAAGAGGAACTTCCCATGGCTGTCGACGAGCATGAGGACGATTACAAGCCATGGCACTCGTTTCTCTCTCTCTCAAGGAAAAAATATGTATATGATATGAATCTCTCTGTGAAAGGAAAAGAAAGCTACAGCCTCATATATAATGAAATGCATTAAGTGCTATGCGCGGAAAATCTTGCATGGTGAATTTATTTTCAAGGCCTAAAAAAAAGGAAAGGTATCGAAAATCAAGGAGATGGAACGATTTCCAAGCCCCTTTTTCAGCACCTAACATTGTGCACTGAAAATATGGCATGAGGAAAATCTTGTGAACAGTCGCATCAAGGGATCTCACGTATAGAACACGTGAGGCCCAAACCTGATGTGCATTTAAAAGGAAGAACATGGAGTAGTACCCTGCACATTAAAGCACAAACAACAATAGTAGCAGAATAATAAGATCTCAGAGAAAAAGCATGCAAACATACAAAGACACAACAGAACTTATCATCCAGACCTCAAGAAGGCCATACAAAATAAAAAGAAAACTTTTACAATGGCAAGGCTTCAGACGCGGGGCATGGGTTGAGAAACTCGAAATTAACTTTATTCAAGATCTTCCAAGCATTTCGAACCTCCCGAGTATGCTTTCTCTCGCGGTCACAAGCATCGGGGTCCCCGCGGATGTCCTCTACCCTCCGGTAGGCGCCCAGTATGGCTGATTGCTGAAAAATCTGATGAAGGAGATCAATGAGATTATCCCGCCTTCTCTTTGAGATCAAGCCCATAAGGTACACCGAATGCACCTTATCCTCGGCAGTGTCCAAGGCCCCGAGCGGTATGCCGGCGCAAAAGAGAGGAAGTGCCTCCCGGATCGCCAGCACGATCAGCCTCAGAAGAGAAGAGCGACGGGGGAGTAGCCTATGGTTGTACTCGTCGAAGCGGCTCATGATCTCGGCACACTGAGCATCGGTGAACTCCTGATTCTGACCGCGGCCCAGCGCACGAATATTCCCGTAGGAAATGATTTCGTCAAGATTATACAGATGGGCATCCATGATACCTGAAATAAAAGTCAAAAGACATCATTACAAAGCCCCCATCGCATTAATTGCAGGAAGAACCACCTAGGGCCAAGAGACCTCAGGAAGCCTCCATGCGAAGAGACTGAGTTCATCATAGGAATTAAATTCCTTATTAAGAAAAGGGAATTAAATTCCCAGAAATATTTTTGAGGGAATTAAATTCCATGGGTTGAACCGCCATAATCATCTCCCTAAGGGATCATCTGAACCCTAAGTGATCTACTGCGGGAGTTAAGTGGTCTCATATTTTGGTTAAATTACTTGAAGAAAAATGGGTTCTTTGTGAAACCCTTGGTCTGGATTTAAAATCCGGAGAGTTTTTGTCAAAACGAAGGTGCTTCGATTACCATTACCTGAGGAGGAGGAATCCCTTTAAAGCAGAGTTAAACTCTGAAAATATTTTAAAACAGAGAACTAAGCTCTGGAAGAAGAGAATTAAATTCTCAGAAAAAGTTCTCAGAAGAAGAAGATGAGCAGAATGAAGGCTCCTATGAAGAGGCAGCGGTATTTATAGAAGACAATGGAAACGTTTCATCTCCCCGGATCCCTAGAGGAATCCAACGGTCGCAAGAGGCGACAGCGTTGCACTCACGTGCAGACACGTGAGAACAACGCTGTGGGGGCATTTGTTTCCTGATTTAAAATCAGGAAAGCTTCTGTGAAAAGCTTCAGAAGAGGGTCACGTGCTTACACGTGACTAGCGGTCACGTGTTGGCACGCGACGCCTAAAAAACGTCATCAAGGCAGGTTCAGTTTCCTAACTACGTGGAAGAAAAGGGGCTTCAGGAAGAGTCACGTGCTCCCACGTGACCAGGGTCGCGTGGCGACACGTGATATTTAAATGCAAGCGTCAAAGGCACACCGGTTAACTGATCAAGTCAAGGAAAAGGCTTCAGAAGAAGTCACGTGCTCCCACGTGACCAGAGTCACGTGTTGGCACGCGACGTTCAAGGCAGCAGACTCGTTCTCCAGAAAGAGGCGCCAGACAGGGGTCACGTGCTCACACGTGACCAGGGGTCACGTGGTAGCACGTGACGTTCAAGCAACAATCAGAAGACAGAGCGCAAAGGAAAGAAGAAGGCTCATTCAGAGGCAGGGTCACGTGCTCACACGTGACCATGGGTTACGTGGGCACACGTGACCGGCTTTCAAAGCCCATTTTGTCAACATAATTAAATTCTGAAAGAAATTCAAATCTTTCCAAAGGAAAGCGGCTATCTGGAACCAATCAAATTAAAGATTCAGAGGTGATCTATCTATGGGAAAATCCCGGGTTTGGAAAGATTTCCCCCTTAAATCTAACCAAAATAACAAGGGAGAATCTCTGGATTTAAAATCCAGTGGTGAATAAAATTCACCTAATAATCCAAAGGGCCAGAACGAATGAAGGATGCAAATCAAATCTCTCAATGAAGATTCGTCACAAAACTAATTTATTCGGCTGCCGCTCCTATAAATAGGAGCGAAGAGATACAAACAAAAAAGATATACATGCGCAGAGAAGAAAAAAAAAGAAAAGAGGAGGAGAGCTTTGATACTTTGAAAAGACTCGGATCTTCTGCAAAAACCCTAGGTAAGAAAGGGAAGGCCTTTTGAAAGAAAGAGAATTTAATTCTCAACAGAGTTTAACTCTGATACATAAAACAGAAGAGCATATTTCTTCTCTCTTTGATAGAGGATCTGTAAAGTGCACATCTCCCCTTAAGGTTGAGAATTTAATTCTCAATGGGTCGAGATCCTGCCATGCAGATCCAAAACATAGAGAAGGAATGCAAGCATGAGAATTTAACTCTCACAGAACTATAGGAATTTAATTCCTTTAAAATAAAATTAGGGCTCGACCCTGTATCATGGGAATTTAATTCCTTCAAAACAAAAGAAACAGGGTTGAACCCTAATTAAGAACATAGTTCTGTTGAAACAGCGGGAATTTAATTTCTTTAATCATAATTCCCTGAAATGGGAGTTTAATTCCTTAAAAGTTTTTTGTTAGGGTTTAACCCTATTTGGATCTTCACATACATGAGGAATTTAATTCCCACAGAAAATTCAGAGTTAAACTCTATTCCAGAATACAAGTCTTCGAAAGGAAGTAGGAATTTAATTCCTCGGAAATTTGCAGCTCGAGGGATGTAATTCCTGAAAAAGATTAACAGATCCTCTAAAAACATACATAGAGGCAGGGTCACGTGTTACCACGTGACCCCCCAAAAAAGAGCTACAGAAAGCCTTTTGAGGCAGTACCCCACGTGACCCACGTGACTCTTGACAGAAGCTTTAACATATAAGCATCTAAATGCCCTTCACGTGAGGGCACGTGAGGCGATAATCTCAGCAGAATAAATAAAGGGAGGGCGCTCTCACGTGTTGCCACGTGACCCCTCTTGCCTTAGTGTTTAACACTAAATTGGAACTCTTGAACACAGTATTGAAACACTGTTGGGCCTTAGCATTCAACACTGATTAAAAAAGCCTTATTTGCAGTGCTCAGCACTGAGCTGTTTTAGTGTTTAACACTAATTTGAAAAGCCTTGTTGCTGGTGTTTAACACCAATTATCTCCTAGTGTTAAACACTAACTTGTCAATCTTATTCCCAGTGTTCAACACTGATTGCTCTGAAGTGTTTAACACTAGTCTTTGGCCCAATTGGCTAAAGGGATAGAGGCAAAGCCTCTCCCTCAATGGACTCACAAGAAATCAATATTCCAGACATGATTGGACTTAGCCCAAGCTGGTCATAAGTCCTCAATTCGTGATTAACTGGGCCAATGGGCTCATAATATAATTAATCAGTCTTGACCCTAAATTGGGCCAGGGACTACTCAAGCCACTCCGGTTCTAGGGTACATCTCTTCACTCCTTTGATACTTGGCATTGTAATCCCTCAATGTCTTCAAAGAGGTGACGGGTCCCGACGACCACCCATGATATGGACTGTGGGGTCCTTAAACCCATGTCTAATGCAAAATTCCTGGTCACGTGGAACGCGGATAACGTCACTCTTTGACCCTGCGGAAAACGTCCAGAGCGGAGCCTAGTCCTCGCCGAACACGGCAGTGAACCCGTGTGAAGCATCTAGTGCAAAATTCCTGGTTACGTGGAACGTGGATAACGTCACTCTTTGACCCCACGGAAAACGCCCAGAGCGGAGCCTGGTCCTCGCCAAGCACGGCAGTGAACCCGTGTGAAGCATCCAGAGCACATACCGGACTGTGGAGTCCTTAAACCCATGGACTATGACGTCCTTAACCTTGACCGAGATGTCTTAAAACTAACAATGGACCGCAATGTCCTTAAACTACCCATGGACCGCAATGTCCTTAAACTACCCATGGACCGCAATTTCCTTAAACTACCCATGGACCGCAATGTCCTTAAACTAGAACAATAGAGCCCCGTATGCTCTTTTGTCGGATCTAAACGGTCCCGTTTAAGTTGATCTTAGCCTCAAAGATGGCTAACGAATCCTTAAAACCTTCAAGCAAACTGGACTACGAATCCCCCAAGTTAACTCTGGCTCGAGGGTACATCTATGAACCCCTCTGACATCCGTCGTTGTAATCCTTCAACGTCGTCAGAGAGGTGACAGGTCCCGACGGCCACACACATACGATGGACCACTATGTCCCTAAAACTGGAACAATGGAGTCCAAAAGCTCCTTTGTCGGATCTAAACGGTCCCGTTTAAGTTGATCTTAGCCTCAAAGATGGCTAACGAATCCTTAAAACCTTCAAGCAAACTGGACTACGAATCCCCCAAGTTAACTCTGGCTCGAGGGTACATCTCTGAACCCCTCTGACATCCGTCGTTGTAATCCTTCAACGTCGTCAGAGAGGTGACGGGTCCCGACGGCCACACACATACGATGGACCACTATGTCCCTAAAACTGGAACAATGGAGTCCAAAAGCTCCTTTGTCGGATCTAAACGATCCCGTTAAGTTGATCTTAGTCTCAAATCGGACTAACGTGTCCTTAACAAACGTTTCAGTTGATCTTAGCCTCAAGCATAGCTAACGTATCCTCAAACCAAACCCCCAAACCCAAATCTAAGATAACACGGATTTGGACTAGTCCACGCCCTACGGGCGACGACATAACTCAGTCTCCGTAAACAATCAACGGGCAACAAAACATAAAACAAAAACACACGACACGAAGTGACCATCTGGAGAAGGAGAAAGTTGTTACCGTGATGCGGTAGCGTAATTAACTGCAGGGGTTTGCGCCTGCAGGGAAGAGCGTCCCCACAATCAAAAACCCCTCAACGAGGGGGAATCTGACGAAGTCTGCTACATCGGTCGCATCCGCTTAAACCTTCGATACATGGTGCCATAAACCAACTTGGCATCTTCGGAGAGGTGGACGGATAGCACCAATTAGCATCTGCCCCGAATTTCAGGCGAGACGTCCCGTCTTGCACGTCTTTCGGAGGGGAACATACCCCATTTGGAGCAACGTCCAATGTCCATACTTTGTTGGTGTACATGGACTCCATTTCGGTCCGCATTGCATCCAACCATTTTACCGAGTTAACGCTCTGAATGGCATGCTGGAAGCTAGTCGGCTCATCACTATCAATGATACAATCCTCTCTATCCCCGTCTATGAGAAAACCGTAGTATCTCTCGGGCGGATGAGACTGTCTATTACTCCCGCGGAGCAGCGCAGGAATGTACTGATCTTTCGAACCTTCTGGTTCTACTAAGCTTTCAGTAATAGCTCGTGGTTTTGGAATTTCTTCCAGTTCTATTGCGCTCCCACTTATCTGATTTTCCAAAAACTCAGTTTCCAAGAAGTGGGCATGACGAGAAACAAAAATCTTTTGTTCCTCTTCGCAATAGAAGAAATATCCCTTGGAGTTCTTTGGATATCCCATAAACTTGCACTGTACTGAGCGTGCCTTGAGTTTGTCCGCATGCTGCTTTTTGACAAAAGCTGAACATCCCTATGTCTTAAGGTGCTTAAGATAGGGTTTCTTCCCACACCACATCTGATATGGTGTGGTAGGCACAGTCTTAGTTGGAACTCGGTTCAAAAGGTATGCAGCTGATTCTAGTGCATATTTCCAGAATGATCGCGGTAACTCAGCGTTACTCATCATGGACCGTACCATATCCAATAGGGTTCGGTTCCATCTCTCCGATACACCGTTATGTTGCGGAGTGTATGGAGGAGTAAGCTGAGAGAGAATTCCATTCTCTTTTAAGTAATCCAGGAACTCAGCACTTAAGTATTCACCACCTCGATCAGATCTCAGTGTCTTGATACTTTTGCCTGTTTGTTTTTCTACTTCATTCTTATATTCCTGGAATTTTCCAAAGGCTTCTGATTTATGTTTCATTAAGAAGACATATCCGTACCTTGAAAAGTCATCCGTAAAAGTAATGAAGTAAGAATAACCGCTTCGCGCATGTGTAGACATTGGACCGCACACGTCGCTGTGTACGAGTCCCAAGAGCTCGCTCGCTCTTACTCCGTGTCCAGTGAATGGAGTCTTTGTCATCTTTCCTTTGAGACATGATTGACAAGTGGCATACGATTGATATTCGAACGGATCCAAATATCCTTCTGTATGTAACTTCGTCAACCTTCTCTCATTGATGTGACCCAGTCTACAATGCCATAAGAAAGCCTGGTTTGTTTCCGGAGACTTTCTTTTGTGTGTATTCTGGACATTGAAAATCTGTGGTTGGTTTAATACGTATATACCATTACTTAATGTACCTGACCCAATCAGAACTTGATTAAGGTGAATGTTTACAACATTGCTTACAAATGCAAATTCATAACCTTCTTTAGATAATAAAGATACAGAAATGATATTATAAGTTGCATTGGATACAAAATAGCAATTACGCAAAACCAAAACGTGTCCATCTGACAACCCCAGGTGATAGTCCCCCACGGACTCAGCATCCATGCCAGCTCCGTTTGCAACTCTGAGGGTCTTATCACCTGCCTTCAAAACCCTACATCTTCTCAGTGCCTGTAAAGAATTACAGATATGAGATCCTGATCCGGTATCCAATACCCAGGATGTAGAGTTTATTGATAGACAGTTTTCAATAACATACACACCTGAAGCTGAAGCCGCAACTTGCTTTAGATCCTGGGTTCTGGCCTTCCAAGCCCTGCAATCCTTTTTCCAGTATCCACTCTTGTGACAGTAAAAGCATTCTTCCTTTCCCACAAGCTTTCCCGCTATCTTTGTTGCTTTTGTCTTTCCCTTCGTATCCACTTTACTAACACCGCCCCTTGGTTTGGCGGGGGCTTTCTTCTTCTTTCCCTTGGCTTTCGCCTTGGACCTAGAAGAGGAAGAACCTCCTACAAACAAAGTGGATGTTTCCCTACCTTTCTGTAGGGTGCCCTCTGCACTCCTCAGCATGTTGAGGAGTTCTGAAAGTTCAACTTCTTTTTCTTGTAAGTTGAAGTTCAGGATAAACTGGGCGTAAGTGGAAGGAAGGGACTGAAGAATCAAGTCCGTGTAGAGCTCGTTCTCTAACGTGGTCCCTAGGTCCGCGAGCTCCTCAATGAAGCCA